>OY284484.1:3450596-3736387 GCA_958336345.1 Dorcus parallelipipedus
ACTTGATTAGTAATAAGTAAAGGCAACCCGCTTACTTGATTTAAAAAAAAATATTAAATTTTTTAAATAATTTTTTTTTTAGATATGGGTTGTGATACACGGTTGAAACGAGAAAAAAAAATGCTATTTAATCGTATAAAAATTCAATATGGCGTCCATTTAAAATAAGAAAGTTGCTATCAATATCTTGACAGCCGCCATCTTGAATTTTATTTTGACTGTATTTTCAGCTGTATTTTATCAAACATAGTAACTTTTATATGAAACATTTTTTCATATTTTTATAATTGCGAAGTTATTGGACATTAAAGAAAATAGCGATTTTCAGTTTTTCTGCGATAATATCTGAACTATTCGGAATTTTCAAATTTTCTCAACGGAATCTGAATCAGCACATAAAACTGCAAAATATTGCCCATTTAACCAAATCTCTATCTTCACTAATAAGAAAGTTACCCATGGTAGCCTACTCAATCTGGGACACACTGTATATACATATGACAGAGATAAGTTTGGTTAAAGCATCTTATTTAGAACACTGGAATCTGTGGCTAAGCCATGTTCCGTATTTTTGGAACAACCTGTATAATTACAATTTAAAATGTTGATTGAATCATCATTTGCGGGCAATTAATGTATATCTACAGTCGACAAGACAAGACAAAATCGATTGTAAATATAAATACCTATGTGAAAATAGAAAAGTCATACTTACATTTTTTTGGTGGTGCGCACTAAAACTCTTCCAGCCGAAAACGCTATAAGAGATGTCGAGAGCGCGATTTCCTCAAGAAAGTACACGAGTGCATCGACAGAGGGGGCAAAGTACTGATCCCGGTGTTTGTTCTGGGACGGGCTCAAGAACTATGCATTCTACTGGAAACCTACTGGGAAAGGATGAATCTAAAAGTGCCCGTTTATTTCACCCTGGGCCTAACGGAGAAGGCGAACAATTAGTACAAAATGTTCAACACCTGGACCAACCAGAAGATCCGAAAGACGTTCGTGCAGAGGAATATGTTCGATTTCAAACACATCAAGCCGTTTGATCGATTGTACATCGATAATCCGGGGCCGATGGTCGTTTTTGCACCGCCGGGGATGTTGCACGCCGGACTGAGCCTACAGATATTCAAAAAGTGGGCCCCCAATGAAAATAATATGGTGATAATGCCGGAGTTCTGTGTACAAGGAACCGTGGGGCACAAAATATTGAATGGCGCGACGAAAATCGAATTTGAAAAGCAGCAGATCATCGAAGTTAAAATGTCAGTCGAGTACATGTCGTTTTCAGCCCATGCGGATGCCAAAGGGATAATGCAGTTGATTCAGTACTGCGAGCCGAGACATGTGATGCTCGTGCACGGCGAACAAGCGAAAATGGAATTCCTGAAGGAGAAGATTAAGCAAGAGTTTAATTTGGAGTGTTACAACCCGGCCAACGGTGAGACGTGCGTCATAACTACTCCGGTTAAAATCCCCGTTGACGTTTCTTTACCTTTACTGAAAGCCGAGGCGCGCAAATTTAATTCTTTACCGCCCGACCCAAAACGTCGCAGGATTCTACACGGGGTCCTAGTTATGAAGGATAGTTCGACGTGCTTCATGGATGTCGATGACGCTTGCAAGGAGGCCGGCATTAACAGGCACATCATAAGGTTCACTTCCACGGTCCACCTACACGATCCAGGACCGTCTTTAACAACGGCCCATAAGTTGCACGCTCTGATGAAGGAGAAGCTACCAGAGTGGTCCGTTACTTTAATGGAAAGCTCCATTTCCATTGAATCTGTGTTGGTGAAAGTTGAAGATGATGACGACGAACAAAAAAGTGTGTACGTGTCTTGGACGAATCAAGATGAAGATTTGGGAAGCTACATCCTGAGCCTTCTGAACGCGATGGCACAATAATTTTCTGTTAAATCGAGCAGTACATGTACAATTTGGTTTCGTATAAAAGAAAGGTTGTATACGAATGTTTAATTAAATTTTGTATATTCTCTCGTGTTTAGAGTATCTTTCTAGTTTGTCCTATAAACGAAAATTTCACAAGAATTTTGCTGCAATTCTTTTGAAAAACTTTTTAAAAAAAGAGTAACTTTACAACGATTAACAAACACTTGGATTATTTCGCTAGAATTTTTTATTACATTGTTGTTATTGTTAATGCAGTTTCTTTAACTTTTTTTGCTCACATTTTTGTTACCTACTCTTCACAAATATTCAAACGAGCATCCCAACAACCACGATTGACCGACTATTAGTTCCTTTCGGACAAGCATTTCAACGATCATGTTTGACCGTCTATGAGCTCCTCTTTGACGAGCATATCGACAATCATGTTTGTCTGTCTATGAGCTTCTCTCTGACGAGCATATCGACAATCATGTTTGCCCGTCTATGAGTTCCTCTCTGACGAGCATATCGACAATCATGTTTGTCTGTCTATGAGCTTCTCTCTGACGAGCATATCGACAATCATGTTTGCCCGTCTATGAGTTCCTCTCTGACGAGCATATCGGCAATCATGTTTGACCGTCTATGAGCTCCTTTCTAATGAGCATCACAACAATCATGTTTGTAACCGTTTGTAAGCTCGTTTGATTTTATTTTTTTTTGTCCACATTTTCACATGAAAATTTCATAGTTGGCGTTGACGAAATAGCGAATATGACGCCATCGAAGTTATTTTTTTTAAATAGCAAATAAATTAAAAAATGTATTTATGTTGAATGCATAAGAAAAGTTTAAAATAAATTCAGTATTTTTTGGAAGTCGGCATTTTTGACAAATATACTCATACAGGTCGATTTTATTTTTTTCTTGTCCACATTTTCATAGAAAATTTCATAGATGGCGTTGACGAAGTAGCGAATATGACGTCATCGATGTTTTCTTTAAAATTTATTTATTTCGAAAATTTTAATTATACTTTTACCTTGCAAATAAATTTTAAAAATTTATTTATGTTGAATGCGTAAGAAGAGTCTAGAATAAATTCAGTATTTTTGGAAATCCGCATTTTTGACAAATATCCTCGTACAGATTGGTTTTATTTTTTTCTTGTCTACATTTTCACATGAACATTTCATAGAAGGGGCGCTGTTGAATTAGCGGATGTGACGTCATCGACGATTTCTTTAAATAGGAAAAGTATTTTTTTAATGAAATCTTAACTGTGCAAATGTTGCATACATTTCCAACAAAATCATTAATGAAAAATTTATTTTCGAAAATCTGATAGATTTTACTATTAAATACAAAATTGTATTAAAATTTATTATTTTAAAGTTTTTAAATATGTAGCCAACGTCTCCAACACGCTTTCAGAAAAATTTAAAATATATTAACTCATTTCTGACAAGCATTCCAACAATCATGTTTGGAAGTCTACGGGATTCTTTAACGAGCACACCGACAATCATGTTTGGCCGTCTATAGGATTCCTTGAATCATGTTTGACCGTCTATAGGTCATGCTTGACAATCTATGAGCTCCTTTCTGACAAGCATACCGATAATTGTTGAAAGTGATGTTGTATATTATAAGTGTTAATATGTAGGCGGCTAGAGGAATTGATAACAATTGAAGTAATAACAATTTTTAATTATTCTGTACTTTTTAATACATGTCATTACGTTTACGTTCAATAAACTAAACTCTGCTATTTTCAAGTTGAATAAAACCAACAGGTCATGGGCCCAGCACGCTTCCTCTGCGAGAGTGAATACTAATTGACACTCAGTTAGTTCGTTTAATCGGAAACAGTTCTGGTTAAAGTGCCGATAATCTCGGGATTCGATTGCAAGGATCGAGAAGGAAGTAAAAAAAGCTGATTGATATAACTTTATATCTCCAAAGATGACGTCGAATGATTTGGCTCAAATTAAGAAGCTGAAAGGCCAGGAGGACTTTCAAACGTGGAAGTGGTACATTACAATTATTCTTGAAGAGAAGGGCATAGATGATGTAGTGACAGGGAAAGTGCTGAAACCAGAGGAAGGTGAAAAGAAGATTTCTGAATGGATGCAGAAAGATAAGTTGGCTCGACGAATTATAGCAACGACTATCGACGAGAAAATTGTTAGTCATTTGATGGGATGTAGTACATCGGCTGAAATGTGGACAAAACTACTCAGTCTGTTCGAAAATACGTCAAAACAACGTCTTCGAAATTTGCAACAGCAAATGATGTCATTGAAGAAGGAACCTGATCAGACAATGTCAGATTACCTCGGAACTGTCAATCAAAAATTGGCAGAAATAAAAGCAGCAAAAGGAAATATTGAAGAAAGTATGGTGTGCACCATTGTGTTAAACGGTCTTCCATCTAGTTTTGTACATTTTAGTAATACTTGGGACAATCGATCAGATTCGAACAATCTGTCAGCGCTAATGGAAGCGCTTACAGCGGCCGACGAACGTCTTCAGAAACACGACGAAGAAGTAATCGCAATGAATGCGACGAAGTTTAAGAAGACAAACCAGAGCCGTCAATGGAAGGACAACAAGAAAAGTGATACTAAGAAACAGTTTTCTGGACGGTGTTTTAACTGTAATCAATTTGGCCATATAAAAGCTAAATGTCCAAAAATTATTCAGAAGAAAACAAATTGTGAAGATATGAAAAGTTCTGGAAGTAAGAAGAAAGGTGAAAGTTTAATATGTATGATGGATGAAGCTAATGTAGCTCGTGCAGAACATGTTTGGATTGCTGAACGTGGCGCAAGTCATCACATGTGCCACAACAAAGTCATGTTTAGCGAAATTATTAAAAAAGATAATGGAGAGAAAATCACTTTGGCAGAAAACCATCAAGTAAATGTCAAAGGTATGGGAACAATCAAAATTGAAATCTTTGTAGAAGGAAAGTGGGAGCAGGCAACTCTGAATAAAGTTCGGTGAGTACCTGAGTTGGGAAAGAACTTATACAGTATCAGTTCTTCTGCGGAACGTGGATATCAAGCTATATTCAATAATGAAAATGTCAAATTAATCAGTCCCGAAGGAAGATCGATATTGATCGCTAAGCGATCTGGTGAAGTCTACAGAATGAATATTCGAACTGTATGGCCAGAGCAAGCGAATTCAGTTGAAGTGCAATCGCTAAAAGAGTTGCATGAACGATTTGGACACGTCAGCATGGATAAGCTTCGACAAATGGCGAAGGATTTATCCCTCGGCATTGAAATTGAAGATGACAGTTCATTTTTCTGCGAAGCCTGTCAATATGGCAAGCTGTCTCGCCGACACTTTGCAACGTCAGTTCCTAAGGATACAAATCCGGGAGAATTCATACACATGGACGTGTGTACGATGGATCAGTCAGGACTCAAGGGTGCTAAATATTTCTTGATTCTGAAGGATGACGCAAGTGAGTACCTACACGGCAGCATATATTTTATGTTACAAGGATGAAACGGCATCAATAATTATTGACTTTTGCAATAAGGTCAGGAACAAGTTTGGCTGTGAAATAAAATATTTCAGATCTGACAACGGTCGAGAATTTATCAACGAGACATTGGCGAAAGAATTCAGTAATAGGGGCATCATTCATGAAACATCAGCACCACATACGCCAGAGCAAAATGGCAAGGCAGAACGAGCCATTAGAACAATTACCGAATGTGCAAGATCAATGCTGTATGGACGAGATGTACCTAAGTTTCTTTGGCCTGAAGCAATAAAATATGCTGTACAAGTGTTAAATTGTGTGAAGACGAAGAAGGACAGAGAGAAGACACCTTTTGAACGATGGCATGGTAAAGTGCCTAATTTGTCCAAGTTTAAAGTATTTGGATCGACTTGTTACTCACAAGTGCCAAAGACATTGCGTCGAAAGCTCGACAAGAAGGCAGAAAAGGGGATCTTCGTTGGATACCAAGGAGAATCTGAAAATGTACTTGTTTATAATGAAGATACACGTAAAATAATTACGTCAGCTACTGTCCGTTTTGACACAGATGAAACAGGAAAATATGAGTTCACTCTGTTGCATTGTCGAAATGATAACGACACTCTCACCAAAGAAAGTGGGAGCACAGATACAGATTCGAATTCATTTGAAGATTCACGAGATCCGTACGAATTACGACGGAAGCCTGTTTGCTACGCACCAAAAAAGGGTAACATTAGCGCATGTTTAGCAGTTGTTGAACCGAAGAACTGGGAAGAAGCCAGCAGTAGTCCATTTGTACAGGAATGGCAAAAAGCAGCCGATGAAGAATTTGAGGCTCTTTTGAAGAACGAAACCTGGGTTTGACGAAGAACTCCCAGAAGATCGAAAAATGATTGAGACCAATCTCATTTTTAAATTAAAGCAGACACCAGGAGAAGCTGATCGGTTCAAGGCAAGATTAGTGGCCAAAGGCTACGTTCAGCGCAAAGGAGTTGACTTCCATGAAACATATGCACCGGTAGTCCGGTACGAAAGTTGCAGAGTTCTGTTTGCTATGACAGCAGCTCTGGATCTTGAATGGACGCAGTTTGATGTCAAGACGGCATTCCTTTATGGTGAACTAAAAGAAGATATATGGATCAAGTTACCCGATGGACCATGGTCAGATGCGAACAAAATTGTGAAGCTGCAGAAAAGTCTTTACGGTTTGAAGCAGTCCCCTAATTGTTGGAATAGAAAATTTGATTCAGTGTTGAAGAGTTTTGATTTAAGAAAATCTCCAGCAGATGATTGCGTTTATGTCGGCTGGAAAGATGGTCATCGACTGTATCTTGCATTGTATGTTGACGATGGATTGGTGATGTCTAGCTCAGAAAAGGTACTCGAAGATTTAATGAATGATCTAAAATCCGAATTTGAAATAAAAATATGCAATCCAAAATATTTTGTTGGGTTCGAAATTGAAAGAAATCGAAAAGAAAAGAAGATAAAACTACATCAAAGAACGTACCTTACAAGTGTAATCCAAAAGTTTGGTTTAGTTGATGCAAAACCTTAATATATTCCTATGGTTAAAGGAGAACAGTACAGTAGCAAGATGGGTCCAACCACACCAGAAGAAAAGAAGGAAATGCAAAAGATTCCTTACAATGAATTACTTGGTTCTTTACAATTTTTGGTAAATGTTACTAGACCTGGACGCCTATTCTTGACATCGAGAGAACTTTACAGTTCTTAGGAGAAAATATGAAATCACTTCCCTGGAAGTTCACCTTCGTTTCTCTTGTTTGTCAATCTGCTATTCTTGACCGTACGTGCATGGGAATGTGATATGAAGTTAATGCGAGAACTTCTACGATGCTTTTACGCCGTTGCCGGTTCTATCATCGGATTTTAACCAATCAAAATAGAGCTGTTTGGAATGTGACGGCGCACAGTGGTCCAGAATGAAATTCTAGCGCGACAAAATTATTTTTTTACATCTAAGTTTCCAAAATGGTGAAAATAACAAAATTATGTACTTTTAAATAAATTTTCTAAAGCAGTGATTTAATATCAAAATATATCGCACAATTTTTATTTTTAGATTAAAAAAAATCAAGTTACTTCTTCAGTTTCCGTTGGCAACCTTGTTTATTTTGACAACATGTTCATATTTTTCACTTCTGACGAAGCTGTCGAACGACAGCGAAACGTTAAGTGTTTTGTGCACTATTTAGTGTCCGGTTTAAAGATTTTGTGATACAATTTTCATCGGACAAAAACCAACTTTAAATATCAAAATATAATTATTTCTATAAAAAAATTTGCCTGATTTTGGATTGTTAAGCATGTAAAAAACTAGACTTTTCTATTTAAAAGTGAACTGGAAGGGGTTCCATCCCAATTTTTTTATATGTTGCGTAGAAATGATTGTATATTGATATTCTCTTCGTTATTCTTAAAAATGTTCACGCAAGTATCCAGCAAATGCTTATCTTACCCATAAGTATTTACTCATGTCGAGAACCAAATCAAGAGAGAATTTTGAAAAACTTAAAAAGTAGCAAAAAGTAGTTCATTGGGCAAAATTATTTTAAAAATAATTACTGGCTACTATTAGGCCTGTTCCAACAACAGCCTGTGACTTGTCCGAAACTGTCAGAAACATGCGCCAATCAAAGTTTCATATTTAACGCACCTCTTGAAAGCGTTGATTAATTCGACGGGCGAATATATTTGACAGTTTCGAACCAGTCAAAATCTGTGTTGGAACAAAGCTATTATACATATAACTCGTAAAAACATCTAATTTGATTATATTTATATCTTCGAATAGTAAAATATACAATAACCTGAAACCAGTAGTTAAATTATCATATTTAGGTTTAGAAAAGAAAGTATTATTAAATAATTACAAAGAACTGTACTTAGGTACTTTTATATATTTATTAAGTAATTTGAAATTAAAAGTTAGAATAATATAAACACATACTAATTCTCCTGAGAATTGAAGTTCTACTACCACCAACCAGTAGAAACAAGTTCTCATGAGGTTCACGCGATAGGAGCTAGTAAATTTTTCAAGAATAGCGTTTGTAGGTTTTCGAGAGAACTCCGCCTACTTCTCACGAGAAAATAGTTCGGAATTATTTCAAGAATAGTGCTCCTGATGTTGCGTTCCCCGTGAATCTACTAAGCAGATTCAAGTCTAATCCGGGTCGTCCCCATTGGATTGCAGCAAAATGCATCGTTCGGTATTTAAAAACTACCATTGATAAAGGCATTGTTTATAGTGGCAAAAATGTAAATCTGTTTACTTTAGTTGGTTACAGCGATGCTGACTGGATGGGCGATAACTATGATCGGAAGTCAACCAGTGGCTATCTGATGATTTACTGTGGTGGTCCAGTTTCCTGGGCGTCAAGAAAGCAAGAGTCAAATGCCACCTGCAGCCTTCACAGCGAATACGTAGCAGCAGCTCTTGCTACCCAAGAAATAATATGGCTGCGCCGTCTTATTTCTTCGTTAATTAATGAAGAAGAGCAAGTTGTTACTCTGTTGTGTGATAATCAAGGAGCTATTAGATATGCCCAGAGTCCAGAATTTCACCGTAAGACTAAACATATCGAAAATAAATTTCACTTTGTTAAAGACGAAGTGCAAAGTGGACGCATTGAAATGAAATACGTTCCATCAGAAGATCAACTTGCAGACTTCCTCACAAAGGCCTTGGAACGTCAAAATTTTGAAAGACCGGTCGCACAAGTTTTAAAAAGCCAATTGTCCAAGTGGGAGTGTTGAAAGTGATGGACAATTTGTATATTATAAGTGTTAATATGTAGGCGGCTAGAGGAATTGATAACAATTGAAGTAATAACAATTTTTAATTATTCTGTACTTTTTAATACATGTCATTACGTTTACGTTCAATAAACTAAATTCTGCTATTTTCAAGTTGAATAAAACCAACAATAATCATGTTTGACCGTCTTCGAGCTCCTTTCTGACGAGCATCACAACAATCATGCTTGAACGTCTAGATATTACGCCCAAGAGGGCGGCGCGGCGCGGCGCTGCGCTGTAGAAGTAATTCGACTCTATTTCAATTTAAGACGTTTTATTCAGTTTTGAGAGGATTTTTGCTTCGTTTACATCGAAACATATTAAAAAATTAAGCTTTTATTTTCCATAGCTTAGGTTATAATGTCGTAATAACGTAGTAGTGACATTTCAACGATGATTACGTACAGGGTTAGCTTTATTAATGTTAACCCCTCTTTATTTGTTTAATTATTAACTGATTCCAAAAATTTAAAAATTGGTTTTACATGGATTTTTATGTAGATTTCACTTATACTAGCTGTTTTGTGGTAGCGTTTTATATATACCGGATGGACAAAAAAATATAATTTTTTAAATGGAACACCCTATACAGTGTGTCCCAGATTGAGTAGTCTACCATGGATAACATTCTTATTAGTGAAGATAGATATTTGTTTAAATGGGCAATATTTTGCAGTTTTATGTGCTGATTCAGATTCCGTTGAGAAAATTTGAAAATTCCGAATAGTTCAGATTTTATCGCAGAAAAACTGAAAATCGCTATTTTCTTTAATGTCCAATAACTTCGCAATTATAAAAATATGAAAAAATGTTTAGGGGTAAAACTGTTTATGAAGAGTGAAAGAGTTCTTTACTTGTAAGAAATTTCAAGCGAATGAAACAGTTCCTTGTTCCGGATGGATGTGGTTACTCGATGTTGGCTGCGGCATCACCGACGTCCCTCTTTTTCGTGCAAATTATGATCTTGTTGAAGTTCGCGTAGATTATGTAGCAGCCGAGCCTTTTAAATTCGGCCACCAACTGTATGAATAATTTCTTCATCAGGTTTTGTAAGGTTCGCACCAAAGCCGGATCATACAGGAGGGATTTGGTACATCGTAACCATCTACAATAATTATTAATGATCACCGTAATCGACTTCAAACAATTTCTAAAGACACTCTTGAAGGAGTCAAAGTTTAAGTTAAAGCTTATAACTTGCCTGTAGAAATGTACCACTTGAAAGTCTGAGAAGACGTTCCTGAACAAAGAAATGTCCCTCATCCAAGTGCTTGCCATCACTCGTACAATGCGAAAAGCCTCGGCGCATCTGGCAGTCTCATCGTACGTGGTCAGGCTGTTGCCGCTGACCAGGTCGTCTAAGGAAGTTGGGTTGACCGAGTCGAAAGCAGTCGCACAGCTGGTTCCTTCGACGTCGGAAACGTGGTGCGATTGGAGAAGCGTGTTAATAGCCAGACTGTCGATGTCCAACTCGATGCAAACACTTGAGAACCAACCCGGGTTGTTGCATATCTCAGTTGAACTTTCTTGATTTTCAGCCAACAATCTGAAAATGGAAAATTGGATGAAATAACAGTTTTAAAGTAAACAAAAAGGTGGCAGCAATCGATTTTATTTAAATTAAATTTAAATTTTTTGGTAACATGTTAAAAGAACAAAGGGAGAAAGTTTGAAAAAATAGGTTCAATCTTCTCAACTTTTTAAACATTCAACAAAGATATTGTTTCGTGTTAAACTTATTAATAAGGAAACCTTTTTTATTACATTTACGATATTTTTAGGAGCGCAGTATCTTGTCAAAATCATATTTTGAACGTTTAATGTAACTTTCAGGATTAAACTGAAATTACATAAACAAATGACTAGAATCGTTTTCCTCTATCATAAATCATAATTGTTTTGTTCATAAATTCAAAAACTGGAAGTTACAGAGTTATTTCCGGATTCTTTCTAGACAAACTATACTTTGCAAATCAGTAGGTATCAAACAAAATAGCAAATGTTATACTCAAGTTTCCTTAATGTGTAGATTCTTATACTGTGCAATTACGGCTCATTTAAAATTTCTTTCATAAACCAGAGCTTTCATTTGTAAATAGTGAAAGCACCAGACTGTTACTTTTGTGCAATCTGATTTGAAGTAAATAAATAAATGAGAGTGACAAATAAAAGGAAATGAGAACCTCGAGTTGCATTCTTGACTGCCTCCTAAATCCGGCATGTCTGAAGGTGAACACCACAGCACGTGATTCTGTTTGATAAGTGTCGGCCATAAAAGAGATCTGCACCGAAAATAGCAGGATCCGACGGCATGTTCCCCAAAGGCAAATGAAAATACCGACACTACTCCGCCGTTAATTCCAAAACACGTTCATTGTTCAGATAGTGCCTAATTAAAGCCCTGGCGCCCACTTTTTGCCACTCCAAATTATTGTACAGTTCCTCAGTATCCTAAAACGCAAGCGACAAGGTTAATAAACTACCAAAAATATTTTTAATTAAAGCACGTACCTGTACATGGATTTGTGCAATGGGGAATGCATTCAATCCGGGCATGGACTGAATTGCCAGCAAGGTCCGGCCCCTTTTTCTTATCTTTATAACCCTGCAGGGCCTGAATCACTTTATACACCTCGCTCAAGTTATTTTCGAAGCGGAGCTCGAAATTAATATTAGCCGTCTGAAGCAAATCTTCATCCGGATTTCTTTCCATCCTAAAACACAACGTTACAACTTGCGAATTAGGCCCAGTTGTACAATGCCAGTTTAATAAATTTAAACTGAACCTTAAATCCGTAACAACAATGATTATTTCAACAATTGTCGTTAAGGGTTTAAGCTGGAATTGTAACTACACCTGGGCCTTAGTTGCTTACTTCACAATCCGCTCCGCCTGATATAAATTGTGCATGTTCGGCATGAGATTGGTTCGGACAGAATCGACGACGACCACCAGGACTTTCTTGGCCGGAGTCAGGAACAAGGCAAACATCTGTCGGGACCCCGAACTCGTTCTGTGTTGATATAAGTAAACGTGTTTGAGGGCATCGCGTGGCAAATAAGGCTGCTTCGCCACGTTCGTCATTTCCAGATGATCCAGCGAAAAGGTGTCGGTGCAGGTCTTTCCCTCCGGCAAGTCCTTACAGACGCAACCCAACTGAACCAGAGCTCTATACAGAGGGGGGACTTGCGTTTCGTAAACACCCTTTACGTTAGGATTGGTTTGGTCTATGTAGATCTTCCGATTCAGCTCCGATTGCACCTGAAAAGATCATAAAAGATTCATAAAAGGACTGGGTTTAATTGAGGGGTTCTCCCACGTACCAGTGCCCACAATTTGTATTCCCCGGGCGTTGACGTCATTACAACTTGTATTATCTGCCAAGGGCATGTGATGAGGGCACGCTGTGTCCTTTGCAGGAATCCCCCGAGTGTTCCACGACCGACGGTCTGGAAAATTTGCACGTTGCTTTTAATCCGTTTGCTCTTTTGCAGACCGCTGTTGCGTTGAAGTGCTTGGTAACGCCACTTGTTTTTTTGAAATAACAGCCAAGCCAATCGGTCTTCCTACCAAAAAACAAAAATAATAATAAAGAGGAAGTCGGTGATGGTGAAATAACTTACTTTAGTGTCCCCGAAAGGTGGGGAATTGCCATTGGATTGTCCAGCACTTCCTTCCAAGTTTTATTCAAGTCGACATCTTCGAATTTGTTCCTATCGGCTGCTGGCCTCTTCCTTTTAGTGACCGTTGCGACTGGTCGTGTGAATGTCGAGGACTTAGTCATAGTAGTAGCAACGTCTTCGATGTCTTGCTCCGTTATTAAAGTGTGATTTTGTTTGATTTGATCACAAAAATGTAACCTAGAAACATTACCGGTTTGATGTGTTCCGGTCAATATGCAATTGTACAGGATGTCCCATTTTCGATGGTATTCGAACATTAGTTGTGGTTATATCTCGGTTATTATGAACCTTTGATGCGATTTGATTAAAGAATCATGATCTACATTAAAAGTCGAATAAAAATGCCTTTGTCATTTTTCGATACCTTTAAAAATTAAAAAAATATGCGTGTTTGAAATTTGATGAATTTTTCGTTTTTCAACTGTACCGAGAAAATGGCAAGGAACAGTAAATTTTTAAGTTGGCCATTCAAATTAGCATAAAAAGTTGACCCAATATTGCGTGCTCAGTTTCTTTCTATTTCCATTATTAACGAAGATACCTATGGAATACCATCGAAAATGGGACACCCTGTATATTTGTTTCATGTGTGATCCTTTCATAAATTTTAGACCTACATTATGTACTAAGTCCATGTACAGGTAAATAAATTTAATATTAAGTAAATGTTTTACAAGTAAATATTATTGCAAATTATAAGTTTGAAAACTAATTTGTTTATTGTAATAATTGTAATGTAATGTAATAATTTGAATTACCCGCCTTTGTTTCTAACGCTACAGGCGAACTAACTTAACTATTATTTATGAACGCCAAAGTAGCTGAATGTTTCTAATCTAAAGAGTAAGAGCGTTTTCACACACACCGGCAAAACCGGAGCCGGTGACGACTCCGGCGCCGGATACAATGCAATCAAATTAATGCTTTCACACATAGCCCGGTCCGGCAGCCGACACCGGCAAATGCAGCCGGTGTTGATCTCGACAAGCCGGATGCCGGACCGATTTATCGATTTCCATGTTTTCTTATGTACACTTGTCCACACAGGTCTAAACGTGCCGGTGCCGGAGAACTGTTTGTTTAATTTTACTTCAGTATTGTTATTGTCCTCAAAGTAATCAGAGCGTGTTTTCATTTTATAATTTTCGTACATTTTTAATTGTTCGAAAATGAGTAAATTGTTTAAGTACAATGTTGTCAGCTTAATTGAACTCGTTGAAAGTAAACCTTGTCTGTCGGACAAGACAGCAGATTGCTTCAAAGACAAGGTTGAAAAACAAAAAGCGTGGATGGAAGTGTATGCATTCTGTTACAGTTCATTTTTCATTTCTGTTCTGAATACACCTTGTATATGCATTGCCACCGTCCAGTTTTCATTTCTGTTCTGAACACGCCCTGTATATGCGAAATTCGACGTGCCGGATTGTTTCTTGGAATGTGTCGCTGTGCGCATTGCAGTCAGTGTAGGAATACCCGTATTTCGCCGGCGTAATTCTCTTAAAATTTCGTTGTAGCATATTTCCATTAACAGGACCTTCATTTAATTAAACAAATTCATTTTATATAAGTAATCCATCCTTATTTAGGGGCAAAATCGCGCGCATGTTAGTAGTTTTATTTATTTAGATAAACTTTTAACGAAGTTCTACTTCTGGACGCGTATTATTCGTGATCTTTGCCCTTTCCGCCGATTGGTTCTCACTGTTACTAAGAAAATTCCGCCAATGGTAAAATCGAATGTGTCTCTCTCGTTAGTTTTCTTTTCTTTTCCGCCGATCGAGAAGTACGCGGCCGTTTCATTAAAGTTTCAATCGTCTCTTGGATCGCACGTCCTTTTATTAATTGTTTGGTTGTGTGCCCGTTTCGACGAAGAGGGTGAAAGTGCATGTGAACGGCTATCTGCCGAATCTGTTTGATCCAGTTAGAGATGAGAAAGCCGCATCCATTTTGCGACTTGTGGCAGTCCGGGTGATAATCCTGGGTAAGTCAATACGAACTGCGTTTCTCGATTTGGCCCTTACGTTCGCTTTTCTTTTTCGCTTATAGGCTTTTATCCTGGGCTTTTAGCAAGAGTTAATTTAGCAAGAGCTACTTTTATCAAGAGTTATTTTCGTTGGGAATTAGTTTTTTACCAAGAGTTTGCGGAAGTTGAGTCCGATCCGATTTTGCAGGTGCATTGTAAACTACGACGCTGGAAGTTCCCTCCCTCGCCCCTCTACGCGGAGGCCGGCACATTACAAAGTGACGCCGCGGCATCCCCGCAAAGACACCGACAAACGAATCGGACATCAAAGGAAATACAGTCGGAGCGTTATAATTTTATTTTTGAGCGTTAATTCGTGAATTTAATTTCCGATTCATTTCTTTGAAGTTGCCGCAATTAAGCATGCAACTTATTGCGTACACTCCTCCGTAAATTAAAGATGATTGTTCGTTCTTTGGCAAAGAGGATATAAGTAGACGAACGTTGTCGCGTGTAATTAACCGGAGATATATATATTTTTTTTGTATTATTTACGCGTTTGGTTAATTTTAATATAGATTAATGCGAAGTTCGGATCCGACAAAACATGAGTATTTTGTAAAATAATCTTGTTCTTTTGTTGTCCATATATTACTTATTTATTTATGTTCTTGTGATTGATTAAATTAACGTGTTTTGGACGTAACGGGTTTTCTTAATTTTTCACTCTTTCCCCTTTCAAAAAAAAATTAAGTGGCACCTATTTTTGGTTATGGCCTTCGCGGTTTGGATTTGAACCCCCCCGTCCCGTCCCGCTGAAGTTGGCTGGCAGCACCGGAATATTCCGCTCCGGTGTTAAAACTTCTGCCTATTCGTTCAGGTAGGTAGCAATTCTTTGAAGAAGATTTTCTACAAAACCACGTTCAGAAACTAACTGGTATTAATAACGGCACCGTCAATGCCGGAGTGTGTGAAAGAGTCCACTGGCCGGCACCGGCGACGGCACCGGCTCCGATTTTGCCGGTGTGTGTGAAAACGCCCTTAGTCATCTATGATACGATGCCTGCCATTTCCATGCTGTGCCATCTCGCTCTGTGTACGCAATTTTAAAAGCCACAATTAAGGCCGATTTATAACTCGATTTTAATCGCAATCGCCATTTTAGTCGTAATCGTAACCGTAAGAATCGTAAAGATTTTGTTTGGGCTATTTTATAACTGATCGCAAGCGGCATCGAAAAAGTGCTGTCATCTGGCTGTTAAGAAATTCTTTTGATATCTGACAGTGTAATATGACATTGGTGTTCTGAATTTAGGAGCTATTATTAATTTATTACACGTATACCACACTAAAATATGACCGGCTGTGATCCCGGCCAGATTGCCCGCCTAAATTACTATTTCATTGGAAGCAATCGGATTCATTCGATTATTTATCGATGCATATCCATTGTTCGATCGTAAGGATCGGATTGTAAGAGATGAAAGTTGACGAACTTCTTATGATCCTTACGATTCCGACTGCGGTTGCGACTGGGTTATAAATTAAACACAGGAAACCGTATCTTTCAATTTTGTTGCGATTACGACTAAAATTGCTATTGCGATTAAAATCGAGTTATAAATCTGCCTTAAAACTTTTTTGAACACATCGCCTTCTATTTGTTGTTGTTTCACACACGCGGTAGATACTCGACCGGTTGAGTAAACAAGGAGTAGGTAAAGTAGGATACGTCAAAAAACACTGACCCTTTGGAGCATTCTTAAATAAATTAGTGTAGATAATAATAAAATCTAGGTCATAAAATACCATTCCTCGCCAATTTCATTCATTATCAAGTCCAGAAGTCGGAGAAATCATTTAAAGAAATTCCAACAAATTTGATAACGCCATCTGTTGGGTGCGAAGCGTGTTTCACAGTTTTGATTTGACATTACATGAAATTCCAGATTTGCAAATATTAATTTCAAAAAATATTGTACGAAATACTTGCGGGAATCATTTTCCCGTGTTCGCGGAAACATGAAAATTGCGCTTACGCTGGGAAATTGTGTTCCCGCACTTATTTCGTAAATAACTTTAAAAAAAAGGACAATCGCGTGGTATTGCAGCACTTAATTTTCGCATTTTCAAACAAATAAAAATACAAAATGCCTTGCAGCGGTTCAATTACCATAAGTAACCGTAATAAATACCGCCACTAAATAATTACAGTACCGCAATCAGCCGCCATTTTAGTGCAAAATATTGGCGGGAAATTTAAACATCCTAACAAGGACACATTCGGGCATTTTAAACTTTTATTGGACAGGCATTAAATTTGATTAAACTTATCAGAAAGAAAATCACTAGAAAAGTCAGCAATTTAAACTTGTCGGAAAGAAAATCACTAGAAATGTCGACCATTTATGCTTGCCGGAAAGAAAATAACTAGAAAATACTGTCATTTTATCTTATACCTTAAGCACATGAACCAAAATGGTCACTAAAGTTGATGAAAGTGGTCACTGGAGTTGACGAAAGTGGTCACAATTTTTAAAGACCCAAAACTTATAGAAATTTATTTAAAAGCTTGACAAAAGTGGTCACTGAAGTTGACCAAAATGGTCACTGAATTGACGAAAGTGGTCACTAAAGTTGACGCAAATGGAAAATCGGCCATTTTAGTGCAAAAATGTGGTTTCTTTATCTTACACACAAAGCATATGGATTGCGTTACAGTATTTATTTAGTGACTGTAGTCAGGGTTACCAGATGTTGCGATTTATCACAAATTGGGCTACTCATATTCTTAATTTGCGATGGGCAACAACTTTGGGTTACTTCGACAAATTTAGATAAATAACCAACTTAACCTAACACTGATACATTTTCATAATTTACAATTGCTTTTTTCTTTTTGACATTTATTGCGAATTTTTGAATTTTCGGAGCCATTTGAAAAGAACGCCACCGACATCTTAATGGAAGAGAATCAAAAATTGTTTAATAATTTTCACCGTTTTTATTCTCTGGTAAGGAATAAACAGGAGGAAGTCATACTAACAGTGTTTGTTGTCCAAAGTGGTAACTAATTATGCAGTTTCTTGTCCAAAGTGGTAACTGAGTCTGTAGTTTCCTGTCTAAAGTGGTACCTAAGTCTGTAGTTTCTTGTCTAAAGTGGTAGCTGAGTCTGTAGTTTCTTGTCCAAAGTGGTAACTTGATTTGTAGTTTCTTGTCCAAAGTGGTAACTGAGTATATAGTTAAGAGACAAAATGAATGAAATAGTTGGGAGCACTAATTTTAGTGGTAAAAGCCTTGAATAAAACCGAAGACCAAGAACAAAAGGAAAAACAAAAGATTGTTGATTATTTCGTGAACAATAACAAAGCTTCTCTGTTTCTACGCTCTCATGAAAAAACAAAAGACGATGATTAATTTTGCCAGGCAGCCAGAAACGTAATCAACTTTCTCCTAGAAAATTTAAATTAAAAAAAAATCGAAGAACTATCAAGCAAAAGGAAAAATAAAAGACTATGATTATTTGGGCGAACGAAATTGAAATGATTAAAAAATTTTAAAGTCACAAAATTCGCAGGTTTATGTTTCCACGCTCAACTATTTCAATAAAAAATGCAGTAAATAAAAAAAACGAAAAACTGAGAACCGCAAGGAAAAACAAAAGATATAAAATAATCGAAATTAAAAAAAAAGCATTTGTGGTAAGCTTGGAAATAATTTAAAAAAATTATTTTTGTCCAAAGTGGTAACTGAATCTTCTTGTCCAAAGTGGTAACTAAATGTGTAGTTAGAGAAATGTAGAGATTAATGAATTAGTTGGGAACACTGATCTTAGTGATAAAAGTCTTGGATACAAATTAATTATTGAAACGCCACTGACATCTTAATTAAAGAATTCTCCAATTATTTAATAATCTTCACCATTTTTATCTACTGGTAAAGTAGGTAAACAGGAGGGAGTCATACTAACAGAGTTTGTTGTTCAAAGTGGTAACTAATTATGTAGTTTCTTGTCCAAAGTGGTAACTTGATCTGTAGTTTTGTCCAAAGTGGTAACTAAATATGTAGTTAGAGCCAAAAAGAATGAAGTAGTTGGGAGCACCTCCGACGACTAATCTAGGTAGACTGGGCAAGCGAGCTTTAAAATGTAGCTAACAAGTTCACAGGAGTGAAAAGGGGATCTGTTTACTAAGACTAACTTAGTGATTGGTTACTTTCAAATTGCAGTTGATAATTTTCGACGGATGTCGTGTAACGCAACAGAACTCATAAGCGTACATACTAGTTTTATTGCGTGTATTTGTATTTTAATGAATTAATTCAATATAATTAACTAATTGATTAAATTAATTCTATTTTGTAATGAATAATCTATTATTATTTCAATTAACAAGTATATTTTTTCTAATATTCGATTTTTACTTCCACTTAATGAACGCATTAGGGATGAGTAAACAGTACCGGACCTTTCCTTCCCGCTGGAAGATCTGTTGATGTTGCTTTCAAACAAACCTTCCTAGTTTGCAGTGGCATTACCAGTCTTGATTATCTTGATTAGCCTTCGACGGGGAGCACTGACTTTTAGTGGTAAAAGCCTTGAATAAAACCGAATTTTAAAAATTGGAATTTTCGGATTTTGAACAATTCTGGGGCTATTTTGGGCGATTTCTGCTCAGTTCTAGTGCGACATCTAACTTCTAACATCTGGCAACCTTGACTGTAGTAATAACCGGTAAGTCGCCAAAAAATCCTTGATATTTACACAAACTTATAGGTCGATTTTGCTCATATCCGTAGCAACCGTAAAATCTGTAAGCCTGTAACTTAATTATTAAAAAGTGGAATTCTGAAGTTCTCAGTATACGACTTTTGTAAATCTCTAAGATAATACCGCAGAGACTTCCGAGTAATCTTACAGACCTAAGAGAAATCATATCTTCCACAGAACTCCAAAATTACATATTTTAATAATTGAGTTACAGGCTTACAGATCTTACGGTTGCTACAGATACGAGCAGAATCGATACACTAGCCTCAAACGCATACTCAAACATCAAGAATCGTAGCATATGCTTCGATGTTTACTGTTTATCCTAGCAACGGTCGACGGTCACTATTTGGAAAAGTTTTCATGTCAGCACCATGGCCGACTCCATTAATAAGCTAACGCTTATATGGCCGTTTCAATTGGCGGTTTTTTATTGTTGAAATTGTTCCAGAAAATTTACAGATTCATACGGTGACTAGTGATCTCTGTGGCGAAAATTGTTAGTTCAGTGAGCTGTCAAATATAACAGTTTCAGAATTTTTCTGCTTGTAAGTCTAAATTCGAACATGTTTCTTCAAAAAATCTGTTTTCTCTCTACTTGTATTATCGAGAATAGGTTTCTCTACTGTCTTTTGTGATTGTCACAAGCAAAAATTGTATTTTGTAGAAGTACAGGACAAAGAATTTCAAATACCTAGTTGTGCACAAGTTTTTGTATTTTCCAAGAGAGATAAAATTTCAGGAATAATTATCTGTTAATCGCTTGATAATTCCGACAAATTTATTACTAGGATAGTTTAAACTTCCTCTGTCCTGAATCATAATAAGTTTCATCAAGGAATCAGATAAGAAAGAAAGAAGAGGTTCTGAGCAAGTAATGCAGTGCAATTTGTCGTCTCTATTTTTAATTATGTAACCAGCTAAGAATGCCACAGAAGCGAAGTAAATACTGTCATCAGGTAATATTGTTAAAGATACGTTTCGAACTTGAGTTTTAAAATATGAGATAACTCTTTCTTAACTTTTTGTTCTTCTGTAGGTACTGGTTTGAAATTTACCTGACTCGTGTAATCTATATTATCAGCAATATTAGCAGATGTCAAAGCTTTGACGAATCCGCAACATTATAAAAGTTTGCTGAAGTGCATATTCTGCCGCTCTGACTTCAGTCATGTCATTTGAACCACTTCTAAGACGAACATGAGAAAATATGGGATCCATTGCATCTGAACTATGAATTAATGTGTCATTACATAATAAAATCTGATTTGTTGCAAAAGAAATTTAATACAGAGGTTGTAAATTGTAAACCAAGGGTCGTTTCTGTAGACAGTCCTTGAATATCTGCATTTGCTGAACTTTTTTTGGATATCATCAATGTAATGTTGCAATGCGACTTCTAACCAATATAATGTTTCGTCTGTAACATCAACTTATGGTGCAACACTGCTGTTCAAAGAATGAATATGTATATTATGTTCGGTTTGAAATATTGGGTTTGTTCGTGCAGCAGCTTCTGACTAGTCCAAAACTGTCAGAAGCATGCGCCGAATATATTTGATAGTTTCAAACTTGTCAGAAATGCTGTACGATCAGACTAAAGGGATATTTTCGCGACGGATGAAAGACGGCGTGTTTTAAACAACAACGTTTTCGTGAGTAACTATTATATGGTTACAATTTTTGAACGCGGTTACTGTAACACATGGATGAACCTTTCGACCTGTGTACATTTTCTGCATCCATGGTTCCATTATTTTCGACTGGTAATCATTGTAATCCGGTTTACATGTTTTAAATGCACGCGTGTGCAGTAAATTTGTCATCTGTTGACCTTTGTGTTTTCTCTTTTTCCAAGTACTATAGATATATTTCAACCAATATGCTTTCGCGACGCTGTAATCCATGACGTAATCTTTAAACCAGGCATTGAACCGCGTTACTCACGAAAATATACCTTAGATGTGTACTTGAAAGAAGTGGTACATATTCTTTATTCTATTCATATTCTCTACAGCAGTAGAAATAATGACAGAAAATCCAGAAATAAAATAAACATTTAAATGTAAGTGTATAACGTAAAACATCACCTATTTTAATTGTAATTTATATGAATTTATTAACACAATATGTGGTAGGACAAATATTTATATAGCTGCATATATATTCTAGGGACAGAAAATTCAACAATTGAATTACTCAAATCTCGAGAAGCACATCAGGAAGATTTATATCCCGTTGTCTTTCAAGAGCATTTATATTCTCCATTATATCCATAATCCATAAACACCACTTTAGAATAATGAATAATCAATAATAATAATTTACTAACCCCAATATCCCCAGTTGATGAAGTTAGTATATGGCCATATGCATTTACAGTGATCTACATGACTGCCAATTACTCATAATTCAATACTTTGGAACTCTTTAACCTTATTAAAATTTTCTGAACATTTCTCATTAAGTCTTTTTAATTTTAAAGAAATTTATTAGGAGAAATTATGCTTATTAATAGGTTGATTTCTTGGAGGTTTTTTTTTTGTATAATTTTTGTATCTTTAATTTCCTTTTTTAGAGCTGCTTATAGATTGTGTAAACATTGTTTTGATATTGCAAATCTGAAATTTGCTGTGTGGATATGAATTTAAACAAACCATAAAATGATATAGTGAAGTAAAATTTAGAAAAAAATTCTTACAAATAGATGGTACAGCTTCTTTAGTAAACCCAGTCTAGTTTTTTATAATTTTTAAAGATGATTCGTGAAAATGATTACAGAAGAAATGAATAAAGTACACTAGAATTGTTATTTCCAATTCTGTACCTCAGAGGTAAATAATTGTATCTCCATTATTATAGATTTAGAGAAAACGAAGTTTAAAGTTTTAAAATGCAGTATTTTTTTACAATAATGAAACAAAATAGCAATGTAACTTCTGGATTATTTTATTAAGTTTGTAATTTAACTAACATGTTTTACATTACAATTGGCAATATATAACATGCTCTACCAAATAAGAAATATGTAAAGGCATTTAACCAAAAACTGGAGATACGATTCTTTACCTCTAAAGTACAGAATTAGGTACCATAAAATTTTTTCATTGCTTCAACCCACTTAGTTCGAAACGGAATTGCATTTAAGAAATTCAAAGTGACATATTTTCGTTGCCACAAGCAATACATTTTCTAATCATTATATGTATAACTATTATTAAATTTAAATTTTGATCCCAAGTTAGACAATTTAAAACTAATTTAGCAATACGAGATGATTTTAGTATTCTCACAATTGATGCAGTATTAAATATTTAAAATTGCCGCATTTAAAAATGTTACTTCGACTTACAGTACGATTTTGAACGGTTCAGAACTCGAAATCCTGACGAATGGAACAGACCTCTTATCGCGAGACCGCTGATTTTAAACTGTCTCGTGGAAATAACAGAAAAGTACAATATATGATTTCGTACTGACACATCATCAAAAAATTTAGGCTTCATTAAAGCAGACTTCGTAAAAAGAGTCTGAACCAGTGCAGGTTAACAAACAGACTTATTGCTTTTCCTTAATAAACTCAAGAGCATAACTATAGCCCCGCTCCCAATTTTTGATTTTTTTGTTCCTAAAACAACAATAATTTAATTTTACTTAGACGAACCATAAAAGAAGTTAAAATAGTAATAAAAAACTAATTGAGAATTCGAACAAACAATTTATGTAATTTATTTTAAAAAAATGTTAAAACTGAACAGTGCATAACTATAGCGCCGGTTGAAATAAATTAATGAAATCCAAGGTGGCTGTGCCCCTTATTATAAAACAAAAGAAACAAGTAATTTTATTATAAAACGTCATTACTTTCTGACAATTAAACTGAAAATGCCTCGAGGAAGTTATCTTTCTGAGTTGGAGAAAGGTAAAATCTTGGCTTTTTGTGATGAATGTTTGAGTCGACGTGAAATTGCTCGAAGAATTAACCGATCGCGTAAAGTTGTATCAAATTATTTGAGAAATCCTGTTCAGTATGGGACAAACAAAAAAGGCGGACCAAAAAAGAAGATTTCACCGAGAACTGAAAGAAGAATTATTGCTGCAGCAAGCAATAGCTTGAAAAGTTGTAAAAGAATAGCTTCAGAATGTGGAGCAAATGTTTCCCGGTGGACAATTCGAAGAATTTTGAACAAAAGTGAACATATCGTGCGTCAAAAGTTGAAAACAGCTCCGCGTCTTCTGCCTCGCCATAAAATTGCCAGGTTGCAATTTGCTCGGGAGAATATGAACCGCAATTGGGAGAATGTAAGATATTTATTTTTATTCAACTGTACCTCATTTTCAAAAATTCTTTTTAGATAATTTTTTCTGACGAAAAAAAGTTTAAATTAGATGGTCCAGACGGATTCAATCGTTACTGGCGGGATTTAAGAAAAGAGCCTCAGTATTTTTCAAAGAGAAATTTTGGGGGTGGTACATTAATGGTTTGGGGTGCCTTTACCAAAACTGGGGTTTTAATATTAGCTTACCCATCAACACGAATGAATAGCAGAGAATATCTCGACGTTCTTGAAGCACATTTAATTCCATTTTTAAATAACGATCATCAACACTGGGTCTACCAACAAGATAATGCACGAATACATGTTAATAGGGAATCGATGGCTTGGTTCGAAAGAAGAAATATCCAATTATTGGATTGGTCTTCCTGTTCCCCAGACATTAACCCAATAGAAAACCTTTGGGGAATTTTGGTCCGCCGAGTTTATCGTGATAATAAACAGTATGCCACAATTAATGAACTCAAAATTGCATTAGAAGAAGTTTGGTTTAATTTAGAGCCACAAATATTGACTAACTTGGTTGAAATCACAAAAAACGGAGAACCAACCCATTATTAAACAGTTAATTTTTGTTTGAAATGTACCTAGGGGCTATAGTTATGCACTGTTCAATTTCAATATTTTTCTTACAAAACTATATGAATTGCTTCTAAGTACTTCTGAATTGGTTTATTATTTCTGTTTTAGTTATTTTAATCACTCTTCTAAATTACATGAAGTTGTCTTTGAATTAGACAAAAAAAATCAAAAATTGGGAGCGGGGCTATAGTTATGCTCTTGAGTTTACAAAGAAATTTGCTTTTTGCTTGTGGGTTTAAATTTAAAGTGACTTTCATAGATGACATTGGTCACCGTACGATCATAAGGTACTAAATCAACATACTTCGTATAGAGGTAACGCATTTAGTGATTTTTTATATCTATCCTTGTCGCACATTCCTCTCATCTAGGGATAAAAAACAGTTGGAAAATTGTTTGAAGTGACGTTTGTCAAAGTTACTGTCAGTGGTTAAGAAAATTGGTGGAAAATTGAGCTTAAATATCGCATCCCAAACTTTTATCGTATGACATTTAAGGATTCCGCCCTTTTCGTACAAGAAATATTCTGCATTTCTCAAAATAACAACTTTTCGATTGGTAAATAACTAACTAGACATAACCTAACATACTTTTAAATTGAAACCAGTGACATTGCGGTAAACAGAATTCCCTAAAACTGTTGTCTTCCTTGTTGCACTTGCGACAATTATATTTGTTATCTTTGTTTCTCAATCCTCTCACGAGAGAAATGGGATTGCGTTACCTGTACGGAGTGTTGATTTAGTACCTTATACGATCATGGCATGCTTTCTCGGAATCGAATTTTAGGCGAATTGAAACGGCCATATAAGCGTTAGCTTATTAATGTAGTCGGCCATGCTTTAGAAACTTTCCTCATCGTTATCACTCAATAGATGGCGCTTCAAAAGCAACCTTCTAAAATTCTCGTTTTTTTAATAAATTGTTCATTTTTGTTTGGTTTTTTTTTGTTAAGTTTGTATCAATGAAATTTAGTAATCGCTCAATAGATGGCGCTTCAAAATGAAGATTATCTTTTTCCTAAAATTTCTTGTTTTTTGTTCGTTTTTTTTTTTTTTTTTGGTAAAGTTTGTATTAATGGAATCTTTCCCATCGCTCAACAGGTGGCGCTTTAAAATCAACCTGAGGATTGTTTTTTTTCTCGTTTTCTTTTTTATAAAATATTGTTCTTTTCTTTTGGTTAAGTTTGTATTGATGGAGAGAATCTCCATCGCTCAATAAATGGCGGTTCAACATCAACCTGAGGACTGTTTTTTTTTTAATTCTCGTTTTTTCATAGATTGTTTCCCCAATGCTCAATAGATGTTGCCTCAAAATCAATCTGAGGATAGCTTTTTTTTAAATTTTCGTCTTTTTATAAATTGTTCGTGTTATTTTATTTTTTGGTTATGTTTGTATCAATGGAAACCTTCCCCATTGCTCAATATATGGCGCTGCAAAATCAATCTGCAATTGTTTTTTTAATTCTCGTTTTTTTTTTAAAATTAACTAAATTGTATCGGTAACAATCTTTTATTTGGAGGTTCCTTGTCACATATATTTCACTGTTGGTCAATAGATGGCGCTTCATACAGCTTCATCCCTTCAAGAGGGAAATGAGCGAGTCCTCATTGGCTTGACACAGTTTACTTCTTTCTGCAAGAGGACGCCTGCAAAATGTGGTTCGTTTCTCCGCTGAAAGGAAAAGTTTAGCTGAGATATAAAGTTATACAACGAGCTTCCGCCGCTTCCATCTGTGTTGCTATACAATATTATAAAGTGAGTTTTAAAATCTTCGAAAGGGCAGTGACTGAAATGAGCGAGTCCTCTTTAGCTCGACACAGTTTACTTCTTTTTGCAAGGGGACGCCTGCAAAATGTGGTTCGTTTCTCCGCTGAACGAGTTTAGCAGGGAAACCAACCGCAGGATATACAGTCATCGCCCGTCTGCGTTATTGTGACACATTGCGATTGTGCAAGTAAATTTTTGAAACCATCAAGGGCGAAATTTACTACAATTGCGAAAAATATGGAATACGAAAATGTTGTTCATTCCCTCGCTGAAAGTTGGAAATTTAGCCGAGAAACAAATAGCAACACGCTTTCGCCGCTGTCCATCTGTGTAGTTACGACGCATGGCGATGGGTGAATTTTGAATCATCAAAAGCGAAAAGGGGGGTGTCCTTACTAGGTCAATAACGATTTGCTTCTTTTTCAAAAGGATTCCTGGAAAATGTGGTTCATTTCCTGGCTAAAAAAGTAGGAAATTTAGCCGATCGACTTTTGTTGGCCGAAAATTGGAACTGAAAATTTGAAATTAAAAAGAAAAATGCATAAAAGATAATGTCAGTTTCTTCTACTGGCTACGAGATGGCGCTGTAATAACTACGACGACAAATTACTTAAAAATTGAAAATTAAAAAAAAATAGTAATGTCAGTTTCTTCGGCTGACCGTGACGTAGCGCTGCAATAACTACGATTGCTACAGATCACAAAAAAATTTAAAATATAAAAATAATTTCTTTTTCGGTTAGCCAAGAGATGGCGCTGCAATGACTACGATTGGTACAAATAACAAAATTTAAAAAACTATGATAACAAAATAAATCACTTGAGACTATTATTAAATTTAAAAAAAAACGAATGAAAAATGTCAGTTTCTTTGGCTGGCCAAGAGATGGCGCCGCAGTGACTACGAATGCTACAAATCACTTAAAAATATTAAATTAAAAAAAAGGGAATAAAAAATGTTAGTTTCTTTGCCTAGTCAAGAGATGGCGCTGCAATAATTACGATTGATACAAATCACTTAAATATTTTGAATTAATAAAAGAATATGTTTTTTCCTCGGCTGGCCAAGAGATGGCGCTGAGATATACCGTCTGTTTGATTATAAAGGCCCCAAGCTATAACTCATTTATTTTTGCTTAAACACCCAGTAAAGTGTATATATTCTTAAATGGGACGTTGTTTTCTAGAGAATGAAGTAAAACAATATTTTTTTGGCTACACTGTATAGGAGTCATGACGTCATCGACATTTTTTTTAAATGGCACGATGAAAATTTTTTTGCGAAATACAATAGAACATCCTTTTCTCTTTTCAACCACATAAAAATTTTTATCCTTACATAAGAAAATTTTCGAGAAAACTGAAAAAAACTACCTACATAACTTACCATTTAACATTTAAGGCACGCTAATATTTCTAGCATGCTATGAGTAATTTTACTGAAATTTGTCATACTTTATCTAATTTGGTAAACAATTTCTAAAATACCGGCACTGTCAATCTGACTTATAATTAGTTTGAAACGGTGAGAAATGAATAACATTAATGAAGAAGCCGATATGCTAGAGGTTTACTACGAATGTAGAAAAAACAGTGCAGCAGCTTTACGGTTATACCGTCAACGTTATCTTGATCGAATTGCTCCATATAGAAGAAAATTTAGTAAATTAGAAATAAGTTTATTCATTAGAAAAGTATAAATCAGACAACTAAAGGCTAATGAAACAATTTCAGAAAATAATTAATTATTAACAAATAAATAAGTCAAATCAAAATAAAAAAATTATAAATATTGCTCAAACTGCTGTCCATTTTTTACAATGCATAATTCGCATCTTCTAATGATAGTTTAGCAGCGTTTGAAATATTAGCGATTGCTGCACTTATTCTGTTTTTTAAATCATCAATCTTGTCTGGTGGCGTTAGATAAACTTCATTCTTTATGGTGCTCCACAGAAAAAAGTCCAAAGGAGTGATATCGGGGGACCGTGCTGGCCAATGAATTGGTCCTCTTGTACCGATCCATTTATTTTCATAGGGTATTCAAATAGTTTGTATTTATGAAAGCATTGTGTGGGGGTGCGCCATCTTGTTGAAAAAAATATTAACGTATTCATTAATTGTTAACTCATCTAAATACTCTTGGAATTGATTTCTTAAAAATTCGTTGTATCTTTGGCTATTTAAAGAGCCATTAAAAAAATAGGGACCCAATATTCTCGCGCCCAACATACCACACCAAACATTAACGCTAAATCTATTTTGAAAATTTCTTTCTGTAACAATTCTAGGATTTTCTTCACTCCAGTGATACGATGTATTGCGGTTGAACACACCATTATTTGAAAAATTACTTTCGTCTGACCACAATATTGTCATGGGAAAATTGTGATTATTATTTGCGCTGTCTAAAAACCATCGACAAAAGTGTATTCTGCGTTGAAAATCATTTTCATTCAGATGTTGCACTGGCGTAACCTTATATGGTTTCAATTTATTTTTCCGTAATATTTTATGTACTGCATAGTTAGTTAAATTGAAATATCTAGCCAGTTCCCGAACCGAAGTGTTCGAATTTTCTTGTACACTTAATAATACGTCTAACTCCTGATTTTCAGTAAATGAATTTCCTAATGACGCTCTCTTCTTCTTTAATGTTCCAAATCGTTGTAAATTTACTTCTAATTCGCATCAATTCGATCAGGATAACGTTGACGGTATAACCGTAAAGCTGCTGCACTGTTTTTTCTACATTCGTAGTAAACCTCTAGCATATCGGCTTCTTCATTAATGTTATTCATTTCTCACCGTTTCAAACTAATTATAAGTCAGATTGACAGTGCCGGTATTTTAGAAATTGTTTACCAAATTAGATAAAGTATGACAAATTTCAGTAAAATTACTCATAGCTTGCTAGAAATATTAGCGTGCCTTAAATGTTAAATGGTAAGTTATGTAGGTAGTTTTTTTCAGTTTTCTCGAAAATTTTCTTATGTAAGGATAAAAAATTTTATGTGGTTGAAAAGAGAAAAGAATGTTCTATTGTATTTCGCAAAAAAATTTTCATCGTGCCATTTAAAAAAAATGTCGATGACGTCATGACTCCTATACAGTGTAGCCAAAAAAATATTGTTTTACTTCATTCTCTAGAAAACAACGTCCCATTTAAGAATATATACACTTTACTGGGTGTTTAAGCAAAAATAAATGAGTTATAGCTTGGGGCCTTTATAATCAAACAGACATACGCTAACAAATCTTTCCAAAAAATTTTAAATTAGAAACAAAAAGGGATTAAAAAGAATGTTCTTTTTTTCGGCTAGCCAAGAGATGGCGCTGCAATGACTACGATTACCACAAATAACGAAACCCAAACAAAACAAAAGCTATGATAACAAATCAATTAAAAATATTAAATTTAAAAAAATGAGGAATAAAAATGTCAGTTTCTTCGGCTTGCCATGAGATGGCATGACTACGATTACTGAAAATAACTTGAAAACTTTAAATTAAAAAAAAAGACTACGATTGCTACCGTCGCTAAATAATTACAGTATCGCAATCAGCCGCCATTTTAGTGCAAAATATTGGCGGGAAATTTAAACATCTAACCCTAACAACGACACACTTTTAAACATTCATTTGACAGGCGTTGAATTTGATTAAACTTACCAGCACGAAAATCTATAGAAAAGTCGTAGTTCGACAAAATATACATAGACGGAGCTGGCGATTGCAATTTCTACAGTCGTCGTAGACAGACAGACAGAGAGAGAGAGAAATTTGAAGGTGAGAAATGAATTTAAAAAATATATCGGCTTTACAGTAACAACATAAAAACATAAATGATAAGATTACACGAAAGAGCGAACAAACAAAAGCGAGCCACAGAATTAAATGTACGAAAAACAAGAGAAGACCGCCGATTCTCACCTGGCGGAGGATGATTGAAGTAGACACGAAATGAAGGGGAAAAGTTCATTTAAAATTTAGCGCCGAAGGAACTCATAGTTCGACAAAATTTACATAGCGATCGCTGGCGCTGGCGATCGCAATTTTATACCGTCACTAAATAATTACCGTACCGTACCGCAATTAGCCGCCATTTTAGTGCAAAGTATTGGCGGGAAATTTAAACATCTAACCCTAACAACGACAAACTCGGGCATTTAAAATTTTTATTTACGGGCGTTAAATTTGATTCAACTTACCAGAAAGAAGATCACTAGAAAAGTCGGCAATTTAAACTTGCCGGAAAGAAAATCACTAGAAATGTCGATTAAGTTTGCCGGAAAGAAAATAACTAGAAAAGACGGTCACTTTAATGCAAAAGCGTTTTCTTTATCTTACACATTAAGCATTTGGATTGCGGTAGTGTATTTATTTAGTGACTGTAAACGAAAATGGTCACTAAAATTGATGATTGACTAGAGTTGTCGGAAGTGGTCACTGAATTGACGAAAGTGGTGACTGGAGATGACGAAAGTGGTCACTGAAGTTGAACAAAGTGGTAACTGAATTGACGAAAGTGGTCACTGAATCGTCGAGAGTGGTTACTGAAGTTGACGAAAGTGGTTACTGAAATTACCGGAATGTCGGCCATTTTAGTGCAAAAACGTGGTTTCTTTATCTTACACATTAAGCATATGGATTGCCGTACTGTATTTATTTAGTGTACTGTATACGATTGCCACAAATCACTTGAAAATTTAAAATTAATAGAAAAGAAAACAATAATGTCTTCTTCCTCGGCTGGCCAAGAGGTGGCGCTGCGATGTCTATGAGAACAAATCACTTAAAATTTTTTAGTTAAAAACAAAAAGGGATTAAAAAGAATGTCCGCAAATATTACATATTTTGTAAGGTTGGTGAACGGGAAACGATCAACTGACGCGTGTTACGATCGACCGTGTCAATTGTTTTTTTTTTGTTTCCCAATTAATCGATCGTCAATTGTCTGTTATGATTGATCACCGATTGTTAATTGTTACATTTTCTTTTCTTTTTTTTTCATTAATTCAACATTGTAAATTTAACCGCTGTGTTTTCTTTTGTTGTTTTTGTCACTTCTCATTTGTTTTTTCTTGCACTGTCATTCTTACTTGCTTTCTTTTCAATGCATTTAATATTGTAAATATAGACATTGTTTTCTTTCATTGTTTTCGTCATTTCGTCTATTTTTTTTATTATTTTTCTTCCATATACATTTAACGTCGTAAATTTGCGTTTAGAATTTTTATAATAAAACAAGAAGAACCATTCTCAAATACCTTTATTGAATCGAAATAAAAGCATGCATTATTAAAACAAGCCAAAGAAAATTTAATTACAGCAGTTGACTGAGAAATTTCAAAGCTCAGTTGTCTCCCTCATCGCCCCCTTCCTCCTCCTCGTCGAATTCGCCCTCTTCTTCGGCCGTCGCGTCCTGGTACTGCTGGTACTCGGAGACCAGGTCGTTCATGTTCGACTCGGCCTCGGTGAATTCCATCTCGTCCATCCCCTCGCCCGTGTACCAATGCAGGAAGGCTTTGCGCCTGAACATGGCCGTGAACTGCTCGGAGATCCTCTTGAAGAGCTCCTGGATGCACGTGGAGTTGCCGATGAACGTCGAGGACATCTTGAGCCCTCTCGGGGGGATGTCGCAGACGGCGGTCTTGACGTTGTTCGGGATCCACTCGACGAAGTAGCTGCTGTTCTTGTTCTGGATGTTCAGCATTTGCTCGTCCACCTCTTTCATGGACATGCGCCCCCTGAAGATGGCCGCCACTGTTAAGTACCTTCCGTGTCGGGGGTCGCAGGCGGCCATCATGTTTTTAGCATCGAACATCTGCAGGACCAATTCGGGCACCGTCAGGGCGCGATACTGTTGGCTGCCGCGGGACGTCAAGGGGGCGAAGCCGGGCATGAAGAAGTGAAGCCGGGGGAATGGAACCATGTTGACGGCGAGCTTGCGCAAGTCCGAGTTTAACTGTCCGGGGAAGCGCAAGCACGTGGTTACGCCCGACATGGTCGCGGAGACCAAGTGGTTGAGGTCGCCGTACGTGGGGGTGGTTAACTTGAGCGTTCGGAAGCATATGTCGTAGAGGGCCTCGTTGTCGATGCAGTAAGTCTCGTCGGTGTTTTCCACCAGTTGATGCACCGAGAGCGTCGCGTTGTAGGGCTCCACGACGGTGTCGGAGACTTTCGGGGAGGGCACCACGGAGAAGGTGTTCATGATCCTGTCGGGGTACTCCTCGCGTATCTTCGAGATTAAAAGAGTCCCCAGTCCGGAGCCGGTGCCCCCTCCTAGCGAGTGCGTCAGCTGGAAGCCCTGCATGCAGTCGCATCCTTCGGCCTCCTTCCGGACGACGTCCAACACCGAATCGACCAACTCGGCGCCCTCTGTGTAATGTCCTTTGGCCCAGTTGTTTCCTGCGCCGCTCTGTCCGAACACGAAGTTATCGGGCCTAAAGATCTGGCCGAACGGTCCCGAACGCACCGAGTCCATGGTGCCGGGCTCCAGGTCGACGAGCACGGCCCTCGGGACGTACTTCCCTCCCGTCGCCTCATTATAATAAACGTTGATCCTCTCGAGCTGCAGGTCCGAGTCGCCGTGGTAGGTTCCCGTGGGATCTATCCCGTGCTCGTCGGAGATGACCTCCCAGAACTGGAAATTGACAACGTGGGGGCGGGTGGTAACGCGGGGTGTGCACTTACCTTCGCGCCGATTTGGTTGCCGCACTGGCCGGCTTGAATGTGAACGATTTCTCTCATTCTGGACGAACTTTTAAAAGAATAATTTTAAGAAACAAGTACCAAAAAGAGGTAAATGTTCTGTGATTAACTAAACAACTTTTGTTTCCCGACTGACGACGTTATTGTTCGCGCGACGAGCCGTCCATTTCCGCGCAGCGCGTTTTCAAAAGTCTGACAACCCGCTTCCGCCGAGAGCCGCGTTCAGGAACGAAGCGTCGGAGTCCACGCGCTCACGCCGAACCGTTCAGAAACGAAATGCGATTTGTAAATAATTCGAGAACGTTTTCTTCAGTTTTAAACTACGTTTGTCTCATTTGGGCATATTAAAGCGCTAAATTTGAAGAACGTAGAATGTTGAGTGAATGTTAAGATTCCAAGGAATTCCTTTTCAACACAGAATTTGTTACTAGATTCAGGAATAAAATTTTTATGCTTAAATGATTTTTCTCTTGGGTTGACCTTGACCTTTCGACTTGGGTTGGGTTGGGAACTTTGACCTTTTTGAAATTTCTATTTCTTAAATTATTTTTCGCTTGGGTTGACATTGACCTTTCGATTTGGGTTGGGTTGGAAATTTTCTTGCCTTGGCTAAGCTTGACCTTTACGAAATTTCAATTTTTTAACGATTTCTCCTTTGGGTTGACCTTGACCCTTGACCTTTCGACTTAGATTGGGATCTTTCTTGCCTTGGATTGGCTTGATTTTTCCCTTGGGTTGATCTTGAACTTTGACCTCTCCACCTGGGTTGGGTTGGCTTGAACTTCTCGAAATTTCGGTTTGCAAAAAACTTTAACGAAGAGAGAAAGAAAAGACGGTCGATTTTTCAACATAATTCGGTAGATTAATAATCGATTAAACAAAATAAAATTTTGAAAAGAATAACGAATTTAAAAAAGTAATAATAATGAAAACAAAAGGCAATCGATTTTTAATTAATATTAATATAATTTAATAGATCAACAAATGTTTCGACAGATGGCGCTGTTGATTAATAATGAATAAAAAAAAACAATTTCAAAAGAATGCTAACAAAACAAAATTTAAAAAGAATTCAAAATAATAAAATTGAAAAAAGCGTAATAATAATGAAAACAATTTTTTTTTAGAAAATAAGAAATAAAAAATTTGAGAAACATAAAAAACAAAAGACAATCGATTTTACAATACAATTCAGTAGATTAATAAATTTAAAAGAAAATTTTAAAATATATATCGGGTGTCCCACGCCATATGCTCACCCTTCAGGAACTTTTATTTTTTAATCGATTTTAATGAAACTTGGAAAATAAAAATTAGGCAAAAAAAGGCATTTTCCGACATACTATTGAGCACCATAAGACTTCCGGTTTCCGAGCGAAATCGCTTGTCCCCGTTTTCTTCTTTTTAAATTATGTAATAGAAGCGCCATCTCTTGATCAATAATGGTAGTAACTTCATTCTTAATAATTCGATGTCTAAGTCACGTACTTTTCGTTTATTTTTTGCACGCCCTTCTCGGTTTTAAATGCACGCGTTGTGATGGGTTCGATAAATCTTCAGAAAATTCTTTAATTTAATCGTGTGAACAGCAAAGTGACATCTGTCAAGTAAGAACTGTTAATTGTTACCTAATCTTCACGCCACTTCATTTTTTGTTTTGTTTTGATGCATTTGTTGAACTGTTGACGACGATCGTTTGTCACTTGCCAATTTACATGTCAAGTCACAACTGTCAATCTTTTTCTTTTGAAACAATCGATTGTTAATTTTGATTCCAATGAACCGTTGACGACAAGTGATTGTCAATTGTTAATCTTTACGGCACGTCATTTCTTGTGTGATTCAGGAGACCAATAAAAATTATTATGGAAAACAAAGAACGAATTAAAATGAAGAAATCAAGGGGCCGAAAGAAATGAAACTCAAAAGCTAAAAAGAGCTGTATTTAGATCGCCTACCAGAAAGCCTGTAATACAAAAATACCAAAAAGGAACAGCTATTAGACAGCAGCAGTGGGCTGTGGATTTTTATCTTAGTTACAAGAAAACATTATTAGTTAGTTATGCGAGTTGTATTTTGACTAAAAATAAATATTATTTTCTAAGAACCGCTTTCGAAGTTTATTATAGCAATCGCTATAAATTGGTGACCCAGACGTGATATGTTGGAAACTACTATGATCGAGAGCGACACCTGGCGACACTGAAAATGAAGACAACCGTATTGGACACAACTCAAGAGAACAGTTGGTCAATACCGTCAAGACTGTCAAACTGCCACAACCTTTTTGGAGGAACAATCCCGCCAGATATTTCACTGTTTGTGAAACAACTTTCGAGTTGCATCGCGTAACGAATGACATGAGCAAGTATCGCCACATGATTGTACACCTGGATCCTGGATCCTGATCTTCTAGAGTTAGCTGGTGATATCGTAGACTCACCGCCAGTTCACGGCAAGTACGATGCACAGTACGATGCTCTGAAGAAGCGTATAATTGACATTCTGTCAAATTCGACAGAAACAAAATTACGGAAGTTACTGCGTGGTCAACCTCTCAGCGATGAAAAGCCTAGCGTTTATTTACAAAAAATTCGTAATCTAGCTGGTGGCAAGACACATGAGCACAGGACGCATTTCTAAGAACACTGTTTTTGGAGCAGTTGCCTGAAAATGTCCGGAGTACACTCGTAGTCAATCCAGAGGTCGACTTATCTACACTTGTACAACCTTGCACTTGCACTTGTGCCCGACAGGATTATGGATACACTTAAGCCTCACATAGCCACCATTCAGCAACCAGTTCAAGTTTTTAGAGAATTTGGCGCAACCACAATCCAGCGTTTCGATACCCATGCCTCAGACTAATGTTATCGATGCAATCAAGACAGCCATCGAAACTCTTACCCGTGAGATATCTTTGCTGAAGACACCAGGAACCAAGAAACTCAGACAATGTAGCCGCAGCAGAACAAGAGGATACAACAACCAAAGTAAGAATGCTCGTCCCACAATTTGTTATTATCATGAGAAATTCGGGGCCGATGCGTACCACTGCCTGCTCTTGGAAAAATCATCGAGAACAGGAAAACTAATACCGCCGGCAAATGTGGAGGCTACCGCTGGCGAAGAATTTTCATCAAAACGCCTCTTAATAACTGACAAACGCACTGGTATTTGCTTTCTTATTGATATTGGTGCTGACGTGTCCGTAATCCCACGCAATAATTCGAAACATACGAACCCAACTGACAAGGTACTATATGCAGCTAACCATAGTAGGATTAAAACGTACGGTGAAACATCTTTCACATTGGACCTCAATTTGGATCGTTTTTTCCCGTGGACCTTCATAGTGGCGGATGTACATCAACGGTAACGACTTCCTCCACGAACACCAGCTACTGCCGGACATTCGTAACCAACGTCTAGTCGACAACAAAACGAAGAAATATACCTTGGGGCAGTACACCACTAGAACGTCACCATCTCTTACCCTAGTTGACAAGAAGTACGACTTTGAAACACTACTTCGAGAAAAAGAGGTAACTAAACCTATTCCTTTCCGAAACCCACAACACCATGTGAGGCATTACATACTTACACGAGGACCTCCTTGTACTGAAAAAGTCAGAAGACTTTCACCTGAGAAGTATAGGGCGGCCAAACTACAAATCGAAACCTGGCTTACTGAAGGCGTGGTAAGTCCATCTGAAAGTCCATACTCTGGTGCAATACTACTTAGAACAAAGAGAGACGGTACATGGTGGCTGTGTGGTGATTATCGACAACTGAATGCAATAACTATTCCAGATAAATACCCTGTTCCTAATATTCAAGATTTTTCCTGCAGACTCCATTGCACTTCAATATACAGCACCCTGGACATCTAGAGAGCATTTTTTCAGATTCCAATGGCAGCAGAGGACCGAAATAAAACTGCAATCATTACACCTTTCGGACTTTACGAATTTAATGTAATGCCATTTGGACTCACAAACGTTGCACAAACATTCCAACGGTTTATGGACGCTGTGTTGCGAGGACTGAACTATGTATTTTGTTACATCGACGATATCCTCATCGCATCAAACAATCTGAAGGAACACAAAGCACACTTGAATGAAGTTTTGAACAGACTTAAAACCTACTGATTAACTGTTAAATCAAGTAAATGCAACTTAGACAATCCAGTAGTTTCTTACCTGGGACACGAAGTTTCATCGCAAGGTATTAAACCACTCCCTGACAGAGAGCACCATCCTAAATTTCCCGACAAACATAATTGAATTAAGAAGATTCCTTGGTATGTTGAATTATTATATAAGATTTATTAAGGATGCTGCCAAATCACAGGCCCTTCTACACAGCCTCACAGCCGGTGCAAAGAAACGCCATAAACATTTCAGTGGGATGACGTCACAAATTCCGCTTTCAATCTATGCAAGGATCAATTAGCTCGAGTGACACTACTAGCACATCCAACAGAAAAGGTCAAACTTATTTTAGTTACAGATGCCTCTGACGACGCTGTAGGAGCCGCCCTTGAGCAGCAAATCGATGACACGAGACAACCACTTGGATTATTTTCAAAGAAGCTAACCATCACCCAGGCAAAGTATAGCACATACGATAGGGAGCTTCTGGCAATCTACTTGGCCTTTAAATTTTTCAAACACATGATTGAAGGCAGGGAAATATTAATTCTTACAGATCACAAACCTCTTATCTACGCTTTTCATCAAAATCCGGCCAAGGCCTCTCCCAGACAAACTAGGGATATCGATACCCGATAATTTTGTTACCCGGGTACCCGTTATTGGTACCCGGGTATTACCCGTTACTCGATAAGTACCCGGGTACCCGATACCCAATAACTATCTGCATATCCGATAAGTATTGAACAACAATTTAAAAATCTTTCAAAACAATATCCCAAGGAACTGATACTGCAAATAAATTATTTTTTCAAAGAAAAAAAAACAAGAATAACGCTCCAAGTACTTGTTTTATAATAATTTAAATTTAAAAGGAGGTCCTTGGTTGTCGGGCACTTACCGAGTATCGGGTAATTACCGGGTATCCGGGTAGTTATCGGGTAACGGGTATTCATAAAGGGGAACCGGTTCCAATTAAATAAACGGGTACCCGGGTACCCGTCGTCATCCCTACTACAAACATTCATCATGTTAGTGGAACTGATAATAATGTTGCAGACACATTGTCAAGAATCTGCGACATTTCACTACCTATCATCATCTCCACGGAAGACATCGCCCAAGAACAACAAAAGGACATGGAACTCAAAGACGTGCTCGGAAATCCAGGCGTATTAGACCTTAAACCATTGAGACTCGATGGAACAGAAACAATAATTTATTGTGATATCTTAACAGACCAAATAAGACCGTACATTCCACAGTCTTTGAGAAAGAAAGTTTTCGACATTACACATAACGCCGCTCATACCAGTGCAAGAATCACTAAGAAAACAATTGTTGAAAAATTCGTCTGGCGGAAGATGAACCAAGACATAACAAACTGGGCCCGAACTTGCCTACCTTGCCAGAGATCTAAGATAGCAAAACATGTGAAGCGAAAACCGGAGCATATTACGATACCTTATGACCGTTGCCATCATGTCCATATAGATATTGTGGGGCCACTTCCGTCATCGCAGGGATTTAGGTACTGTCTCACAATGATCGACAGGTTTACGAGATGGCCTGAAGCTGTACCTGTTAAAGATATCAACGCATCAACCATAGTCGACGCCTTTTTCCAGCACTGGATTGCCAGATTCGGAGCACCAGCATACATAACGACAGATAGAGGATCGCAATTCGATTCACAGATGTTTGACGCTCTGGTAAAGATGATCGGCAGCCGAACCATCAGGACTACAGCCTATCATCCCGAGGCAAACGGTACCTTGAAAAGATGGCACAGAACCCTTAAAGCAGCAATCAAATGCCACGAAACTGATGATTGGACGCGTGTTCTCCCAGTAGTTCTACTGGGCCTCCGCAACGCATATAAAGAAGACATTGAAACTTCAGCAGTTGAAATGACCAGGAGAATTTTTCACACACGATGATACACCACAAGACCCTAAACCATTCCTAGAACATTTAAGACAAACATTACGACGACTAAAACCACAACAAACAGCACATCACAACAAACCCAATACATTCACACACAAAACTCTCTAGACAAGCACACACGTATTTCTACGAACTGACAGTACACAAAAACCACTAGATCAACCTTACATAGGCCCTTACGCCATCACTAAAAGACTCTCTGATCTTTGCTATAGAATCAACATAGGGGCACGGAAAAGGATGTCTCCATCGATCGTCTGAAACCTGCTTACCTCGAGAGGGACCCCCAGGAATCAAGTCCTACCACATTGCAAACATATCAAGGACCTAGAACAAAAAGGGTTCATTTCGTTCCCGACCTGGTCACTCTGGGAGGAACTATGTAGCAACCAAAAAGGAACAACTATTAGACAGCAGCAGTGGGCTGTGGATTTTTATCTTAGTTACAAAAAAAAAAAAACATTATTAATTAGTTATGCGAGTTGTATTTTGACTAAGAACCGCTTTCGAAGTTTATTATAGCAATCGCTATAAATTTAAATTTTTAACTTTCGACGTAACTTTATAATTGATTGCGATTGTAAAAGTAGACAAAAATTTTTACAACAAATAATAAATGCAAATTTAAAAGCTCAATTTAAAAATTACAGGTGGCTTTTCTTAGGTACAGGTCGAACCCCCTGAAGCTCGTTCAGGAACTGAAAAGAGTGCGCTCTGGGTAACATTCTTTCTCTCTCGTGTAAGTAATTTTGTACATTTTGCTTTTCATTTTAAACCCCCAGAGTGCTCTCCCGTTACAGTTTTTGAACGCAACCCTGCTCTTCACTTTTTTACATTCGCATTAAAAACTATATTTGCTCTCTTCATTCATTAATTTACACAAAAATAAAAGAGGTCCGTGTGACTTTCAGAGATGCGAAGATTTGAACATTCAAGCGGACGAAAGTCGAGCTTTACTCGAACACTAACGGATAATTTAATTCAGTATGTTCTTCTGTTTTTCAGGAAGAATTAAAAATGCGTTCTCGCCGAAACACGTTACACTTATTCCGTCCCCCCGCTCTCTCCACCCCCTTAAAATTAAAAACTAATTTTCGGAACACAATGCGCCCGCACGAAAATGGTTTATTTAACAATGAGCTTCCTGTTTATGAGCAATAAATTCCGAGGCGCTTTCGCCATTGTCTCGCCTAATATGTCATAAACATTAGTTTTTAGATCAGAGGATGGAATTATGTAGGAGTCGAATTCTACATTTTTGAAGTCTGTATATTCATAAGATCAGAAAATCGTCACCTGGCGACGCGCCTCGCTTGTCTCGGTATAATAGCGTTTTGAAACTGAACCCGTCAATGAGAGACCGGGGGCACCCTCTCGCCTAATAACTTCTTTCAGAGAGAGAACTCCGACCGTCAAGAGTGCATCAAATGTTCAAATGTTCGCCGCCGGACTAATTTGGATGATCGTGATCTCCGTGCTGCAATGTGCGAGCGCGGGGGAATACCAAACAAGAGAACATCGGCTGCTGACGTTCGATACGGAAGAAGACGGATCGATCGCGGTAGGTGAGTCCCCTGATTTGATCGGTTTTTAGATCGAGTTAGCCTTCCTGAGGATACCTGTCAAAAAGACGACGGACATGACGAAGGGGGCGGTGGCCAACTTGAACGTGGGATCGGTCGTCCTGGCGGCGATGATGGTCTTCAGCGCTTCCATCTTCATTCCCGCAGTGCTGCATTTGTTAAACAAAAAAAGCACGGTGTCGACTAACGAAAACTTACTCCAGCGCAGTAAGCGATTATTCTTTTTTAAATCATTCATCACTCCTAGGTGCCAACAAGGTAACGTATTTCGATTATGCCGCAATCACCATCAACTTTACGTTGATAACAAAACAACAGCTAAAATAAAATTGCATTCGCTTGTATACTAACGTAAGGAGAGGGGGGGGGGATTGCCATAACATTTGCGAAATAATACCGCACGTTTAGTTAACCGATTGTCATTTCGATCATCAATTGTTAATTTCTAATTAATCGATCGTTAATTTTCACAGTCAATTGATTTAACACTTGAATGGGATCGATCGAGCGTCAAATGTTTTTCCCCAATTAATCGATCTACTGTGAATTAACAGTATCATACATTTTTTAAAATTCAATTACGTTTCGACTTACATTTATGCCTGATTGCACTGCATTTTTAATCATTGATTAAATTTAAGACGTGTTTAGAATGTGACAATCGTGAATACATGACCGAATAATGTCAATCACCATCTAATTGACACTCAAAATTCAGTTTAAGTGTCAGTTAGGTGCGCTTGACATTATGCTGGATCTACGTTAAAATATCACATTCTAAACACGACTTAAATTTAATCTCTGCTTAAAAATGCGGTGCAATTGGCCATTAAACTTACATTTAAAATGGAATTAAATTTTGACTTATTTAAAAAGTCAGTCAAATTTTGACATTTTTAAATTAAATGACGTTTTAGTTTATTCACATTTTGACGAAATGAAATTCAACCAAATCTTCACGCATTTAAAATTCAATTAAGCTTTGACATATTTCGAAATCCGTCAAGCTCTGATGTTTTTGGAAATTTGATCGTTTTGATATTTTAAAATCTATTCAAATTTTGACGTGTGTACTTGAAATGCAATCAAATTTGTGACGTAATTGAAATGCAATCAAATTTTTGACGTAACTGGAAAACGATTCAATTATAACGTACATGTTTACAATTCGATAAAATTTTGACGTATATTTAAAATTCAATTAAATTCTGGCGTATTTAAAACAGAATCGATTTCTAACATTCTAAAAATTCGATCAAGTTTTGACCTATTTCAAATTCAATGTAATTTTGATATATTTGGATATTTAATAGTTTTGATGTTTTTGAAAATTTTATAAAATTTTGTAAAATTTTGAAAATTTTATAAAATTTTAAAATTTTTGAAAATTTCATTTTGACAATTTTAAAAATTTATAAAATAAAATTTCGACTTTCTGAAAATTTTTTAAAATTTTGATATTTTTGAAAATTTTATAAAATTTTGACATTCTTGAATATTTTATAAAATGTTGACAATTTTGAAAATTTTATAAAATTTTGAAAATTTTGAAATTGACATTTTTAAAAATTTCTTAAAATTTTGATTTTTAAAAATTTTAAGAAATTTTAATATGTATTTTTGAAAATTCTATAAAATTTTGACATTTTTGAAATTCTTTTAAAATTTTGACATTTTTGAAAATTTTATAAAATGACATTTTTGAAAATTGACATTTTTGAAAATTTCTTAAAATTTTGATATTTTTGAAAACTGAAATTTTAATATTTTTGAAAACTATAAAATTTTGATATTTTTGAAAAAATTTTAAAATTTTGATATTTTCGAAGATTTTATAAAATTTTTCTATTTATCAAATTTCAATAAAATTTTAATTTTAATTAATTGGCTGACGATTGTTAATTTTTAAATAATTTAACAGTCGAACAGGATCGAACGAGCGTCTAATGCTTTTCTTCAATTAATCGACCTACTGTCAATTAACAACATCATGTAGAAGTACTTAAGTAATCGAGTGTCGATTGTTAATTTTTAAGCAATCGAATGTTAATTTTCACAATCTTTAATTTAACAGTCGAACAAGTTCGACCGAGCGTCAAATGTTTTTTTCCACAATTAATCGATCAACTGTCAATTAACAACATAATGTAGGAGTACTTAAGTAATCGAATGTCGATTGTTAATTTTTAATTAATTGATTTTTAATTTTCACAAACAATTAATTGAACAGTCGAACAGGTTCGACCGAGCGTCAAATGCTTTCCCCCCAATTAATCGATCAGCTGTCAATTAACAATATTGTGACAAGATGCAAGTAAATTCATGCATTGGATTTATTTAGCAAACTTGAGATAAGAGAAAATGCAACTCGTCAACGTAAACAACGGAACCTTGACACCTGCAGGTGGTAAACCTTGAACAAGTTAAAACGGATTTAAAGTATCTTCTGTCGTACCCTTCCGGTTTCGTTAGAATTCGGAATTGCTCGAGTTGCACTTCCTATAAAAACCCCGCGATCTGCATACAGAGATAAGATTATAATCAGCTGTCAGTACAGCGTATAACTTCTTGTACTTTGATTTGTGTTGTGAATTAAGGATGTGAGTATTTAAGTTATATTTGTATAATTAATGTTTGTCTAGTCATATTTCTAATATAATATTTAAGCTATGCCCCATGTTTCGATTTATTCCGTAACACTTTTGGTGGAGGCGCCTAAAGGTCCTAAAGACTAAATTGTTTAAAAAAAAATTATTTGAATTTTCAAATAAATAAATAAGTAAGTTTTTTATGTAATGTTACCTTTATCAGATTTTTTTTCTTGTATATTATTTAAACTTAAAATGTTAATAGTCGGTCTTTTAGTGGCATTATTAAATACATTTCTTGCTCCTACACATCAAGTAATAATAAATGAAATCAATTTCTGTCAGCTTTGTGGTCGAGTTCATCCCCAAAGTATTCATTCATTTCGACGTGCACGCATGGAATAAGCTACTAATTAATTAATTAATTAATTTGAAATTTTCTTTTTAATATTGTTACATTATGAGAAGCAGACTATATTTTTATATACTGGTAGCGCCACCTGTGCCTCAGACAGGATTCTAATCTATTCTAGACACGCACCGAATTTACTGGAAAAATCTAGCAAGTCTTTCGAAGTTATTCTCGAAGAGGGCCGACTGCTATAAAGAGGAGCCGGGGCGCGGTTTTTAAAATCAGTCTTACTTAGGAAGCGAAGTGTAGCAAGCGAATTTAATAACGTTGAAGTGTTATTTTGTCAGATAAGTGTACAGCTCGATATTATTGTACTTTTATTGTGTGTAATGATCGTAGACATTAAAGTGTTTTAAAATAAATAAATAACGTTTAAATTTGTGAACCCAAAGTCGTAACAAATTGGTGTCAGAAGCGGAAATTTTCAAAAAAAAATCGAAAATGAAGCTAGTTGAATTAAAAGTGAAGGAGCTGCGTGATGAATTGGACGAGAGAGGGCTTGAAAATTCTGGAAAAAAAGCCGTTTTACAAGAACGGCTTGAACGAGCTCTCCGAGAAGAAGGAAAAGATCCGGAATTATTTGAATTCGAAATTGAAAATACCACACCTTTACTTAGAGAAATGAAAGCAAAAATGGAAAAAGTGGATGAAAAAATGGAAAAAGTGGATGAAAAAATGGAAAAAGTTGATGAAAATATAAAGAAAGAAATTAAAGAAATCAATGAAAATATGAAGGAAGGAATGACGCAACAAATGGAGCTTTCTAGAAAACAAATAGAAAGCTTGGAAATAAAAATTGAAACTTCCAGTTTAAACACCGATCTGAAATTACAGGAGGTGAAAAATCAAATCGATGAAAAGATTGAAGATCTTAAAACACAATTCGGTGAGGAAACTGATGGAAAGATTGAAAATGTGAGGAGACAATTTGAACACGCAATTTTTTATCAAATTGAAGATGTAAAAACTCATATTGGTGACGTAAAAACTGAATTTGACTGCAAACTTGATAAGAAAATCGGAGGAATAGAAATTCAGTTCCACGATAAATTTGAAGACTTAACCAAACAACTGCATAAAGTAGGACTTGGTCGTTCTATTACACCATCTGTGTCGTCAAGCCAAAAAAATGAAACCACCCAAATTTGAAGGGGACTTACCATGGTCTACTTTTATTAGACAATTCAAAATCGCAGCTGATGTAAATGGTTGGAATGATCGCGATAAGGCTGCAGCCCTCGTGTTGGCTTTGCGGGGCCCAGCATTGAGTGCATTACAATCAATTCCCGAAGAGGTTCAGAACAACTTTGATCAACTAGTAGAACACTTGGACATGCGATTTGGTGACGCACACATGAAGCAACTCCATACTATCCAACTGAAAACTCGTACCCAGAAGAATGGTGAGTCATTACAGGAATTTGAACTCGATGTCGAGAGATTGCTCCGAATGGCGTACGGAAACTTCCTGCCTGAACCTGTTTTCCACCGGCTGGCCATACAAGCATTCATTGACGGTACTAGAAACCAAGAGATGCAGCAAGTCTTGCGACTGGGTAACTTCTCCAAGTGCACAGATGTACTGGCCCGTGCTCTGGAATTCGAGGCAGCCAAGCAAGCCTCTAGAAGCCTTGTACGAGTGCGAGAGGTGAAAGCTGCCGACGACAATGCACTGACAGAAATTTTGGATAGACTCAAACAGTTGGAAAAAATAAAACCGCAGGCAATGTGAAGCGAATAATGAGTTGCTGGAACTGTGGTCAGCAAGGCCATCTGCGCTCCAACTGTAGGCGCAAGCGGCCGCGCCACTACAATGATAGTGATTCGTTAAACTAATTCCAGTCAGCAAGAAGGGGCGCATGCTGACTGATTCTACGGATAGCCCCAAGATTGTCTCTATTTCTAGAATAAGAAATAATGAAAATAGTTTGATAGCAAATGGACAAATTGGCAAGAGATCCTTCCAATTCACAATCGATACTGGTGCAAATGCGTGCATAGTAAGAACAGATCTTTTACCAAAATGGAAACTAATAAATACTGGAAGAAGGTATCACATCCAGACAGCTACTGGAGAGGTTACTCCTGTTTGTGGGGAAGCCGAAATTGAATTGAAGATTGGAAGTATGAAATTTAGTCACAGGGTTTTAGTGGCTGATATCGTTGATGATTTCATACTTGAAGTGGATTTCATGAAGAAAAACGGCTTGGTTGAAGATCTAAAGGATAAAGTTCTACGCATTGGAACAGAAGAGATACCTCTCCATATCCCTGGAAATTCACCTACCGTATTGAGAATAAAACTGAAAGAAAGTGTGAACATTCCCGCCTTAACCGACAAGATAATCTTGGCAAAAATGGAAGGCAATCTTGGTAGCTATCCTACTGGGATCATAGAACCAATTGAAACTAACTGCGCCAAGAAGGGAATTTTACTGGCTGGAACTCTGGTGAAGATTCAAGAAACAGTTCCTATCCGTCTTGCAAATGTCAACAGTTACCCAGTTACCATACCCGGCGGAACTGTAGTGGGCAAGTGTTTCTGTAAACCATATTGAAGTGAATGATGCATCCGCTCGGCATCAATCTGACACGCTACCACCACTACTAGAGAAATTGCTGGCTGGTACATCAACATTGCTGAAACCCAAAGAAACAGAAGACGTACGAGAGCTGTTTCGAAAATTTAAAGGAATCTTTGCTTATACTGATGATGACTTAACCCGGACAGACATTGTACATTACAGAATAAACACTGGCAACTCGAATCCAATTAGACAACCCGCGCGTCGACTGCCGTTGGCAAAAAGAGAGAAAGCCGAAAATTTAATTAGGAAGATGCAAGACCAAGACGTTATAGAACCGTCGCAAAGTCCATGGGCATCTCCCGTTGTACTGGTGACTAAGAAGGATGGCAGCACGCGTTTTTGTGTGGACTATAGACGATTAAATGATGTCACGAAAAAGGACAGTTATCCCTTGCCCAGGATCGATGACACAATAGACACCTTATCCGGTGCGAAATGGTTTTCGACCTTAGACTTGAAAAGTGGCTATTGGCAAGTTGGTATGCATCCCGAAGACAAGGAAAAGACGGCCTTTACTGCTGGAAATGGTTTATGGCAATTCAAAGTGATGCCTTTTGGTCTTTGCAACGCCCCAGCTACTTTTGAACGACTCATGGAATTGGTATTGCGCGGACTTAGCTGGAAAACTTGCCTCGTATACTTAGACGATGTGATAGTTGTTGGAAGAACTTTTAAAGAACATCTTGCAAACTTAACAGACGTCTTCCAGAGAATAAAAGAGGCGAAATTGAAACTGAATCCTGCCAAATGCGAATTCTTCCAAAAGGAAGTGAAATATCTTGGACACGTCATATCAGAAGCAGGAGTCGTAACGGATCCAGACAAAATTACAGCCGTTAAGGATTGGCCACCACCAAAAAATGTGCATGAGTTGCGAAGTTTCCTGGGATTATGCACATATTACAGACGATTTGTGAAAGACTTTGCAAAGACAGCCAAGCTTCTGCATTCGCTGACCGAAGGAAAAACAACATTCTTTTGGAGTGAAGACTGCCAGGAAGCTTTTGAAAATCTGAAGGATCTTCTAATGTCTGCACCGATACTGTCCTATCCACGACTAGAGGGCCAGTTCATCATTGACGCAGATGCGAGCAATCACGGAATTGGGGGCGTGTTATCACAAGTGCAGGATGGGGAAGAACGTGTCATAGGTTACTTCAGTAAAGTTTTATCCAAAGCTGAAAGAAATTATTGTGTAACCAGGAAGGAGCTTTTTGCTGTGGTGAAAACATTGGAACATTTTCACAAATACCTTTATGGTCGACAGTTTCATCTTCGATCAGACCATGCAGCATTGAAGTGGTTGCTCCAGTTCAAAAATATAGAAGGCCAGCTTGCCAGATGGATAGAAAGACTGCAGGAGTATGATTTTACAATCGAACATCGCCCAGGTCGTATCCATAACAATGCAGATGCACTATCCAGAAGACCGTGTCCTGAAGATTGTCGGCACTGCTTGAAATTGAAGGACAAAGAAGGAATAATTCCTATCAAAAGAACACGTGTCACAAACAACCAGTGGCAACCAGAAGTTATAAGCCAAGAGTAACGCCAAGAGGAAGACATAAGGGATATAATCTCTTGGAAGGAAAAAGGACAACGTCCAACTTGGGCCGAAATATCGAACAAAAGCCCGATTTTCAAAAGCTACTGGGCACAATGGGACTCTCTAAAGTTAGAGAATGGAATTCTGAAAAGAGAATGGGAGTCACCTGATGGCAGCGAAATTAAAGAGCAGTTAGTGCTTCCAAAAGTAAGAATTGCCGAAGTTTTGGAAGAAATACATGGTGGTACGTCAGGTGGACATTTGGGCATCAATAAAACATTAGCAAAAGTCCGAGAAAGGTTTTATTGGGTGAAATGTAGAACCGATGTAGAGAATTGGTGTGCCAGGTGTATTACCTGCAAGGCAGTGTCTGGACCTGCGAAAAAGACTCGAGGAAGACTACATCTGTATAACGTCGGTGCACCCTTCGAGAGGATTGCCATTGACATAGCCGGCCCGTTTCCAGAAACCGATCGCGGAAATAAGTACATCATGGTGGTAACCGATTACTTCACTAAATGGCCAGAAGGTTACGCGTTGCCTAATCAGGAAGCAACAACTGTCGCCACTGCCCTCATAGAGAATTGGATAACAAGATTTGGGGTGCCAATGGAGCTTCATTCCGACCAAGGTAGAAATTTCGAAGGAAGCGTCTTTCAAGAATTGAGCCGGATGCTTGGCATTTTTAAAACGCACACTACCCCGTTACACCCGCAATCAGACGGCATGGTAGAGCGATTCAACAGAACTCTAGAGAGACATTTAGCAAAAGTGGTCTCCACAAACCAACGCGACTGGGATCAACATTTGCCCATTTTTCTAATGGCATATCGTTCCGCAATACATGACACTACTAAGCAATCGCCGTATCGAGTTTTGTTTGGAGGAGAAATGCGTTTGCCATGTGACCTGAAGTTTGGACTTCCAGAAGCTAGAAGGTCTGAATTGCACGAATATCTGCAGGACTTCGAGAATCGATTGGCGAGCACTCATCAATATGTGCGACGAAACATCAATCTGGTCACCGACAAAATGAAGACCCGGTATGATAGACGAGCCAATCAAATGGGATTCCAACCAGGGAACCAGGTCTGGCTGTACAACCCCAAAAGGACTCGTGGACTATGTCCTAAACTACAGGCGCCTTGGGACGGACCTTACGAAGTAATCAAGAGAATTAATGACGTGGTATACAGAATACGGAAGCTACCCCGTGGGAAGATGAAAGTGATCCACATAGACCGTTTGGCTCCATATTCTGCTCGGGACGAACAGAATTAAGGAGGGGGCAGTGTTACATTATGAGAAGCAGACTATATTTTTATGTACTGGTAGCGCCACCTGTGCCTCAGACAGGATTCTAATCTATTCTAGACACGCACCGAATTTACTGGAAAAATCTAGCAAGTCTTTCGAAGTTATTCTCGAAGAGGGCCGACTGCTATAAAGAGGAGCCGGGCGCGGTTTTTAAAATCAGTCTTACTTAGGAAGCGAAGTGTAGCAAGCGAATTTAATAACGTTGAAGTGTTATTTTGTCAGATAAGTGTACAGCTCGATATTATTGTACTTTTATTGTGTGTAATGATCGTAGACATTAAAGTGTTTTAAAATAAATAAATAACGTTTAAATTTGTGAACCCAAAGTCGTAACAATATGATTGAATTTTTTTAAATTTCTTTTTCTCTCACTTCTAAAATGTACTAATGTCCGACTCAGAAGGTTATGTGACCCGTTCTAAAAAAGTAATATTGCCTAAACTTAATATAGAAACTAAATCAACACCCTCGTTTGCCCCTAAACATCGAAGTACTGAAGTTTTATCAGCTCCAATAACTTCTCACGAAAAAAGTTTTGATTTTCCGGAAACTGAAGAAAGCCCCTTTACACGTCGCCCTCGAATATCAAGATCACCAGCCAAACAAAGCAGTTCCCGTTTAAATATCGACCTCCCGTCTCAAATAACTACTGTAACTGTTTCACCGACTGAGAAAATACCTCTCAGTGCACCAACCAATCCAAATTTATTGTCAATTGAACCATCCGATAAACAAAGTCAACCATTTCTCCCAAAAGTTTCAATACAAGAAACAACACCTCTTCCAATTTCTTGTATTCCCCACCAAAATTCTACTACTACAATAAAAATGGCAGAAAATCAAGATTTAAATGTTACAATTAATGTTGTCAGACAAGCAAACAAAAGTCCTCGCTTTCCTAAATTTACAAGCCCTGAAATTTTTATTCCTGCAACTTCGAATACAATACAATTTTTGAAAAATTTTGAATTATGTGCCAGCACTAACAATACCTATCTAATACTATTTAATACCTGGGACAACATTGTCCGTGACTTTAAAAAAGAATTTGGAGCAGATTCATACATTCGCGAATTAAAATTACGATTATTAAAACGTACTCAACGAGAAGATGAGGATATTTTGAAATATATATTGTTACGGTTGAAAAATCCATTCAAGTTATTCATAATAATTTTCCGTACACCCTGTATCAGCGTAGGAAATACGGCGTACGTGATGATCGTCGCATTGCACCATATTTCACAATATTGCATGAGTCAAACTATCCGCTGTTACTTCAGGCATTCTACATATCTCCGTCTCACTCGGTTCCCCGTTTAAACTGTGTTTCTTCAGTAGCGACTCCTGTCTGAACCGGTGTTGGGGGAAGAACGCGACATGCATCCGCATGCCATGTGCACTCTAATGCTAAGGAATGTAGGGAATTTGGTGAATTTTTCCATTAGTTATGAGTCATGTCGTCTTTGGCGCCACTGGCGTTTAAAAATGAAATAGGTTAAAAATTTATTTGACGTTATTTACGGTTATTTATTTTTATTACTCTTGTTGGTGTTTAGACGATTGAGAGCGCACAGACTAATAATAATAAATGTTAACGATGTATACAGGAACGGTTTTTTGTGATTGATTGAACACAAACGTTTAAAATATATTAGAAAGGTTGATTGCCTGCCTTTTGTCGTGAACTGCAGCATCGTTCTCACTAATACGCAAATTACAATTGAAGCAAATGAATGTGTAAATATTTCTGAACATAAAAAAAGGTGAATATATTTTTCACGATAGATTTTGTTTGATAGTATCCAAGAACTCTTTCTTTAATACCATGAAAGTTGTCTGCTCTTTCTCCTGAATGTTTCACAAAATTTATCAAAATTTGTTTCCTGCATGATAATAATAAAATTTTATCTTCATTATTATTCATTATGCTGATTAGTTAATTTCAAGCACCTTCTAATAATGTGATATCCTACATAATTTGATTATGTCATCCCAACGAACTGTTTGTAAAATATTATTGTTCCCAACAAATTGGGCATCTGTTTCGAGTAGGTGGTTTCTTATTTGTTTAATAAATGTAGTGGGCCACATAACGCAACAATCTCTTTAAAAGTAAATACTGTTTGTAGTAGTCTACATCTTTTGGATTTGCTTCATTAGGGCTAAAGAAAAAAAATTGTCCGAAAGCAGTCAATTTGTTTCATAAAATTTGACTGCTTTTGGTAACAATGTATTTTATATTTGTCCTGTAGAAAATTTCGCCTAATTATGTAGGTCCGATTTTTTAATCAATATTAGTTAATCTTACTTTATGCCTGTTGTAAATAATCTTTATCATTCTTATAATAATTATCTTTATAAATAGTTCTTAAGTGATATGAAAATGGAATAAAAGAAAAGAAAAACTTAATCTGGGAAATTCTTATTTTAAAAAAGTTACATAAATATGTAAGCTGTTCAATGTTATTTATAACAATGTTATTTTTGTAAATATGATGGTTAGTAAATATTTTAATTCGCACATGTTTCTTTAATTATCAGTTTTTCACCTTAATGGTTGACTTTCAATGAAAGAAAATTATCATTCTGACAATAATACCCTGCATGTTTGTTTATTCTGCCTTAATATTTATTTGTTGTAAATAATGCCATAGTGTAAAGTTTAAATCTCTGTTTGGGTTTGGAATGTCATACTGCTGACATGACAAATAGATATTTAGGTTACACCATAACATTGGCCGCGTTCGTAAGAACTAGCGCTCAAGTAGCATTCATCTATGATTGGTGGATTTTTTTAATTTCTTTGAAATAAGCCAATCACAGACGAATGTTACTTGAGCGCTTGGCTCTTATGAACGCGGCCAATATCATGTTATTGCATAAAGTACGTACTGGTACTGAACCCGCCAAATTTAAGGATTTTTAAATTACCCGCTTCGTTGATTATATTTGGGTCACGTCGCAATGGCGCTACTGCTTATGACAAAAATTGATAGTCGAGTTGCCAATCTACCAAACCTCTGTAATCTATGATCCGCAGCCAGTCTTGACCGCAAGCTCTCCCGTACGCTTCGTTTATTTTGTGTGTGTAAGGATAGCTCCTTTGTACCCCTTTTCAGTGGCTTTTGTGAAGGTGGTGGAACCGGATTATTCCGAGATCTGTTGTTATCGTACGTGGAGAGAATTTTAAGCTTATGAAACAGCTTTCCAAAGCCTGTTGAAATACGAAACAGGTATGTATGTCTTGCTTTGTTCTGACTGCGACGAAACGTAACGCATATTTTCTTCCATTAGGCTTTTTTTTGTACGAGTTTTTGTGCGAGTTGTCGTACGAGCTTTAGTACGAGTTTTATTTGGGTGAGAAATATCGTCGTCCCCTTGAGTGCAGGAGGAGGCAGGGTTTGGTTTTTGTCAACGAAGTGTGCCCCGCCACCTGGCTTTCCCCGTCGTTGAGAATAGGCTCGCCCTGCAAGACGACACCATTTCTGGTGGTTTCCCCACTTACCGCAACATTGGCCCACTTCGCTAACCACCGCGGGAGGACGTTTCGATCTGTTGATGTTGGACAGCTGACTGACATTGACGCTGGATCTTAGGAGGTCAAGGTCGGAGTAGCCCCTTTTATCTTTGTACTTGCGGAGTGGTTATTGTAGCACTTAGTAACCGCGGGGTTCGTTTATCGGTACCCGAACGTGTTTGAATCATTATTAGCGTTGTCCGTATAATCTGTATGTGTGACCGAAGCACAGATCTGTGGTACGGATTTAATTTAACGTGTTATTTGTTTATTGATACCTCTTTTTCATGTTGGAGTTATAGTTATTTAAATTTTGAGCAGGCTAAATATAAACAAGTGTGCTCAGCTGGTGCGTTTTATTTTAAATCATTTTTGCCCACCTTTTGCATTTGGGGTTTCGTCGAACCCTACCATCTCCAAGAGCTTAGCCGAGCGGTGTGGAGATACTTAAGTCACTTCGCACAAAATTTGCAAGCCTACAGGTAGGTAGCAATGTATGATGTTCTAGAAATGTGCCACGATTTAAATCCAGATATGCCTACTGAACAAATTTTAGATTATTTTGAAAACGGGTTACACCCGATTTATATTACTCAGTTTTCACTGCTGTCCACTCCTACTATGACTATCAATGATTTAAGAAATATTGTAAATAAACTTAGTGAAACCCGTAAACGAGCGATTGCATCACACTTAGCAAAACCAGAATTATTTTTACAGCAACATCCTGAAACTACTGCTACTACCAAAAAACCATTTTTTTGTTAAACCTACAATCTCTTATCGTAACACCCGAACACCCGATGGAAGAGCTATTTGTTTCATATGCCGTAAACCAGGTCATCTTTCCTATACATGCAATTTTAGACAAAATAGTCCAACTACCAGTACTCCTTACCAAAATTGTCCAAATCTTCCAAAATCTTCACAATGGGTAAGACAACGACCTAACAACAATCAACAGAATTTTTCACAACAACACACCCGTACTTTCACTCCGACAAAACAATCTGTCCCAAACGTACAAGGACGACGCCAATAGAGTCGAATGTCGCCCAAAATAATGCCAAAAAAGGACTCTACTCCTTCTCAACATCTGGCATTGTCACTATACAAACAACTCTAGAAAATCGTCCCTTACAAACTATTATTGATACTGGAGCTTTACATAATGTAATTAATTCTCAATATGTTTCCAAATATATTCCTTTACAAAGACCCTTAAATATAATTACGGCTGGAAATGAACCCATAAAAGTGATTGGTAAAACTTTTATTAAATTACGAATTTCTAATGCACTTTTCCCAATAGAAGTTCTAGTAGTCCACGATTTACCAAGGCCCTTAATATTAGGAACCTCCTTTCTCCGAAAATCAAAAGCAATCATTAATTTCCCTCAAAATTATTTAGAACTCTATGGCAATATACGAGTTCCGTTATGTAAAGACCTTAATAATTTGAATAATTTCTGTCTACGACACTCTAAGAAGGATATAAATAACAAAAACATTTATAGCGAAACCAACAACGCTAAAGTAATTCTTAAAACAGACATTATCGTTTATCCTAATAAATCGCAATTTATTGAAGTTGTTTTTAACAATGTTTCCAATTCTTTTAATCCTCTCAAGAATAATTTTATTTCTCGAGATAATTTTCTCCTTTCAAGAAACTTAACAATAACAAAAAAAACCCTTCCGAACAAAAAATTGTTTCATGTTAGAAATAACAAATTTAGGAAATTTTCCTCAGAAACTAATAATAATAATGGTTTATTGTCATTATTTTTTCTCAGTTGAAAGAACGACAGAGTCAACAAGTAAATGTATAGTATACAAATTTTACATAATAGATATATCGTCAATACAACAAAAAATAAAAAAATAAAACACATTTAAAACATAAAAAGCGACAAGAATGCACAAATAATAAAAGGTGGTGAGTAGCAACCGCATTTATATGCCTCACCGCTGTTCTTTAGTTAGAAATTCATTAAAGCTGTAAAAACAGTTATGTATTAAGTAATCCTTTAATTCTTTCTTATATAGTACATTATTATTTATATTTTTCAGATAATGGGGCTGTGCATTATATGCTAGTATTGCTCGATAATATGGGCCACGTTCGAAAAGTGTCGAATTATGCTGCGGGATAGCTAGATTGTTGCAATGTCGTGTTGTCATACTATGTGATATATCAGAGTTTTTAGTGAATATAGATTTATTATTTCTTTGAAATAATAGAAGCCGATAAATATAAAGGCTTGGAACAGTTAGTATTTTAAGATTCTGAAAGTAATATTTACATGGCGTTTTAGCTGGTACATGCATTAAACATCTTATTATTCTTTTTTGACAGACAAATACTCTGTTTGCCGAAGGACTTGCAGACCAGAACAGAATACTGTACAAGATATGAGATTGCACATGGGAATAATAAATTGTTAATAGAGTCTCGATGTTAACAACATCTCTTAAATTATATATCATATAAAATGCTTTATTTAACTGGTTACAAAGATTGTTGATTTGGTCATCAAATTTAAAAATAAAATTATCAATATTTACACCCAGAAATTTTATAAGATTTTGTTGGCAGAGTGACTTACCACAAAAATTTACATATAGGGATTCAAGTTTGGGTTTGTTGGTGAATAGAACCATTTTAGTTTTCATCCGGTTTAAAACCAAGTAATTTATGTCGCACCAGGCTGCCATTTCATTAATTGTTCTGGTAGCTGCAAAAGAAATATCAGGGAAATTATTTTTTGTAACAATACACGATGTGTCATCGGCAAATTGGTATATCGACTGCGCATTTAAGTGAAGGTATAAGTCATTGACATAAACCAAGAAAAGTAAAGGCCCCAGTATTGAACCCTGTGGTACGCCTTGAACAACTTTATTTTCCGATGAGTACATACTTCTAGTATGACCGTCAATTACACTACTAACGCATACTCGTTGTGTTCTAGATGTTATGTATGACTTAATAAGTAATAATGCATTGCCTCTTATTCCATAACTGTATAGTTTATCGATTAAAATTTGATGATTAATAGTATCGAATGCTTTCGATAAGTCAAAGTAAATTTCCGCTACTTTGTTGCCTTTGTCAATGTTTTCCAAAATACATGTTATGGAACAATAACAATAAACAATAAAGTAAAGTAAAGTAAATAACAATAAAACCTGGTATCTCGTCTAACCTGCAAGACTTTTTTGGGTGGACCTGTTTAATTACTTTACAAATTTCGGTTTCGTTAGTTGGGAAGAAATATATGCTTTGAGAAATACTTTCAATTACATTTTTATCGTGCAAGTTAGGTAGTGAAGTCAATGGATCATTTAAAAAAAAATTGTTAGAAAGTTCAGCGAGTTTACCGGGATCATTTATAGTTCTGTTATGAAAGTTCAGAGAAATATTTTCAGTAGGCTTCATTCCTACATTGTCATTTATTATCTCCCATATAGCTTTTGATTTATTTTGTGCGTTTAAGATTTTATTGTCATTATATGTTTTCCTCACAGCAGCTAAATATGATCTCATTTCATCCTTTCTTAATTTATAATAATTCCATAACATATCGTTATTAAACTGTTTACATATTAAATATAGATCATTAATTTCGGACAGCTTGCGCTTTATTTCCTGTGAAATCCAGGGTTGCTTTTTATACATTGAAGCTTTAAATTTTACTGATGGAAATGACCTATTGAAATAAAAATAAAACGTATTAAGAAATATTTCATATTTAGAATCAATATCTTTTTCTTCGAGAATGTTATCCCAAGTTTCAGTCTTAATATTTTCTATGAAGTCGTTTATATTTTTAGAATTAAATATTCTTTTATATAAAAATGCATCATTATTATTGACAGGCAAATCAATGGACATTAAAATATATGAGTGGTCAGAAAAATTAGGAGGTTTTACTTTGAAGTGAGCATATTCACTCGGATAATTAGTGAATATATTGTCTATACATGAGGCGCTGGTCTGAGTTACTCTAGTGTTTAGTGTAACAAGACGCTGCAGCGAGTAAGAAGAAAAGATATCCAAAACACGAGTTTTATTTATGGATTGCTCATTGAAATTGACATTAAAATCACCACAGACAAAGATGTAGTCATATTTATTACACACTGAATTCAAGATATCATTTAAAGTATTGATAAAATTATTTAGATTTGCATTAGGGGATCGGTAGATACATAAGATAAATATTTTCCTATCATCTTTAGTTTCCATCACCGAACAGCAGAACTCGACATCCTTTTCCAGCGGTTTAATATTCAGGATAACTTTATTCATACAGTGATTATTTTTTACGTATATAGCACAGCCGCCACCTACCTGATATTCTCTAGAAAATGAAGATACCAACGAATAATTATATAAAAAGAATTGGTCTATTTCATTATTTTTAAGCCAATGTTCGGTGAAACAAATAAATGTCGGCTGCTCCTCGTTTAACAAAAAATCAACGTCATTTTTTTTATTTCGTATGCTCTGTATGTTAAAGGAAATAAATTTAAAATTGTTTTGCAATGTTACATGGGATTTGTATGATTCAATTTTAGAGGAAAATTTTGTGTATTAAAAGAAGCATCTGGTTTACCTGAAGGAGTAATAACTATAAGATTACTTAGGTTAATAGATGACTTGGTCTTTACATAACTATTTATATTCGGAACACTTACGCCAGATCTCTTTAAGCGTTCACAACGTTCACAATCGTATTTGATAAATTTAGCGATTTGAAATGAGAGTAGTCTTTTGCCGGATTTTGTTATATGAAGACCAGGACCTGTTCTCAGTTTTTCATTTATGACATTATTGATATCTAAGAAATGAACATCAACAAAATGTTTACCCAGGGTTTCATATACATTATAATTATATTCATAAATTTTATTGTTTATAAGAGATTTCCCCTTCAAGTAGGGTACGCCTAAAACAATACCATTTGTGTTTTCTATTGTTGCAATCGTGTTACATAAGACTTGGGAATTCATCGGATTACCTTTTAAAATATCATTTGCTACCTACTGCCGGAATAATAGGAGCCGATAAAAGTTGGGGCCAGCTACAGTGGAGACGGCTGGGTTCGTTTAGGGTTGTTTCTAGAAAAACGGAGATTCCGATAGGGCGCCAGAAGGTGTTGCTTCCCAACTTACCTGATCCACCTTCAGACCACAGAATGAAATAAGAATTTCGGCAACGGTAACTAAACTCAAGGCACAAGCCCCCTTCCCAAAAAAAAAAAGACATTTATAAATCTGGTGAGAAATATAATTACTGGGATAATTAATGCCCAAGAACATGACATTTAACATCAAACGTAACAAAGTATGTCTTAGCTCGACTACGAAATGTGTTGGTTAATAATGAATTTAAAGTCGCTTGGGAAATTTCGGTAATCTTAATTATCAACAGTGCTATTTGATTTGAAGTTTGTATACACCGGTATATAATTAGCGCATTGGGCCCCAATAGCTTCACAGTAAGATCCACAGTTATAAACAACTAACTACAAAATTAACAAATGTTAAAAAAAAAACAACAAAAGGTTCAATGCGAACAAACGCACGTAAACTAGAGAATTAATAACACCAAAACATAAACGCGTCTTTACTGCGTAAAGTCACAAGGGCACAAAAGGGATTTCAAGATTAGATCTCACCACATCCTCAAACGATGCTCGCCGGAATTCTGCCGTCAGTAGCTCCCGTCCGGAGACTGGAGTCGAAGCGCCAAGCCAAAAAAAAAATACCAGTCGGCAGCAGGTACCCCGTGGAGAATACTGGCACCAAATGGGTCCTTTACGATTAGACCTACGGGAAGAGGATCCGTCTCCAGGCTTTCACTCTCTCAAAACCTTGCTTGCGGGAACCTCCAAGCAGGACCACATCACGTAAAGTTGGTGTCGACTGAACAAAATGGTCGGCCGGAAAAGTAAACCACGTGGCATGCGAGAGACGGCCGTGCTCCTCGCTTGGTAGCGGGGAAGATCGTAAAATTTGCCCCAAAATGTGGCAGCAGACGAGACGATAGGATGTGTAGAAATACTACAAGGAAAAAAAACCCTAAAAGAAAACAGGAGAAATAGCACCATGTCGGCACCCACAAAAAAAACTTATAACATACCCGAATTGAAGCTCCAAATCCGCAAAACGAACGGCAAATAAATGCTCAATAGTCGATGTGCCTACAAAAGCGACGAGAAGTCGAAAAACAATTCAGACGAGACTCCAATCAAACGAAAATATTTAAAATTCACTAGGACACAACAACAAGCTTCACTCGGGGTTTTCTACTGATCACGCAGACGCTCGTTACTTGAACCCTGACCAATAACCGGTCTAGAAAAGCCACAGTGACCTGCGCGCAAATATATTCGTTGACCAGACGCAATAAAAGCAACCCTTGACGCGAGGTACAGACGCGGAAATTTTAAATGTAACACATTTGTACCTGCTAATAGTATTACATAGTCTCTTTTCGTGAAATCGCGCGACAAACTACTTAAATCTACCACTGTTTCCTCAAAACAGGCATTAGGCTTAAAAATGCTTTGGATATTGTACTTATCGGTTCCTAGTTCCGAAATAAGAAGGTCAGCCATATTCCTCCCATGACTATCAGCCAGAAGTAGTATCTTCCGTTTCTTCAGTTCTTCCTTCATTTCTGGCAACAACTTCTATTTCGATTCGACAATTTTGTCTGGAGTTATTTCCTCATCTATTCCTTCTTTTACTGCATGAATATTGTCGTACGTCAATAATTTCGTAGTTTCCCTTGTAGCGACTCGTTTCTGTTCCAGCTTCTTAAGTTTAGACAATCTCACTTGCAGGTAATGCACTTTTTTTTCAAGTTCGTTTACTTTATTTATTAGTTTAAACGTTAGTTTGTTAACTTTACTTCTTTTTTTTACAGAACAGTTTTTATTAATTACAGTTTCAATGGAATCGTTTAATTCATCATAGTTAACTTCACTTACACTCATATTTACATTTCTTGTCACATTTGTCTCATTTATTTCGTCGGTGCTTACAAAACTTGAATTTAGGGCGCTTTTCAGTTTTACTATTAGCTGATTTTTATTTCCACTGTCGTCAATATTTAGTTTTTGTAACTTGTCTTTTAAGTCGTAGAGTTTTAAGTTAGATATTTTGGCAGAACACATATTAATTATTTTAAATAAAAACAAGACGTGGGCGTTTATATGTTTATATGAGCGAGCTGGTTTTCAAAAGTGTTTACTCACAAATACCCCTTTTTGCAGAAATCTTCAATGTCAACGTTTTTCTTCTAACGTGTCGATGTGGTGTCGATTATCGGAACATAGCAACAACGTTTATATTGATTTTCCAAAGTAATCTAAACAATTACAAAGTAAGGTAGCAGGTCATTCGATGCCTCTTAAAGAGCACTATACAATGAAACAAATTTTATAATATTTCTTGCACTTTTTACCGATCAAATTACACTTTCTCGCACGGACCGGCTTGAACACTTGCACGCCTGTCGGCGTTGAATTCTGTTCTTGCGGCAAAACTATTTGCGAATACAGCTGTAGGATATTTTCAAACAGTACCCCTTTCTATACATAGATCTGATCTTTTCCACCATGTAACCACAAACAAAATTGAAAAACCTTTATTCAACTTGACACATTATTATCAAAAAACACAGACATTTTTGCCTCAGATATGTCCCATATTGGCCAAACCACCGTACTAAAACATCACATTGACGTGGGGGAAGCGAGTCCGGTATCTAGTAGACCATACAGAGTGTCACATAAAGAAAGAGAAATTATTAGTGAGCAAGTGAAAGAAATGTTAAATAATAAAATTATCAGGCCTAATCAGTCTCCTTGGTCATCTCCTGTTGTTTTAGTACGAAAACCTAACAATACTTACCGATTTTATGTTGACTATCGTAAATTAAATAACGTAACTCGTCAAAAGAATCTTTATCCGTTACCTTTAATTGAAGATTCGTTGAATTGTTTACAAGGAGCTAAATATTTTTCATCATTAGATTTATTCAGCGGATATTATCAGGTAGGATTAACGGAAGCAAGTAAAGAAAAAACCGCTTTCATAACAACAGACGGTTTGTACGAATTTAGCGTCTTCCCTTTTGACCTTTGTAATGCCCCAGCAACTTTTCAAAATTTAGCTGACAAAGTTTTTGAAGGAATGAAATGGAAAGAAGTCTTAATTTATTTACATAATATAATTTTTTCGGACACTCTTGAAGAACACATGAAAAGATTACAAAAAGTGTTCCAACGACTCCACAAAGCCGGTTTAACCTTAAATCCAGATAAATGCAAATTTTTACAAACAAATACAAAAATGCTTGGTTATGAAATAGATGAGAACGGCATACGTCCTGAGTCAAAAATAAAAGCAGTAAAAAATTTCAAAAAGCCTAAAACTGTAAAACAACTCCAACGTTTTCTAGGCCTCTGTTGATTTTTGTTAACTTTTAAGCACTTGTTGCAGTTTGATTTGTTTAAATTAAAGATTCTGAATTAATTTTGATGAGATCTCGTTTTTTCTAACGTGTATTTTTCAAAAAATTCTAAAGATTATTGTACATAGTTACATAATTATAAATATGATTTTTTTAATAACAACACACTTGATATCTTAATAACAAATTTTTGAAATGATTAACATACACCGCCCCTTGAAGAGTCCATTTTCTTCAACCGCTTTGTTGTCGTGTTTAGAGTACTGGATCGGTTGGTAACACACATATTTTGTTGACAGACCTTTTAGCTGTAAAGTTTGAAAATTTGATTGTCACAACACGAACTATTCCATCGCTGCCTGGATGCAATTGTACTATGCGTCCAATTCGCCACTGTTGAGAAAAAGTCTTTTTGACAATTACAATAGCATCTTCTTTTAATAAAGTTGACGAATTTCTTTGCCATTTTGTACGTTGTTGTAGTTTAGTAATCACTTCAGTTTGCCATCGTTTCTACAAAAATGTAGAACAGTATAGAATTGTTCAAATGTTAATGTGTTGCCTAAAATTCTGTTTAAATGAAATTTTGTGGATTTTACTCCCGATTCCCAAAGTCCACCAAAATGTGGAGCATGTGGAGGATTAAAATGCCATTTGATATTATCATTTGCGGATAATCAATGATTGACTGTTTGTTAGCTTCAAAAAACTTACGAAGTTCTGAATGAGCACCAACAAAGTTGGAACCGTTATCTGAATTGATTTGATAAGGTTTACCTCTTCTGGAGATAAATCGTTTTAAACATGCAATGAAACAAGCTGAACTAAGATCACTGACTAATTCAAGGTGAATGGCTTTGGTTGCATAACAAATGAAAAGTGCGATATAACATTTAATTAATTTAGGATTTCTTGTTATCCTTTAAAAGAAATGGTCCTGCGTAGTCAACGCCAGTAATATGAAATGGCCCAACAGACTTTAATTGACTTGCGGACAAGTTACCCATTATGGGACTGTTATGAATAGTCTTATATTTTGTACAAATGATGCATTCATGCACTACCCTTTTTGCTAAACTTTTTCCGGCAATGGGCCAACATGTATTTCGTATTAAAGAAATTAACATTTGAGGTCCACAGTGGAATGCTTTTAAATGTTCGTGTCTCATAATGAGAAGTGTCAATTTATGTTTTGAGTGTAAAATTGTTGTTTTTTGGTGTTTTTTATTGTACGAATAATCTGAATGATGTAATCTTCCACTCACTCTTATAATACCTTTCTCATCTAAAAAAGGATTGAGAGAAAGAATTTTGCTAGTATGAGTAACAGAATTACTTTTTTGTAAACTATCAATTTCTGGAGAAAAATATTCCCTTTGAGGTATTTTAATCAATTGATACAATGATTGTTGTAAATCAGAAACCGATAGTGGTAAAAAATTTCTATTTGTTGGTGTTTGTGTCATATTGTTTTTGAATCTAAAGCAATAAGCAATAACTCTTATGAGTTTATTAAATGACGAAAATCTGTTAAATATATAAGAACATTGAAGATCATCATTTAAAATATTTAAATTATTGATTGTGAATTTAAAACTATCTTTTTGTTTCAAGTAGATCTTCATTTTTGAAAGATATGTTAGGTTGTGACTGCCAATTACTATCATCTAATAATAACCATGATGGTCCATACCACCACAAATTAGAATTAATAAGTTCTGATGGAATCATACCACGTGAAATAATATCTGCTGGATTGTTTTGAGAATTAACATGATACCAATTTGATTGTTCTGAATTATTTTGAATATCTGTTACTCTGTTTGCAACAAATGTAGTTCTTAAATAAGATGGAGATTTAATCCATTGTAATACAATGGTAGAATCATACCAATATGTTAATTTATGAATTTTTATGATGTTTTTGTATACTTCTTTGTTAACTGAACAGCAAGAACAGCAGCACATAGTTCAAGCCTTGGTAAAGAAATTTTATGCAACGGCGCTACACGTGACTTTGCACATACTAAGTGAGAAGATATGGTCCCATCAGAAGTTTTGGATCTAAGGTATATTACCGCGCCGTAAGCTTTTTCACTTGCATCACAAAATGTATGTATTTCGTTTACAATAGATTGTTGCAAAACAATGTGTCTATTTACCTTTAGTGAATTTAAATTATAAAATTGAATCTTAAGTTGATTCCATCTTGAATGAAGATTTTGAGGTATGCTTTCATCCCAGCTTAATTTAAGTTGCCATAACTCTTGTATTATTAATTTTGCTATGACTATTATTGGTCCTAAAATTCTCAATGGATCAAAAATTTGAGAAATTTCAGAAAGAATAGTGCGTTTTGTAATTTTTTGATGTTTCACTTGTGTTGAAAATGTAAATTGAAAAGTATCTGAAAAAGCGTTCCAAATTACACCAAGTGTTTTTGCATTTTCATATTCTCCTAATTGTAAAACGTTAAATTCAATGTTTTTGTGTGCTATTTGTTTTAAAACTTTCGAAGAATTAGACAAATATTTTCTTAATTCCAGTTTTGCACTACCTAATATTATTTCCAATTCTTTTTGAATGTTGATTACTTCTTCAACAGATTCTCCACCGGTTAATAAATCATCAACATAAAAGCAACTAGCAATGATTTTACTGGTTTTGGGAAACTTTGTTTTGTTTTCTTCAGCTAATCTCATAAGACACTTTGTAGCAAGATAAGGGGCTGAACTTGTTCCGTAAGTGACTGTGTTTAATTGATAAGTTTTGATATCATCTTTAGTATCATCGCGCCATAAAATTAACTGAAAGGATCGATGTTCATGTGAAATTAATATTTGTCGATACATTTGCATAATGTCTGCTGTCAAAGCAATAGAATATTGCCTGAAATTTATAAGAATAGAAAATAAATCTCTTTGTACAGTAGGTCCTACCATCAAAATATCGTTTAAAGATTTGTTACTTTGACTTTTAGCTGATGCATCAAAAACAACTCGGACTTTAGTAGTCAAACTTGTAGTTTTAATTACGGGATGATGAGGTAAATAAAATGTATGTGTTTTGAAGTCATTTGGATTTACTTTTGTCATATGTCCTAATCCTTCATAATCATTCATAAACTTTTGATATTCTTTTTTTAATTGACAGTTTTTATCAAGTTTGTTTTCTAATTTAACAAATCTGGGGTCAGTTAACTTGCCCCCCCCCCCCCAGTAACGTTTTTCAAAGTTTTCTTGCACCAAATGATTGCACCCTTAATGCACCCTTATGCACCACCAAAATAAATTTTTGCACCCCTCCAGGAGAGAAACTGCAGGCAAATTTCACTGGGAGGGGCCAAGTTAACCGCAGCCCCCCCCCCCCCCAGTGAAAATTTTCGAAGTTTCTTTAGTGCACCTTGTTGCACCCCTTATGCACCATCTTTCTTAACTTTTGCACCGCTCAAATAGCTGAGAAAAAAAATAAAATAGAAACTTAGCTAGCCCCCCCCAGTGAAAATTTTCGAAGTTTCTTTGGTGCACCTTGTTGCACCCCTTATGCACCACCTTTTTTAACTTTTGCACCGCTCAAATAGCTGAGAAAAAAATGAAATAGAAAGTTATTTCAGTTGTTTTTTTCTCAGCTATTTGGGCGGTGCAAAAGTTAAGAAAGGTGGTGCATAAGGGTGCATAATGGGTGCAACAAGGTGCACTAAAGAAACTTCGAAAATTTTCACGGGGGGGGGGGGGGGCTGCGGTTAACTTGGCCCCTTCCAGTGAAATTTGCCTGCAGTTTCTCTCCTGGAGGGGTGCAAAAATTTATTTTGGTGGTGCATAAGGGTGCAATCATTTGGTGCAAGAAAACTTTGAAAAACGTTACTGGGGGGGGGGGCAAGTTAACTGATCCACAAATCTGTTTAGAGCCATTAACCTTGATTCGCCTAATTCAGAAGGCTGTGAATTAAATGGTAATGATACTATGAACCTGCCATTAGCATCTCGTTTTGTATTTAATAAAAAGTGATTCTCACATTGTTGTTCTTCTGAACTATATTTTGGTTGTGAAATTAATGGTTCTTCAAGCTGCCAAAATTTCATGATATCTTGATGCTAATCTGAATGTAAAACATGAAAATTTAGTGCTTGAACATGATTGACTGAATTTAATTTTTTAGGAAGTGAAACGATTCCAGAAAGAATCCACCCTAACTTACTCTTTTGTAGTGATATTTTGTTATTTGCATGAGTCAAATGAAACTGTCCAACTGACAATAAATCGTAAAAGTGTACAGCTCCAATTAAGATGTCTATTGACTTACTTATGTTGAATTCTGGATCAGCTAAAGTGATGTCTTCTGGTATGTTTAACATTTCAGAAGGAAATGTCATAGAAGGAATGTTTCCAGTTAGTTGGGGAACTACTAAGCATGGTAGTGTTAAAGTGAATTCAGTGTTTTGTGATTTAATGATAACATTAGTGCGTGTTTTGCATTTAGAAGAAGCACCATTGATACCAAAAATATCAATATTTGCAATCTGTGTTTTGAGTTGTAATTTCTTACAAAAATCCTCTGTGATAAAATTTGTTTGCGAACCTGAGTCCAATAAACACCGCGCTGTAACATATTCATTGGAAGAATTTTTTACTTGAATTAATGCGGTGGAAAGTAATATCTGATTATATTTACGAGACATGCATTGATTGACAATTGTATTTGTTGGGACTTCTGTCACCTTGACAGAAGAATCTTGTTTGACATTTCTTGTTAATGAATTGCTTGATGATGATGTTTGTTGGTTTGTTGAACTTTGTAAATGAAGCAAAGTGTTATGAAATTGGCAAATTTTGCAACTATAAGTTGATTTACAATCTGAAGTTTTATGATTATCTCTTAAACAGTTTTTACACAACTTAGTTTGTTTTGTAAATTCATATCTAGCTTTAGTATCAATTGAAAGATACTTCTTGCAAAAATATATTTGATGATCATTTGAGTTACAATAATGGCATTTGCGATTAGTAGTCGTCACATGTGTATGAGTTTTTTGTGTAAAGTGAGAATTAGAATTATATTTATTAGAATGTGTAATATTTTTAGATGTATTGAATGTCTGTTTATCATTTACATGAATGTTTTCCAAAAAATTACATTGTTCTGTTAAAAATTCATTAAACTCCTCAATTGTGGGCAACTTATTTGACATTGAATATTTACTAAAAGCATGTTTGGATGAGTTATCTAGTTTTTCATACTGTGACGTTTGCGGTCCCAGCCCGTCTGATGCGTCAACAACGACGCGCCCATAGACTACATAATATATATATACATATATAGACTGCTATCACCCGTACACAAGCGCGGAACATTGAAACAGTGGCGACATAGGTGGTTGGCAGCAAAAGCTTTTCTTTGGCGCCTTTATTTAAAATGTAGTTAAAGAATATAAAGTATAATATTTACCGCTTAAAAGTCCTTACGATGTACCTACTTATTTTATGAAGTTGCTAGAACTACACAATTAATTTTAATTGTCCAAGAGATTAAAGCAACATCATAAATATGTTGGTGCAACGTTAAAACTAATACAGAGCAAATTAAATTTAGAGAATTATTATATGTTTGTATTATAATACATGTGTACATTTTTATTTTACATATTTAGAGTATGTATAGAAAAAACTTCGAAAATACTTGAAACAATATTTATTTAATGGAATATAAACAAAATTGGTTCCCTAAAAAATGTTTAAACTAATTTTCATAAAATTTATATGTGTGTACAATATATTTGTTTTATTTTCTAAAAAAATTAAATATGAACAGTTACCCCAAACCTTTATTTATACTAGTGTTCACGTTTTAGAATATTAAACACCAATTCACGATTTAGAACATGCAGAGTATCCAAACAAGGTGTTCACGTTTAGGGGTAATGATGTTATGGGACGTTCAAGTAATAGAGACTACACCGTATTATAAAATATGAAATAATTATTTTCGATGCTTATTGTAAATTAAATAACGATTTCTGCATTGCTTCTTTATCACATCGTTGTGAGGTCTTGCATCCTTTCCATGCAGAACCCTATTACAATCTCGGCACCAGGCGTGGCATATGATTCGAAAAGATGTATTAAAAAAGTCACTTACAAATGTATTTCTGTGCATGTGGCACATAAAAAAATTGAAGTCTACTTCTTGGTACAAAACTGGCATCAATTGCTTCTTCATATTTGCAGGTAATATCAAATTCTATCACAAAGGATAGTTTTTTGTTGGGTACTTGACAATTCTACATTTTCTTTACCTTGGAACTTTCTTGGCGTGGTGATTGCTTTAAAACAATGTTGAGCACCTATGATAGGTGTTTCTTGACTACATTGTATTATATCATTTTGAGGTATTGATGGTTCAACTTCAGTGTTATTAGCGGCCTTCTGAGGAAAATGAGTAGGATTTAAACAATCTGAAAATGAAGAACTTTTACAATTCACACATCGTACACTATTCATGCACAATACTTACTACTCAGAAACAATTTTGGAATAGCTTTATAATTTATTCTATTTTTGCCTGGTGTCAAATCCTTTTCTTCAAAATGATTTTTACAGATACGTTTCTTATTATAGACATCCTGAGGTGTCAACCTTAGCAATAAGTCACCTCCCACAATAGTTATCCATAGTAGCATGCGTTGCAAGTCCTTCTGTGGATTTGGAAACCGATGTCTTTCGGTACCTGTAATAAGAAATATTATCTACTGAAGTTTATTAATCAAATAGCTAAATTAGTGCAAAGAACTTATTCTTCTATCAACCTCAGATTTAAGTAATTAACGATTAAGCCTTAATTAACAGGAATCGTGTTGCTAACTCTCGAAATGGTGAAAATTATAACTGCAACAAAATGTGCTTGTTTTAATAATATGTCGTGGACAATCTTCGTTCAGGAACGAGTATCTTAACTTCCACGGCGATGGAAGAACTCCGCAAAACAGCCGAAGTCCAATGCTTGATGATTTGAATCTTGAGCTAGGGACCTTGTTATCTCTAGCTATCGATCCTGATGCAGTACTCCGCAGCAAAGGCAGAAGTCCGCTACACAACTTGATTGAAGAGTCTTAAACCAGGGACCTTGGTGTCGCTAACCAGTAATTCTCTTCACTTGTAATCCGCAGCAAAAGCAGAAGTTTGCTTCAAAAAATGGTTGCTCGTCTCACTTGGAAAATTCTTGGATTTTTCCAAATGATCCGGCAAACGAAGGACCAAAAAATATGTTGATTTTTGTTAACTTTTAAGCACTTAAACTTGCAGTTTGATTTGTTTAAATTAAAGATTCTGAATTAATTTTGATGAGATCTCGTTTTTTTCTAACGTTTATTTTCAAAAAATTCTAAAGATTATTGTACATAGTTACATAATTATAAATATGATTTTTAAATAACAACACACTTGATATCTTAATAACAAATTTTTGAAATGATTCTTTAACAGCCTCTGTAATTTCTACAGAAAATTCGTACCAAATTTCGCAAAAATTGCTTTTCCACTCTATAATTTATTAAAAAAAGATGAAAAATTTACTTGGAATAAGGAAAAACAACAATCATTTGATTTATTAAAACAAAAACTTTTGAAGCTCCCGTTTTAGCTCATTACGATCCAAAATTAAAAACTGAACTCAGAGTAGATGCTTCATCGCAAGGAATTGGAGCTGTTTTGTTACAAAATTTTAGCGGAGAATCACATCCTATTGCCTATATTTCTCGAACCTTAACAAAAGCAGAAAAAAATTATTCAGTTTTACACTTAGAAGATTTAGCTATCATTTGGAGCTATCATTTGGAGCAAATGTTACGGTATAAATCGAAACAAGGGGCATAGCGTAGCTTAAATACATATTATATTAGAAATATGACTAGACAAACATTAATTATACAAATATAACTTAAATACTCACATCCTTAATTCACAACACAAATCAAAGTACAAGAAGTTATACGCTGTACTGACAGCTGATTATAATCTTATCTCTGTATGCAGATCGCGGGGTTTTTATAGGAAGTGCAACTCGAGCAATTCCGAATTCTAACGAAACCGGAAGGGTACGACAGAAGATACTTTAAATCCGTTTTAACTTGTTCAAGGTTTACCACCTGCAGGTGTCAAGGTTCCGTTGTTTACGTTGACGAGTTGCATTTTCTCTTATCTCAAGTTTGCTAAATAAATCCAATGCATGAATTTACTTGCATCTTGTCACAATATCATGTAGGAGTACTTAAATAATCGACTGTCGATTGTTATTTTTAATTAATCGATTTTTAATTTTCATAAACAATGTAACAGTCGGACAGGTTCGATCGCGCGTCAAATGTTTTTTCCCCAATTGATCGATCTACTGTCAATTAACAATATCATAATGTCGTACAATAGTGCTTGATTAATCGGTTGTAGATTGTTAATTTTTATTTAATCGATTGTTAATTTTCACATTCAATTGATTTAACAGTCGAACAGGATCGACCGAACGTCTAATGCTTTCCCTCAATTAATCGATCTACTGACAATTAGCAATATCATTTAGGAGTACTTAATTAATCTATTGTCGATTGTTAATTTTTAATTTTTAACTAATCGATTGTTAATTTTCACAATCAATTAATGTAGCAGTCGATTAATTTCGATCCAGCATCAAATGCTTTTTCCCCAATTAATCGATCTACGTATTTAATTAATAGACTGTCGATTGTTAATTTTTAATTAATCGATTATTAATTTTCAGAATTTTGATTCAAGAATAACAGTCGATTGTCGAATATTAATTTTCACGACTAAAGAGTGGAACACGAACGACTTTCGATCACGACCGACCGTCATGTTAATTTTTTTACGGTTACTCGATTTTTAGATCCGAATCTGTCGCCTTAATGTTTAGTATTAAAATAGATCGTCGCGTCCCCTGATTTTTTTTGCTGTTAGTCGATTAATTGAGAGTAACCGGTCGATGATAGTAATCGCTTGTTAGTTGTTCGATCGATAGAATATTGTCATTTACGATCGATCATCAGTTGTTAATTTTTGTATGATTAATCGAAAACCCTTTCGTCTCGATGCAGTATACTGTAAATATATGAACGAAACAAATGAAAGTAAATTTAATTGGCGAAAGTGAAGACGTATACAAATCAAAACGTAACTAAACAAACACATTCACAAACGAGGGTGATTTTTTAATTAACAGTTCGAGTCCGTAAGATTTCTACAAAAATTATTTCTTCTTCCCCTTCTTCCCTTTCTTGCCTCCCTTTTTGCCGCCCTTCTTCCCTTTCTTGGACTTCTTCTCCAGCTTCAGGGTGTCGGCGAAATCGCCCGGACAATACTGAGTGTCGGCGTGTATGACGTTCTTCTTGTTCAGTTTCTCCGAGTGGAGAATCCCGGCGGGCGGGGTGAACTCGATGTCCAGTTCGCTGTCCGACGACGACTTATCGTCGCCGCAATAACACGAGCTCTCCTCACCTTCTTCTTCTTCGTTCCTGGCGGCACACGGCGGGGGCGGTTTCTTTGATATCTTGAACTGCAACGACGTGCAATCCATGTAGGGGTTTTCGTTCTCTTCCAGGCTGAAGGGGTCCTTGAGGGGGTTCATGGTGATCATGTAACAGCCGTCCTTCTTTTTTATTTGCAGCGTGGGTTTCGGAGGGATCGCTTCGCCGTCAGAATCCGACTCGTAGACACCGTACGCATTAATTTTTCCCTTTTTCTTCTTCGGCTTCTGCGCGGTAGGAGGTCCGATGAGGGGTTTGATACCGCTCTTCAGGCGGTGCCTTATTATGGCCGCGGCCATCGATTTCGTCAGCGCTCCCGGTTTCCAACCTCTTCTCGGCTGTGTTCAACAAAAAAATCGAGGTTAGAAAAACATTCTCATGTCAAACGGCTTGCACTTTTCGATTGCGCAGACGAAAAAACAATCGAGCATCGCGTTAGCGAAATATTAACCAAAGTTGCATTTTTTTAACGGCATGGCCCAGATATTGTTGCATATTTGGATTCGCGAGCATTCTAGCCTGAATTGATGGGTCGCACCATGGGTCTACGACGAACGCTTCTCGAGTTACTAGAAGGTCTTCAAAACTAACAGCTCCGAAACCATCCACGTCAGACCCATGGTGCGACCCATCAATTCGGACTAGAATTTGCTCGCGGATTCGAAAAAGCAAAAATATACAGGGTGTGCCACTGAAAAAAGTTACATCCACGCGGTGCGTCTCTCAATTGTTTCTTGAGTGCTGGAGCGCGAACTACCCAAAAAGATCTGCATATCTTGTTTAAGAATTTTCTTTCTAAGTTCAAAAATAAAGAAGCTACGACGGATGGAACCTCTAATTTAACACCCAGTATAACTTGAAAACGGCTCGCCGTAGACTCCACATGCGACACATCAATTCAGGCTAGAATATGCTTGCGAATCCAAAAATACAAAAATATACACGGTGTCCAATTGAAAAAATGCAGTTTTGAGTTAAATCCGCGATGCGATGTTCAACTATTTCTCTGTGGTACGCTATTATAAAGTACGCGAGAGAAACTACAATTTTTGTACAAGAATTTTTTTTCTAAGTTTAGAAATAAAGGAGCTACGAGGGGTGGAAGTTCTACTCTAACACTCTGTATAACTTGAAAACCGCTAGCGCTAGACCCCACATGCGACACATCAATTCAGGCTACAATTTGCTTGCGAATCCAAAAATGCAAAAATACATACGGTGTCCCAATGAAAAAATGCAGTTTTGAGTTAAATACGCGCGATGCGATGCGCAATTGTTTCTCTGTGGTACGCCATTGTAAACTGCGCGAGAGAATCTACAATTTTTGTACAAGAATTTTTTTTCTAAGTTCAGAAACAAACGAGCTGCGGCATGTGTAAGTTCTAAATTAACGCCTCGTATAACTTGAAAACCGCTCGTGCTAGACCCCACATGCGACACATCAATTCAGGCTAGAATTTGCTTGCGAATTCAAATATGCACAAATATACGGGGTGTTCTAGAAAAAAAACGTATTTCTGCGATGTTCAATTATTTTCTTGTATGCGCGTTAAAAACCACAGAAAGCACATTAACATACAGTGTGTTCGAAGATATTACCTTTAATGCGCCGAGAGGTTTTATATTCCAGAGCCACCCCATGTTGTGGGGCACGTTACATCTGGGCATTATGCAATCGTGGTGCCCAATTTTGACTCCCGGGTAGATATCCCCCGTATCGTAGACGAACTTAGTTTTTTGGGCCTTTTTTATGATCTCCAGGGCTTGACGCTCGGAGTACCATTGTTTACGTTTGGGGAGCGCGACGCCTTTGATTAGTCCTTGAACGACAACTTTGGAGAGTTTCTGCTTCTTTTCGATGGGTCCGCCCTTTTTAGCCCCCTTCTCGGTGCAAATTTGCGGGGCAGTGCAGGGGCAAGGCGCGTCCGACTTGCTTTTCCCCCCACATTCAGCGCATACCAAGCCGCCCCCTTTGCTCGCGCAGGTGTTAGGCGTGCAGAGTTCGACCGTGTCCCCGGAGATGTACTCTACGGCATGGTTCTGTAAATCCTCTTCGTCTTCTTCGGCTTCGCCGCCGCATACCGTACATTTTAAAGTGAATTGCTTAGAACCGCAGGTGTGGGGCGTGCATGGTTCTAGGGTATCGCCCGAAGGTACTTCTATAACCCCTTCGCCTCCTCCTCCTTCATTGCAGGGGCAGACTCTTTGGCGCTTGCAGATGGCGCACTTCAAGTTTGCCTTGCACGTGTGTGGGGTGCAAGGCTCCATGGTATCGCCGGAGCAAACCTCATTCGCCCCTTCTGTCGGTTCGTCTTCGCCTTCGTCCGACTTCGCCTTTCTAGAACAAGGACAAATCCTTTTGCTCCTGCTCTTACAGACCGCGCATTCCAGAGCCCCGCCCTTCGCCATGCACGTGTGCGGGGTACAAGGCTCCATGGTGTCGCCGGAGCAAACCTCAATCGCCCCTTCTGCCGGTCCGTCTTCGCCTTCGTCCGCCTTCACCCTTTTAGATTTGCTCCTGCAAGGGCAGACTCTTTTGTTTCTACCGGCGATACTTCTCCCGCATTTTGCGCATTTCCTAGTCCCGCCCTTCGTGCTGCATGTGCTCGGGGTGCACCGCTTCTTCGTGTCATCGAAACACACCTCGATTGACACCGCGTCGACTTCTTCGTCCTCCTCCTCATCGTCCCCTTGCAGATTCCTGCACGTTTCATTTTTGCACACCGGAGCGGTCGACTCTTTCGTCTGGCGGCTATTCAACGGGCACTTTGGGTCCGTACAAACAGGAGGCAAGCTGTAAGGGCATCCGGGTATATTGCAGGACAAGGGCGGCCCGAAAGGACACCCCGGGAAGTTGCAAGGGGGCGGTATCTTATACGGGCAAGCGGGCATCTGGCAGGGGCTTATCGGTGGTTGGAAGATGCCGGCCGCCAACTGTTCCCTCCTGCTGATGGGACAGTTGGGGTTCTTGCAAGACCCTTTGGGCAAAGGGTCGGGGCAGTCCCAGTGAATGGGCGGCAGGGTCTGTTGGGGTACGTAGGGACATTTCGCAGCGCCGCAGGTCTTGGGCAGATTCGCCATTTGCACGGTGGCTTCCTCATCTTGCAACCTGCAACGTCGCTTCACGTAGGGACAAGTCGGATCTCCGCAGGCGCTCTCGATTTGGCCCAATTTAAATTCCTCCTCGACCGGTTGGGTCATCTTCCTGCTGTAAGGACAGCTGCGGATGCCGCATGTGGATACGGTGTCGTCATCCGGGACGGTCTTGCTCTGTAGCACTATCTCCATTGGGGTCAGAGGAAATTCATGTGACTCGTCCCTTCCGGGACACACTATCTTGCAGCTCTCCGCGATCAGGTTTTCGGCGAAAGGGCAAGTGGCGTGCCCACAAGGCCCCAACGCCTTCTTATACGCGGCCAGAATCTTGTCAAAATCCGCCATCAGTTCCTTACAAGCCAGAAGGGGAGATGGCGTGCCCCCTTCTTCCATGGGGGCTCCCCCGCTCAACCTCAGCGGAGAATGACTCGAGCCCTTCGACTTTTCGCCGTCATCAGGTTTCGGCATGAACTCTTGGTCGACGCATTTCGGCCTGTAATAAACACCGTACGGACCGTACCTTTCCATGTGACCGTGCGCGTGGGACAAGCCGTAGGTAGTGGGGGGTTCGACCGTCCCGTAAACGGTAGCCAAGGGCCCCAGGCCGAACTCCTTGAACTTCTTGGCCGCCGGGCAATCGCAGTGCTGGCACAGCAGCTTGTTGATGTTTTCGGGCGTGAGCTCTTCGTCCTTGTAGGTCTTCTTGAAGCTGCTGTCCTGGAGCTCGTCCAGTTTGGTGAACTTATCGTTCGGGGGCCTCTCGCGGATCATACCGGAGTTTGCACGGGCGTTGGCGGTTCCGTCCAGTTTGAGCTCGAAAACGGACGGCATTACCGACTCACACACCGATTGAGACTGGGACGTAGATTGGTAAACGGCCCTCAAACATTTGAAATCTTCAAATTCGACGGGGTTGAAAACGGGGCCGACCGGAATGATGTCTGCTGATGCCCCTAAGCCGTACCTGTACACGAGAAAAAATCGAGTGATTAATTTGCACTACAACCACACCTTCTCTAAGTTGACTTGTTTATGTTCCAAGCAGGCTTGGTATTTAAATCAACCCCAAATAAGTGACTTGGTATAATAGTAGAGATGGTCGTGAGCGGGTTTGAACTCAGTGCCTTAGATGATGTGAATTCCCCATACCCTCTTTTTCTATCTGATTTGTTTAGATCGACCTTCGTAGTATCATAATTACACTACAATAACCCGAAAAAAATTATTACCTTTCTTATTATCGACATCAGAAGAATTCAGTAAAAGTTGTACAGATTTCTCTGCACTTTCGAATAACGTTCACAGAAAAACAATCGCACGTCGCGTTACCGAGATATAAAGCAAACATGCGTTTCTTTCAGTGGAATGCCCCGTATATTATTGTATCTTCGAACTAGCGAGCAAATTCTAGCCTGATTAGATGGGTTGCACCGTCGGTCTAGCGCGAGCGGTTCTCGAGTTGCTAGAGTTGCTAATTTTCGGCTCATTTTTTTAAGCGAACGATTTTCAATTGTTTTTTTTGTGTATGATATTCGAAGTTGCACAAGAAAATCCACAAATTATGTATTGGAATTTTTGACGTTCACGGAAAAACAATCGCACGTCGCATTACCGAGGCATAAGGCAAACTTGCGTTTTTTTTTCAATTGAATGTTCCGTATATTGAATTTTTGAACTAGCGAGCAAATTCTAGCCTGACTTGATGGGCCGCATCATCTCGAAAACCATTCGCGCCAGACCCATGGTACGACTCATCAAGTCAGACTAGAATTTGCTCGCTAGTTCAAAAATATACAGGTTGTTCCCATAAAAAATGAATTTTCGGTTTATTTTTTAGGCGAGCAATGTTCAATTGTTTTTTCTGTGAACGGCATTCGGAGGTGCACAAGAAAATCCACAAATTACGTATTGGATTTTTTTTTCTAAAGCCGAAAATAAGGAAGAAATCGCGGACAGAGGCAGTGACACTACGGCCACGTGCAAATTAAAAGAGCCGCTTGCCCCGCACCTGACATTCGGCGCATCAGTTCGGGCGAGAATTTGCTCTCGAGATCAAAAATGCAAAAATATACAGGCCGTTCGTTTAAGAAAGTGCAATTTTGAGTTGCTTCCACGCGAAGTGATGTTCATTTGTTTTCCCGTGCGCATCGTTGGAACCTACATAAAAAAATCAGCGAGTTTCGTTTCATACTTTTTTCTAAGTTCTAAAATAATGGAGGTACAACAGGTGGAGACCATGGCACCGACACCCTGTATAGGTTCGAGAACCACTATCAATAGACCCCAAATGCGACACATCATTTCACGCTAGAATTTGCTGGCGAGTTCAAAATTGCAATGACCTACAGGGTGTTCCTTTGAAAAAATTGTAATTTTGAATTATTTTTGGGCGGTGGGAGTTCAACTGTTTTTTTTCCGTGCGCGGCGTTGAAACCCACGCAAAATAATTCTCAAATTCCGAATTGGAATTTTTTTCTGAAGTCAAAAACCAAAGAAAGATATAGGAGGGGGACGCTATGACGTTAACACCCGGTATAAGGCGAAGAACCGTGCGCACCAGATCCCACATGCGACGCATCATTTCAGGTTGGAATTTGCTCGCGAGTTCGAAACTGCAATGACATACAGGGTGTTCCTTTGAAATATTATTATGATTTTGAATTATTTTTGAGCGGTGCGGGTTCAATTGTTTTCTTTCTTCAAGAAAGTGTTAGGTGGGGATGCTATGGCATTAACACCCGATATAAGGTGAAGAACCGTGCGCACCAGACCTCACTTGTGACACATCATTTCAGGCTAGAATTTTCTCGTTTGCTTGTTTGACACGTGGAGGATGAAACGTACCTTTTGCATTGAAACGTGGTCCGCCTTGCAGGAGAACAAGTAGGATTTCCCGGTGGAATAATCAATGTCTGCCGATTTGGATGCTGTAATTCACGAGGATTAACGCGCGCGTCAAGGTTGGGCTCGATTCGACTTACTTTCCTCCCCCAAGGCGATGCCATTGTAGCGGATCTCCAGGTTGGCGAACTTGCCGAACCTCGCCGTGATGTAGATCTGCTTCTTTTGGGGGACTGGGTCGACCGCGATGAACGATATGGTCTCCACTAGGATCTCGATCAGGAACAACTGCTCTATGTCACCGGAATTTCACGAAATTTAGAAGACGCACATACCGGACTTTGCGGGAGGCCACTTGTAATTTCGAGCTTCTTATTCCATTTGACGTTTCGGGCCGGTGCCAACACGTTGCGTTGTTTTGGTTACATCATAGCCGGCTGAATTTTTAGTAAAACCCCCTCGTTTAATAACAGTCAAGGGAGAAAATTTAACAGCGCCGTTTTTGGCTCAGATGCTAAGGTGTTGGCTTTCAAATGGGACGATCCCGAGTTCGATTCCCAATCATTTATTTTATTTTTTCTTAATTAATTAATTAATTTTTTTCTCTAAAAGAAGTTATCAGCATAAATTTTACGTTGCTAGCTGCGCCATCTCGAGAGAGCTTTAATTCGACATGTGTCATTTGATGATTGCAAAGAACGATTAATTAATTATGACGATTGAGAGTCGATTTTTAATTAGTTAAAAGCCAATACAATCGATTCTCGATTAATCACACGAAAATTAACGACTGACGATCAATCATAAACGACTGACGATCAATTGTAAACCACAACATTCAATCGATTCATTGTGGAATGTTGCGACCACCGTTGCGACGTTGCAATTCAGTGAAAACAGTGAAAACTAACAGGTGACGGTCGATTCTAATTCTAAACGTTAAGGCGACAGATTCGGTTCTAAAACTCGAGTAATCGTAAAAAAATTAACAGGTGACTGTCGGTCGTGATCGAAAGCCGTTCGATTACGGTTCTCCAGTCCTGAAAATTAATATGCGACAATCGACCGTTATTCTTTAATGTACAGCTGCGTCCGAAAATGTCACCTCGAGAACCATTCGCGTCAGACCCACGGTGCGACCCATCAAGTCAGGCTAGAATTTGCCCGCGAGCTCAAATATGCAAAAATATACAGAGTGTTTTAATAAAATAAACGAATTTTGGGCTTATTTTTAGACGAGCGACGTTCAATTGTTTTTTTTTTGTGAACGGCATTCGAAGCTACGTAAGAAAATCCACAAATTACGTATTGGAATTTTTTGATCTTCACAGAAAAACAATCACACATACCTTCACAGAAAAACAATCCCACGTCACGTTACCGCGATATAAGGTAAACTTTTAGGTTTTTTTTTTCAATTGAGTGCCTCGTGTACTATTGCATTTCTTAACTCGCGAGCAAATTCTGACTTGATGTGTCGCACCACGGGTCTAGCGCGAACGGTTCTCGCGTCACTAGATGCGTTCGAAAATGTCATCTCGAGAATGATGCACGTCAGACCCACGGTGCGACCCTTCAAGTCAGGCTAGAATTTACTCGCGAGTTCAAATATGCAAAAATATACAGGGTGTTTTAATGAAATAATCGAATTTTGGGCAAATTTTAGACGAGCGACGTTCAATTTGTTTTTTTTTGTGAATGGCATTCGGTACATAAAAAATCCACAACCTACGTATTGGAATTTTTTGACCTTCACAGAAAAACAATCTCATGTCGCGTTACCGAGATATAAGGCAAACCTGCGTTTTTTCAGTGGAATGCTCCGTATATTATTGCATTTTTGAACTCGCAAGCAAATTCTAGCCTGACTTGATGGGTCCCACCACGGGTCTAGCGCGAGCGGTTCTCGAGTTACTAGATGCGTCTGAAAATGTCAACTCGAGAACCATTCACGTCAAATTCACGGTGCGACCAATCAAGTCAGGCTAGAATTTGCTCGCGAGTTCAAAAATGCAAGAATGTACAAGGTGTTCCTATAAAAAAAATTAACTTTCGGTTTAGTTTCAGGCGAGCGTTGTTCAATTGTTTTTTCTGTGAACGACATTCGAAGCTGCACATGAAAATCCTCAAATTACGTGTTGGAATATTTTTTCTAAAGTCGAATATAAGGAAGTAATGGCGAGCAGAAACCATGACGTTGATGCCACGCGCAAATTAAAAGGACCGCTTGCCTCACGCCCACTCACATAGCTGCGCCATCTTGAGGGCTTTCATTCGACATTTGTCATTTGATGATGTTACATAGAATGATAGAGTACCGTTTGTGCTGAGAAGTTTGAAAAACGGTGGCGACACCTAACGAACGCTTAAACAAAGCCAGAGCGTCTTGTCTTTTTTTTTCTTCGGGAAATATAAAAGGTGACGCTATCCGATGAACGGTTAGGAATATTAGTTTACTGTCTCTACCGTTAACGGCGCCCTCTTGAGGGCTGAAATTTGACGTGTCACGAAGCTTTTCGAAATTCGCACAGTGGTGACGTCTAGCGCACGTTTAGGACCTTTTAATTATTAGCTGCGCCCTCTGATTCGTACCAACCTACTATGCCGTACGTGAAGTATTTTCATTGTTTGCCTTTTGATTTATTTATTTTTTAAATTTTATTTACGATGTGACGACAACTATCAACTTATAACCATCGCCTTCAGTTGCGCCCCCTTGAGGATATCAATTCGATCTGATTGTAATTTTATTATTTTTTTTCTTTTAATTTAACTTGCGCTTCGTTACCTTCTTTGTTAGCACTGATGCATTTATTAGGGCCGCTCTCAGTTTGAGGGGCTTACGGAACCTAGAGACTCAACCGACGATGAATTTTCGCTCGGGTCCCTTCGACCTTGACCCCAAATTCTATCATTTCAATTTTTCAAATTATTTTTCCATCTCAATTACTCGCTCAGGTTGAGCGGAGTCGGGTTCGCTCGAGTTGGGTTGACCTTGCAAGTCCGCCTTGGGCGGCGTGCCAGGGCGCTGACGTGCCACGGTGCGCCGCTGAAGCCGGTCCAAAGCCCGGATAAAGGAGGATGGGCCCTAGGGATCACACCTGGTGAGCGGGACTGGCGCCCCGGGTTACATAGCTGAGCTGCCGCTTACTTCAACTAGTCTGAATGCGGAGCTCCTTACCTGTAAATTTCCTGTCAGGCCCCGCCCTAGAGGCCAACTCTTGTTCTTTTCAGAACCCGACGCTATTAGGTAACGAGGGCTAGGGTTCACTCTTTTCTACTGTCCTTCTTAAGACAGTTTGTTTTGACGACGACCGGTTTGACACGGATATGATCTGATACATGGAACTGACTTGACGACAAGGGCTGGCGCCGCGGGGCGTAGCGTCGCTTCGGCGGCGTGAAGTTTCCGTCGGGCCCCCGGCTTGGCAAGCGCCTGCAGGGCACCCACTGCTGTCGGAGGAGTGGGAGCCCCGAAACCGCATTCTTCTTCGGGGGTGTAAGGGCCTGGAGCTGCCTGGGGGTTGAGAAATCCCCTTGGGCGGCAGGGACTGGTGCTGGGGGGGAATTCCCAGGAGGCGGCGGTGATCCCATCGTCTTGGGTATACCCCACCAGGACTGCCCTGCGGGTCCGGGACAAAAACATAAATAATGAATTTAAACACTAACACTAAAAAACAAAATATTGTAAACAAAGAGATTAATGTGCAAAATGGGCATCCCGCACATAGCAGGCTAAACGCGACAAGTCAACTCCCGCGGTGCAACTCGCAGGGGGAGGCGACCAAAAAACGAAGAATAATAGACCTCTCGCAGGAGAGCATAGACACAGACTTGGACTCGGATCCCCTACAGGGGATTGACCCTTACCAACGGAGGAGGAGTTCAATTGTCTTTACCGTGACCGAGGCACATAAGCAAATAACCAAGAACTTGAAAGAACTAGAAAGGGTGATAGAGGAGAATCCAAACACCAAACGGGAGATAAAGGAGTTGGCTACAAAGCTGAAACGAAGTGTAGAATTTATAAATAGGGACTCTGTTAGGAAATGGCTAGCCGCCCACAAATGGGAACCAGTAGAGAAAATGACCCACGAGGTAGACTCCCAAACCGTGGGAGTCACCAAAAAGAGCGTTGAAACGCAGACCACCGTCTGGTACAGAGGAGCGGAGCAGATGGTAGATCCGACGGGAATAAAAACTCTCGAGGAGTTCAAAACGGTGGCTGAAAAAAAGTGGGCGGAAGACGTCTTTCGCGTAACCTTGATGGAGGACAGTAATCCGCTGGAAAAGTACCCGGAGGCGACACAGGCCATCTTCACTAATGAGGCCGATGTGGGTCTTCTGAAGGGATTCAGAAAACAATACAGGAACAGGCACCCGGAGCTGGCTAAAGCGAAAGGAAACTTTGAGATAGTTGAGGAGACGGTAAAGATAAGAAATAAGGCTGACATGGGTCGTGTGGACCGTAAAGCTGTGAAAATGGTAGTGGAAGACACGGACGAAAGCCTCTGGAACAGCCTACAACAGCTTAAGGAGGAAACGGCCGAGGATGAGCATGTCGCCATGTACCTCCATAAAGGGATAGGCAAAGAGAGATGGAGGAAGATCGTAGAATGCGCCTTCGCGGGAACCGGAAAGAGGGTTACTATCCACCGAGAGAAGTCCACGTGTACGGAAAAAGAAAAGAGGACAGAGGAGCGCAAAACCTACGCCCTGGTGGTAGAAAACGCCGGCAAGAAGTACGTTGAGACTCTGAGTGGTAGCACGCCTAGATAGTCAAACTGTAATTTCTGCTCTTGCGTTGCGACAGTTCAAATGTTTTTTATATAATTATTTAAATAATTGAAGTTAATATCAATTTGTAATTTGCATTGTCAAAAAATACACATTTTTTGCTTCAATCTTATCCCTTATTGTGCAAGAAGCATTAAAGTCGCGCATCCCATAAAATAATCAGCAACCACGACTGCCTACGAGTCAGCGCGTGGACATATTATTGGTCCTTCTTCACCACATACTGGAACCAGCTATCAAAACATATTGTAAGAAAGGTTAGTCCGTTCTATACAAATTTATCGATATGCCTAACGAATCAGTTGAATTAACAGATTCAATATGTGGGCTTCTTAAGCAATTAAAAAATAAGAAAGTTTTCTTAAAACGTAGTTTAAAAACTCTAGAAAATTATATCAATGACAGCGATTCATCCGATGCTCACGTTGATAAAATAAAACGTCAGTTTGAAAGTTGCAATCGTTCAGTAACAAATTATGAAACATTATTGGAAGAAAATTATGATGCTGATTATGCGGAACAGCTCAGTGATTATTTTATTGACGGAGATATCAGCCAACAATTTTCAAAATTAAAAATACACGTTTCTAGTATTTCTACTGAAGCTTTAAATATTTCCAGTCAGAATTCTAATTCTGACATGACTCAAGCTAAAGTAAAATTGCCATCCATTAATTTACCTATATTCACGGGTAAATATGACAAATGGTTATCATTTTGCAATAGCTTTAATTCTTTAATTCATTGCAACACTTCGATTCCTTTAATACAAAAATTACAATATTTAAAATCCTCACTTTCCGGCGAGGCCGCTGAAGTAATTAAAGGAATTGAAATTGCAGATCCCAATTATCAAGTGGCGTTTGATCTTTTAAAAGAACGCTATGAGAATAAACGAATCATTGTTAAAAATCATATACGAAAATTATACGAATTTCCATCAGTTGGAAAAGATTCGCGAACTTCAGTTAGGCAACTTTTAGATACTTTTTCGCAACATTTGCGATCACTCTCATCATTAGGCAGACCAGTTCATGAATGGGACGACTTAATGATACATTTAGTCACTTCAAAATTTCCTAATAATTTAGCTCGTGCATGGGAAGAAAAACAAACAGCACAAATTCCCACATTTAACGATTTGAAAACATTTTTAATTCAAAAATGCCAGGCATTGGAAGATTCTTGTGATATCAAAACAAAATCACACAAAAATGCTTCTAGTCACATAGCATTAAACAGAACTGCTTCTTGCACATATTGTAATAACAATCATCAATTATATCAATGCAAAGATTTCTTAATTCTTAATGAATCTGAACGCATTACTTTTGTTCGTTCAAAACGATTGTGCTTAAATTGCCTTAGATCAGGTCACGATAACAAATCATGTAAATCATCGTATTGTAAAAAATGCAACAAAAATCATCACACACTTTTACATTTAAATAAGACATCAGCATCTCAGAATTCTAATTCAAAGGATGATAATAGTACAGTGGTAAGCTGAGTTTCTAATTGTAACATTTCTTCAGCTATTTTGTTATCTACTTGCATCGCGTAATTTTATGACATTTGGGGTAATGCGCAAGAAGCACGAATCTTGCTTGATTCAGGTTCGCAGATAAACTTTATGACTACTAGATTAGCAAATTCGTTAGGACTACAATTTCGAGAAATGCATTTGCCAGTTGCAGGCATAAGCAACAAAGCAATTCACGCAACATCACGCGTAGAGACGACTATACAATCCAAATATAATAATTATCGAGTAAAACTTACATTTTTTATTTTAGACAAAATTACGAACGACCTTCCTTTAGTGTCGATAGATGCATCTCTTATTCACATACCTAAAAACGTTCAACTAGCAGATCCATTATATTATAAATCTCAAAATATTGATGCTCATATTGGCGCGGAAATATTCTATCAGCTATTGAATGTATGTCAAATTTCAACCAATCATCCAGGAGTCATACTTCAAAAGAGTCAGCTCGGTTGGTTAATATCAGGAAAGCTCTCGGCTAGTAAACAATTATCAGCTACATGCCATTTAAGCACATTAGCTGAACTAAATAATAATATTAAACGATTCTGGAAGTTAGAACGATATGAAAACATTGAACCTGTAAAATCTGCAGAAGAACATGCTTGTGAAAAACATTTTATTCAAACTCATAAGCGGAAAGATGACGGTCGTTTTGTAGTATCCCTGCCATGGAAACAGAATCCTGCTTTATTAGGAAATTCATATCCGGCTGCTGAAAAACGTTTCATATTGCTTGAGAAAAAATTAAATAAAGATCTCGAATGAAAAAATGAATATACAGCGTTTCTTGACGAATACAAAAAATTAGCCCATATGATCAAAATAGATCAAGATACTAAATATGCAAACGACGGTTATTTTCTTGCGCATCACCTATGAAAACTAACAATGGAAAATCTTTAAATGACCTTTTGATGGTCGGACCAGTCCTCCAGAATGATTTGTTTACTATTTTGATTCGTTTTCGAACACACGAATACGTTATAAATGCTGACATTACCAAAATGTACCGCCAAATTTATATCAATCCAAATGACACTAAATACCAACGCATATTGTGGCGAGATAATCAACGAAAACCGCTTGATATTTACGAATTGCAAACCGTCACATACGGAACATGTCCAGGTTCTTTTTTAGCCACACGATGTTTAACTGAATTGGCCCAAGAGGCAGAAAATTATGACCCGCAAATTGCAAAAATAATTAAATCAGACTTTTACATGGATGATTTATTAACTGGAGGAAACACTATAGCAGAAGTTCGTAAAATACGGGATAAAATAGATAAGATACTCTGTAAAGGTAAATTTGAATTGCGCAAATGATCATCCAATGATGAATCTATCTTAAAAGACTTGTCAAATGAATCACGCGAAAAACTGGTTTTAAATTTTGATGAAGAAGACTGTCTGAAAACATTAGGAATCCAATGGATTCCAAGAAAAGATATGATCGAGTATCATACTAAATCTAAATTACTTAGCAAAAGAGTTACAAAACGTACTATGTTAGCCGATGTAGCAGGTATTTTCGATCCTTTAGGTTTAGCATGTCCTACTGTAACTGTAGCTAAAATCGCAATGCAGCGCTTGTGGCAACTACAGATGGGATGGGATGAGGCTGTACCTCAGGAAGTGAACTCTAAATGGCAAGAATTTATTTCTGAGCTAAAATATTTACCTGATTTAAAAATTTCACGCAAGGTAATCAGTTGTCCGAAAGGTCAAATAGAACTGCATGGATTTTGTGACTCCAGTGAGGTCGCTTATGGAGCATGTCTATATGCAAAAACGATTCAATCAAACGGACATAGCACTTCTGAACTTTTTTGCGCAAAATCCAGAATTGCGCCATTGAAGAAAGTCACACTGCCAAGGCTTGAACTATGCGCAGCTGTTTTATTGTCCCAATTAGCCAAGAAGGTTATAACTTCCATTGACAAACCTGTAGTTAAAATTACTTATTACACAGATTCGACGATTACACTCGCTTGGATCCGATCCTATCCAACTCGTTGGAAAACATTTGTATCTCATCGAGTGGCAGAAATACAAACTCTAACGGAAATAAAATCATGGCGTCACGTGCGCAGTGAAGAGAATCCTGCGGATATTATTTCACGAGGTGCTCTACCATCGCGGCTTAAAAATAATATGCTATGGTGGCACGGACCTCCATGGCTTTTAGAAACTTGTGATAAAAATGAAAATGAACCGCAATGTGAAGAACCACCAGAAGCAAAACCAGAACATAGTTGTTTTACATCAATAATTAAAAATAATGATACTTACCAATGTATCATTCAAAAATGTTCTGATGTGAACAAACTATTTCGTATAGTCGCCTATTGTTTACGTTTTATTAATAATACACGCAATAGAAGTCCTAAGTTTTTAAATCACATTACAGTGGATGAATTAAAGTCTGCTGAGTTATTTTGTGTACGCGAGGTACAAGCACAACATTTCAAAGCAGAAATGAACGCCTTATCTGAACCTAAATCAAAATTACATAATTCTAGCTCGATTTTAAGTTTATCTCCTTTTTTAGATTCAAATAAAATACTTAGAGTTGGAGGACGTCTTCGCAATATGAATCTTTTATATGACGTCAAGTATCCCATACTTTTGCCGGCTAAAAGCGAATTTACGGAACTAATCATTCGTAACGCGCACAAACTTACACTTCATGGTGGAGGTCAATTAACGTTGGCTCAAATACGCACAAAATATTGGATCCTTTCGAGCAGAAATGCTGTTCGAAAAGTAATATATAGTTGCTTAAAATAAAAAATAATGATTTGGACGGAGAGCAAAATACGTTCAAACTGTAGTGGAGAAGCAAAATATTCATTGAAATTGTGATTAAATAGCAAAAAATTATGCACACTTGTAGATTATTGATATTCCCAGATAAAAATTGATAAAGAAGGTTATCAATATCTTATAAAAATAAATTATCTAACAATTGCTGAGGTGTTTATTTTTTAATTTTTATCTGGGAATATCAATAATCTACAAGTGTGCATAATTTTTTGCTATTTAATTACAATTTCAATGAACATTTTGCTTCTCCACTACAGTTTGAACGTATTTTGCTCTCCGTCCAAATCATTACTTTTTATTTTCCCTGTATTCCAGCCAATTTTTTTAAAATTTTGTACCTGATTATGGATCTACAAGTCATGCAGAGCTTTTTATAAAGAATAGTTTTTTTTGTGAAATGTAAGATAAACTTTTTCTCCATTTGTATAAAACTTTTTGGGACACACTGTATAGGTAAATATTTGTTTAAAACGAGTACTTAAAGTTGGTTCTTCTCCGATGAAAATTGTATCACAAAATCTTTAAACCGGACACTAAATAGCGCACAAAATACTTAACGTTTCGCCGTCGTTCGACAGCTTCGTCAGAAGTGAAAAATATAAACCTACGACATTTTTATTTTACACATTTCTATAAAACGTCTTTTGAAAATATTAGACTCTTAATATAAAATATTAGTATTTGCAAAATAAAAGTTTTGGTCATTTTCTACATTTTCTATACTTTTCACTTACGTTTATTACGAGAACTTGCTTATAACGGCCAATTTTGTAATTTTTTTTTGTTTTACCTTGCATATAGCAAAAAATTTTAAAATATTTTTGTTTGATGTAGAAGTACGTACTATGCCCGACAAAAAACCTAAATACGATGAATTAATTGTTAATTTTTTTTTTGTTTTTTGCGTATTTTTTACGTTACTATAAAACAAGCAAAATAAATTGTTTAAAATTGTATTCAAACTTACTAGTTTATTAAATAAACACAAAAATGCAGGAGTACAGTTATCCCAGATTCATTTGGTGTTCATAGAACATATCACATATGCATATATTTTTTTCATTTATAACAAGCACTTGCATATAACGAGCAATAAGAGTGGTCCCTTGAGCCCTCGTTATATCCGAGTTTTATTGTACTTTACCAATCGATAGAAATAAAATTCTTAATTAAAATTGTCCTTTGTTATTTTCTCGTAAACTAATAAATAAAGAAGCTATTTTGATTTTTACAAAATCATCATAAGTGTGCTTTGGAAACAAAACATTTGTAAATTGCCGTAATCTGTTAGCAGAATATTGTTTTAGAAGTTTGTGGTTTATTTCTAGCTAAAAAAATGGTTTTTACGCATCTAGAAAAAAATACAAAAATTGTTATAATTTGTGTTCATTTTTCTAGATGCGTGTAAAAACCACAAACAAATGTACAAAAAGAGTCATAATTTTTGTTCATTTTTCTAGTTGCATGTAAACGTCACGAAAAATTGTTCAAAAATTGTCAATTTTACTTATTTTTCTAGATAGTAGATACGTGTAAAAACCTTAAAAAATTATTTTGGTTAGGAGCCCAGATTTCTTTTTGCACCGGGGCCCTTGGTCACCTAGCTACGCCACTGTGTATGTCTCATTGTCAAGTGGACAACCGGTATGTGCCTATGTATGTATGTAATTTGTAGATTTAAAAATTTTAATTTTATACGTCTATTGTATTATTAGAATTAATTGTAATCTGATAAAAATAAAAAATTGGTTCACAATAAATAATAAAATAAGAAGTAATCAACATAGCTTCTTGCTCGAATTCAATTGTCTATTTCAACTTGATTTTGAAGAATACTGTGACGGAAATGAGTGCAAAGAGAGAGAAAGATAGACTGAGCATCCTCTAAGAGTGACAAAGATGGCACAATACCGATACCACGTGGTTTGGTTCAAATTAGTTACATAACTTGATTTAATAGTTCAGTTTAAAACACATTTTCTTTATCAAATATGCTTCTCAAGGGATAACTAAATTACATGTATAAATTAAAACCATCTTAAAAATTAGAAATGAAAAGTGCAAAATTAAAAAATATTGAAATGTAAAATGAAATTATTTAATAACATTCGCTATAAATTACCGACCATACATAACATCTCTAAATTGGACTCGTCTACTGCACATAGCCACGCCTACACCTATCTTATTATGAAAGTACTCTACATCGGCATATTTAATAATTTAGCGACACGTACCACGTAAGCAATATAAGGCGCTATCAATGATTATAAGAGTTATAAGGTTTGTAATATATTTTGCTTCAAATAAAAGAGATTATTTATTTTGGTTAAATACACGGTGTATCAAAATGTTAAACATCAAAATACAATCAAAATAGTGATTTTCTCGAATTGTTTGATCGCATTAGAAGGAAAATACACGATTCATAGCTTTCTAGATTGAAGGACAAAAAAGTTTATTTCTCGTTGTCATGGAAACCAAAATTACCAAATGATACCTATTCGGATTCGCAATGATTTGCAGATTTCAAATTTATAAAAATATATAGGGTGTTCCATTTAAAATAAGAAAGTTGACGTCACTTACGACGGAACCGGAAGTCCTACGGTGCTCAGTAGTGTATCGGAAAATGCATTTCTTTACTTAATTTTTATTTTCCAAATTTCATTGCAATAGATTAAAAAATAAAAATTCTACAAGGGTGGGCATATGGCGTGGGACACCGGTATATATCTATTAAATCTAAACGAAATATTCCTTTTTAATCAGCGTGTTGGAGACTGTTGAATATCTGCTAATGTTTTCTGTCTGATTTTTGCAAGCGATTGTCTCATTTTATTTTTTAAATATGTATTTAGTCATATTTGGTTGGATTTTATTATTTTATTTTATTAATTTCAGTTAATTGGGCAGTTTTTCTTTTACAGGCTAATTATTTAAAATTTTGGAATTATTTTTTAAACTTTTGTTTTAAGAGTTATAATTTTTTTTAATTACACTATTTATGCAGTGAAATTTTTCTGTTAAATAATTTTTTCGAAATTCTAGGATTAAAACAAACATTTAAAAATTCGGAAACTTTTTCTAGTCATTTTCATAAAATACTTCATGAATTACCTAATGCAATCACTTTTGGACTACATGACATAATACGAAACACATTTAGGTATAGGTATCAGATATGTAACTATTGTGTAAAGTATAGTTTTTATTCGGTATTTTAAACGCGACGTTTTAAGTTTTCTAATCCAATTGAATGTAATAAACTAATAAATTTTTAAAAAATTGTCTGCGCAGGTCCCACAATCGTCTGGAGCTTTTGGCCGCTTACCTCTTGTACAAGTCTCATTTTTCAAGAGAGATTACAGATCGCCACATTTTAGCTAAAGTTTCACGCCATCTATCCCTCAATTGTAAAATACCGGTAGTGCCATCTATATCTCTCTTGTATCGGCGGTCACGCTTAAAGGCGTAAGGCTAGGTATCTTAATATACTCTTATAATCAATGGTGTTACTCCCTCGCGCTGCGCGCTCGGTTCGTAAATACTTTTCCTCGGGAATAATAGCCTATCATTATTGACTCGTGGTATAATCTACTATTAATAACTAACATTTTTACGTTTGACACTAGAGGGCACAACGCATAATAGTAATCTGTAATCACCAACTGTACTAGACTCTTACATCGACTCTCATAGCGACACGCCATCTATATAACGACTCAACTAACAGAGGAGTTCACGAAGAACCATCTATCCAGCGACTCACTTTTAGGTATACGCATTTTTAACCCGTCGTGATCTTTCTTATTAGTACAGAGTACAGACTGATCACTATACATTGTCCAAGAAAAACTACTTTCCTTGAGTACATCAAACTTTAGGTCCTAACTGATATTAGCCACAACTAGGGTTGGCAACGATATATCGATATATTAGAAATATCGATATATTTTTGGAAAATATCGATATATATTACTCCTATATCGATATTATAATTCAATATATTGGTAAAAATATCGATATATTTTGCAAATAACCTTTCGATATATTTTTTAGCTTGTGCAGTTTTAAAGAACAATGAAATCTGTTACCGGTGTCTTTATAGTGATGATACAGAAAATTACTTGAAATATTTTTTTATTTCTTTCGTTTTACGCCTGCTATGCCCTCTAGTAAATAACCTCTAATAAGTAGTAAAGAAAATAAGTTACGTTGAACTTTTGCATAAACCCACAATCGTGCATCCCCATAAAATGCATTTTTAAATATTAGCTATGTAAATCCCCGAACAAATTACATTTTTGGTTTTAGAAACGGCCGACACAAAGAACCAAACAACTTTGTGAGTCATTCGTTCTTGTGACTTGCGGAAGTAACGATTTGATATCTGAAGTGCGGTTTTGAAAATTATTGATTTTTTTAAATTGTGGCTTATTTATAAACTTATTATAACTTATTTAATAAAACATCGTAATGGCACTACCGAAAAGCAAAATTTGGAAATATTTTTATGTATTGGAATGTAATACAAAAAGCTACTAAAATTGTAAAATGGACAATTTTGTCAGTACATGATTTTGCCTTAGCACGGTTGTAGAATTGTATTACTACTTCATAATATTGGTAAATATTATTAGTTCTTATGTTATTCATTTTTGTGCGAGAATATTAAAATAAAATCTGCTTTACTAATAAATTGAAATCTATTAAATATGCTGGAACTTATTTTTATTTACCTTTTTTTAACAATTAGTTAAATATATCGATATATGAATATATCGATATATTTCTAACGATATATCGAATGTATCGATATATGGTTAACGATATATCATATGAGTCGATATATCGATATATAAATTTTTTTTGCCATCCCTAGCCACAACTGGCACTGGCCGCAATTATTTGACACTTGAGCTTGGTGGTGTTACATGGTGCTACTTTTGTTAGTTTGTGAATTTTCTACAGTATTTTACCGACAATAGTCTTTTTCAAGACCACATAGCGTATTTGCCATTATTTCAGATTCTGTCTGGTGTTTTCGTAAGTAAATTTTATGCAATGATTAATTAAAAACAATAATATTTATTACGTTAAATAGGTTATGTTTGCACTTGAACAAAACCAGTTCATTCTGGAGTCATATTTTCGAAATGGCCAATGCAATGAAAACGGTGAATGGATATATTCTGTGGCCGCATATATGGAAGAAGTTACTACTCATTTCCCCAATGTGGAATTTGATTATGATAATTTAGGTAAACATGTACGGAGAATTGTTGCACGTTTCCGACAAACTGGCTCTGTTGATCTTTATCAACAGAGCGTTTGTCGGAAATTTTCCTTTGAAGATCTCCTGGACGTTCGACAGTTTTAGATAAGATATTGTAGTTGATATACGAATACGTATGGAACGCAGTCCTCATAAATCATTACGAAAATTGTCACAACAGACAGGTATTTTACAGAAATAAAAACTATTTCTTGCTAACGAAACTTATGAACACATTTTCTTACAGGACTGAGTTATGGAACATGCCAAAAGGCAGTAAAAAGGAAACTCCATTTGCATCCGTATAAAATTTCACTAATGCAAGAATCACTTCCTCCCTATTACGAGAAACGTTTACAATACTGTCATTGGTTCAATGAAAATGTTAAAGACGAATTACTGAATTTATGCTTCTTTTCTGATGAAGCATGGTTTCATCTTACGGGTTACATAAATTCTCAAAACTATAGGACATGGTCTGCAGAGGCTCCTGGTGAATTTTTCAAACTCCGTTACATCCTATCAAAATTGGTGTTTGGGTAGCCATGTCAAGAAGAAGATTAATAGGCCCTATATTTTTTGAGGAAACCGTTACAGCAAATCGTTATATTGGAATTTTAGAGGAATTTGTGGATCGGCTTCATGATGATGAGTTACAGCAGGGATATTTTCAACATGACAACGCGACTGCACATATAGCTCAACAAACGCCGATATTTAGAAGAGTTTTATGATAATCGAATAATATCGACAGGACTTTGGCCTCCAAGGTCACCAGACCTTACACCTCTTGATTATTTTTTATTTGGACATTTAAAAAACAATATATCGTGCACGTATGCATACTCTAGACGAACTAAAAAATGCAATTACAAATGCTATTGATAACATAATGGAGCAGCAATTACACAATGTTTTCGAGAACATGAAAAGGAGAGTTACTTGTTGTGTTAATAATAATGGTGGCCATATTAAGCACCTGCTTCACTTTAGGAAAACTTTTATCCAAGAGGTATATTTTTAGTTCTTCAGTTGTATTTATGTCGATGCCGAAAAAATGAAAGTGTTGGAATTTAATAGCCCCACGAACTGTTGAATTTTCAGCAGCACCAGCTAGAGCAGTAATACTTTATATGTATAATTTTTTTTTTTTCTTGAATGTCTAATGTACGAATTTATATTTAGACGTGTATATTTTGGACTAAGTTCAAATTTACAATGAATGATGAATTAGTAATAAAAATACATATAAATACCTAGTAATGTACAAACGATGATATCTAATATACAAACATGTATAAAACTGAGCCAGATCAGTAATTGTAAATAAATAAAAAGAAGCCTTAACTATCGTAGTTTTTTTTATCATAAAAAAATATTACATTAAAGGTCACCTAATGTTATCATATGAAAATAAAATCAAAATACTCACATTAGCACAGTACAGTAAATAAAAAAAAAGTAACTTGCTCGGCTTTTTTTCTTATATATACAGTGTGTCCCAGATTGAGTAGGCTACCATGGGTAACTTTCTTATTAGTGAAGATAGAGATTTGGTTAAATGGGCAATATTTTGCAGTTTTACGTGCTGGTTCAGATTCCGTTGAGAAAATTCGAAAATTCCGAATAGTTCAGATATTATCGCAGAAAAACTGAAAATCGCTATTTTCTTTAATGTCCAATAACTTCGCAATTATAAAAATATGAAAAAATGTTTCATATAAAAGTTACTATGTTTGATAAAATACAGCTGAAAATACAGTCAAAATAAAATTCAAGATGGCGGCTGTCAAGATATTGATAGCAACTTTCTTATTTTAAATGGACGCCATATTGAATTTTTGTACGATTAAATAGCATTTTTTTTTCTCGTTTCAACCGTAAATCACAACCCATATCTAAAAAAAAAATTATTTAAAAAATTTAATATATTTTTTTTAAATCAAGTAAGCGGGTTGCCTTTACTTGATTAGTAATAAGTAACGAGTAATGAGAAACGAGAAAAAAAAATGCTATTTAATCGTACAAAAATTCAATATGGCGTCCATTTAAAATAAGAAAGTTGCTATCAATATCTTGACAGCCACCATCTTGAATTTTATTTTGACTGTATTTTCAGCTGTATTTTATCAAACATAGTAACTTTTATACGAAACATTTTTTCATATTTTTATAATTGCGAAGTTATTGGACATTAAAGAAAATAGCGATTTTCAGTTTTTCTGCGATAATATCTGAACTATTCGGAATTTTCGAATTTTCTCAACGGAATCTGAACCAGCACGTAAAACTGCAAAATATTGCCCATTTAACCAAATCTCTATCTTCACTAATAAGAAAGTTACCCATGGTAGCCTACTCAATCTGGGACACACTGTATACTCTTTTCTTTCCACTTTAAAACAGCTGAGTTCTAAAACACTCTCGTTTATTTTTTAGTAAAACAACACGAAACTGTCTTCGTTTAAACAACAGTCACATTAAAATCTTGCATTTCTTGATGAGCAAAAATAGTATGCGGTAGTAAATTAATTAAGATTAAAGAAATGGCGACGCTTTGGATACGAATCTAATTAATTCGTTAGTAATTTTATCATCACATACGTATATAAAATGACGTGCTTTGATGGTAAATTAAATAATACAGTTTTCTTCCATAAAAAAGTATTGATATTTGAAACACACTACTTTTGCCCTTTAAATCTACTTGTACTGCAGGTATATCGAAACTCAGAGGTTGAGCTCGGGCTAGTGTTGCGAGTGCGGCTCAACCGGCAGAAGCCGCGACGTTTGTCCCACAACCGTACCGTCCCCACAAGTCCCGTAACCATTGTGGAACATATCCGGTATTTGCACTAGCGATTCCACTAAAGTGTGCTCGTCCAAGAGGGAATCCAAAAGTCCGTGTGTTTGGCTCAACTTTTCCAAGGACTTGACGTCATTGTCCACCGCTGCCAACGCCCGTTCCAATTCCTCAGTTTCCTCACGGGTCGGCTCGTACTCTCCATTACGGTTCACTAAATTGACATAACACATTAAACTTCACTTAAACATTCCACTAGTTCTAGTCACCTGTGAAGAAATCATTGAATTCATCCGGCTGTATCGTGTTGAGGACGTTAGTTATATCCGATTCCTCCAGTAGATGGCCCGCCTGTGTTACAAGCACCTGATCGTCAGTGGGCAATTCCAAAACGTCGGGTTCTTGCAACGCCAGGACTTGTTCGACCATGTCCTCGGCAAGCTCGGACGAGTCGTCGTGTATTTGCGTTATTGCATCTGGAAACGTCAAGGGTTATTTATGACACGAGTCGTTTCGTTCGGGGTCTTAACTAACTTGGTATAATAGAATTATCTAGGACATTGCACGTTTGTATTTCGGCGGGTTTGTTAGAGGCCAGGGACTTCTTTTTCTTTTTGCTTCGCTTCTGTGGCCTTATCATAGCAGACGGTTTCACTTTCTTTCTCAGTTTCTTTGGCTTTGTTTCTTGATACATTTTATAATTGTCCTGCAATTAACGTTTAAGCGAAGAGAAAATGAATAAACTGCACTTAATATGATAATAGGATACGTACTCGTTTTCTAGCATGTTCTGGACATAACGGAAGCTCATGTATAATATCGAAAACAGGCACGGAACACTGCGTATTGTCGGCGAACTTGGCCGTACAATAACTGAACAAGACCTGGTCTTTATTGTGCATAATGTGTTTGGTACAATATCGAGTGCAAGGCAAAGCGACCTGCCTACAATTTGTTATATCACACATCCGCGGTGCCACCAATCTATCATATCCGGAAGGCGTACTCCAAGTGTGTAAACCGTCGTACTCTTCCGGGTACGCGTCGGGTAGAGCGATTGGCTGTCCGACGTTGCTCCTTATAATTTGTTTTAAATGTCTGCGTAACTCGTACCTCGTTATCTCTAGGCGTTCCTCTCGCGACCTGTCTTCCAGTTTTAATTTCTGCAAAATGAATTCGTACACCCTTCAACACTCAGATATAAGTAGCATTCCCTTCAAGAGCTTCAAGCTCCGTTCTATTCAAAATTCAAATCACATCAACATAACCTCACAAGGCATCGAGCACCACCTCATAGGATGCCGCATCAATGAATGAAATGCACTCGGGCCGTTCAGAACTGTACTAGTTCATGAAAGGAATGCTACTACAGTCGTACTCACCTCAAGGCCCGAGCTGTACCAATGCCTTTGATAGTGATTAAATAAGTCGTACGAAGCGTCTATCCGCTGGAGCGTTTCGTGGTGTGTCCGTTTCACGTTCGGCTTTTTTAACCTCGGTTTCGTGCACAATAAATTTTTATTCGTTTTAGAAACTTGACCTAACCCTATTATTTTTTTTCCCATCGATTAATTTCACACCTAACTTTCACTCTTTAAGACTACCTTACCTATAATACTGTGTATACTAGTTTTATGTTCAAAATCGTCCTGAGGTTCGTCCTTAATTTGAAAGTATTTGCTATCTTCTAATCCTAACGATTCGCCGTCGAACGTCGACTTCACGTTGCTCGCCTCGCTCTCGTTGAGAATGTCGTGCGTCTCTAAACTATTCGGAGTGAAATAACTACTCAACACCATGTTTCTAACGGGGCTACCACAACTCGTAGAGGCTGTGATAAAACCATTCAATCTGGCGAACGAGTTTTCGCTTTCGTCACACTTCAATAGTAGCCATTAAAATGTAACTCACCTATGATTTCCCTTAATCATAATCTTAAAATTGTATAAAAAAATTTGTTCAGCTAAATAACGGCTTCATTATACCTCCCTAATGTGATCAGTCCGAGTACGCTGCTGCTATGTGAAAACGCATTTTATTCCTAATTCATTTGCGATCAACCTGTAATCAGCGTGAGCACAGGGCAAGGAACGCCGTCAATTTAAGCTACTTACTGAGATTCACGTGCGTTTAGTATCCGAATTGCTTTATTAAAAAACAGTACTGGCAGGTCAAATAAGGTTATATCTTTAACAGACACGCTTTTCCGGTGACAATATTTGAAAACGACGCACTAAAACGTGTGCATTCCTTGTTGATGTACAGGAAAATAACTTGTCCCGATTTGCGTAAAAGAATAATAAACTTTAATTGCTCTATTTGACAAATGATAAATTAGAAAAATTTACAATTACTAACGGTACTATCAACTTAATTGTTTCGAGGAAGAAATTCCCTGCTCTGAAAAGGTTCTCGCTTCTAAAATAACATTTCGGTTCCACGTAATTATTAACAAATTAAAGCCCAACGTCAACTCTTCGTAATTACAACAGTTAAAATTTGCGTGCCATTATTGTAATTTTAGTTGTCGAAGTTAAGTTGGTGCTTTCATGGCGGGAATCGACCAAATTTGAACGTAAAAAAGATAAACTTACAGGTTCTGTAGCAGCCGATCATTTTTCATAATTACTTTTCACATTAAGAGGACTATGGATCACGTGATCAACTACTCGAAAGCCACCAGTACTCCCCCCAAACCACGCATGACTGAAAACATGCCTCTCTTATAATTGAAATAATTGTCGTTTAGTCCAATCAGGCTCAATAGTTGAAGGACAAGGATAACAGCATCTACCCTCGTCTTGTTCACTTGTTCACACATTCATCGTATCTAAAGGTGCGTTTAGACTTGAGCACGCACGCACTGAGCATATGCGCACGGTATTCGTTCGCGCTCGCGAAGAGCGTTTAAATTAAAATTCATTTTCCAACGCATGGGCTGATCCAGTTGTTCGCAAACGTGCGTTGAAAATGAGCGATAAAATAGCAGCAGCCGCGTTTATTATAATATTTATATAATATAATATTTAATATTTAATATAAAAAAAAGAAATTCGAAAACGTAGACGTCGTTGGTGGCAAACGCCAATTTTTTGTAACAGACAAAATAATTTATTAAACAATTTAGTGTCAGAGTGTCGTTATGACCAATTCAGAGACTTTACGAGAATGACTAAAACCGATTTCGAATATTTGCTCAGCTTGAGAGCCGCAAAGATTATCGAAAAAGATACAAGTTACCTCGAACATACGCCGCAAATTCAGTATTGTACAAATTGAGCATTCGCGAACCAATTAATTCTTTTGAGCGTGTACCCGAGACCGACACCAAGCGGATCGCGCTCGCTGCTGTTCGCGCATAGAAAAACACATAGTGAGCGTGCGCGCATAACCGTTTACACTTGAGCATTCGCGGTGGATCAGTGCGTGCATGCTCAAGACTAAACGCGCCTTAACATAGTGGCAACGTCGCGTCGCAAAACTAGCACGTGGCATTGTAATACATAATAAGTATTTGATCTTCTGGTATGAAATTAATTACAAAATTCAAGTTCAAATGCACATTGGGCATTTGAAATGACAGATGTACATTTGAACTGTCATCATACTTCACTCGTGTTTTCATACCACTTATGCAAAATATGGCCATTGGTGGCGCTGTCATCGCATGTGCACGGTCCCTATAGGTATTTTACTCAATCTGATTGTCTGTATGCTCGGTTAGTCGATAATACTGATAGAGTAATAGAATCTAACGCTGTCAACGCCATCATCCTTAAACAGGGTGTCAACTATCTTGAGGTATCTTATTTCCATATACAGTATGTCTCCAGATTGCGTTTCCACGAAAATTGTTATTCAATGTATTGCCCAATGCTCCTCTGCGCACTTTTCTATCATATATCTAAATTCTCTGTTTTAATGGCATATTATTATTTATTTATGTAAGTCATCCGTTTCTGTTCCTGAGGCTGGAAGTGACACTTATGGTTACGCCGGACTGATAACGGCTCTGCACTTACCTTACGTTGACCTTGACATCACTCTGCTTATTTATTATCCACTAGTACTGTTACCTTACAGTTTTTCAGATCTTACAGTGTGACACACAAACATACACATTTTGCTACTGATCTATTCATACGCTTTCATCTTCGTTAAAAATATAGCATCTGTTATTAGAAAAGCTGTATATAATTTTATTTTAGGAATCAAACAGTTTTAATATTTTCATAAGGATCAATGATCGGGCACATTGCAGCAGCAGATTTATTTAAAAACTATAAGAAAAAAATTAGCAAAATGCTGCGTTTATGGTTTTAAATTTTAAAACATGCTTACTTTACTCTCAAAATTGTCTAAGTTAAAATTACATTTAGAATTATCGTCTTAAAGGGTTGGTCACACTGGCTCCAATATCAAAAATCAATTTAAAAATAACTTCATATTAACAAATGTATGCGGTCACAGTAGGATCGTAATGAACTGGAGTATACTGCCGACTACGTCAGATCACCGAACAAAAAGAAATTTATTTATTTATTATTTCGGACATATTCGGTAGAATCATTCCAAACTCTCTAATAAAATGTTTGATTCCTACGAAAATGTATCCTAATACACTAAAATAATAGATTACGATAAAGTAATCATACTAGTATTTGACAGGCAGCCTTTTTGGCACACATAATATAAAACCAAAACAGGGATATGTCAGGAAAACAGAGTTCTTCCTAATTCAGCAATACAATAATGAAGTGCAACTGTGTTGTTCTGCCGTACAAGTTCTGTTGAATCTGGAGCCAGTGTGACCAAACCTTTAGCCGGAATTGCCAATGTGATTAATTAAACTTATTTTTTAAGTGCTGAGAGGTGGGAGGGGATTGCATTGAATAATGTCATTCAACAGTTGCAGAAAATCCATGGACACACTGTTTAAAATTCTATATACAGGGTGAGTTTTTTTCGATGTTTAGCATTGGGATCTCGGAAACTAGCAGAGCTAGAGAGACAGTTAAATGGGGAAAGATTTGTAGTTTTAGGAGCTCAGTTTAATGCAGCTTTTGTTTTTTTCTTAAAGTTCATGGCTGGCTAGATATTTTGAAAAAACTGATTTTTTATAAATTCGTTAAATGCATATAGCTCGGTTATTCTTGATTTTAGAGAAAAGTTGCAAGACAAAAGTTGTACAGAATTATGTTCTTAATTAAACAGTCGAACCAAATTTTCCATATAAGCTCTTATTTTTCAGTTATGACATAAACATCAGTTTTTTTTTAATGGAAACCATAGTAGGCCATGAATGAAAAAGAAATGCCTTTTTTTACCTTTTCAACGATGTAACATTCGATATGGTTATTTAAAAAAAACGACGGCAGTTTTTCTCTTTCAAAATTGTTTATATGGTTGGCCATGGAAACAAAAGTTTATTGACAAATGCAAATTATAAACGATGAGCAAATAAAAATTAGATTAGAGTAGGCGGTGCAAAGAAAATGTATATCTGTATCTGCACATAGAGGCTTTAACATTACGTTGCTATGGTTACTACTCAATTTTCAATGCTGAATCATCTAAAAACTGCACATAGAAAGTATTAAAGAAGGTTTATTTCATTGCATGTTTTTAGCTGGAAATTTGTCTATCCAGAAGTTTGGCAGCATGCTACCTACCTGTGCAGATAGGCAGAAGTTTTAACACCGGAGCGAAATTTTCCGGTGTTGCCAGCCAACTTCAGTGGGACGGGGGGGGGGGGGGTTCAAATCCAAACCGCGAAGGCCAATCCAAAAGAAATAGGCGCCACTTAATTTTTTTTTTGTTGAACGGGGAAAAAGTGAAAAATTAAGAAAACACGTTACATCCAAAACACTTTGAATTTAATCGACAATTCATCAATAGAGACACAAACAAATAAATAGTAAATCGACGACATAAAAAAAATAATAATTGCTTTACAAAATACGAGTACTTTTTGTCGGATCCGAATTCCGCATTATTCTAAACTACAATTATCCAAACAAGCAAAGAAATTGTCCTTAATTTAGCGTGAACAACGACATTCGTCTACTTATATTCTATTCACAAGCGAGTAAACATCTGTCGTTGATTAACGGAGGGGTGTACGCAACAAGTTACATGTTTAATTGCGGCAGTTTCAAAGAAGTAAACAAAAAAAATAAATAAATACGCGTATTAACGCTCAAAAATAAATTACAACGCTCCGACCTGTCTTTCTCCAATGTTCTGGAATGGTCCTGGTCATTCGTCGGTAACTTCGCGGGAAACAGCGGCGTTGTCTAGTGAAGAACCGGCCTTCTCGTCGAGAGGCGGGGACTTCCCAACGTCGCAGTTACAACGCAGTCGCAAAACCAGATCAGTGCCAAACTTCGTAACTTCCCGCGAAATAATTTACGTTAATTGACGAAGGCAATGGATCTTGCAATATGGCCGCAAGGAGTCCACGTAAATAAGTTTCTTCATTTAAATGTCGCTTTAACTTGATGCATCTAAATATACAGTCAGTGCGGAACAAAATATTAGAGCTTGAGCATTTTGTAATTAACAATAACTTCATGTATGACATCATTTGTTTGTCAGAACATTTTTTAAATCGAAATGAAGTAGAAAATTGTACAGTTGAGAATTATAATCTTGTTTCTTATTTTTGCAGGGAGAAATTATCACGTGGTGGTGTACTGATACTGTGTAAGCGAAATATAAATGCAATTGTAAAGGAAGATATAAATAAATTGAGTATGGAGGTTCATTGTGAAACAGTTGCCGTTGAAATAGCAGGTACCTTAGTGATGACAGTTTACAGATCCCCTTCAGGTGATTTTGATCTTTTTATAGAGAGATTTGAAAAAATTCTTAGCAAGCTTTATAAAAGTAAGAAAAATCATGTAATAATGGGTGACTTTAACATTCAATAATGACACTAATTCAATGACAAATAGTTTTACTGACTTGCTGAAATCCTATAATGTTCAGGGGCTGATAAATAAAAATACACGAGGCGGGAATTGTATAGATAACATACTTAGTAACTCAAATACTGTAAGTAACCGTAAGGTCTTTGATCCAGGTCTGTCAGATCACAAAGCTGTAACAGCAAAAATTGAATATAACTCCGAAAAGAATAAACATTGTGAGATGATAAGTTATAGGGACTATTCAGAAACAAATAAGTTCACATTTTATAATAATATAAAGCAGATAAATTGGTCATTTGTAAAAGATAATTCACTTAAAATTGATTCAAAATTTGAAAATTTCTTAAATATTATAAAGAGGAATATTGATCAAGCGTTTCCTGTAATAGAAAAACACAGGAGTTAAATGAAATTAAAAATAAGATAATACTTTATTCAGAATTAAAACATTATGTAAGAGATGATTTCTTGGTTACTTCACTTAAAGACTCACGCAAAAGCTATAAAGCTAAATTAATAGAAGCCAAACATAGTTATTTCTCCAATAAAATAAAAACAGCACAAAATAATCCCAAGATTTACTGGAACTTGATTAATAAACATAGAAAAATAACACAAATTAATACAGCAGCCGAAATTGATATAGATAGACTTAACAATTACTTTGCAAATATCACAAACATTATCCAGAGTGGTAAGATGAGTAATATTTCTTTTGAAAAATATCTGGGAAAATATGACTATCCAATCTTCAAATTTAAAACACTAAGCTTTAACGAAGTTAGGACTATTATTGACAACATGAAGAACAAAAAAAGCTGCGACTATATGGGTATAAATGTAGATATAATAAAAATAATAAAAAACCAAATTTTAGTCCCACTAACTTTACTAGTAAACCAATGTACAGAAAATAGTACGTATCCACAAGTACTTAAAACCGCTAAAGTTGTGCCAATTCATAAAGGGGGAGAGCTAGCAGAGGGAAACTTCCGCCCGATCTCCCTGGTACCTATCATATCAAAGATCCTTGAAACTGCCCTAAAAGAACAAATAACTGATCATTTTGAAAAACAAAATCTGTTTTATGAGAACCAGTTTGGTTATAGAGCAAAAAAATCTACGGCGGACGCAATAGTACATTTAATAAATGAAATATGTGAAGGTATGGAGAGGGGAGACCTGGTGGGAGTGGCCTTCTGTGATCTTAAAAAAGCTTTTGATTGTGTTAATCACAGTATTTTAATAAATAAATTACTTCATTACAACTTCAATAACGAAAGTGTAGAATTAATCAAGTCCTACCTCAATAACAGATGTCAATATGTCAGCTTCAATGGAAATTAATCTAAAATTGCTTACGTTCGCTCTGGAGTCCCACAGGGATCGGTCCTTGGGCCATTGCTATTTCTAATTTACTTCAATGACTTAGTGAATAGTGTGGGTAATGCAAAGCTTTTAACTTTTGCTGATGACACTACAGTAATTAATAAGGACAATACACTGGTAAAATGTTCAAATAATTTAAATAATCGACAGTTGGATGTAAACGAATGGCTCCAAGCAAATGGACTTATTTTAAATAAGGAAAAAACGGCACAGATTTATTTCACGCATAAAGATCTAAAAGAATATGGAAACTTAAATAAAGTTAAATTTCTAGGTGTGTATGTAGACCCTACGCTGTCTTGGCGGCATCACATTGACTTCGCGTCGAACAAAATTGCAAAAAATATATTTGCATTACGAAATTTAGCAAATTTACTTCCTTTATCCGCTCTATTGACTGCCTATTATGCACTAATAAATAGTCATATTTGTTTGCTGGGGACACAAGTTAATATCACATTACAAAGGAAAGCTATTCGGATTGTATGTCATATGGGTTACAGAGAGGATGTCAGAAGCAAATTCATTGAGCTAAAGGTGTTAACTGTACCGGCAATATTTGTAGTGGAATGTTTGACTTACACATATAAAAACAAAAGCATTTATGATACACATAAAGAAATACAGCATAATCATGACACAAGGAATAAAGGAAATATGTTACCAGCACCCAGTAGGCTTCACTCGAGCAGGTATGGTCCTAACTATTAAGGACCAAAATTCTTTAACAGGCTGCCGCAAGTATCAGGACACTGCCACTGAAAGCTTTTTGGCGTGCAATAAAAATGCGCTTATTAGAAAAACCATTATACAGTTACCACGAATTCGAATTCTAATACATTCTAATAATGGTATTGTCGTATGTAAACTGTATTTTAAAATGTATATGTACAAATGTTTGTCTATTAGTGTGTTTTCTTGTACTTTACATTTCTATGTATTTTTTGACTTAGCTTATATCACTCTGTGATTATTAAAAGAGCTCCTACTGAAAGCCTATAAACAATGAGAAGAAACGAACGTAAGGGTCGAATCGAGAATCATTTCGTATAGAACTCACCCGGTATCTCACCTAGGCTGGGACAAACCACGGAACACGTGGCTTTCCTGCCTCTCAAGTGGATCAATCAAAGTCGGCTATTAGCCGTATACATGCACGTACATACATCCCTTCGATGCAATGAGCACACACACAAAAATATTTAACGGAAGAACGTCTGACCCACGAAGCCACAGAACATTATACAAGAAGAAGTGTCGATTCCTGTATAAAAACGTATACAGAAGGAAGACGCCATCTACAAACGGAGTGAGATATTACAGTAATTTAAGTAGCGGCATTGTTTATGTATTTATAGTTAGTCAACCTAGTCTTCAGAATGTGCTGCCATCTAATAACTGTTGATTAAAACAAAATACATGAACGGCATGTGTTTATAAAGTTTGAATCTCGGCTGAAAGAAAAATTATTTTATCTACTGTCACTGAAATCTAACGAGCGGCTAAAATCTCCGCACGACTCCTTGTGGTGGGAGAGAATTAGCGGTTAATTTGAATTGTGCCTACCGAAGTTAGGATTTCGGAAGCTCTTAAATACATATTTGATCATAAGAGTAATTAGAAAAGACACTGAAGAATTTAAATTAAAAAATAAATTGATTGATTAGGCTGAAATTTTCCACAAAAATTAATATATTGAACCAAGTTCATTTCAAAATTACTTAAAATATTGTTTAATTTAACGGCATAAAATATTTCATTATAACATACTGAAAAATTCAAATATTTATTTATACGTTATTACAAAAAAATATTACATTATGAAAAAAATTACAAATAACTTATAATGTTCAAGTTCTCAATTTCTGTCTACCTGTTTTTTTTTTAGTTCTTTCTCTGTGGTTTGCCTTTTTCTTTTAGTACTGTTCGCGCACGGTTCAAAAGTTTGAATTTTTATTTTTATAAAGTTAGCAACCCTGTTGGCGGCCATGCAATATCCCTCCTTGTTTTCCATTTTTACACATGCGTTCTTTACCATTATTATTCACCACAACATCGTTGGGACGACTTGAGCTCCTCGTCGAAGAAATTTCGTAACCTGTGTACACAGTGAATAGAGCAAACGAAGATTTATCATCAGTGCGATGGCAAATCGGTGAGTCCCCTTTTTTCTTCCATAACCATTAACGCAAGGCAACTGTAAAATTACTGGTCCTTCATATACATATTTTTGGTCCATTCGAGCACGGATGTTTTACCATTATACTGATATACCGTCCACTAAATTCGCATAAATATGGCAGCTTGTATCGACACGTGTCTACGAGTTTAGGGTGCGAGTCATTCACATTTCGAGAAGCGAGCATTCTTAACCGCCATTTTCCTTGCGTTAAATTGTCGTATTCGTTATAAACTGCAAAACTTGTCGTACTATTTCGATTGTTCGTAGCGCATTTGCCAAATACCTGTCGCATTGATATCATTGAGATTTCATTATCGCATCGTTTCGTTTTCGTAACCTGCAACAAGAAGCACGCGTATGCTTGACCATTATTGCCGGAGCAAGCGTTTAAGCCGCCATTTTGCACGATATCTACGTGTTCGTTTGTTTGAACTCTTTCGTTTGAATTTAGGGCCCTTTCTTTTGGAAAGCGGGCTTTGTTCGGAAATAATTTTCATTTAAGCCTCTACTAGCAGGTAAATTACATCGTCGCAATATTTGATAGTGTTGTCTGTTATTTTTGACAAAATTGACTGTACGTCGCAGTTGCATTTTTCTCGATTATTTCGTATAGTTTTTCTTTTTTTTGGCTGTCCTTTTTTTTTAAACCATGGCGACAAAAATCAAAGAAGTTCGTGCTTTTCGCGCTACCTATTTAAATCAGATAACTGAAACTTACGAAGTTGCGCGTTCAGCGTTAGAGGAAACGTCGTTTCGGTCTTTGTTTGCTAGACGTTATACTCGCATAGCGACAATTTATGAAAGGTTTCACGAATCACAAGCGCGTTTACAGACATTAATGTCGGGTCAAGCCGACGCTGATTTTGATGCCGAAGACGCAGTCCGGAAAAAAGCTGATGAGATGTTTTACTCAATTGAGGATGCATACTTCACGTTATTCCCTAATGAAACGCAAAGTAGCAATTTATCTACTTCAAATCATAACCAAAATGGAATTCGTCTTCCAAAAATTTCTCTGAAAACATTCGACGGAAAGTTTAGTAACTGGACGCCTTTCATTCAGTGTTTCAATACAGCCATTCACAACAATAATGCAATGTCGAACATCGATAAATTTCAATATTTGGTAAGTTGTTTAACAGATGAACCATTAAACATGGTTAAGGCTTTAGTACTATCTGACGAGAACTATCCTGTTGCATACAATGTGTTGACTGAGCGTTATGAAAACAAACGAAAATTAGCTTCCCACTATTGGAATCAAATAAATTCTCTCAAAAAGTTACAATCGGAGTCAGCAAGCGGTCTTCGAAGCTTGTTAGACAATTTCAGAGAAAATCGCTCTGCACTTTTAGCTCTAAATCTATCTAGTAATATGGAAGATTTTTTATGGTTTAATCTTCTTTTAGATAGAATCGATTTTCAAACTCATAAGTTTTTTGAAACCACTGTTAGGTCTCTTAAGAATGACATTCCTACTTTTGCCCAGCTGGAACAATTCATTGAGAGTCAATGTAACATATTAGAGTCAGTTCCAAACATTTCTTCGGATCGAAAGGTTCAACCCAACAAACCGCATTCTATAAAATATGAGAAACCTTCAAGGGCAGTATTTTTGACTGAAGCAAATACAAGCAAGGGTCGTACCGAAAGTTGCTTTATTTGTAAAAGAGAGCATATAATACATAAATGTCCTCAGTTGTTAGAAAAAAACCCACACGATCGTTTTGGTTTAATTAAGGCGAACAAATTGTGTATTAACTGTTTGAAAAGTAACCATCGTTTGAGTGCCTGTCCTTCATCAGGGACGTGCCATGTTTGCAAGGCCAAACACCACACACTCTTACATTTCGAACAAAAGCCTGCATCAGCCATAACTGACACGTCTCCTCGTGAAGAATCCACTGCCTCATCTTTGAATTCAGTAACATTAACAACGGTGTCACCTTCAGGGGGTGATGTATTGTTAGCTACAGCCTTGATAAAACTCACTGACAGTCGTGGAAACTATAAAACTGTACGTGCGGTGCTAGACAGTGCAAGTCAAGGAAGTTTTATAACCGAAAAATGTTTCCGTGAACTAGGAGCTCGTTATACCCCATATAAATTAAGGGTTAGTAGTATCAATGATTCAAGTGCACATTTGTCGAAGGGTTTCACCTATTGCATAATAAGCTCTCACTCTCAGTTATCATCGAAGGTTCCCGTGCAGCTACACTTGATCCCACATATAACAGGTCGTCTGCCGACACATTTCTTTGACACACAGGAGTGGACTCATCTATCGCATTTGACTTTGGCTGATCCTCAGTTCGCAACTCCACAGGGTGTTGATATTTTGTTAGGTGCCGATGTGTACGCAAGATTAATGAAGCCAGGTGTAGTACATAGTTCAAACTGTAATGAACCTTCTGCCATAAACACTATATTTGGTTACGTTGTAACAGGACCAACAACCTCGCGGCCTAGTAGAAACTTTGCTTCTTTGTTTACTAGTCTGAACGATGAATTGCATACAACTTTGAAACAATTTTGGGAAATCGAAGAATTATCTAAGAAATGCCCCCCTTCCGAGGAGGAATTAAGTGTCGAAAATCATTACACATCAACTGTGTCACGAAATGCGACTGGAAGATATATTGTTTCCCTTCCATTTAAAGAAGTTTGTTTACAGTTTCCACAATCTCGGGAGATTGCATTACATAGATTGCATTTGTTAGAAAAAAGGTTATCTCGTGATCCTCAATTACGTGAGAATTACAACGAATTTATGTCGGAATATGAAAACAATGGCCATATGTCTCTGACGACTTCTTCGAACGCTTCCAATGACAATTATTTTATCCCACATCATTGCGTTCTAAAACCTGAAAGCTCAACAACAAAACTTCGAGTTGTTTTCGACGCATCCTGTAAGGCTGCAAATGGTGTATCTCTGAATGACGCACTACACGCTGGTCCACAATTATTACCAGATATTGTTAGTGTTCTTCTTAAGTTTAGAATTCACCCAGTCGTATTTATCGCTGATATTAAACAAATGTATCGACAAATCCTTGTTGATAATGATCACAGAGAATTTCAAAAAATTTTGTGGAGGTTTTCTCCAGACGAACCTGTAAAGGAATATTTGTTAAATACTGTAACATATGGTATATCATCATCTCCATTCCTTGCAATTCGTACACTTAGACAATTAGCTATAGATGAAGGGTCGGACTTTCCTCAAGCAGCCAATGTGCTGAAAAATGACACTTACGTGGACGATATTGTGTCTGGTTGCGACACAGTTACCAACGCATTTGCAGTTCAAAAGCAACTCATCGAACTATTATCACATGGAGGATTTGAATTGCGAAAGTGGGCAAGTAATCGACCTGAACTAATATCTCATCTTGATTTAAATCTCCGCCAAGAACCTATGTTGTTTGATGAAGAATGCAAGTCGGTTATTAAAATCTTAGGTTTACAGTGGGACCCTACGTCGGACTTCTTTACGTTTTTTGTGAACACTAAAGTCGAAAACACTTGTTCAAAACGAATCATACTGTCTCAGATTGCGAGGATTTTTGATCCTTTAGGATTTTTAGCTCCTATCATTTTATATGCGAAACGATTGATTCAGTCTCTATGGTGTTTGGGAATCGATTGGGATGAAACACCTCCTCAACATGTAGGTGAGAACTGGCATCAATTTATGACAGAGTTACATGTCATAGGGAAATTGAAGTTACTTCGTCAGGTGTTAGCAGTTGATTCTATCAGTATACAGTTACACGGGTTTTGTGATGCATCGGAAGTTGGCTATGCAGCCGTTGTTTACATCAGAGCCGAGACTTCTCGTGGTGTTAAAATTCAACTCGCATTAGCCAAAACCAAGGTTTCACCTTTAAAGAAGCGATCGCTTCCCCAATTAGAACTCTGTGCAGCACATCTCCTCAGTAATGTCATGACTATTGTCTTAGAATATTATAGCGATCATCTTCCATTTTCTTCGGTCTTTGCTTGGACTGATTCGACAATCGTTTTGGCTTGGTTGCAATCCCCACCTTATCGTTGGAAAACATTTGTAGCCAATCGGGTAAGTCACATTCAGGAACGTGTACCTCCGTCTTGTTGGCATCATGTGCGCTCAAATGACAATCCGGCTGACTGTGGGTCCAGGGGTGTATTTCCAAAAGAACTCTTGAACCATGATCTTTGGTGGTCAGGTCCAAGTTGGTTGGTCCACTCTTCTGACCAATGGCCAATGAAGCGTCCATCAGTTTTGCCTGACGATAATGTTGTTGTCAATCAGGAAGAACGAAAGGTTCTAATGACGGTGGTAACAATACAATCATTTGATCATTTACTCAACAACATATCGTCATATCGAAAAATTTGTCGGGTGATAGCATTCATGTTGAGATTTATTTTCAACTGTCGAAATTCTCATAGAAAACATACAGGTCTTATTACATTATATGAAATTCACAGAGCGCAATTAATGTTAGTGAGACATGTCCAGAATATCGTTTTTCACGAAGACATTCGCAAATTAGTAAAAAATGAACCCTGCTCAAAGCCGTTACGAAAATTAAATCCATTTCTTGACCAAGATGGAGTCCTCAGGGTGGGCGGACGGCTTCGTCATTCTAAGTTAGATTTTGATAGCAAATATCCATGTTTACTGCCCCAAAGTCATCGCTTAACGGAATTAATAATTGAGGCGTATCACCAAGAAAATTTACATCCAGGACGTCAAACCTTAGATTTTCTTTTAAGGCAACAATTTTGGATTCTGTCCGCTCGAAAGGCAATTCTGCGTTGTACTTCTCATTGCAATCAATGTTTCAGAACCAAACCGGTCGCTAACGTCCCTATCATGGGTGACCTCCCTGCAGCTAGAATTTCACAGATCAAAACGTTTTCAAAAGTGGGTGTCGATTTTGCTGGACCATTTTCAGTAACAATGACTCGACATCGTGGCGGGAAAACTCATAAGGCCTACATATGCATTTTTGTATGCTTTGCTACGAAGGCTGTCCATGTAGAATTAGTGTCCACACTGTCCGCAGAAGGATTTTTGGCAGCACTGCGTCGATTTATTGCGCGACGAGGTAGATGTTCTGACATTTATAGTGATTGCGGGACAAACTTTGTAGGAGCAAATAACCTTCTTCAGTCATATTGTACTTCTGCAAGTTCATCCTTGAACATTAAGTGGCATTTCAATCCACCATCTTCCCCACATTTTGGTGGTCTTTTTGAAGCAGGAGTAAAGTCTATAAAAACTCACTTATATCGTGTAGTAGGGAACCAGATTTTGACTTACGAGGAACTCAATACCGTGATAATCCAAATCGAAGCGCTATTAAATTCCAGACCCCTTTGTGCAACAAGTTCCGATCCCAATGATATAACGGCATTAACACCTGGTCATTTTTTGACACTGGAACCCTTGACAGCACCTCCCGATGAATCATTAACCGAGGTGAACCTAAATCGATTAACGCGCTGGCAGTTATTAAAACGTCTTCATCAGGACTTTTGGGACCGCTGGCACAAGGAATACTTACATAGCCTTCAACAAAGACATAAATGGAACAGGTCATCAGATCCATTAGAAATTGGCAAGCTAGCTCTGATAAAGAATGACAATGTGCCTCCTTTGGATTGGAAGCTTGGCCGAATTATAAAATTGCATCCCGGTCATGACGGTACCACACGTGTTGTGACCATCCGTACCCAAACTGGAATTTTTAAACGTCCAGTTGCCAAGATTTGTCCATTACCAACTCAGTAACCACAATTAGTTCTTATTTTCTATACTTGTTTCTTTTCCTTTTTGTGTATATAATTATTAGTTTAGTTGTTAGTTTTTTTTTTGGTAACAGAAAAATAGCGCGTTTTGCGTATTTTGGTGGGCGGTATGTTCGCGCACGGTTCAAAAGTTTGAATTTTTATTTTTATAAAGTTAGCAACCCTGTTGGCGGCCATGCAATATCCCTCCTTGTTTTCCATTTTTACACATGCGTTCTTTACCATTATTATTCACCACAACATCGTTGGGACGACTTGAGCTCCTCGTCGAAGAAATTTCGTAACCTGTGTACACAGTGAATAGAGCAAACGAAGATTTATCATCAGTGCGATGGCAAATCGGTGAGTCCCCTTTTTTCTTCCATAACCATTAACGCAAGGCAACTGTAAAATTACTGGTCCTTCACAAACAAGTACTATGGAAAGATATCTGCTATTTTTATTTGCTGATTCTGTAATTGATCTAAGGTCTAGTTTTACAATCGTTGAATAACTGTTCGCCGAATATCCTTTAATGTTCCTTCATATCTACTCACACCTACATGGAGCCTTTTAATAATATTGAAAGTGGTATTGTTTCCTTCAATTTTCGGTATATTTCAGAAAGTGATTGTTGATCTTCTTTTAAAAAAAATACATCTTTCAAATTATTTATTAAATTATCACTTTTATTTTTAACCTTATTGCATGTGTTATTTTTTATACTTGATGTAATAGGTGCAGACAGCAAATATGTTTCTGGTTGCTCATTTTCATTACAATAATTATTTTTTTCGTAAGTATTATCCCTAGTGATGTTCTCAACAAGAGTGAATATGTTTACAAAATGGGTTTGTACTCACATTTTGCAATACTGACATTAATTTACAACATATTTGTGTTTCTTATAACAATATAAAATTTTTCTTTGGTATTTAACTGATACGTGTTAATATTGATTTGATTGATATTGCAATCAAAAGTTAACGATGCTCTGTGATGATTTATAATTTTTGTTATATGGCAATTAATTTCTCCTGTAGTAATTTTCTTTCGACCGTCTTATCATGAATAAAATTAATTACAGTATGTGGTCTCTTATCCAATCTCTGTATTTTTCTACCTTCCAGACAGAAATATCTAATTACTTTAACATGGATTATACAGGATGTCCCAAATCTCGTTTGAGACTGAAACAGTATATAGAGAGGCGCAAAAGAAACAACTTTTTTCAATACTTTTCTTCCAAAAGTCAATAATAAGGGAGTTATAATTCCCTGAAAGAGGGATGAAACTTATTTTTCTTTTGGCAACATCTTCTGAATCCTTTAAGTTATCAAACTAATATTTGAAAGTTAGATATAAGGTACCAGCTGAACATTTACAATGCATTTGTCAGATCCTTCCTCCCTTGTGACATATCAAGCTGTAAGATATGGCGAATTAAACTTCAATTTTACTTAACTACTCAAGAACTGGACAATATTTTAATGTAAATAACGTAATAATTTATTTGATCCAAAATGGTGCCCTCAGTAAATTTTGAATTTAGGAGTTGTTGGTCGGTATAAGGACAAAAATTTTATTATTTTTAAATTGAACGAATTGATTTATTGTTCAATCAGCTGACAAGTTTCGAACACATTTGTGTTCTTCTTCAGAGCCTAAAATTAATTAAAGGTTGTGAAATATATTTAAAAATTTGAAAAGCATATTTTTACCTCTGAACTAAATTATTGCGACATAACATTTAACAAAGTAAAACGCTACCAAAGGTAGTGGTTAAAAATTCATTAAGTAACCTAAAACCAAAAAACACTTGTCAGTAAACACTGGTAGGTACAAAAATTTTTTCCCAATTACTTACAGGTTAGATATCAAAGAAATATCATGAAAATAATGTTGGAATATTACAGTAAGCTTGGTGAGCACAACACATTAAAAATTGTAAACAGACAAAGCCTTGAGCACAACACCGGTGTTTAGGCTCTGAAGAAGAACACAAATGTGTTCGAAACTTGTCAGCTGATTGAACAATAAATCAATTCGTTCAATTTAAAAATAATAAAATTTTTGTCCTTATACCGACCAACAACTCCTAAATTCAAAAGTAATAATTTATCTTCCATGGCCTACCTTTATCAGAAATTTATTTGGACATATGTTATAACCCCAAGGGGACACTTTTCTATCCTATACCGAACTGTCATACGTGATCCCCCTCCCTTCCAGCTCTCTAACCAATAGAATTTAAATAGGGAATGTACCATGAATGGCATGTCATTGAAAAGGTAATTTTATAGAGAATTCTTAAATTACTTAAATTTAATTTAATTTAATTAAATTGTAACAATTTTTTCCCCGAAAGAGGGCGCTAAAATCAAGTTTTCGGACATTCATATTCACATTACTCTATAAAATTACCTTTTCAATGAGATGCCATTCATGGTACATTTCCTATTTAAATTCTATTGGTCAGAGAGCTGGAAGGGAGGGGGATGACGTATGACGGTTCGATATAGGACAGAAAAGTGTCCCCCTGGGATTATAAATCGACCTATTTTTGCGTTTTTTCAAACAAAAATTTTCTTGGGAGATATTCAGTTTGTTTCGTTTTCGTTGGGCTACCCTGTATCTGCAGGAAAACGAGAGCCTATGTTTAATTACTTTAGTTTTGGAACATTTGAGACTTTTGTTTTATTTGTTATCACACTAAAATTTACAAAAATATCGTACTACAGTCGCGGACAAAAAAAGTTTACTTTTTTAAGCCAATTTTATAATATAAAATTTTTGCTAGGTTATTGTAATTATGAGCTGATATTTACGGATGACAAAAAATAAATATTTCTGATTGTAATCCATAAGTTTCAGTTCATAATTACAACCAGCAGGCAAAAGTTTTATATTATAAAATTGACGTAAAATAGTCCACTTTTTTGTACGCGATTGTATATTTAAAAAAAATATCAAAATCGCCTGCATTTTGTTTTATTTTTATTTATCGTTTTACATTTATTTAAAGAAAAATTCATTACAAGATCCTATTTTTTTGTTAACTTTCTGTGAAAAAATTTTTAATTAAATTTTCTTATTTCTCCGTCACAAACTATTTTTAAGAGTGTGTATAAATATATTGAGAATCCCTCGACATGTGAATTCCAGAATTTTTATTTTTAAATCTATTTACATGAAATTTGAAAAGTATTAATTAAGCAAAAAAAAAGAATTTTCCAGCAAAATATCGAGCATAGAGTGTTCCATTTAAAATGGTTCCAGTGTCCACCAATAATTTTTTCTAATTTTCATTTGCTTTTGTTGTGTTGTAAATATTTTGTCATATAATTTTAATTTTTATCTCTATCGGTTGCCGAGTTATTTGCAGAAAACCGAAAATCGCAGAAATTTCAAAGGGTGTTGTTGCTCACTTAGGACTTTTTTGGGCAGGTAAAATAATTCCGTGTTCACCGTAGGGTGAACTACTAACCCACAAAGTTTCAGTTTTTCTTGAATTTTCGGGTTGGGGACTTTCTCTTGTTAGCGGCAATGTTCGTTAACCTGAATTTATAATCCATTTTTTACATCGTACATCGTAATGAATGGGAAAAATAAATTTTCTAAGTCCAGAGTTTCTTCTCAGGCTCTTTTCGCACATAAAATAACTACATTTGTTCCCCGACATCCTAAAAAATTCGACGAGAAATTTGAAGAAAATGTGACTAATTTAAGTATTATGTTCACAACTATAACGAAACTCGGTGAAATACACGGCAACACCACAGTGCAACACAGCGCAAACAAATCAAGACGGCATTTATTGGAAACAGTTGATGAGTGGAGATTCAAACCTGTTAACGTCTGCTGGAGTGCTACACTTCTAGTCCATCGCCCCCTATCAATCTTGGTCCAGAACTAAAATTAATTTCCGTCGGTTGACTAACTAGACATATATAAGCAATGGTAGCGGTAATTTGAATTGAATTTCAATTGGAATTTATAAAATAAAAATTATTTACCAAGTCGAACTTTTTCTATAATAAATACATATTTGCAAGTGGTAAATATCAATTTATGTTTATTGTGAATAAAAATAAACTACTTGGTAAATAACTTTCACGTATTTTTTCAAATTAAATAAAAAAGTCGCTCTACCAGGAAAATCTGATATATATTGTACTAAATCTATAATACATTATATAACCTTTAAAATAATATCAATAAATTATCTAAATTATTATAATGAAATTGAAAATATTTAGATATTTACAAGTACAACTGGAAATATGAAATTCATCAAAATGTGTTAAGCCAAAGCTATTATTGGGTTGATTTTATCAATGATTAGTTGCGCCAACAATTAATCCATATTAAATTTAAACGACGTTTAGAATACGATGTTTGCATAGAAAGGCATATGTATGTACGGCATAGAGAACAGTGAAATTCAAACACCTTAAATTTTAAACCTTTAAACTTCCAGATTAAGTTGATGCAACTGGCTATAAATATAATTGTTTTTATTTTCTAAAATAACTATTTGTATAAGTCATTTTTTTTATTATGTGCTGATCGAACAATCTGAGTTAAGAAGAATTCATTTTTTTACTATATGCCAATTGATCGAAGAACTGCAGCCATTTCCTGCTTTGTGGCTTTTTGTCATGTCATCGTATATTTTCTTACCCAGATGTAAATATACGATCGGCATATAAATAAAAAATTAACTTTATATATTGATTTTTGTAATATCAGGATACTTGAATACATTTGTAATTGCTTTTAAAATTTCCTAAAATATAATAATGGTCACAGAAGAATCTAACAACTAAACAACTAAAATACATATATGTACAAATAAGAATCTTATAACTAAAGTTTCAGATTACACTAATCAAGAAATTGCGCACTTATTTAATTCTAAATGTGGTTGTAATTTCATTTCATCAAACATAAGCACTGCATACTGATTCAATGGTTGCATATACCTAAATGTTCTATTATTTTTGAGTTTATACCAGCTTTAATATTAATATGTGATAAAGACCGCATTAACGTACTTCGAGAAGGTAACACTAGAATATTCTGTAAAAACTTATATGCTTTAGGACTTTTTTTATACAATGCTAAGAACAGAGCTTTTTCTTTAACTGTCCATGTAGTTTTCTTATGAAATGATTTTAACTGTGACTGTATAAATATTAAAGCAGAATCACTCATCTTATTATTTAACCTTTTTATGCTATTAATTAAGGGATCAAGTGAACTGTCATCCAGTAACTTTTTCTTGGCGTTTTCTTGTTTTCTAAAATAATTCAATGCTCTCTTACATCGTAACACTTCTTTATATAAAAATTTCTTTTTCGGTGTTAGTGTCGTTGAAGTAGCCCGAATATGTTGTAGGATCTTCTGCGATTTGCTGTTATCTAAAAACAAAAATAGAGAATTTAACAAATATTGCAAATATTGCTTACCTCTTAGCTTGTTTTCATAATTACATGCTGCTAATTTGAACTTTTACACACCGGAGATGTAATAAATATGTATATGTTTACCGTAAGGAATTGCTGGAGTTGATGCTGATGGCACAGGAGATGGTGTTCTATAGACTAACAGAGCAGTTGATGTTGATGCTACAGGAGATTGTGTTCTAAAAACTGGCAGAGCAGCTGATGTGGATACCATTAACGATTTTGTAGTAGACACACGTCCCGGTATGGGTGAGGAGGCTTCAATAATCATTAAACATGACATGGTCACAGAAGAATCTAACAACTAAACAACTTAAATACATATATATTCCGATAACGGTACCAATTTTGTAGGCGCGAATCGGGAAATACGAGAATTACATACATTGTTGGCTGAAGAAAATCTTAACGATAAAGTAATTTTAATAATTCATGCCTTAAATATATAAATCCTTTTATAGAAAAAATTAAGTTTTGCAGTGATGGAGTGTAAACAAATCTGTTCTTTTTTGGGCAAAAGAATTTCATTGTTTCAACAGTTGGCAGGGCATTTCTCCAAAAATTTTCATGTTCAGAGCTTTTGGTTACAGGTCTCTTGAGAGGTTTTACTTCGGCCTTTGACATCCTAGTTACATTTAAACTATCGAATAGTTTGTCTAGGAACAAAATTAGGTCAGCTGTGTCTTCAGCATCGGACGGTAAACTGTAGTTGTCTTTAGTATCTAGAAAATAATGTATACATATATGAGAACAGCTAATTATTTATTGCTTGTGTAAACTAAAATTAAAAAGGAAACATTGAAAAGAGATGTAATAGTATATTACATAACGAGAGTTGTAAATAGTATATTACATAACGAGAATTGTAAATAGTATATTACATAAGGAGTTGTAAATAGCATATTACGCACGGTTGAAAAATTGCGCATGATCCGCGCAGCGGCGAATGCAAGTAATTCCACAAGTGCGTAATTGCTTTACAACTCGAGTTTTGTACTATACTTTATCTACGACCACAAAAATTACCTTATTATTCAAGTTCAAAATAATCAGCAATGACACTTGTAAAATGTGAATCACACACGTAATATTTATTATAAATTTCTGTCATAGACATATTCTGATAATTTGGAGGTTTAATACGTTCCAACCAAATATTGAAAATATCTGGCTTATTTTTTGGAAAACGATGAATCTTTTCATATCTGTTGGCACAATTACTTACACAACATTTATTTTTCTTGGCCCGCAAAGTTTCTTCCATAATGTAGCACTTTAAAAAAAGCTTTGTTTCAATGGATTATTAATAATAAGTCCAATATCTACGAGTACGTAGCAACTTTTATAAAGCACGCGTGAATCACCCAAACACCAAGCAAAATGAACTAAACAAGCATGACATTAGATCTACTATAGTAGTTCCAATTCCTTACAAAATTGTATGTGGCGTCCTCATACGGTTGCGGGATTAAGTTTTCTGTTCGCAATAAGAACCATTAAATCGTATTTTCTATATTTATATCCTTTTTCTATGAATCTGTGACTACGACTACCAACTTTATTATCTATAACACGTAGTGCTTACAACGGGTGAGCAGTGAACTACTGTAATACAGTTTTCTGTAAAAATATAAGTTAGCGTATTCCTATCCAGTTACCAGGGCCTGATTCTGAATTCAAACTTTAATAACTGCATTTTTGTTTCCCTTCTCGTGCGTGTTGATTGGATAATTACGGACTTGGAAATGTGTTGGCGTTTGTTCAGTTGTTGATTCGAAAAGAAAATTTACAAATAAAAAATCGCCATCTTAGTGCACGTGACATTCCTGAGTGCAGGTCATTTTCGCTTGCTTTTGAAGCTAATTTGAGTATTTTGTACCGAATTCGACCACCTTATCGTCAATAGGGATTTTAAGCACTGAATATTGGATATTTGGAATTTCGCCAATGCTTGTGTAGCAGATTTTCTTCACGTCACGAACTCCAACATCTGATTTCATTTGGCCCTTACTTTTAAAGAAGGGGTAAGTAAGTCTTTCGTTTCAACTTCAAATTGTCAGACTAAACGTCATGTTTCTTCCATTAGCGAGTAGTGAGGAAAGAGTAATAAGAGAGGCAGAGTACGAGTAGTAGGAGATAGCGTGAGTTAACGTGCAGTAAGGATTAGACGTCATCAAGCATTAAGCAGTAGGAAGAAATAGACAACAGTAACGTCAGGCTCCGCCATCTCTGATTGGAGGCAACCAAGTCATTAGGAATCACGAGCTCAAATAACATCTAGCGGGTATCGTACCACCTTAATCTTTTCTTTACTGCTTAAAATTTTACACTGATAAATAATTTAATAACTTTGCATGAAAGTTCCGTAAGAACTCAGATTTACTGTCAAAATTGACAGAAAATTACTAATTGTATACATATATTCTCTGTAAACCGCTTGGGATATCCTTACCGGTGATCGCGTACATGCGCTCGTGTTATAAGATTTGATACATATTGAAACGCCTATCTAGTTCCGAGAGTTCGAACTTTCGGGTCAGTTAACTTGCCCCCCCCCAGTAACGTTTTTCAAAGTTTTCTTGCATCAAATGATTGCACCCTTAATGCACCCTTATGCACCACCAAAATAAATTTTTGCACCCCTCCAGGAGAGAAACTGCAGGCAAATTTCACTGGGAGGGGCCAAGTTAACGACCCCGAACTTTCCAAGATTATATAGATTTGAGAATCTGAATAAACATTGTGACTTTGTTTGATTTTGGTCACTTATTTTTTTTAAATATACAGGGTGGTCAAAATATTAATATACAGGGTGGTCAAAATATTAACATACGGAGTGGTCAAAATATTAATATACAGGGTGGTCAAAATATTGATATACAGGGTGATTGGTAAATAATTATTTTCTTGTAAATGCGGAATTTTCAAAGTAGAGGGTAATTCAAATGCTACGTTTACGTATATATTCCTAGCGACTGCACGTACTATCTATACCTGGAATAACTTTTGCGTTAGGTAGCGCCCTTTATTAATTAACAACTAGGTAACGAGCTACCGACGATCCTATTGTGTATCCCCACCCCCATCTTCACTGAGCTTGGCATAATTTCAGGTAGGTTATTCACCAACGCAAAAGAGTTTCCCTCGTTGTACGCAATTTATACAAGGTCAATTAGTTTGACGTAATTAGGTAGGTAGCAGTTTTCAGTAGTTTCTCGTCCAAACTGGTCATTAAATATAGTCGCTGTATGTCATAGGGCCAGTTGTATAAAATGAGTTAACCACTCGATCAACTTTCCTCCACAATTAACTTGACCGAGTGATTACCTCGTTTTATACAACTGGCTCAAAGGCGCACACAGTCGTTTTACAAAATTCTGGAACGTCCACAAAACCCACAGTTCAAAATTGTTTATAGAACACTTACTATAGGGACCATGCACATGCGATGACAGCGCCACCAATGGCCATATTTTGCATAAGTGGTATGAAAACACGAGTGACAGTATGATGACAGTTCAAATGTACATCTGTCATTTCAAATGCTCAGTGTACATTTGAACTTGAATCTTGTAATTAATTTCATACCAGAAGGTCAAATACTTATTATGTACTACAACTGTAAATTGTCATAAGAGTTGAAAGTGATTCATAGATTTCAATATCGATTAGTCATTACGTACAACGTACTCTATTCGAAAAATGAATAACACTTATCGATTTTGTGTTGACTATCGGAAAGTAAATAATGTAACTCGTCAAAAGAATCTTTATCCACCTTTAATTGAAGATTGTCTAAATTGTTTGCAAGGAGCTAAATATTTTTCATCCCTAGATTTATTCAGCGGCTACTATCAAGTAGGATTAACAGAAAAAAGTAAAGAAAAAACCGCTTTCATAACAACAGACGGTTTGTACGAATTTAACGTCCTCCCTTTTGGTCTTTGTAATGCCCCAGTAACTTTTCAAAATTTAGCTGATAAAGTTTTTGAAGGAATGAAATGGAAAGAAGTTTTGATTTATTTAGGTGACATTATTATTTTTTCGGACACCCTTGAAGAACACATGAAACGTTTACAAAAAGTATTTCAAAGACTCCGCAAAGCCGGCTTAACCTTAAATCCGGATAAATGCAAATTTTTACAAACAAATATAAAAATGCTTGGTTATGAAATAGATGAGAACGGCATACGTCCTAATGAGTCAAAAATTAAAGCAGTAAAAAATTTTAAAGAACCTAAAACCGTAAAACAACTCCAACGTTTTCTAGGCCTCTGTAATTTTTATAGAAAATTTGTTCCAAATTTTGCAAAAATTGCTTTTCCACTTTATAATTTATTAAAGAAAGATGAAAAATTTACTTGGAATGAGGAAAAACAACAATCATTTGATTTATTAAAACAAAAACTTATTGAAGCTCCCGTTTTAGCTCATTACGATCCAAAATTAAAAACTGAACTAAGAGTGGATGCTTCTTCTAAAGGAATTGGTTGTTTTATTACAAAATTTTAACGGAGAATTACACCCTATTGCCTATATCTCTCGAACATTAACAAAAGCAGAAAAAAATTACTCAGTATTACATTTAGAAGGATTAGCCATTATTTGGAGTCTCAAAACACTCAGACATCTAATTTACGGTAAACCAGTAGAAATTATAACTGATCATCACGCGTTATGTTTCTTAAAAACACTAAAAAATCCCAAAGGAAGAACCGCACGGTGGATACTCATATTGTCCGAATACGATTATAAAATAATGCATAAAAAAGGACGATTAAATCAAGACAGTGATTGCCTAAGCCGTTGCCCTGTCAATGAAGCCTCATTAAAAGATGAGCAAATTGATCAAGATTTACCCATTTTTGTTTCAATCCCTGATAATTTTGTAACCTCACAGGACTCTGACACCTTCATTAGTGAAATTAAAAATGCCTTATTGAGCCCAGAAGAAGATTTAACCGCCATTATGAGGAGAAAAATAAAAAATTTTGTTTTAATTGACAACATTTTATATAAGAAAAATCCTAATGCAATGGGTTCCGAAAATTTATTAGTGATTCCCGAAACATTAAAAGAAGAAATATTATTTGCCAATCATAACGAACCTTTAGCAGGACATTTAGGATTTGCTAAAACTTACCATCGTATTAAAGATCGTTATTTCTGGATCGGTATGTTAAAAGATATTAAAGCCTATGTTCGTGGATGCCCAGATTGTCAAGCACGAAAAGATTACACTAACAAACCACCCCCAGGATTATTACAACCCATTCAAGTAGGGTTACCTTTCCAAAAACTTGGAATTGATTTATTAGGTCCTTTTCACAGAAGTTCAAAAGGAAACACTATGATTATAGTAGCGACCGACTACGCCACACGGTGGGTAGAAACGAGAGCTTTACGAGACGGTAAAGCTAATTCAGTCGCTAAATTTTTATTTGAAAATATTATAAGTAGACATGGTTGCTCGAAGGAAATTTTAAGTGACCGCGGTAAAGTTTTTCAGTCACAATTTATAGCTGAGTTGTTGAAAATTATGGGCGTTAATAGCCAATTTACAACAAGTTATCGACCACAGTGTAATGGATTGACAGAAAGGTTTAATAAAACCCTAGCTGATATGCTCAGTTTGTATACTAATTCTCAACAAACTGATTGGGACTTTTATTTACCACATGTAACTTTTGCTTACAATACTGCAGTCCAAGAGACCACGAAAATGTCGCCTTTCAGCCTTATCTATGGCCGTGAGCCTAGGCTTCCATCTGAAGCTGCATTAACTCAAGACGTTGAAGCGACAGATATTAAGAATTTATGTGATCGTATCTTAGCTATTCGGAACACTGCTACCGAAAATATTAAACAATCTCAAAATAGGGCTAAAATACGATACGATGACTCTCATCGTCATATTGAATTTCAAGAAGGTGAGAAAGTAAAAGTTTTCACACCTATACGCAAAGTTGGTAAAAGTGAAAAATTACTTTTACGTTGGTTTGGACCGTATTATATTGTTAAAAAACATACGGACGTAGATTATATTGTTCAGAAAGGTCCAAACAAAAATTCAAAAACCGATGTGGTTCATGTAAGCAGAATAAGACCATATTATGAAGCGTGGCAGCCTCCACAAAATTAAAACTATTTATTTTTAAGTTTATGTATAAATAGATAAATACATATATTAAATATTATTTCTGTTTCAGAAATTTCCGTGTACTCATTGGTTTATTGTTGCAGTTATGCAGCCTCGGCCTACGTTTATTTGAATTTTTTTTTATGTTGATGATTTCAGATCACCCTGTGCACAATCCATCACAAATAACAATTACTTCGCGAAGTACCACGTATGCATACGGCGACCAAATTTTCTTTTCTTTCTCCCCAATTCTATTTTCAAATAAACTTATTTATAAAGTATATGAGTAATCCATATACAGGGTTAGTTAAAAGTATGGAAACGGCCATTTATTGCCGTTAATATCCATTTTAAGAAATATGTGCTTTATGAAAGTTTTTTAGGAAATTTTTATCTACAATTGAGAATACTTGAATTTTTTTCTTCTTCAATTGTTTTTGAGTTAGCCCTATCTGCGTAATTTTTTTAAATGGAAACATTCTAATTTTAATATACCGTTCGGTAGAGTATTTTTTTCTCTTTACAATAGTATTCTTATTTTTTTTTTAGAATTGAGGGATTTCTGAAAAAAAAACATTTTTCACTTTTTTGTGAAATTGAAAACACTGGTTCAAATATTTATTTTAGGGCCAATTTCATAATGGAATTTAAAGGAGGCTATAAACTAAGGTCACTTTTAGATGTCAAAACAAATATGAAAACACATTTGTTTACACATCAGATTGTGACTTTATTTTAAAGGTTCCTTTAAATTCTATTATGAAACTGACCCTTAGTTAGGTAGATCTAAGACAAAAGTGAAGTTATGGGTCACAAACAAAACAACAACAAAAACAAAAAAAAAAACAAACAAAAAACAAAAAAAAAACTAATAACTAAGTAAATTAAATTAAGTGTTCAAATTGTCCTCCATTTGTAATTTGACAATGACTCAATCGATTTACAAAACCCCGAAGAGAATTCTCTAAAAATTCACGGGGAATTTTTTGTATCGTCCTGGTAATTCGAATTTTTAAATCTTCGATGTCATCGGGCTTATCTTTATAAACTTTGTTATTTACATATCCCCAGAGGAAAAAATCTAAAGGGCTTAAATCAGGGGAACGGGCTGGCCACTCAATTTCACCTCGTCTCCCAATCCATCTATTTGGAAAAACGTTATCAAGGTACTGACGAATATTTAAACCATAATGTGGTGGGGCGCCATCTTGCTGAAACCAGATATTGTTATTGGGAAGGTTTTCGTTGTTTTCATGAGGATAGAGCGTAGCACAAGCAGGTATAATTTGATTTTGCAATAACTGCAAATACAGAGCCGAATTTAAATTGCCATCGATGAAAAAGGGACCTATAATATGACCACCTAGAATGCCAACCCAAACATTAACTTTTTGGGGATACTGCGTATGGTGCTCCAAAAACCAAAATGGATTGACGGGTGACCAATATCTGCAGTTATGTCTGTTTACTTCACCGGTAAGGCAAAAAGTAGCTTCGTCAGAGAAAAGAATGTTATTAACAAAATTTTCGTTATTATTGCAAATATTTAACATTTCTTCACAAAATTGAAGTCTCCTATCAAAATCATCTTCCGTCAATTCCTGTACAAGTTGTACCTTATAAGGTTTATACTTTTCACTTTTTAACATTTTAACGACTGATGACTGTGAAATATTGAGATTTACCGCTAATTGGTTGATTGATAAATGGGGATCTTCAGATACAGCCAATAAAATATCCAGCTTTTTATCATCACTGGTCGATGTTCTCGGTCTACCACTCTTTGGCAAATTTTTAACGTTGCCGGTTTGTTCGAAACGTTTCAAAGTTTTACTAACAACGGATTTAGAAATTGGATTTCTATCAGGATGCGCATCATTAAATAAATAACAAACGTCTTGTAAACTTCTACGTCTATCTCCATAACCCAGCATCATAAGTACTTAAATTCTTTCATGTTCATTTAAATTCGCCATTGCTAATATTAACAGCAGTAAATTACACGCAATTGAATTCGACGTAAACAATAACCACTGATAAAGTTACTCGCTCGAGTTTGTTTATCGCTTACTTAGATGTACCTGACCTGGCGCTAATAAGCGCGCACGACGGGAAATGAATACTTGAAATATTGTTTTTTTTACAGAAACCACTCAATTCTAAAAAAAAAATAAGAATACTATTGTAAAGAGAAAAAAATACTCTACCGAAAGGTAGATTAAAATTAGAATGTTTCCATTTAAAAAAATTACGCAGATAGGCGTAACTCAAAAACAATTGAAGAAGAAAAAAATTCAAGTATTCTCAATTGTAGATAAAAATTTCCTAAAAAACTTTCATAAAGTACATATTTCTTAAAATGAATATTAACGGCAATAAATGGCCGTTTCCATACTTTTAACTAACCCTGTATGATGAAATCTTGAACTCTCCAGTGAGTTTGCTAGCTTGAAATTTCCGAGAAGTAAACATTCGACAAACTAATTGTCGATATGAAGAGTTACTAAATAACACATATTTACAAATATATAGTAATTTGATGTAAATGTAAAATGATGTAAATTAATATTTAATAAGGCATTTGAGATAATTAAACATTAAATAGTATATTAATAAACATATACACCTTTTTATCTCACTACGGGTGTAAAATAGGCCTTATATGCCGCGTATTGGGATAATCTCGTGTTACTGTTATTAAACAAAACGTTTCACACTCTGCGCAGAGACCATCTTCATTGAAACTCAGTAGACACAATTGTTTTTGTAAACATAAAATTAAGATAAAAGTAGTTTTAATAGTTATAGATAGTTTCAAATTTCCTGTCGGCCCTGCCGAATTAATCTACACGACAAACCTCAGTTCTCAGTGCACTTTCAACATGTCGACCATAAAACTAACACTTAGTTTAACAAGTTAAACACAAAGTTTAAGTAAATTAATTTTATATCATCAAAAACGTAAGTTTTTAGCTATGTTAATTACTAAATTCATGCATGTTCTTAATATAAGTTAGAATAACTCACCCAAAAATGTTCTTGAAAATAGTTTATGGAAAGCACTAAACTATATATACACTATGTCTCACTTAAAACTATATAAAACCTATATTACAGTTTACACATCCACGAGCTCGCGCAAAAGAGCGTCTATCTCCTCCATCAGAGGCACGTCGCACAGTGGTCAATTTGCATTATCTGGCGCGGCAAAAACCCTAAATATAATTTCATATTTAAAAATTGAAACCTAGGAAAACGTAAACCTACAACCTCTCTAGTATAGTATCCAAAAGAATTCGACTGATCCGCAAGCGTAGAGTCCGTCCCGATAAGGATTATAATCTTATCGATATAATAAGCGTGCGGTGGTCAATCTACGTTTTGTTCAGTTTTATGTGGTTTTCTTTCAGAAATCCACATGGGTCAGTCAAATGTGTATTCCCTTTTAAAATTTGATGTAACTCTAAATTTGAGTAGTTCAAAAAAAATTTCGGTGACATTCGTAATCACAACGAAATTATAGCCGTGTTTGTTGTACATATGTGACAGTCTATAAATGATATTATTTTCGCGTATTGGTAATAATTACCACTGTATTATCTCAAGTATATATTTCCTTTTCAGTGTACACTGAAATAATTTGCAATAACCTGCAATCTCCAAAGTTATGACCTTTTTTTCAACGTTGTAGCTGGTATCACTAGGTGTGCCATATTTGACTTTTCCTTATGTGATCCTATAAAATTTTTATGTAGATATTCGTAAAAAAATATACATTTTTGTAATTCATTATAAAAAATGGGGGTTTCCATTTAAAAATATTAAAATTATTTTTGTACCCCAACGGTACGCCACTGTACACATATATTAACTAGTGTAAAATATGACAAATTTATAGTAATATTCGACATGTGAGAACATTTTGCAAAAAGAAAATATTTTAGGAAATATTTAAGGTGTTCAAAATTTTTATACACACTGTATACAGTGTTTCTTACGTACTCTGTTTTTACATTCTATGTTTGTAATTACATAGTTACATACCTAGCTGTGTATATTACTTAATAAACTATTCACTTCTGGCATATTATTTTTTGTGTATTATTCAAAGAAACCTGTTGATACCCTAAATCTCAATATGCCGCAAAAGTTTAGAAAAAATACCGAATATTGCATGGTATCTATATTTCTTTATCTATAAAATTGATATCAACAACTCAAAAATATAAAATAATTTTTCCGCGCCAAATACTTAAAATTGACCACTGTGCGTCGTCGAGCTGCAAAAAGGTGTCGTCCATACCCGCCAAAACCTCGCCCACCAGGTCAGGACCGGTCCCCACCGGCTGTTCAGACCAGGACGGCGGAAAGCGGCTACTCGGGGGTGCCCCTAAATTGTCCACGGTAACCCGCAACACGTTACCATCCTGGGTTACCTGCCGCGACCCCATCACCCAAGGCACCCCTTGCAAACCGGACGGCCCAGGTTGGGAGGACGGAGGACGATTGGCGGTGCTCCTCTGCGAGGGACCATTGCTCCCTCGACGGGAAGGCCGAATATTGGATGCCACCCGGCTTCGCTCCGCAAGCCGTACCCAACGGCTGCGTCGCCTCCTGGACTGCGACGCTCCAGCCGCGGACGCCCATAGGCCCCATCGGTATTGCCGGTACCATGGCCCATACTCCCCAGAACGAAGGGTCAAAACAGCGTCCATATCTTGGCGCTGGGAAACCCGCCGACGCACGCTTCTACAAAACCGCCGCACCCGACGGATCCCGCGGCCCACGACGCTTCGTGACGCCACCCTATGCGACGTCAACATGACGCTGCATACGAACGCCATAGCGTTCAAGCCCCGCCGACGCAACACCGGGTCCACCACCCGACCGAGGAGATAACACAAGATGGAAAATATCACGGAAACCCGCATATTGCAAACCACTTAAGGACTACCCTTTAACTATAACGTCTTCAACAAAACTAACTTACGAATTAACTCTAAGTACTGTATGCATTTTTCCTTACGTTTGCATTTGCTTCACCTACACCATAAGCAAACCTTATCTTCGACAAGACTCTTGTTTATAATTACCCTCTTAATGTATAATAGGTCCTTTGTGAACGTTGCCTTACTGCTCCAACCAACTTGATAAAAAAAATTTTTTGCGAGGGGGGAAAATGTAACATAGGAAGCTTCCAGTGCAGAACTTTGAAGATTGAACTTGCATCAGGGTTCTGCGAAAAACAGAAATAAATATAGAAAGGCAACGTTGACGTTTCCATATAAGCGCAATGCATCAACAATCTGTCAATGAATCATATATCGCGCCCCGCACTAACTAAAAATAGTTCTTCCCCTATATATAATAGTAACTCGTACAATTTAGTATTAGATTGACTTTGTGTTTAGAGTGAACAACTCTTGTGGTGTATATTAATAATGTAAGTAATTAATAGATGTGTTGTTTTATAAAGCTACGCCTCTCATTTACCTTAATTCAAATATTATCGTAACAATATAATTCAACATCCATTGTAATTGCAAAATTCAAAATTCCAGAGTGACGTTAATAACGTCACTTCAACGTGTCACAGGTGTATTAACCTAAAAACAATGTTTTCATACCACTAATGCATAAATCATCGCCAGGCGGCGCAGTGTTGCCAGGTGTCTACCACAAAAATTCCCTAACAAAATGTCGAATTTTCCCTTTTTATAAACTTAATTTCCCTTTTTATATACTGTAGGTGGAGGTGTTTAAAAATAGGCAAAAATATAATCACTATTTTGTACGTTTCTCTTGTGTTATTGTTTACTTTTTATACAAAGTGGTCAAGAATCACTAGGTCTCTTTGTTATCCTGCACTGGTGTACACTAGTGTACACTTCTTTTACGAAATATACTTTAATGAAGTCTAAATTCATTGATAATGTGTTAATACGAAACATACTCATTCATACTGACATGCCACACAAACATTTCAGGTTGCATTAAAGAGTAGGTGTGTTTGTTATCCTGCACTAGTGCAAACCAGTGTACACTTTTTTCTTAATACCTGTTTGGTATTATTCATTGCAGTTACACTACCTTGTTTGTTATGTTAGTGTAGTGTATTTCGTGTTACACAAACTACACCAGCACGGGAGAAAGGGTAACGAGTGCAGATAGGGTAGACATGCGCAATAGATTATTAAACGTCATTTGTGTGATCGATTGTACGTGGATATGTTTGCTAAATCTCACAAGGAAATGCAAAATGAATTATTCAAAACGTAAAATACTCGTTTACAAACGTTTTTTTTTTCGCCAGATGCGTTTACAACTAAAATAGACTGCCATGTACGCATTTTAATTCTATTTTGAAATAACGTGTAAGATTTCAGGTTATAGTTGATGTTTACAAAGTTCAATGATTATAACATGTGGAAAAATAAACCGCACTAACTACACTCAAGCAGTTTGGTAGCACCAACTTCACCGCTGTACACTTCCTACACTCACGTTACTGCACTCGTTACACGAATGCTATCTCGTGTAATATTACCAAACAGACCTAGTATTTTGTGAAAAGGTATGCATTGGTGTACACCAGTGCAGGATAACAAATAGACCTACTAGGTCTGTTTGGTAATATTACACGAGATAGCATTCGTGTAACGAGTGCAGTAACGTGAGTGTAGGAAGTGTACAGCGGTGAAGTTGGTGCTACCAAACTGCTTGAGTGTAGTTAGTGCGGTTTATTTTTTCACGTGTTATAATCGTTGAACTTTGTAAACATCAACTATAACCTAAAATCTTACATGTTATTTCAAAATAGAATTAAAATGCATACATGGCAGTCTATTTTAGTTGTAAACGCATCTGGCGAAAAAAAAGTTTGTAAACGAGTATTTTACGTTTTGAATAATTCATTTTGCATTTCCTTGTGAGATTTAGCAAAACATATCCACGTGCAATCGATCGCACAAATGACGTTTCATAATCTATTGCGCATGTCTACCCTATCTGCACTCGTTACTCTTTCTCCCGTGCTTGTGTAGTTTGTGTAACACGAAATACACTACACTAACATAACAAACAAGGTAGTGTAACTGCAATGAATAATACCAAACAGGTATTAAGAAAAAAGTGTACACTGGTTTGCACTAGTGCAGGATAACAAACACACCTACTGTTTTGAGCTGGCAGTGCTGAATTTTATTTTTAATGGAGTAACTTCCGGTAGTTGATGACTTGACACTGACAGCCGTCAATTTACAAGCGTCATTTGACATTTGAAATTCAAATTAAAACGCTAATTTTTATTCACATAACCAACAATCTTGTTGCTGTTCAGGCTACGTCAGATAAACCAACAAAACATATATCCGGTTGCAGTGTTGCAAACAGCCGAATAAAAAAATGCTCTTAATTGTATTGCCAACTCAGACAGTTCTTCATGACCACTTTGTAAATTGTCACTTGTCGATCTTAGCTTGTCATATGTTTCTCACTCTAAAGCTATGCTCGCAAGGTCGCACGTTGGAGTAATGTTGTAGGAAACGAGTAATCAATAAACCATAACGTCCGTAATCCACAACCAACCGAGAACGACGAATGAAACCGTGATTGGATTGGTTCATCTCCATATTCACGGCTGTAGCATTTTAGCTGCAACTTTAAAATCTTTACTATGATGTTTCAATCAAGTGAATGTCCCTCTTTTCTAAAGATATTCCCTGCATCCCTTTTTGTTCGATTTTTCTCTGCAAAACGGGATTTTCCCTGCAACCTGGCAACATTGAGGCGGCGCTGAACGCAGGCATGTGCATGTTCCCTATATTAAGTTTAACTAAATAAGATGCGAGAAATGTCAATTGTATTCCTATGTTGTTACGTTCGCAAATTACACCTCCTAAAGCATCTTGGGCATATAATCGCATCTCTCACTCACGATTTTTAATATATATTGTGTCTCTCTCATCTGTTTTAAGAAGTCTTGTGTTTACACTATTTCCATGAAGGCAGGTGCATTTTTCATACTGTACTTACAAGTGGGATGTGAAAAGTGCGTCGTTTTTGAGACAAAAACTCTCTTTTACGCTTTTTCCCTGAAATTGTCAAGATTTGCCTTAATTTTTTTGGACAAAATGAAAAACAGGATTCTTCTTTTCCCTTTACCATTATATTACAATTTTGACATATATACATGCTGGCACTTACAGCTGAAATCAATAAAAACGGGAAATGTCAAAAAAAAAGTTGGCACATTTTGCAATATTTTCATAGTGTGAAAACGACTATTAGAAATAGGTTACAATTATTTGACGCTACGTCAGTTTATAAATAAATAGGTTAGATTTTTTTAAAAGGTATGCATTGTCAAGTCCCTGTTGTCAAGTAGACAATTAATTGACAAAAGCGAAATGCAACCAAATTTACAACTGGAAAAATTTCATTTCCCGTTTTTTTTTTTAATTCAGCTGTACATACATACTTTTAAAGAGCTTATAAATAAACAGTATGCCTTAAAAAAAGGAATGTGATTCGTCATGCGTTACGCGTATGCGTATAACTTTTCGATTCTCTTATGGTCCCTATTACCAAATAATTACAATAAACAAATAAATCACGTCATTTATTACTACTTTCGCAGTAAAAATAATATAATAATTAATTAGTTAGTTAATTAAGTAATACTCTTATTATTATTAAAAAAATCTACTATTAAAATGGCTCTCAACTTGCTTTCATTTTATGACGGTAAGTCGTAGCCACAGGTCGTAGCTTAGTTATAGGGATATTCGATCTACGTAAAATAAAGCAATTTTTGAATCGATCTAGAATCGAAATATAAAAAAATCTATAAAAAAATCGAGTTGTAAAAAAATAATATTTATTTAAGAAACCAGAAATGGCACGTGAAGTATTATACCACTATTACACAAACAAAAACTATGAATAGGGGAAGCTTTAGATTAAAACAGCTATACATAATGCTGAACAGTTACTTTTTAGAGCACTGCATTAATTTGGTACTAGCAGAATTTATTCTACTTAAGTTACCACGGCTAATGTCAAACCCATGGCCTTCTAAATGAAAAGCAAGTTCTATCTGGCCTGCGCAAAAGTGCACTTCAGGCGTGCTCTGCCAAGCACTGCTTACAGGTCGCTTTCTTAACCTAAAATCTTGACAGTTCTGTCACGGGAATGGTGGATGAGTTCGTGTATGAACAATTATTAATGTTATTATTGTAAAAATTTGAGCATACTGGATATTATTTACGTTGGAATAAGGTGGAGTATTTATGTCCAATTTCGACAACTTAATTTAGCATTAAACTATTACGGTTTTAGATTACAATCTTACCTGCATATACTCAGAATGTCTGTGCTAAGTTACAACATGTATAATAAAGCTTCTTTTCTCATTGTGCGTAATTATCAACGCCCTTTTTAACACCTTTTACATTATCAAAAGTCGAAACTATTTTATGTAACTTGTAATTATTCATAACACGAAAGTGCCAGTCTTTGGGTGCATTCCGTTTCACCGCATTAATCGCATTAGGATACGGTCACAGTGCATCAGTGTTTTACCGATTTTTTACACTGCCGGTGTCGGTAGAATAATTAAATACATATTGACAAATGAAAGTGGTCACATTTGGTCACGCTGGTAAAACCTACTGCAAGTTGCTGCAAATGTGACCACTTTCATTTGTCAATACGTATTTAATTATTCTACCGACATCGGCAGTGTTCGGCAGTGTAAAAAATCGGTAAAACACTGATGCACTGTGACCGTAGCCTTATGCGTTTAATGCGTACAAAAACCGTTCCGTTAAACATTGGTAGTACGCATCACACTGACGTACCAATGCAAATGAAGTCCCTGTTGGAGACTATTTTTAATGCATCAAACGCCTCATGTCAAAATGAAGTGCACTTGATGTGCTTGTTGTATCCTGGGAGGTTAAAGTAACTGATTGGGTCTTTTTAAGCAAACAGAAGCAAGTTCTTTTTGTAATTAAAATGGATTTCGTGAAAATTGTCTTAACAAACGGAAGATTACAATTTTAAGTCCATATTGCTGAAACAGCAGTAAAACTAAATCAGAGTTAGTCTTTTTTTAATTTTTAATTCAAATGGATATATTTAATACTATTTTACAAGTAGTGTGAACATTTTAAATCACTGTGAGAAATATATTGTCATCCTCCCTTAATAAAAATTTATATCAAGCGTTCCGATTCATTTGACGCATCAACGGCAAATTTAAAACGGAACGCTTTTACAAACGCACCGAATTGAATGCAGATTCAAGTAACGTATGCGTGAAACGGAACGCACCCTTTCTTTATTGCGCAAGCGTACTTCACTCCAACGAGATCAAATGATTTGTGCATGAATCTATAAAGTTTATACCACATAAATTATGTTGTATTACGGTAGTCACAATATTAATTAATTTTGCGTGAACTCACTTTGATTGACAGTAATGACAGTGCACTTCACTCATTGCCGTCAGTGCCCCGTAACCAGCGCCAAAGTGTCGACTTTTGGCGTTTTCTCGAGCACAAAAATTCAATGTAAATTTATCAAAACGCCCAGGCCAGTTAGAACTCGCTTTTGATTTAGAAGGCCATGGTCAAACCTGTCAAGTGTCAAGAGTAATCCTCAAAATACGCGGTCGGGTTTCGGTCAGTCGCAGTCAGATTAACATTTTTTACGCGGTGTCAAAAGCTGTAAAGCGCTTTCAATTTCAAATTTAAAAATCGATTCGATTCTTGAAAAAATCGATTCAGTAAGAAATCGGTTGCAAACAGAATCGATTTAAAAATCGAGATTTATGAGAAAAAGATCGACTTTCCAAAAGATCGATTCTGAATCGAACTCCTTTAGCGAATATTGGATGGATCCCATTCCTTTATTTAGGTCTGCTTTAAATAATTACGCGTAAAATGTATTAGGAGTTGGTCTTTCTCGTAATCACCAATCAGCTATTTTTATAAAAACGTACGTTTCAGTTTGAGGGTCAAGGTAACTGAAAATCATAGTTTATGAATAATGTTTGTAGGAAACATTTTAAAGTTTTTCTTTTAGGAAAAAAACGTAAACTTATTATAAAAGCAAAATTATGTGACATGGGGCTGTCGTCATTATTTATAAAAAGATCCAATTTATTTAGAAAAACAATGTTGAACTCCTGTCAAATTTTGCTACAAATGCTGCAGTCCCGTGTAGATTATGATGTTTACTATACGTAGAAAAAAATTTGAATTAATACAATGAATATTAATTGTTATATTGATTCTTTACTGAGTATGTTTTAGGTGTATATCGGGAAGGAAGTCGGGCCCCTTAAGAGCAATCTTACGAAAACCATTAAAACGGGCGAATTCATAGAGACTTTATTTCTGAATATAATTAATTCATTTTTTTTTCCTATATACCCGACAACTAGCACTACAAAGTGACCACAGGAAATTTCTCTATCATCATCTGGTAATTAAGAAAAAAATAATTAACATTGAAAAATCGTAGTTGAATTTTACAGCGATAGTAAAAATACTTCCAGATCGAATTTTGAAAAACGCGTTGGTCACTTTGTAGATTGAAGTTTTGTTAACAAATCAGTGAAAACAGCTTTTAAAAATATGTAACCATAATTAAGTTATGAAGTCGCCCGATTTGTATGTTTTTAGTGAATTATTTCTGTAAGGCGTGAATATATTCTCCCCACCTTAAGAGCTGGGGGCGGTAACAAAATAGACAATCACGTGATCTTTTTTCACGGCCTGAGAATATATTTTGCGTTCCGATTTTTTAGGGGTTATTGCGCATGATCTCAGATAGGATTAAGGCGGGTAATTTAAACATATTTAAGTTTATGCATTGCCTTTTTCAGTACGTTTTTGGTATTTTAATATTTATTTATACATACACTGAGGTCTAGCAACAAGTACATTTCTTGTTAGTCAAGAAAAGATCAACTTCACTATCTGTGAATAGTATTCAAAGGTACGGCTTTTTCCACAGTTGGAGAAAAAGGTATTTTTAGCCGGCTAAATTACATCACTAGGAAAATTACATTTTTATAGAATCATCGTTTTGCCTATTCTGACGTACAACTTTTTTGTGTAAAACATTATTTTGTGTAACTAACTTTTGCATCAACTCCTTTTTCTCGTTATTTATTTAAATGCACTCCTTAAAAATTTGAAGTGGGACACTTACGTTTTTTTCTTTTTTTTTGTAATTTTGTGTTTGAATCAACTTATGTGTATTAGAAGCGAAATAGTAAAAACATAAAAATGTACATTTAAATAGAATTAGAAGAGAAGTTCAAATGAAGTTAGCAATAACTTTCAAAAATAAACAGTTTCAGTATTTATATATTAGTATAAAAATCTAATAATTAAGTAATATTCAATAACTTAAAATGAATATTTTTAGAAATTGATTCGAAATTGACCTATCAAGTAATTTTGCGTTAGGCGTACTCAACTTCTTCAAAAATGACAGCGTTGTCTTATTTTTAAATCAAATATTTTTAGACGAAAATAATCTATTAATAACGGGCTTTCGATAGTGTAAAAACAAAAAGGGACATATTTTTTGTTTGGACACAATTAAATCTTAAACTTTAGCTCCGCGTATAGTAGGACTCTCGCTTCGTTTTTCTCAAAAATGACAGCGTTGTCTTATTTTTAAATCAAATGTTTATAGACGAAAGTAATCTATTAATAACTAGGCTTTCGATAATATAAAAACAAAAAGGGATATATTTTTTGTTCGGCCACAATAAAATCTTAAACTTTCATTCCGCATACTCCAGGACATCGAAAATTTAAGGTGATTTGAAAACTTGTTCAAAATAAGTATGTAATTAAAATGTAAAATGTAAAATAAAAAGATACACAATGCTTTTTTTACAGTACTAAACGCCTCTTTATTTGATTTAAAAATAAGACAACGCTGTCATTTTTGAGAAAACGAAACATTTCTAAAGGTCACTCCTAGATATTTACACGTATCATTATATGTTAGTAATTCATTTTCTAATTTGTATGAATGGGTCTGAAATAATTTTGTAATACCAAACGATACTGCAACACATTTCTTTGTATTAATTTCCATTTTATTTTCGTCACACCACATATGAATTTTGTCTAAATCTTTCTGGAGTAAAATCCAATCTTATGTATTTTTTCTTTTGTTATAAATAACGCAGTCATCAGCAAATAATTTCGTTTCGCAACTTAAATTTTGTGAAATATCATTTATAAATATAATGAATAATATTGGTCCGATCACACTACCTTGAGGTATTCCAGAAATGACAGTCAGCTCAGATGAATAGATATTATTTATTCTAACTCTCTGTTTCCTGTCCTTAAGATATTCGTTTATCCATTTTACAGTTCGCATATCACACCCCAAATTTTGTAATTTTCTTATAATAAAATCATGAGGAACTTTATCAAAGGTTTTTGTAAAATCGATGAAAATTGCGTCTACCTGTCCCTTATCATCAATTATTTCTGCCAATTCAGTATGAAAATCAGTTGAGTAACACAGGAAAATGTTTTCTAAAACCATGTTGATTTCTTTTAATAATATTATGTTTATCACAAAAATATTGAAGATAGTTCGTCAGAAGTTTTTCTAAAATTTTGCATACTATACATGTTAAACTAATTTGAATCAATTTCTAAAAATATTCATTTTAAGTTATTGAATATTACTTAATTAGTAGATTTTTATACTAATACATAAATACTGAACTGTTTTGGTATTATTTTAGAATTTTTTTTTATTGCTGAAAGTTATTGCCAACTTCATATCGGCTTCAAAAGAAATAAACTTTTTTGATATTTTCTTAAACTGTGGCCTTTTCTTCAATCAAAAATTGCAAGATGCGAAATATTTTTACATTCTGGATTTAATAGTTATTTATGTACCATTTATGAGCAAGCAAACGAGGTCGATAAAGACACTTTGCTGCCGTGGTACATATATAGTATATTGTGTCACAGGGGTAGAAAGTGAGCATTAGCAACCCGCGGCTATGAGCTGCACGAGCGAGCGAAGCGAAGCGAGGGCAGCTCATATCTAAGGGCTGCTAATGCGTTTCTGCGTGTGTGACACACAACTGTTTTTCGCTTAGCCCTAAATCAAATTCAAACTTTGTTTAAAACTGACGTTTAATGAAAAATTCTGTGAAATGTCAAAGCGCGCAAATGAAAGTCAATGTGTTGCTAGGTTACGAACTATAAATCGTGTTGTTATGAGTTTAGCAGCCCTAGGGCAGATAAACATTACTTTCCGTCACATTTTTAGGGTTAATATGAGTTACTTTCACATATGTTAGGCGAAAAATATTTTTTCGACTACTACATACTCAACCATTTCTTTTGTAATATCCAAACCTTGCAGATTTACATCTATGTTTATATCATCGTAAATTTTTGAAAAATTTATTTAATTTACCTTATAGTAAACGACACTGGCGTTCCGATGACACCAAAAGATGTGACGCCAGTGCAAAAGACTTTTACGTTCTGCAAACAAAAAACAGTCACTTCGCGTCATGATGTTTGTCATGTACTTAATTATCAACATTTTTTAACAATTTTCGAAAAAATATATGTAGATACATATTTACATTTATATATTTACCGCCGATTTTTCTTTTCCTATATGTGACCTTCTTGTTAATGGAGTTTAATTTACCCATGTTTACAATTTAAATAAATAAAATAATGAATTTCATTACAGTGTTGAGCTGCAGGTAATATTGAAATTGCGCATGGGCATGAAATAGGATTATACGTAAAATTTTTGGTGTTGCAGCTTCAATCCTCTTCAATATTTTACAAATATAGATAACAACTTGTTCCTTTTCTATTATACGACGCATACGTGCAATTAAAAATAAAGTCTACTTTGAACGATAATTGCGTCTTATTACAATTTACCGTAAAAAATGTGTAAGTATTTGAATATAATTATGTACATGCATGTGTATTTCTGAACCCGTTGAATATTGAACATTATGACCGAACGCAGCCTAGTAAGTTGCTTATGATGACGGAACCACCGACACGCAAGAGTTATTATCGTTCTTTCGCAATATGTGTTGAACAGAGATAGCTCTAAGCAACTAATGTTGGTGGTTTTCAATAGCCGCATGGTCGGCAGGCGACTGCCAACCAACCAATCATAATATCACAAATATTTCCCCTTAACGTAGCAAAGTAGGGATAGTAAAATGCGAACTTCTGAGGGGTAACTTTGTACCACGGGGGTCCGACTCAATAGGCAAAATGTGTATCACTTAATCTCAAAATACTACTTTACTGTCATATAAGGACCTGTGGGCGGAGCTTATTTGCGCAGCCTTATGTGGCAATAGGTTTGATTTGATTATTTCGACTTTTGTTCACCTAATTCTACAGTTTCGCAAACCGTGCATCGGTTACTTTATTTACGGCTACGGCATTTACTAAGGTACTAAATCAACATACTTCGTATAGAGGTAACGCATTTAGTGATTTTTTTATATCTATCCTTGTCGCACATTCCTCTCATCTAGGGATAAAAAACAATTGGAAATATTATTTGAAGTGACGTTTGTCAAAGTTACTGTCAGTGGTTAAGAAAATTGAGCTTAAATATCGCATCTCAAACTTTTATCGCATGACATTTAATGATTCCGCCCTTTTCGTAAAAGAAACATTCTGCATTTCTCCTTAGCATTTACTGGGCATGTACGCCAATAATTAATTTATAATCATTTTTAATAACTAACATTTTTACGTTTGACACTAGAGGGCATTACGCATAATAGTAATCTGTAATCACCAACTGCACTAAACTCTTACATCGACTCTCATAGCGACGCGCCATCTATATAACGACTCAACTAACAGAGGAGTTCACGAAGAGCCATCTATCCAGCGACTCACTTTTAGGTATATGCATTTTTAATCCGTCGTGATCTCTCTTATTAGTACCTATATACTCACTGATACTGGATAATATTTACGTTGGAATAAGGTGGAGTATTTATGTCCAATTTCAACAACTTAATTTAGCATTAAACTATTACGGTTTTAGAGTAAAATCTTACCTGCATATACTCAGAACTTCTGTGGTAAGTTACAATATGTATAATAAAGCTTCTTTTCTCATTGTGCGCCCTTTTTTAACATGTTTTACATTATCAAAAGTCAAAACTCTTTTATGTAACTTGTTGTAATTATTCATAACACGAAAGCTTTTTCAAATGACAATCTTTCTCTTTTGCGCAAGCGTACTTCACTCCGACGTGATCAAATGATTTGTGCATGAATCTATAAAGTTTATACCATATAAATGAATTATGTTGTATTACGTTAATTACAATATTAATTAATTTTGAGTGAACTCAGTTTGATTGACAGTAATTCGCGATTTCCATGAGCCGGAAACTATGCAACCCGCAACACTAATACGTCACGACTGGGTTCGTTCTTTGACATCGTAAATTATTTTTTCTACTTTGCGTTCACAATGGATTCATTGTGACACCAAAAACAGTTTCACAATGAAGCTCATTGTAACACTGTTTTTGGGTCATTTTTAATTGAAAATATTTAATAGATTTTACAAAATAGCTCAGTATTTATTTGTTACTTAACAATATACTCACAATGAAGCTAGATAAGAAAAATTAATAACTTGTTAATGTGACTTTTGATTAAAACGAAAGGTTTTCAGTGTTGCCACGCATTACAACTAAAATTCCCCATATACTAAGAAGATCCAATATTTTTCATATTTTTGTTGAATAAGTGACGCAAAGTAGAAAAAATAGTATATTATACACGTTTCACAAGAGGCATTGGGGCGGAAAATATTGTTCTTTTGGCAATATCTTCTGGATTCTTTAAGTTATGAAACTAATATTTGAAGTTCAGTTATAAGGCACCTAACTGCGTATTATTTGTTAGATCCTCCCTCCTTTTTAAAGGGTAGTTTTAAGGGGTGACTTTTCAGTATTTTATTCCTAACTTTTTATTTCTACATATTTCATAAAAAATATACGAAGAAAATATTCTTTAGATTATTTAGTACAAGTATTCTTTAGATTATTTAGTACAAGTATTCGTTGCATTTCGTTAACCAAACCGTTTTCGAGTAGTTGAGGTTTAAAAGTTAGCATACGTCTATTGCATTTTGTTACCATAAAATACTGAAAGTAATTCCCTCAAACTACCAATTAAAAAGGAGGAAGGATCTGACAAATGCCTTGTAAATGTTCAGTTAGGTGCCTTATATCTGAGTTTCAAATATTAGTTTGATAATTTAAAGGATTCAGAAGAGGTTGCCAAAAGAAAAATACGTTTTATCCCTCTTCCAGGGAATTATAACTCCTAGAAAGTTAGCAGAGATTTGAAATCACAGATTTAGGTACTATTTTAGATCGTCGGATAAACCGAGTATAACACTATTTTTGGAATAACGTGACGTAGATATTAAAAGAATGTTATTTCGAACAGAAGCTAACCCAGTCGTGACGTCATTATATTGGTACACATAGTTGCCGCCAGAGGGAGTACTGCTTAGCAGAAATCGCGAAGACAGTGCACTTCACTCAGTGCCCCGTAACCAGCGCCAAAGTATCGACTTTTGGCGTTTTCTCGAGGACAAAAATTCAATGTAAATTTTTCCAAACGCCCAGGCCAGTTAGAACTCGCTTTTCATTTAGAAGGCCATGGTTCTGACAATGAAGGCGAAGTATCCATCGTGTTGTGTGATCGACGTACTTCAGAATTTTTAGGTTATGTTTATTCAATTCCCGCCACTGTACTTCGTGCTTTTCTTGCCGAGTAGGTGCAAGAGAATACAACTCGAACACTATTTTCGAACAACTCGGGAAATTTTAAAACGCTATCTAGGTTGTTCGATTTGTATTTAAAAACGCCTTTTTACATGTTCGAGTACACGAACACTTGTTCGCACACTTTAAAAACGCACCCACGGTGTCATTCACATGCAATTTTTTTTTGTCTGACAAACTTACTGAGTAAAATAAAACTATCTCATTTTGTTTAAAATTATTGTAAACTGAAGAGGTTTTTGCGTTGTTGATAAAAGTGTTGAAAATAATAAAATCAAAATGAAAACGAAAATATTTTATTCCTTTCGTTTTAAATCGCATCTGAATGATAAATCGGTGAAACATACTTAAAGTTTTACAAAATCACATCTTAAACATTCTACATTTTATACACACATTTCATATATTCACTGTAAAAAATTGTCTATTGTACCTGATATCCGTCTCTTAGATATCTACGTTGATTGGTCTTTAATCAGATAACAATCCCTCAGAGTATAGATTAAAAAAGAAAACAGAACAGAGAATTTCGATAAAACGATGGACAAGACAACTGTTATATTTGAAATAGTAGTAGTAGTAAAACGACAATAAAATTGCTTAGTGTATTATGCATAATAAATAATCAAATAATGTAAAAATAAATAAACGATTTTCTTTGCACACAGGACTAATCTTTCTTAGCAGCGACATCACTAAGAAAAAAAAAAAAACTCCAGTGCAGCAAGAGACAACTTAAATTACAATTTATTAACAACAAACGTATCTATAATTTAAATCAACAATATACATATTTATATTTAAAGTTGGTTCTTGTCTGACGGAGCTGTCAAACGACGGTGAAACGTTAAGTGTATTGTGCGCGATTTAGTGTCCGGTTACAAATATATTTATAGTGATCGTAATACAAATAATATAATGACAGCTGTAGTTCTTGCCAAATGAAATTGTAATTAAATTGATTTGTTTAATTGGCAGTATTAGAGAAATAGAATATCTTATAAATCACGTGAATTATTTCAGCCTGATTGGGCCTCATCAGAGATATGTACTAAAAAAATTACTGATAATATCCTTTCAAAAAGTAATTTTTTTAGTACATATCTCTGATGAGGCCTAATCAGGCTGAAATAATTCACGTGATTTATAAGATATTCTATTTCTCTAATACTGCCAATTAAACAAATCAATTTAATTACAAATAAAATAATAAATAAAGGGAAGAAATTTCTAAAAAAGTATGGAAATTTGCAACACACATTTTTAAAAGTATTAATAAAAAAAAATGCAACTGTTAAAGTAAAAAAAAACTTGTATCACTCGCACATGTCGTTTACCATTTTTTCAATATCTATATCGTTATCGATTTCCTGCTGTTCGTTTTGATAACCGTTTATAACCGTCTTACTACTATTCGATGTCTCAACATCCATACCGTTGCTGGCCGCATCGTCATCTTCATCTTCGATTCCACTTGGGGGCATCAGTTTTAACAATTTCTCCTTCAACTGCTGATAAACTTTCTTAAAACTTTCTACACTAGAAAACGTCGATCGCTTGTTGCTACTTCTACTTGTCCGTTTCTCGGCCACATCAGTTTCCAAGTCTTTAATCCAACCTTCCACTTGCTCCATAATCTCATACCGCTTCAAATAAAAATGAGAGTTAATGACATCCTTGAAGCAAGGGCAAGGGTTAACTATCTGCTCTAACATCGCCCGCCTAACAGTGGCCTGACATATATTCGCGTTGTATTCCCTAGAACTCTGCGTGCCCGACGGTGTACCCCTCGACCTCTCATAACCGGGCTCGTTGAAGTAAGGCTCAGGTACAAGGATTAAACTCTGAATTGAAACTAAAACTTGGAGGAAACTGGACGTCTGCGGGTTCCACTTTTCCTCGGGCCGGCCGTGCCAGGTATTCAACACGGACAGGCACACCTTACCATCATTATATAAATTCGGATTAAATCTAACACTGTGGTGCCCCGTTGTCTCTAAATTGATCATCATGGGGGCTTGAGGGTAATCCGGGGGGAAAAAGACGTCCAGCTCGAAACAACCATTGGCATACGGAGTCTCAGCCGGTCCCGTTATTAATACTTTCATGATGTCCAAGCGATCCAAGTCGCAACGAATGAAGACCGAACTGCTGTAACTCAAAGGGAGACTCGTTACTAACGTTACCGCCTCTTGCGCTAGCCTTTTGATTCTTGCAGGGCTCGATTGGTCACCTGCTGATCTTGCGTTGTTCTCAAAGTGATGGGAGATTACGAACTTGTATCCACCACCCTCGGGTAGTTCTTGGATCATCTCGTATGTATCTAGAAGATAGAACCTGATTAAACCAGCTCGAAAGGTCTGCTGGGTGCTGGCACTAACCGAATTGTAATTTTTTCATCATTTTCAGGTAGTGTTCCTCAGCGGACGGGTAAGAGTAGGGCTTTTGGGGCAAGGCTGTAATTTAAAAAAAAAATAAAGTAATACTTAAAAAGGACTTACTTTCTTTAGTAAAATGACCTCAGCAATCCAAAAAAAAATACGTGGACCTTCTCCGAGGAGTCGTTCTGCGTGTCCTAGGGGACCACTTTGAAGGGGACGTCAGCCGCATTAGATACTTCAGAATCTCATAAAACTCGAATAATATCCTTTGTAAATGATGTATTTCTTCATTAAAGCGCAAATAGAATCATTTCCACAACGTGAAATTATTTAATGCTGAGTTTTCTGTCGGCAGTGTCCACCACGTGCCGACATTTTAAACAGCGTGTCAGGGAATAGACACGACCGCGGTGCGTTTAATAGATGCGCACGTTGGAAAGTAGTTTCGATAAACATCACCACTTGAAGATGACGTCTTGGAATCAATTTGTCTGTCTAATTTCGGAAAATCACACCCTCTTTCACTAATAGAAATCTAAATCTAAATCCAATTTAGAAAAGTATTTTCATAATAGGTAATAATGATGATTCGTAATAATAATTATCTGGTCCTAAAATGAAAGAAAAAAAGGAAATACCTATTTTACAATTTCCTGGTATGGATTGCATGCAGGGTTGAGAAAACTACATGTAAAATAAATTTTTCCACATTACATTATGACTGGACTTAATTTTTATGTAATTTGAATATCATATCTAACCTCAATATGAATGTTCATTTCACGTATTTCAAATAAGTATTGCGTTTTTTATGTTTTTAATTCTCGCATAAAACAATTTTATTCATTTTACATCAGAATAGATATTATTGCTGTACTAATGAGGGTATTAATTTCAAGAATAAAATATTCAGAGGTAGGTATACATATATTACGTGATATTACTGGCAGTAAATTATTTACTATAGGTACTAGACACATTTGCAATAAAAAATGATTTTTAAAATAAATTATTATTAAATATAAATTAAAGTATTGCAGTAAAATACGATTCAAAAGAGAAAAGAAAAAATCGAATACTTCAAAAGGCCAACTCATTTGTAAAAATTTGAAACTCAGCATACAGTCCTCTTTCACCGTTACTGACAATTTATCCTAGCAACATTTTTTCGGGAAATCGCAATTAAGGGCATTTTACTGGGACACCGCCTAGAAAAAGCGTTGAGTCGACCTATCGGGGCAATCGCGAACGCCGGGAGTTGGAAGCTGAAATTCGGCATACAGTCCTCTTTCACCGTTACTATCAGTTTATCCTAGTAATATTTTTTCGGGAAATCGCAATTAAGGGCACTTTACTGGGACACCGCCTAGAAAAAGCGATGAGTCGACCTATTGGGGCAAATCGCGAACGCCGGGAGCTGAGAAGCTGAAACTTCGCTGAAATCGCAACTAAGGGCTCTTTATTAAAGCCGCTTTACAGTCCGCAATTTTCATTGCCTGCAATAAATAATTGCAGTAATGAAGAATTGAGCAATTTTTATTGCGGAACACTTTACAGATGGCAATAAAGATTGCTGATGAATCAAGCATCAAGTTTACAACTTCCTAGGCGGTGTCCCAGTAAAGTGCCCTTAATTGCGATTTCTCGAAAAAATGTTACTAGGATAAATTGTTAGTAACGGCGAAAGAGGACTGTATGCTGAGTTTCAAATTTTTGCAAATGAATTGGCATTTTGAAGTATTCGATTTTTTCTTTTCTGTTTTGAATCGTATTTTACTGCAATACTTTAATTTATATTTCATAATAATTTATTTTAAAAATAATTTTTTATTGGAAATGTGTCTAGTACAGTCAATAATTTATATAAAATCATCTGTATATCTGAAACAATTGATATGTTTGATTGCTATGTTTATTAAAATTTCTTTCTTTTTTTTGATGAGTAATGCATATTGGCACGGACTCGGATTCCGCCTAAAAACTTTTGTATAAATTACACTGCGTTGTCGCTAGATTGAATTTAAGTTATTATTAATTTATTATGCAGGTTAACACGTGAAAAATAAAAGGAAAATATGGCATTTTAGCAGCCAGTTTAATTGCAGATGCAACAAATACCTATGCAAATTTCAACTGTTACTTCTTTTTAGTATTGTTTTTTTTTAATGTTTATTATTAAAAGATTTATTCTAAATTTGTGCTTCGTTAATTGGAAAATTTCATAAATGTCATTTTAATTTCTGTAGTATAAGTCAAAATTGAAGTTAATAAAGTAATTACATATTAATTTATGAATAAATAAATTACATGAACAATGAATGTTACAAAAGCAGCAGACGAGGTGACGTGTATCAAAACTACTTTCTCGTATCGCGGCCCCTCTACTGACTGAATGATGTGAGTGCGAGCGCCAACCACCGGCCACTGTCTATTCGATGATGCGCAGTCAGCTGACTGGACCTTGATGTAAAATTAATTAATTTAAGAATTTATCGTTGCGGAAACGGTTTCATTTTATTTTTACGGAAATATTACATCGTTTTTAAACAATTTACATTAATGAATGCTACCCACCTGTGTCGATAGGTAGTAGTTTTCACATCGGGTTGTACTTCTCCGATGTGGCCGAGCCAGCTGCAGTGAGGCGGGGGGTTCGAATCCGAAACGCGAGGCCAAACCAAAAATAGGCGCCACTTAATTTTTGAAAAGGGAGAAATTAAGAAACCCAATTACCTCCAGAACACGTTAGTTTATTATACAACCAGTCAACGAAATAAATCAAACATAAAATAGAACTATTCTACATTAAAGTTAAAAAAAAATAATTTTAATTGTACACCGGAGTGTACGCAATAAAGTGCATGTCGAACGGCGGTGAAATCAAAGCAAGAATAACGCAAAGTCAAAAACGCGAATTAACGCTCAAAACTGCGAAAAGATAACAAGTAATGTTCCAACCTCTATTACGTCGGTGTCTTGTTTACTTGTCGGCCTCTATGTATCAAAGTCGCCGCTAATCTCTTTGATGTATGCCGCCAATCATGCCGCCAGTCGGAAGGGGGGGGGGATCTCAGCGTCGCAAGTCTATGAACACCTGCACGCTGCGTTATCACAGGAGTAGTCCGCAACGAGAAAGGATAGCTCTAATCCGAAATCCGAAATAAAATTCGCAGTAAAGAATAAAAGCCTATAAATAAAAGAAATCGAACGTAAGGGTCAATTTTGAAAACTTTGCGCCGTGCAAAACTCACCTCGATTCTTTATCGAAGCTGAAACAAACACGAACACGCGTCTCCACGAGGGCCTGGTCAGAAGCGGCAATTTACCGTAAAATTCACTATCATCCTCTTGATGTAATGATTCGCACAAAATAAATTTGTTCAACGAAATAAGATATAACCCGGGAGACGACGGACTTCGTTCTGAAGAAGGCGCAATGTTTTCCGTTCGATCGAGAGGGAACAATTTCCAAAGAGAGAGAGAGAGAGACACGCTCCGATTTACCATTGGCAGAATTCATCTCAGCGGCTGGGGGGGAACCAATCAGCTCAATGTGTACAGTGTCGTGGTTTCCAAGCAACTTTCCGGCACAATTAATTTCACCTTATACAGGGCGTGTTTGAAACAGTAATGAAAACGGGGTCGCGACAACGCTTATACAGGGTGTATTCGAAACAGAAAGGAAAAATGAACTGTAACATGAAAAGAACATTGAATGTGGGTTAATGCCCTCACCATAGTGGTGCACTAGGAGGCGCTTAAAATGCGTCGGAGAAGGTCCACGTATTTTTTTTTTTTTTTTGATTGCTGAGGTCATTTTACTAAAGAAAGTAAGTCCTTTTTAAGTATTACTTTATTTTTTAAAAAATTACAGCCTTGCCCCAAAAGACCTACTCGTACCTTTTAGATTCTTTTTGTGACTGGGCTGACCTGATCTTGGAAGCGTATGTGTCTACGCAGGTCTTCATGTTCTTAAGCAAAGAACTGATCGACGGTCCGTTGCTCGAATGCTGAGGCAACAAGAGGCTTAGCAATTGACAGCTCACTGCAATTGCTCTGAGCAATTCCAGGGCAGCCCTGTACAACGGAACGTGCCTTGCCATGTCCAACACTAAAATAACACAACATGTTTAATGCAGCCGCTTCATTTAAATAACGAGCGTCCGATTGATTTTGAATCTTAAGCTGCGTTCGTTTATTCAACTTCGTTCACTCTATTTACTTTTTTGCACTCTAAAGAGGGAGAAAGAATAACTTTTAATACAAGTAAGAGTGAGACAAAAGTGCGAAAAGAGTAAAAGGAGTTGAATAAACGAACGCAGCGTAAACCGATCGATATTTGACAGATGACAGCTATCAAACATTTGTTTATAACCTAAAATGACGTTTCGCTTCAAAGAACATCTGATATTCAGAAATACCTGAGTCATTTCTAAGATATGAACTGAGTGCGGGTAGCAATGTGCTGTTGGCCATGAGCTGATGAAATGTAGGGGGCAGCACGTTACCGGTGACGAGTTCATCGTCGTTTTCACCTGCTGGGTTTATGTAACTCGATAGGACTTGCAATAGTACCGTAACGTGTTCTTCCTCGCTGCATTGTTTCAGCAGCGCTTGCTCTGAGTGCGTTCGTCTTGGGCGCTTTCGTGCTGACAGTACCATGGAACAACTTATTTGTCGTTCGTCTTGGCATTTGGTAGCGCTGAGACAAATATTATGACGTCATACTTTTGCCTCAAAACGTCATCAGTTGAACGCTTACAACGCTATTTTCAAACAGGTAGTGCAGAGAAAGCGTAAGTACTGTTTGCAAACCGAACGAAAATGGAACGTTATAATGTTGTAGACGAGGAAACTGGGATTACATTACTACTGCATTGAGATGACACCTGGAGACGCCAAACGCTTTGAAACAGGTAAATAGTCTATAATTATACATATATAAAAGTGTAAATTACAAATAATAACTAATAATCTAGCTTTTGAGAATAAAAAATATTTGTAAACTAAACACCACCAAACACATTTGGTTTTGTTACATTTATTATACTTTACGTTACATTTATTATACTTAATACTAATATTTTCTTCAACTGAAATCTTACTGAACATTTGCAGAAATAGTTTTTGCTACTCAAAAACTAGAAGAAGCAAAAAATGAAATATGCTAAGTTCATATGCATTGCGGAGACGCAAAATTTTTATTGCGGATCGTTTCTAATTGGTTCATTTTGAATTTTGAACCAATTAGAAACGATCCGCAATAAAAATTTTGCGTATCCGCAATGCATGTGAACTTAGCTTTAGAAGCACAAAGAGTTGTTGTCGAAGCGGAATCTGAAAAACAAGAATTAAATAAATCAATGGCAGACATCTTTGAGATATTAAACGTAGGTGATTCTGCGGAATTTGACATAAGTGGCTCAATAGAATCTTCTGCGGCAAGTCCAACCCAACCTGAGCCTGACAGTGCTGCTTTTAAATGGCCACACAACGCAATACTATTTTTAATAGAACAATATCAAAAAAAAAAAGAGAATGAATTTCATTCTGGAAAAATAGCACAGAAAAAAGTTTGGCAAGCTATTAGCAAGCAATTAAATGATATTGGTTATAATGTTCGTGCAGTGCTGCTGAAATTATCAAACTTTGTTGCTCGTTTGCCATTTTCAAATTTCAAATATCAACTGTCAAGTATCAACACCACAGAAAAAGAGTTCGGCTTATTGATAGCATTTGCAGAGTAGCGACCTTCTCGAACGAAAAAAAAAGTTTACTGCCAGCACTAACGCTGTCAGCACGAAAGCGCCCAAGTAGAACGCACTCCAGCTTTGTTGGGTGGATCCTGTACCGAAACCGGTGCCTACAAAATAATTTGTTTAATGTCGAGAAAGCTGTCGACGTATTTTATCGATAAATTAAATTTGTTACATAACACAAGCAATATTGCGAACGGATGTTGTAACCTGTTCTTACCGGTTTCGAGATCCCAATGGGGAGCTTTGAATTTGTAACAGCCTCTAAATAGGTTAGAATTATTTGATGCTACGTCAGTTTATAAATATAAAAATAAATAGGTTAGATTTTTTAAAATGTATTGTAGTAGCGACATCTATATGTAAACATATATGATGTGCGCATGTGCGGTATATACACATATAGAAGATGGTGGTCAAGAGACGAGGCTGGTATTGTATCGTGTAACATGTAGTGATATAACATAATAAACATATTTATTATTACAAAGTGGTTGTTATTAAATAAACCACGACATGGCGCAGTCAGTGGCTTACAGTGCCGCGAAGTGAAATAACGTAGACTGTTAAAAAGTAAAACAATAAGCATTATTAACACGTGGTGTCAGTTGCAACAAAAAATCGTGTACAGACATTAAACATAAATCATGTCCGGTCATCCGAGTTTGAGACCCCCGGAACCATTATCATTCGAAGGAAATATTTCGGAAAATTGGAAAAAGTGGATAAAGAAATTTAAGGTTTATCTTGATGCGATTGAAAGCTCCGAGAAAGCAGACAAGGTAAAAGTTGCGATACTTCTTCATACAATTGGTGACGAAGCCTGTGAAAAATATGAAACGTTCGGACTGGCAGCTGAGCAGCAGGTCGTTTATGAAACAGTCACGAAGGCGTTCGAAGATTATTGCGTGCCAAAAAAGAACGAGAGTATCAACCGACATCTTTTGTTTCAAAGAAGACAAAAAGAAGGTGAATCTTTTGATCAATTCTTAACCGAGTTGAAGCGACTGAGCTTGGATTGTGAATTAGGAAATGTGCGAGACAGTTTACTAAAAGATCTCATCATTGCTGGTGTACGAAGTACTGGCCTGAAGGATCGTTTACTCCGTGAAGACGACTTAACATTTGAGCGGTGCATTAAGTTGTGCAAAACGGCGGAACTGGCTGAACAACAACTCCAAACTCTGAAGACTGAAATCACCGAAAATGTAGACTACCTGGGTAAGAAGAAAAGCGACTTTACAGGTGCGAAAAAAAAGCAGCAGAAGAAATTCGATGACAAAAAGCAGAAGGAACAGCACAGCGTGAAATCTAGAAGCGACAACGAAAGAAAATCTAGTGACAAGGACCAGCAAGGACGACCCTGTAGCAAATGCGGATACAATCACGCGTGGGGAAAATGTCCTGCCTATATGAAAAAATGTAGCAAATGTCACAAGATGAATCACTTTGCACAGGTATGTCGATCTAAAAAAGTAAGCGTAAATACGATCCGCGAAAACGATTCAAATGATTCTGAAACAATTTTTCTTGGAAATATCGACACAAATTACGTACAAAATAAGTCATGGACTATTAATGTCAAATTTGTTGATGTCAATAAAAGCCTTGAATTCAAATTAGATACTGGCGCAGGTTGTAACGTATTAAATTACAAATGTTTAAAAAATTTAAACAACCAAGTGCAAATTGATCCAAGTAACACTAAGTTATGTAATTATAATGGCTCAACAATAAAAACTAAAGGTATTGTAAAATTACTTTGTGAAATCAAAGGCGTTATACAAATGATTAAATTCCATATTGTTAGTCAAGATACAGCAATACCGATTTTAGGTTTACCTACAATAGAAGAACTAAAACTTCTTTCCAAATTATCTGCTTCCCAAACAATTGATCAGATTAGCAGAACGGACTCAAAACCGAATTGTAAGCAAATTTTACACGAATTTAATGACGTGTTTAACGGTATCGGTGAATTGACAGAATTCGAATATAAATTTAAACTGAAACCTGATAGTACTGGCAAAACTGTACCATGTAGAAAAGTACCTTTCAAAATTTTAGACCGATATAAAAAAGAGCTTGAAGAAAATGAAAAAAATGGCATAATTCGTAAAATTGACGAACCAACAGATTTTGAAAACGCGATAGTTATTGTTAAAAAACCCGATAAGTCACTAAGAATTTGTTTAGACCCACAAAATCTGAACAACTGTTTAAAAAGGGAGCATTTTAAATTGCCAACTTGTGAGGAAATATCTGCAAAAATGTCCAAAGCAAAAATATTTAGCGTATTAGATGCTAATAAAGCATTCTATCAGATTAAATTAGACAAAGAAAGTGCAAAACTCACTACTTTTCAAACACCATTTGGTAGATATTGTTTTACCAGAATGCCTTATGGTATTAAGACAGCACCGGAAATATTTCAAAAGAAATTTTCGGAAGTGTTTGCGGATATTCCCAACGTACAAATTTATATTGATGATATCATTATTTGGTCTGAAAATAAGGTAGATCATGACAAAATTTTACGACAAGTTTTAGAGAGAGCTCGCATGCGCAATATTAAATTCAACTTTAAAAAGTGCATATTTGGCACAAATCGAGTAAAATTTTTGGGTCATATTTTTACAGATAACGGGATTGAAGTTGACAATGATAAAATTAAGACAATTTTAAACATGAAACGCCCGGGAAATGTTTCGGAGATGGAGAGGTTTCTTGGCATGGTAAATTATGTTTCAAAATTCATAAAAATGGCTAGTAGTTTTACCGCTCCACTGCGTGACATGACAAAAAAGGGAAATCAGTTTGAGTGGACTGATCTAAGAGTCAAAGCCTTTAATGATCTCAAACAGATTTTAACTTCGAGTCCTACTTTACAGTATTATAATCCTAATATAAAATGTAAACTCAGTGTAGATGCCAGTAGTACAGGGGTAGGCGCGGTGTTATTACAAAATAGTCTTCCAGTTGTATATGCTTCAAGAGCGTTGACAAAGACACAAAGAGCATGGGCTCAAATTGAAAAAGAGTTATATGCGATTGTGTTTGGTTGTGAACGTTTTCACCATTATATATTTGGACAAACCGTGGAAAGAGAAGTGACCATAAGCCACTCGTCCCCATTTTGCTTAAACCACTGTGCGACTCTCCTGTGCGACTGCAGAAAATGAGGCTAAGACTTCAACCGTACGATATTAATATTACTTATAAGCCTGGAAAAGAAATGTATCTCGCTGATATGCTTTCTAGAATACCAATGAACGATTCTAATGTTATAGATGATAAAGACTTTAACACCTGTATACTACTTGTAGACTATAAAGATTATATGAGCGATAAAAGATTATGTGAATTTAGAGCGGAAACCGATGCTGATGCGGAATTGCAATGTGTGCTAAGCCTTGTTAGAGAAGGTTGGCCTGCGGAAAAGTCTTATGTACCAGATTTAGCAAAAAAGTACTTCTCTTATAACTGTGATTTAACAGAAAATGACGGTCTACTATTTAAAAATGATAGAGTAGTGGTACCAAAAGCTCTGAGGAAAGAAATGATAAGTAAATTGCACTACAATCACTTGATGACGTATGACGGTTCGGTATAGGACAGAAAAGTGTCCCCCTGGGATTATAAATCGACCTATTTTTGCGTTTTTTCAAACAAAAATTTTCTTGGGAGATATTCAGTTTGTTTCGTTTTCGTTGGGCTACCCTGTATCTGCAGGAAAACGAGAGCCTGTGTTTAATTACTTTAGTTTTGGAACATTTGAGACTTTTGTTTTATTTGTTATCACACTAAAATTTACAAAAAAATCGTACTACAGTCGCGGACAAAAAAAGTTTACTTTTTTAAGCCAATTTTATAATATAAAATTTTTGCTAGGTTGTTGTAATTATGAGCTGATATTTACGGATGACAAAAAATAAATATTACTGATTGTAATCCATAAGTTTCAGTTCATAATTACAACCAGCAGGCAAAAGTTTTATATAGTAGGGAATACACGATCCAACATGTCTTAACACATGTACGCGCGTACATGTTCGCCGAACATCAACGTCACATAGTACCATACTACACACGATCGAACTTGTCTTAAGACATCACAGTCGAGTTATCAAACAAGACGATGTCGGAAGAGTTATCTTTGGTGGCACTGGCGTGCGCTATTATAGTAAAACAAAAATACAAAAAAAAAAAATAATAAACAAAGCTGTGATAAGTCCCCAGTTTAATAGTTCCAATTGCAGGATCTGCCACCACACATTTCCGGAAATTTATTGATTAAAAATCATAAATTGGCTGTTTCGAGGTGCTGTGGAAAAGAGTCGACGCACTGCATTGAATAAGTACGTGGCGAACATGTGCGTTTGGCAACCACACGATCGAACATGTACGCGCAAACATCAACGCACGTACTTGTTTTCAGGAAATCCAGAAAACAAGTTCGACGGACTTTTTGTATGTGCGTACATGTTCGAAGCGTTTTTCGAGCCAACACACGCACGTTGATGTTCGGCGAACATGTATGCGCGTACATGTGTTAAGACATGTGGGATCGTGTATTCCCTGCTTATTATAAAATTGACGTAAAACAGTCCACTTTTTTGTACGCGATTGTATATTTAAAAAAATATCAAAATCGCCTGCACTTTGTTTTATTTTTATTTATCGTTTTACATTTATTTAAAGAAAAATTCATTACGAGATCCTATTTTTTTGTTAACTTTCTGCGAAAAAAATTTTAATTAAATTTTCTTATTTCTCCGTCACAAACTATTTTTAAGAGTGTGTATAAATATATTGAGAGTCCCTCGACATGTAAATTCCAGAATTTTTATTTTTAAATCTATTTACATGAAATTTGAAAAGTATTAATTAAGCAAAAAAATGAATTTTCCAGCAAAATATCGAGCATAGAGTGTTCCATTTAAAACATGTAGAGTGCCGCAATGGAAATAGGATCCAAATGGTTCCAGTGTCCACCAATAATTTTTTTTAATTTTCATTTGCTTTTGTTGTGTTGTAAATATTTTGTCATATAATTTTAATTTTTATCTCTATCGGTTGCCGAGTTATTTGCAGAAAACCGAAAATTGCAGAAATTTCAAAGGGTGTTGTTGCTCACTTAGGGCTTTTTTGGGCAGGTAAAATAATTTCGTGTTCACCGTAGGGTGAACTACAAACCCACAAAGTTTCAGTTTTTTTTGAATTTTCGGGTTGGGGACTTTCCCTTGTTAGCGGCAATATTCGTTAACCTGAATTTATAATCCATTTTTTACATCGTACATCGTAATGAATGGGAAAAATAAATTTTCTAAGTCCAGAGTTTCTTCTCAGGCTCTTTTCGCACATAAAATAACTACATTTGTTCCCCGACATCCTAAAAAATTCGTCGAGAAATTTGAAGAAAATGTGACTAATTTAAGTATTATGTTCACAACTATAACGAAACTCGGTGAAATACACGGCAACACCACAGTGCAACACAGCGCAAACAAATCAAGACGGCATTTATTGGAAACAGTTGATGAGTGGAGATTCAAACCTGTTAACGTCCGCTGGAGTGCTACACTTCTAGTCCATCGCCCCCTATCAATCTTGGTCCAGAACTAAAATTAATTTCCGTCGGTTGACTAACTAGACATATATAAGCAATGAGCGTACGCTCGGTCGGTTGGCAGCACTGGTCGCGTTTTAAATTGAGCGTTTTCTTTTCACAAGGCAGAGCTACTCGGTCCATCAACGCGTTACTTTCTTTTCATTTGGGCTTCGAACTAGGGATGCGCATCGAATAGCAAAACATCGATGTTGAACATCGATGGTAACATCGAAAAGCAAAATCGATGTCGCTAATACATCGTAATAAAAATATCGATGTTTTCTAACATTGATTTTGTCTGATAATAGTTCTGGAACACCTGTATATTCTTGGACCTCATTGAGTATTTCATGTTTCAAAAATTGAATACTCTCCATAATACAATCAATTTTGTCTATTACTACAAAACCGAAAAAAGAATTTTTATCTAAGAAATGAAGTAATAGTTAAATAAACTCACCAAAAGACAACACCTTAGTACGAATACACTTACTAATGCACTTTTTTGTAACAGTCATGCATTTATGCGTACAACACTCACAATTTGCAAAACACAACTTACTGCAGATTGTGTTTTACAGTAACGACGCAAAAATTGTCCGAATTCGTATTTATAATAGGTGAATTTTCGCCAATAACACAGTAATTGAAAGTGATAACCAAATAAGTTAACCCCCACCATTAGAAAAGAATAATAGTTATACAAATGGCAAAAATGCTCTAGGTAACAGATGCAGTAGTGCATTTAACAGCTGACAGGAAAATTAATTGACAGCGATACTTGTTTATTATGGAATTAGAAAAATGGATCCCAACAATTTGGGAATTATTTATAGAAGAGAAAATATAGTGACGATGTTTTTAAATGAAAGTAGCTGTGGCTGTAAAAAAAGAGTTTTATCATCATCAGCATCATAAATTTGGATTACATGTTCCATAATTCACTTATTTAACAGTAACACTAATCCCAAAACCTGTCTAATCAAATGTCAATTGACTTGTTTCTGTTTAGATACTTTCCTCGCGACTCGGATAATTGATTTCTATTACCGTGTTATAGCAATGACGTAAATCATGACGTCAAAGCGTACTCCCCTATCATGGCCAAAATGACAAAAGTAATTGTTTTCAACTACCGGTTATAACTAGTAATTGGCGAAAATTCACCTAATATATAATCTCGGAACATGTGAAATGTTCGGGGAAGGCCCTAATTTTAATCAAAATTAAAAAAAAAAAATTAATCGAAGAAAGCATTTTCGCTTCTTTTAGTAATTATTCTCAATGGCGGCCGGTGCATAGAATACATTGGGCACAGGACAAGGTCGAAGCATTCTGTTCTCTCTTTGTTGTGTAATAAACAAAGATAGTGTTTGGCAATTACGTCGTGTACCCCGCTGATCAGATGACTATCGCTTAGCTTCGATGTTATAAAAACATCGACTGAAAATATCGATGTTCTAAAAACATCGACAGAAAAACATCGATGTATTTTTGTTCAACATCGATGTTTGGAAAACATCGGTATTCGATGCGCATCCCTACTTCGAACACTGGAGCGCGAATAGCGGAATAGCGGATACTCCTCGCACCCCTCATGCACCTGCTAAATGGTAGGTGCACGATTCGTGCACCTACCATTCGTGCAGCACGAAGCTTCAAAATATTATTGTTATGTGACCTGTCAAAGATTGTTTACGTTATTTGTAAGTTTCATTTTTTCGCCGGTAAAGTAATCTGAATTGACAAGGTAGGTGCATAATGATTGCTGAAGGTGTTACTAACTGTACACAATTAAATTTAACCGATCCTGAAAGTCAAAGAACATGTAAAATAGAGCAGTGTCGGCCATGAACGCCGCCATTTGGTAGTCAAGCTACTCAAGTTCCTATTTATTGTTCTTGGTGTGTTCTTTTCGGAACAGCTCGGAGCTGCACCGTGTTTCGAGCCCGAAGGCTGATACTCATGAAAGGCATGATACTCATGAAAAGAAAACAGCCTATATGTATGTATTATCCGTTCACGTCTTTTTTGCACTCTAGTAGGCCATGTTTTTTTTTTTTCGTTAGGTTACGTGCATGTGTTTTGATAGAACTCAAAATGTGACAAATGTAAACTTCTGACACTTTAACCACCTTTAACGTCAGTCCCATCGACTACAATGCTTCTTATATTTACTCTACGATGGCATGAAAATAAAATAATAGCATTAAAAGAAAGAATTACTTGAGACTTTGCAATACGTCAAAATGCTCAAAATCATCAATGTTTTTTGGCGTCAGTTTTCAAAAATATGACCATCAAATTAAAATGGAACATATTCACTTGGAGGTACCAACAAAAATGTCACCCTAACACGGCCTACAATGCAAAAAGAACGTGAATGAATAATAGTTAACAGTAGAGTCCCTATATTACTAAAGTACCGCAAAGTGGCCATTTTGGCGGCAAACAAAAGGCGGGAAATTTTAAATAATTTGAAAAAATGTCATTTGTAACGTAATTGTCGTTCAAATAGTAACTTTTTTCTCAGACTATTTGTGTGATTTCTTATTAAAATTTGTTTCTACGTGTGGTGTTTACTGTCATTTGTACTACACATACGTTGTAGCTGCGTTGTACGTTGATTTTGTAATGAAGCCCTTCTTACTTGACTCGGATTAAAAATATGAAATATTGGGGTGGTAAGTTCTTTTTTAATGAAATCATTCAAATTGATTTTGTTCAAAGCGTGCCCGGAATGAATGGAAAGAGAGAATAGCACTTTTAACACAATTCGCCGCGATTTATAAAATCTAACCAGACTTTTCGCTTAGCTTTATTCTTCATACATACCTGGTGGTATTCGAAAGGGGCGGAACCCCGGTTTTTACAACTCGGCATACAACAATCCGGCATATTTGCTCCAAAGAATTACCAAAATATCAATTTGATTTATCAATGCAAACATTGCACTTCTCAAACGTCAAATATTTCTCCGTCAGTTTGCGTCAGCTGTTACAAGTGCGCCATTTTGGCGGCAAAGTAGTGGCGCAATCAATTACGGTACTAATGCAGGGATATCCACATAAACCGTTCGTTAAAAGTTTTCAAGGTTACAGTCAGTCCTGCGACGAGTACTACAAAAAAGTACTTGCGGAAATTCGAGTACGAGTATCAATAAATTTTACTTAAGAGTACGGTACTCGTAAGTATTGTAACGATAAAAAGTATAAGTACTAGTAATACTCGAAAAAACATCAGAAATTCGAGAAATCGAGTACGAGTACTCGTATTTATTATTAAAATTATACTATGTTAATTAAAAATTTGCATTTTATTTTTTCTTAATACCAATATTTTAATTATACAAATCAGTATAAAAAAAATCTTTTCTGTAATCAGACAACAGCTTTAATTCAATCAAACAAAACAAATAAAAATATTTCCATTCCTAACGATATATATATATATATATATATATATCTCTTATATATCTTTTTAATTCGTATAGGTATATATTTACTCGCCAATCGGAGTCAGCTTTCAACGATCAGCGGACGTGAAATAGTGGAGGGAGAATAAATATGGAAGAAAATTCGGAAATCCCGTATTCGTAAAAAGGTCACAACTTGATGAGTACTTTTTACGAGTATATTCTAATGTTTTCAACAAGTACGAGTATTAAGTCCTCCAAACGAAAAGTACTTACAAGTACTCAAAAGAGAGTACTTTTGTACATAAGTACAAAATTCGAGTAAAAGATTCGTGTACTTGCCCAACACTGGTTGCAGTTCACGTAGGTATTTGAAATTTAAGGAGCAAGAGTTTTCCATAGAGATCTCTTTAAATAAAATAAAATTGTCTTTGTATCACTTCCGGTTGTATCGGAAGTCGCTATCAACTCGCTTATTTTAAATAGCAATCTATCATTTTTGTTACGAATTTGAATTCTACATGTAAAAATATGTTAAATTGCAATACATTTTCCTACCTCTAAAATGCATCATTTTTGAGATATTTTGAATTTTCTTAAAAATTTGTATTCTGCAATCTGATTTTCAAAAAATTATAACACAGCTATGATTGAAGCAATTTTATTTGTAATAGCTGATATTGTAGTTGAAGCTTTAAGGTTCTTAAAAATTCCATAAGCATAATCTACAGGGTGTCTAAAACGGACCGCTCCACTCGAAGATATTCAAACACAGAAAAATACTTTTTTTCAAATGGAACGATTAATATCTTAATACAGCATAGTATGTGGAATCAAATGCTGCGTCGAACTGTATTAGCATTCCCTATACCTCACTTTAACAGTTTTTGAGTTATGAAACATTTTCGATTTAATTCAAAGAAAATTACAATTTTAATAGATCAAATATTTTGAATTTTGTTAAGATAGCATAGAAATTATAACAATGGCTACTGTTACCACAAATTTTGTAGTAAACCAAAGAAAATAGAATTTCGCAAATGGAAATTCACAAATTTTAATTGTTCTTTGATCATCCGTCTCTTAGGACGCTTGTGATCTTATAAAACGAAAAAGTATGAATTTCATTACTTTAAATTGAAGAATAAAATAGCTGCTGGTTTGCAATTCTCTGGGTTAGCGTGAAAGTGTTGGAAAACCATTGTCTAATTATCTTCGTTATTTGTTACTGATCTTCGTACATTTTATCTTTCCAAATTGTATAAAGTTAGGTTCAAACTTTCCAAACTGTGTTTTATTCATAGGAGACAAGAGGGATACATTTTATTGAACACACATTCTCTGCTCTGAACAATTTTAGACCATTCTTTATGAATTTAAAAAACAGATTTAAAATATCAGGCGTTTGAATAATTTTGCTTTTGCTTAAAATTTGTAGTAACAGGAAACGTTAAATGCAATTGCTTGTTGTTTTCATGGCTCTATCAACAAAATTAGAAATATTTCACCTAATAAATGGTAAATTTTTAGGTATTAAATCAAAAATATCTTATAACTGAAAAACTGTTAAAGTTAGGTATAGGGAATGCTAATACAGCTCGACGCAGCATTTAATTCCACATACGATGGTGCATTAAAATATCGGTCATTCCATTTGAAAAAAAAAGTATTTTTCTGTGTTTGAATATCTTCGAGTGGAGCGGTCCGTTTTAGACACCCTGTAGCTTAATAGGTTATGCTTATGGAATTTTTAAGAACCTTAAAACTTCAACTACAATATCAGCTATTACAAATAAAATTGCTTCAATCATAGCTGTGTTATAATTTTTTGAAAATCAGATTGCAGAATACAAATTTTTAAGAAAATTCAAAATATCTCAAAAATGATGCATTTTAGAGGTAGGGAAATGTATTGCAATTTAACATATTTTTACATGTAGAATTCAAATTCGTAACAAAAATGATAGATTGCTATTTAAAATAAGCGAGTTGATAACGACTTCCGGTACAACAGTGATACAAAGACAATTTTATTTTATTTAAAGTCATCTCTACGGAAAACTCTTGCTCCTTAAATTTCAAATATCTACGTGAACTGCAACCTTGAAAACTTTTAACGAACTGTTTATGTTGATATCCCTGTATAATTAAAGCTGGTTCTTGTCCGATGAAAATTGTATCACAAACTCTTTTAAACGGACACTAAATGGCGCACAAACACTTAACGTCTCGCAGTCGTTCGACAGCTTCGTCAGAAGTGACATGTTTATATTTTTCACTTCTGACTAAGCTGTCGAACGACTGCGAAATGTTAAGTGTTTGTGCGCCATTTAGTGTCCGTTTAAAAGAGTTTGTGGTACTAATATAGTAGTAATATAGGGACTCTAGTTAACAGTTAGGCTGCGTTCAGTTGACGGACGAACCATCGAAGTTTAACGAGCTCGGTCCGACTGTCTTCTAAACGGAACTCATACTCACCGTGGTTGCCTAGTGGTCGCATCTCAATTCACGACCACCGTGACCACTCAGCTGATTAGTCAGACAAGGTAAAGTAACTACGAATTAAACGAAATCGACAACGCCGCCCATGAACTAAACGCAGCCTTATAGCGTTTTCATTTCACTTGCACCAGAAGAGTTCGGGTCACACTGATATTACGTCACGCACTCAGTCAGATTTGCCAGAAAACGAAACTAGTGCGTGTTTCAATCGAATACAAACGGGATCTGGGAGCAAAATTATTGAGCGGGAAATATACTGAACCGTAACCTCAAAATTATCATTTGTGGCCAGAAATATAAAAATGCAATATTTATTTGTTATAATAAATTAAAAATCCTAAATACACTAATTATTCATATTCGCTTCTTAAGGAATTCACCCCGGACGAAGATTCTATGCACTAGAGAAACTGTGTTTAGCAAATAACTTAATTATTAACAATTTCTTGATACAATAAATTGTTTTTGTTATCTGTCAATAAATCATCTGTAATATGCTTTGCTACCTACCTGTGAGGATAGGCAGAAGTTTATACACCGGAGCGGAATATTCCGGTATTGCCAGCTAACTTCAGTGGGACGGGGGGGGGGGGGGTTCAAATCCAAACCGCGAAGGCCATTCCAAAATAGGCGCCACTTAATTTTTTTTGAACGGGGAGAAGTGAAAAATTAAGAAAACACGTTACGTCCAACACACTTTACATTTATTAAACAATTACTGAACGCACAAACAAAAAAAATTTAACTAGTCGAAACAAATTCGCATAGGGCCAGTATATTTTGTATAATTTTTTGGAGGTAGCAGAGACACTAAGGGCGGTTCCCGGAACTATTGTCGCCTTAAATGGTAATTCAGATATCTACTTTACCCGTAACTAAAGAGCGTGTAAATTTCAAATTGTATAAGAGTACGTGTACATATCGATGAAGTTCTGAAAAGACAAAAGCTCCAAAACAGTCAATCAGCCTTATGATGTATCGCTCCATGTTAAAATAACATGAGAGAACACCAGAAAATTATAACATGCGTTTATAACATAAAGTGTAGAATCTCGTATGATGTATCAAACGTAAAGCTTTTCTGTTAAAGGCTCTGTTATGCTAACCTGCGTTTCATCTGTTAAAATAGAAAAAAGGTTTGGTACAGACTAAAACGAGACAGACTTACGGAGAAAACTAAAAGTGCAACAAGGAAAGCGAACGACCTGCACAACAAGGCGCGCGTGCTACGCTTCAGATGACGGCAAACGTCAAAATCTGCCTGAATTGCGAATTTCTATTTTATCAGTGTTAATAAATAATGAAATGTTAATATTACATCCTCGCATTACTAAAGATTTAGTTTTCCAGTTATTAGTGTGAATGTGTCGCGCAGTTAAAATGAAAAAAAGCATAATCAGGAAAAACTGGGCTTGAAAACCTGAAGTATCGAATAAATACTTCCTCTCGAAGTTCAAACGGATTACCTATTTGTATCTCTTAGGCCCAGTTTTACAATCGTGGAATAAGGACGGAATAACTGTTCGCTTAATATCCATATCTACGCCACACCTACGTCACGTTATTCTAAGAATAATGCTTATCCGACGATTGTAAAATCGGGCCTAATATGTGTACATACATACCTTTGAATATTTTCTCGAAATCTAAACGTAGATTGCCATTAAAACTCTAAATTCCTGAAAAGTATGGACTAGTAAATTACTATTGCAAGCAAATTACAATTTTAATTATTAGTAAGGTCTTTTTCTTCGAGGAACACAATTTTACAGCACAATTTTACAAAGAAAAGGAACTTGTAACTAATAATTTACAAGTCCATACTTTTGAGGAACAGGCCCCTGAAAAGCAGGGGAAGTTATAGTAATTGTTTTAATTAATCTTTACCTGATCTTTACCTTTCATTTAAGATTTCCAGTTGTTGCAATAAGTTCAGATGTAATAATTCACCCATAACTGGTTCCATTTAAGCTGTGATATCATCAATCAAATTAATTACTGCGAAATCCCTTAGTAGGATGCATTTTAACATCCATGTTAACGGCATAACAAGACCTCCACACTAGAAATTAACATGGCCAAGTAACATATTATGTTGTATAACATAACATATAACATGACAAGAAGATACATATTTCCGAGGTGTTAACATAACATGAAAAAGTCCATAACATGCATGTTAAGATAACATGGAGCGATACATCATAGGGCTGATTGTTGACTATTTTGGCGATTACGTCTTTTCAGAATTTTATAGATATGTGCGTAACAGGTATTATTAATAATAATAATAATAATACTATAAATAATTAATAATAATATAAATAATTTTTAATTAAAACTCTTAAATGATTTAATGATTGAACAAAAAATATAAATATTTAAATAAATAACGAACAAACTTTAATACAAACTCTGAAAAGTGAACAAAAAATAAATAGGTATGAATCAAGAATGAAATTCAAATAATGTACGTAATATAAATATTTACAGTTACTTATGTAAAAACTTTCTCATTCAGTTTTGCTTCTGTAAAGCAAGTTTTGAACTTTTTAAATCTCTAATCTCTCTCGTAGATGTTATTGTAGTGACCATAATTTTTTATAACAGTAACAATAATATCATATGCGTGTGCAACAAAAGTACATAACGTATTTTAAACTATTTTTGAAATCTTCAAATTCTTTAAACATGGTATATGTATGTATGGTGAGGTAAAACATTTTCGCATAACAAATTAGATTTGCAAATATCACAAGTGTAATTATAGTATATTATGCAACAAGTTTTATAAACGGCATTTTAGTCACGAGTTTTAATTAGGCACGAGCGAAGCGCAGCGGAGCGAGTGTTTAATAAACGAGTGTCTAGAGAAGTTTATAAATCGAATTGCATACTATACTTTTTCTACGACCAACACAGAAATACTAAAATTCCGAAAATATTTTATTATCTGAAGTTATATTAACAAACTGGTAATACAAAATTATTTTTTCACAAGAAGGGCACTGTATTTTTACGACAAAATAGAATATTTCTTGCCTGTTGTCGCACCGCGTCTGTTGTGCCGTGACTAAACGCCGCGCGCCGTGACTAAAACGCACGAAGTCACAGCTTGTCAATGTGTATTTATATGTATGTGTATTTGTCAACAAAGATATGCCAATGCTTGTTCATTACCTAAATTTAGTTCGGGTGGATTAATTTCCAAATCAAATTCACAACTAGTAAAGTTTGAAAACGTTTTCGATCGGGGTGGAATGTTTAACAAGAAGTCATTCAAATTCTCTGAACTATAAATTTTATCATCCTCGCAGTTAGAATTATAAGTTGGTGAAGCAACAAGACCATTTAATATTGCAGTTTTAAGAGCACTTATGAATTGAAAAGGTGACGGATTAACGTGAGCCCTTCCATGTTGTCTAATAACACTAAAAAGGTCTTCTAGAGGGTCTTGATTTAATGCTCGAGTTCTAAGAAATTTAAAGCCAGCTTCTTGACACATATTTCAAATCATAATAGCACCTTGTATTGTCTGAATCCATCCTTCTTTACATTTTGGTGCTCGTGAAACACGACCTGTTTTAATATCAAAAAATTCCCAACTTTTTACTTTCTCCAGTATCGAATACCAAAAGTGAACGTGTTTACTTTTGTTGCTAACACAACATCTTAAAGCTTTGCCGCCTTTTGAGAATAACGAAACGCCATTAAAAGAATCGAAAAGCTTATCAACGTCAGATACAAATTCGGCTGTATAAATCGCGTCAGATGAAAAACCTGAAAAAATACTCATTGTTTCAAGAGAAGCCGCTACTGTATTACTCATAGTTTTGGCAGCAATAGATACTTTTATTTTAAGATGTGATTGCTGCAACAATAAGTGATCGTGTTTAATTTTATACAAAGTTTGAAACCTTTTTTGATTATCAAAATTGTGACATTCAATAATATGTTCCCAATTAGCAATTTTGTTCTCATCAAATTTTATGTTGTATGACTTTAGTGCATTTCTAGTAGATCTCTCTATTTCACGTATATGTCAGTACACGTGTATACGTATAATGATCTTTGACCGTGTAATTTTAAATACACGGGTACCTGTGAATTTTAATTTCACGGATACACGTGTAGTTATATTACACGTGTATTTAATACAAAAACACATCCGTTGCTAGGTAACGTGGATTTGAACGTACCGAACGGACCCGTGTATTAAAATACACGTGTAATTATATCCGTGTACACGTAGAATAAGAGTTAATTATACGTGAATTAATAACACGTGTATTTAATTCGCGAATGTCTCTACACGGATTTCCGTGTACACGTGTACCTTCAATACACGTTCAAAACCGTAGACTCTAGTTTCTAGTATTCTTTAAAAGATGTGGAGGATCATGTAGAGCAACAACTTTTTGATCATTTACCATGAAAAAAGGACCTGGCCTATCAATATGGCACTCTTCAATAAGTTGTTTTAATGTTGCAGCATTTGTCGAACCCTGGTCACATCTGCAACATGCAATATGGAGTATTTCCTCATTGCCATATGTTTATGGTCTCTTCAAATCACTCAATATCCACATTCATTATAAGCGAAGGACTTATCACAAGACTGCCCATGTTTTTATTACATTCTGTTAATTTTGATTGGTTTTCATGTGATTTACATAAAGAGTTAGTTCAACGTTAAAAAAGTTATGATGAATACAGTTAAGAAATGTTTTAGAGATTTAAAAAATTCAAAACTTGCTTTACAGAAGCAAAGCAGAATGAGAAAGTTTTTACATAAGTAACTATTACGTACATATTTGAATTTCATTCTTGATTCATATCTATTTTTTGTTTACTTTTCAGAGTTTGTTTTAAAGTTTGTTCGTTATTTATTTAAATATTTATATTTTTTGTTCAGTTCTGTTTATTTATTATATAATAAAACAGCACAATTAAACAATTTAAGAGTTTTGATTAAAAATTATTTATATTATTATTAATTATTTATAGTATTATTATTATTAATAATACCTGTTACACACATATCGATAAAATTCTGAAAAGACGTAATCGCCAAAATAGTCAACATTGACTATTTTGGAGCTTTTGTCTTTTCAAAACTTCATCGATATGTATATGTACTCTTATTCAATTTGAAATTTACGCGCTCTTTAGTTACGGGTAAAGTAGATATCTGAATTAAAATTTAAGAGCGATCTTTCCGTTCGAGGAGCGGCGGTTTTTGTACTCCCCTTAAAATCTTTTCTCCCACTACAAAACTGATAGGGGAAGTGAAATCTAACAAGGATAGTGTGTTCCGTCCTCGTTATCTCGTTGTCATTATAGGTCATAAATATTTTGTTAAGTATGCGATTATGAAAAAAGCTAGCATGCAAGGAAGTAAGAGAAAAAAGTGGAAGTATTAGTATTAGTATATCGGGTATTCAATTTGAATTGCCCAACATTGCTAATTTTAAGATTGAAATTCGGTTAAATTAGCAAAAATTCTTTGACTTTCATGCTGATTCTGAATTTATAATAAAAAAATAATTTAAAAACATCATTTTCAATTGTACCTAGGCTTTGTTTATACGCAAAATCGTTGCACTCTGACTCCAGCGTTTCGGTTTTGAACGTTTCATTACTTTTGATTGAGACTGTACACGTTCATTTATGTGTACACGTAAACAAATAAATGAACATGTAAAGAGAGCATCACGTTAGCAATTTCCTTTGAATTTATATCATGTAAGGCCGGCCGAAATTACCAACATAATTTTTTTTTCAGTACTATTAAAATGTGGTAACGCGTATACATAAATTTAAGTAATCAAAACGCTCACCATTTCCTTTGGCTACCGGGCACCGTCCGCTACCATCACCTCCCATTGACATGGTGCATTCATGCAACGATAACATGTGTTTACAATCATTTGTAAGAGACAACAGTTATTTACTCACCGGGGACCCCAGTCCCCTGGCCCCACAACCTCTGCACAACCTCTTGGTCAATTCACAACTCAATCTAGTGCCTCTATCATCGCTCCTGATGATGTCCAACCTTGGGCCTTAATATCACATCTGTTGCTCTTTCATAAACTATTGCTCTGAAACGTTATTTCCAGAAACACACGCCACATGCAACACAGATAGCCTCAATGACATGCAAACATACTCTACCTTACGTCTTTGTCATCTCCGACCCGTGGATTCTCTATCACCAATCCACTCTTCCACCAGGTGGCACAAATCAACGTCAACGTGGCATCTCACCAGGTTACGTCCCCTCCACCTGGCACGTAGGGGTGGTGACAATTTAATAACCTTAGGGTTCCCTGTCCGCTGCATCGGGTCCCTAAGGGGTCACCATGGGACCGTGAACAGTACTTCGTTCACTCTCGGTAGCGCTTTCCACCTTGTTAGTACGATTTCCCTTACGGAGTAACCACTACTCATGCAAGTGACATTACAATCCCTACGCCACCGTGGTTACCGAGCCTCACCCGGGGAAATCGCTTCATTCATACACCATGCAGGAAATACTTTAAGCTAATTCTCTACATATCATGCATTAGCTACAATTAATAACTTATCTCTAGATACCGCCTTCCTGCTTCTACCAGCGTAGCGCACCATACTTTCCGAACACATCCTGTATACGCATGCCAGGAATATAATACACGCGTACTATACAACTAACGCGAGTTACGTGTTGCAAGCGCAAGTTACAAGTTGGCCAACTTTAATTAATTACTTTTCGCACCTTTCTATCGTATTAATTAACACCGCAAACTCTTATTAATGCGCCTATCGATTACGTATCATAAACTCGACTGTGTCGATCTCCAAAGCAAAACCTTTGCTGCCCGAAAACTGTTTGTTTATGTAAACTCAAGAGGATCCTAGCATCGTCGTCCCAACAACCGTCTGGGTGAACGTAGATAAAACTCGCAGGCAAACGTTTATAATTCTTTAATTCTAAACGCATTACATTTTTACTTAACAATAAACGTCTAACAATCAATTAAAATGAACAATATTCCGCCTCGTGCTTATTTTGTACATTTTATTTTCATTGAAAGACTCACAAATTGTACTCGGACAAATACACAATATTAGAAATTTACTTTAGTTGATTATATTCAATCCACCATAAACGTAACATATTCATTTAAACATACACGGTGGTGATAAAATCACGCACCAAGCTCTTAATTTGTTTATTTAATGTTTTTCTTGCAAAATCTTGAAAAGGTAAATTTATAATTTTAAGGACACATTTTAGTATTTTCTTGATCGCCATTTGTTTTTCCGCAGTGACGTCATCCTTAATTTTTTTTTAATAGCAACCCTAACTTTTTCATGCATACTTTGATCGTCCTTCTAGCAAAATTGCGATATAAAAAAATTAGTACCTTACACATTAAATTTTTCAAAACAAATAAACAATATAATTCAAAAATACAATTTTATTTTACTATAATAGTAATCTCGAAATTGTAATCAAATTCCCCAAGAACCAGTTGTTCTGATTTTCAGTGCAGCATAACATAAATTCTTGATAAAATTTCAGACGACGCGACGCCGGTAAGGATCTTGTTTTTTTTTCCGAAAAACTTGTTATGTAATGTACTATTTTGTTCATTTTAAATAAATTAAAAGCTATACGAGCCCTAACAACTATATGTTGGAACAAGCAGTTATGTCTGAAATAAATCGTGAATTCGGTGAAATATTGTGACGAATTTTTTCAAGATTTTGTGAATTTATGTCATTATGTTTAACAGACCTTTTGCAAGTGTATTTGAACAATGAAAGTCAATTGCTTTAATATAATTCTTTTTTTATTTATTTTCAGCGCAATACTTTTGACAACTAAACGTTGGAACACGTAGAATTTAACAAAATAAGAAACAAATTTAAGAAGACTTAACATCTCCTTTTGCCCGAATAACTGCCTGAAGTCTATCAGGCATAGTATCGACAAGACGTTTGCAAAATTCAGGTGTAAAACTATCCCAAATTTCTTGTAATTTGGCGCGCAACTGAGGTAGGGTTCGTAGAGAATTGTTTTTTAAATTTTGTTTCATTTTATGCCACACTATTTCTATTGAACTGAGATCTGGGCTGCTGGAAGGATGTGACAAAACTTTAAAACCATTGTCCCCAAACAATTTTTTTGGTGTTTTTCTTGTGTGACATGACGCACCGTCCTGTTGAAATATGTAATCTCCATTCGGATATAATTTTGCAACAAGTTTTGAAGAATATTTTTATATTTTTCTGCGTTTACAATCCCTTCAATAAATTTTAAAGTGCCCAATCCCTTAGCTGACATCCGTCCCCAAACCATAAAGCCTCGTGGGAATTTAACTGTTCGTTTAAGGCAGTCTTTATGGAAAGCTTCTGCTTTTTCTCGATTTACTCGTTTACGATGATCTCCCACGCAAACATTAAATTTGCTTTCATCACTAAATATGACTTTACGCCAGTCAATTTTAGACCACGAAAGTTTAGATTTAACCAAAATGTAACGATTCCTTTTTTGTTTTTCTGTCAATAATGGCTTTTCTTTGACCTATAAATTGGAATATATTCAATGGAAAAACTTTGGCACACTAAGGCCCGATTTTACAATCGTCGGATAAGCATTATTCTTAGAATAACGTGACGTAGGTGTGGCGTAGATATGGAGGAACGTTAAAGGATATTCAAAGAACATTGTTTTGCCTTCATGGTACTGCCGAATGATAATCTCCCGCACTTTTCGATCAGTTGGCTTCCCCCGTCCCATTATTGTCACAATATTTCAAAAATTATATGATTTTGACGACAACAGAACAAAGTACAGACAAGATGTCAACTTTACGACTTGGTAAAACCACGTAAAACATTGTTGACAACAAAGGCTTGTTTTTTTTCAAAGCGGCCTTAGCGTCACTGAGATGAAATTGAAGAAAAGTAAAAAAACCAATGCGTGTTCCAACATTTAGTTGTCAGTGTTTTCATGTATCAAATGTGTAAATAAATTGCAATAAATTAAACAAAAGTTAATTTTGCTCTAAATATAATTCGAAACAACATTAAAAATATTGCTAGTTGCTTATTTACTGTTTAAATTAAAAAAATTGTTATAAATTCAGTAAACTAGCATTTTATTTGAAAAATGTTGCTTGTTCCAACATATAGTTGTTAAGGCTCGTAAATAAATTAAATGCTTTCTTTCATTTCTTTGTTGTTTACATGTATAGACAGATAGGTATAATTTTTTGTCAATTATTTCGATTTTACTTGATTTTGAATATAAACCTACTAATGAGAAAATGATTTTTGCAATTATATTATTATATTGTGCACCAACTCAAAAAGTTTTGTTATGAAATGTATAAAACTGTTCATTTTAACTAATATAAATTCAAAAGAAATTGTTAAAATTGATGTTTTATTTCATTTATTTGTTGTTTACTTGCATATTAGATAGATATCATTTGTCAGTTATTTAGGCAACTTGATTTTATAAATGAATATGGCCTACTTATTTAATAATGTTTTTTTAAAATTATTTCATTATACATACAGTGTGTTCCCAGGTGGCCTAAGAAGAGGAAAAACATTTTTATTTTCAACTTTAGAAAAAAATATTATTCTTTATGAAAGCTTTAGCTTGTTCGAAAACCATTAATTTTCTGAACAAAATTCAGACAATTCTAAAAATTTAAAGCGAAAAATTTGTTCGGTAATGAATTAATAATCACGACATCTCTTATCGCGAATGTTAGTCAGCTAAGAGACGAAGTATGGTCAATTTTTTTTTTCAACAAGATGAATGTCCTGCCCATTCGATCATGCCAATTTTACAATACTCTAAGAAATATTTTGAAAGAACATTTTCCAAATAAATGGATTGGTTGTAAACTGGCCAGTTCCTTCACCGAATTTGAATCCATTGGACTCTTTTTGTGAGGATATTTTACGTTAGTAATTTAGAAAACGATGTTTCAGTTTTAAAACAAAAATGAGAAATGCTGTCATTTCTATCACGGACAATGTTGTTACTAATGTTTATAAAGAATTTTTGTACACATTTGAAACCTGTGTTGAAATCGAATAAAATACAGTCGAACCTTCATAATTCGAATCTCAAGGGACCGGAAAATTACTTAAATTAGTTGTAGAAATTTCGAGTTAAAGAAAGAAATTTCAGTTGTACACAATGTGCAGGGACATCAGTAAACCTCGACTTACAGAAAATTTTGAGTTGTGGAGGTTCGAGTTATAGAGACACGACTGTAAATATTTTTCCATAATTTTAATTTTTTATTTCAAGAAAAACAATATCTGGTTTGTTTAAAAGTTAATGGTTTTCGAATAAGCAAAAACTTTTATAAAGAATTACATTTTTGTCTAAATTTGAAAATAAAAAAGTTTTTCCTCTTTTCAGTCCACCTGGGGACACACTGCATATTGTAAGCACATTTTAGAAATGTTGATATCACAGTAAAGAGAAAGAAAATCTCTACCCAATGAATTAAAAAAATTAGTACATTACTATTTAAAAAAATATGGTTGTACAAATATTTTAACAAGTAGCAGTGCAATTGTTTTTTCTTTTATTAATTTCTTTTATTAAAAATTTAGACTCTTAGTAAACGTCGATTTTTTTATCCATGGCTCCTCGTAAGCCATGGTGATATAATGCTATACACCAACTATGTACAAATGTCGCCATAACTTCTATATTATTAATTTTAAGATGAAATAGCAAGCATTATTTGTAATTAAAATTTAATGTTTTTTCATTTGCCAACAAAACATGGTGGTCTTTTACAAACAACTACACTTCTGCAAGTATTCTGAGAACGCGATGAGTTAAAATTTTTTTCAGATCATCACTATTAATTAATTAATTATTTATTAATTTATTAATTATTAATTAATTAGTCTGTCCTTTTTCAGAACACAAAATTAAGAAATTCAATAACACCTACAACGAGATTTCGTAAAACAGTTATACATAGATTTGTAGTAAAGTAGGTGCTTTTTGAACCACGTTTGAAAGTTTCTCGATAACGAATATGAAATTTTTTATACACCTCTGTAAACATAACATGCTCTAAGTTTGCCTGTAAACTTGGATCATTTTTATTATTTTTACATTTTTATTATTTTAACAAGAAGTACCAGAAAAAAATGTTAAAGTTGATCTACAAAATACTAAAACATCTTAATTAATATCTATTAATTGACAGACAATATTGATTTTTTAAAACAGACGTTTTGTTCATCATTTCTTAAGGAAGTACGTAATTTTCAATCCGCGATATCTTTTATAATAAAGGCGCTACATGCAATTCCGTTTCGTAAAAATGCATTGAAAACGCCCTATACTGAAACGGAAAGATCGCTCTTAAGGCTACAATAGTTCCGGGAACCGCCCTTAGTGTCTCTGCTACCTACAAAAAATTTACACAGAGTTGATCCTCTTTCACTACTTTCTCTATGGTTGTACACGTTGTATCGTTTTATATCGAGCGAGTTCGCGTTGACGCTCGCCGAGCGGTCTGATCAAAAGTGTGAGAGAGAGCGACTGTGTTTCACTGCTTGTAAGAGTGAGAAAAAGAAACATTCCGATTGATCTGAGCGTAAACGCGAACTCACCCATAGTTATGTACACTCATACGCACCTTAAATGCACCTCCCGCGCGCGAACCTCACCCTTAAAACCTTGTGATACAAGGTTCACAGAACTGTCAATTGTAGCACTTAAGCTGCGTATGAGTGTACGAGAGTCTACGTCATTTTCGCATACGAATCTTGTCGCTTGGTTCGAGAATTGGGCCCCAGGTCTGTTAGAACTCGCTTTTCATTCAGAAGGTCTGGGGACGACAACTGAAAATACTGGCCGAAAACATGATAGGTACTACCACAGTCACCACAGTCCTATACACTTATACAGTCTGTTCACTGACGCTACTTTCGCGTACAAAATTCTTGGAAACTCGGAGAAGAATGCGCAATAGTCTCGCTGCTTCTATTCGTAGTCTGGTTTAGAGATGTAATTTTTCAGGAAAAATAAAAAAGACGGAAATTTTCCGATGACCTTTTCCGGTAATTTACCAGAAAATTTCCAAATCAATTATAGTAACCTATTTCTTTAAAAAAAATATTTTTATAAACTCAGGAGCAAACGATAGTTAAAATAGTAGGTACCAAATACACATGTACAACGGTAATATAAAAAATGACTGAAATTACAAAATAATCTGTATTCACAAACCAAACTTACGCTGTGGCGTTTGCTTATAATTCATAAATTGTACGTGTAGGTTGAAGTTAGGTTAGGCATTACATTTGTCTGCGCAAGCGAGACAAGTAATAACATCGTTAAATTTTCGTCGGAAATTTTCCAAAAAAATTGGTTGGAAAGTTTCTGGAAAATTTCCATTTTGGAAACTTTCCAAATTGGAAAATTTCTGAACCAACAGCCCTAGTCTGGTTTACCGGCTTGGTTCGGGCAACTGCAAACACTGCAAGATTTTAAATTTTATTGTTTGCGCCACGTAAGAATCAACTCGCAGAAGAATGCGCAGTGGTTACATTGAAGACACAAAGATCAAAGGTGCCGACACCAAAGGTATATTTTCGTGACTAACGCGGTTCAAAGCATGGTTTAAAGATTACGTCATGGATTACAGTAGTCGCGTAGTAGTAGCGTGTTGGTTGAAATATCTCTGTGGTACTTGGAAAAAGAGGAACATAAAGGTCAATAGGTGACAAATTCGCTGCACACGTGTAAACCAAATTACAACGATTACTAGCCGAAAATAATCGAACCATGTATGCAGAAAATGTACTCAGGTCGAAAGGTTCATTCATGTGTTACAGTAACCGCGTTCAAAAATTGTAACCGTGACGTTATAGTTACTCACGAAAACGTTATTGTTTAAAACACGACGTCTTTCATCCGTCGCGAAAACATCCCTCAAGTGAAAAGACTGTATAGACTGTGATACTACGAAGCTTAAAGATATGCTCTTGCGCATCAACTACATCATTCGGTGACAAAAGCACTGCGAATTCATCTTAAAATGAGAAAATAAGAAAAAAAATTCGCACATTTAATGAGATCGGAGACCTAATTAAAGCATTAAACTGACGACAAAATATATAAAAGCATCATAAATGGACATTTATTAATTTTGTTTCTTTCAATTATAGTACACAAAGTTTTATTTTTGTTACCCAGTGACGCTATGCGCAAACGAGATGTAAATTCGACTGTTTATGTATTATTATTATATATTATTATATTATTATATATTATGGATTCAGTTTCCTTTTGGAAGAATTCGCATTTGGCAGGATTCAGTTTCAATTTCGCCTGTTTTATTCTCTGGAAGACGTCTGTTAAGTTTGCAAGATGTTCTTTAAAAGTTCTTCCAACAACAATCACATCGTCTAAATATACGAGGCAAGTTTTCCAGCTAAGTCCGCGCAATACCAATTCCATGAGTCGTTCAAAAGTAGCTAGGGCGTTGCAAAGACCAAAAGGCATCACTTTGAATTGCCATAAATCATTTCCAGCAGTAAAGGCCGTCTTTTCCTTGTCTTCGGGATGCATACCAACTTGCCAATAGCCACTTTTCAAGTCTAAGGTCGAAAACCATTTCGCACCGGATAAGGTGTCTATTGTGTCATCGATCCTGGGCAAGGGATAACTGTCCTTTTTCGTGACATCATTTAATCGTCTATAGTCCACACAAAAACGCGTGCTGCCATCCTTCTTAGTCACCAGTACAACGGGAGATGCCCATGGACTTTGCGACGGTTCTATAACGTCTTGGTCTTGCATCTTCTTAATTAAATTTTCGGCTTCTTCTCTTTTTGCCAACGGCAGTCGACGCGCGGGTTGTCGAATTGGATTCGAGTCGCCAGTGTTTATTCTGTGATGTACATTGTCTGTCCGGGTTAAGTCATCATCAGTATAAGCAAAGATTCCTTTAAATTTTCGAAACAGCTCTCGTACGTCTTCTGTTTCTTTGGGTTTCAGCAATGTTGATGTACCAGTCAGCAATTTCTCTAGTAGTGGTGGTAGCGTGTCAGACTGATGCCGAGCGGATGCATCGTTCACTTCAATATGGTTTACAGAAACAATTGCTTCACACTTGCCCACTACAGTTCCGCCGGGTATGGTAACTGGGTAACTGTTGACATTTGCAAGACGGATAGGAACTGTTTCTTGAATCTTCACCAGAGTTCCAGCCAGTAAAATTCCCTTCTTGGCGCAGTTAGTTTCAATTGGTTTTATGATCCCAGTAGGATAGCTACCAAGATTGCCTTCCATTTTTGCCAAGATTATCTTGTCGGTTAAGGCGGGAATGTTCACACTTTCTTTCAGTTTTATTTTCAATACGGTAGGTGAATTTCCAGGGATATGGAGAGGTATCTCTTCTGTTCCAATGCGTAGAACTTTATCCTTTAGATCTACAACCAAGCCGTTTTTCTTAATGAAATCTACTCCAAGTATGAAAACATCAACGATATCAGCCACTAAAACCCTGTGACTAAATTTCGTACTTCCAATCTTCAATTCAATTTCGGCTTCCCCACAAACAGGAGTAACCTCTCCAGTAGCCGTCTGGATGTGATACCTTCTTCCAGTATTTATTAGTTTCCATTTTGGTAAGAGATCTGTTCTTACTATGCACGCATTTGCACCAGTATCGATTGTGAATTGGAAGGATCTCTTGCCAATTTGTCCATTTGCTATCAAACTATTTTCATTATTTCTTATTCTAGAAATAGAGACAATCTTGGGCCTATCCGTAGAATCAGTCAGCATGCGCCCCTTCTTGCTGACTGGAATTAGTTTAACGAATCACTATCATTGTAGTGGCGCGGCCGCTTGCGCCTACAGTTGGAGCGCAGATGGCCTTGCTGACCACAGTTCCAGCAACTCATTATTCGCTTGACATTGCCTGCGGTTTTATTTTCTTCCAACTGTTTCAGTCTATCCAAAATTTCTGTCAGTGCATGTGTACGTTGTAACCGAGTTCGTTTTAAACAACCAAAAATTAATGACGAATATATAAAACAAAATACAGTGGAGTCCGCTTATAGAGACATTCAAAGGAAAGAATAATTAAGTCATACTAGACGGACGACATTATAAGCGGAACTCTATATGAAGACTAAACCACTGGGTACAAGTACTACGTCATGATAAGCGGTTTGTCACTATATGCGGAGTCATACTGAGCGAACTCCACTGTACACAACAACCAAAAAATTAATTTCGATCTGTTAAATTATTTGAAAGGTGCTAGTTTTTTTATTTAATTCCTTCCTTATTATTTTTTTTTATTTAAAAAGAAATGTTTGTAGCATTTTAATTGATTGTAACCCTATGGCCTTGACTTGCTTTTTTGAAAGAAAATTTCTTTTGCTCAGGAGCAATATTAAAAAATGCAATTCCACAAGGAACAATAGAATTTGCAACTGCGTATGAAACAGAACGATAAGGATAACCCGGGTTCGTTCGACCTTTGGTTATTAAATTAGGTCGCACGAACACAAAAGATTAGTCATGGACGCCATGAATCATCCACCTTATCGAATGCTGACGTGCAGTGGAACGGGTTGTTACATTAGATTATTATTCTCGCTGTCATTTACAATTGTTACACTCGGACGCTCTTTGAAGAAAACAGATCCATTTTTTCCACAAACTAATAAGGTGTGACAAAAGCTATCAATATTTTGTATAAATCTTTTTCTGTTCAAAACGTACTATAGTTTTGCAAACAAAAAAAAAGGGAAAACGTGATTTTAATGTCAACCCTAGAATGGGCGCCTAACTAGTTTTTGTTAGAAATAGAAAATACTCTAATTAAATACACTTATCTATAGGTATTTACTGCTGAAAAAGCAAAACAAAAGCAATGTATCAGGTATTCAATTGAACACTTCATCAAGTACCCTTTGAATTTTTCGTAGCATTATGACGCAGGACTTAGGTGTTCCATTAAGCTCTTCGCTCTCCTTTCTTCAAAAATCGCAACCATCTTGACGAACTTATCAATTGAATACGCTTTATGTATGTATGTACATTACAGTTTCTATTTTGGAGGATTTCCATACCATTAATTATTTGTTCATAAATTAGATAATTTTGACAATTTGCTTTTCTGCTTATTGATAAAATAGAAGGGGATGATTTAACTAGCACATGCAACTACTGGTCTTTTCAGAATTACGTATCTCTCATATGAAGTCGCAATTTCAACATCACTTTGCTGGCTTGGTATTTTCTACAGTTACCTAATTGTTTGGAATCGAAATTTTGAATGAAAGATTCAACACAGAATGGTGTGGTAATTTGATAAACTTATTAAAAAATCAAGACACACTTATTATATTTGGACGAATTCTAATATTTGACGTACATACTTATTTCTGAAGTGTAAGAGCAAATAGTGTCGATTTTTTACGATCCAATCCATTCTTATCGATCTTAATTCAATCACAGTTACTTACTTGAATGTTTTCGCTCAGACAGCACAGATAAATATTTATCTAAAGATAATATTGAGAATGTAAATTTATTACAAATAAATGTTAATGTAAGACCGACCTTGTGTTCAGATTTCACCAATGATTGTGTCTTATGTATACGGAGCGCAGATGGCCTTGCTGACCACAGTTCCAGCAACTCATTATTCGCTTGACATTGCCTGCGGTTTTATTTTCTTCCAACTGTTTGAGTCTATCCAAAATTTCTGTCAGTGCATTGTCGTCGGCAGCTTTCACCTCTCGCACTCGTACAAGGCTTCTAGAGGCTTGCTTGGCTGCCTCGAATTCCAGAGCACGGGCCAGTACATCTGTGCACTTGGAGAAGTTACCCAGTGGCAAGACTTGCTGCATCTCTTGGTCTCTAGTACCGTCAATGAATGCTTGTATGGCCAGCCGGTGGAAAACAGGTTCAGGCAGGATGTCTCCGTACACCATTCGGACCAATCTCTCGACATCGAGTTCAAATTCCTGTAATGACTCACCATTCTTCTGGGTACGAGTTTTCAGTTGGATAGTGTGGAGTTGCTTCATGTGTGCGTCACCAAATCGCATGTCCAAGTGTTCTACTAGTTGATCAAAGTTGTTCTGAATTTCTTCGGGAATCGATTGTAATGCACTCAATGCTGGGCCCCGCAAAACTAACACGAGGGCTGCAGCCTTATCGCAATCATTCCAGCCATTTACATCAGCTGCGACTTTGAATTGTCTAATAAAAGTAGACCATGGTAAGTCCCCTTCAAATTTGGGTGGTTTCAGTTTTTGGCTTGACGACACAGATGGTGTAATAGAACGACCAAGTCCTACTTTATGCAGTTGTTTGGTTAAGTCTTCAAATTTATCGTGGAACTGAATTTCTATTCCTCCGATTTTCTCATCAAGTTTGCAGTCAAATTCAGTTTTTATCTCACCAATATGAGTTTTTACATCTTCAATTTGATAAAAAATTGTGTGTTCAAATTGTCTCTTCACATTTTCAATCTTTCCATCAGTTTCCTCACCGAATTGTATTTTAAGATCTTCGATCTTTTCATCGATTTGATTTTTCACCTCCTGTAATTTCAGATCGGTGTTTAAACTGGAAGTTTCAATTTTTATTTCCAAGCTTTCTATTTGTTTTCTAGAAAGTTCCATTTGTTGCGTCATTTCTTCCTTCATATTTTCATTGACTTCTTTAATTTCTTTCATTTCTCTAAGTAGAACTGCGGTATTTTCAATTGCAAATTCAAATAATTTCGGATCTCTTCCTTCTTCTCGGAGAGCTCGTTCAAGCCGTTCTTGTAAAACCGCCGACATGAAGGCAATTTTGAAATATAGGGTTGCTGCGTTCTGGCTCCTTTGTTGTTCGATCGAGATGAGTCTGAGTCTGAGGTGAGATTGGGATTTTTACGACAAGAATATTCACTTGACATCTGATTTACTTCAACTTGGGTGTTGTCTCCTGTGATCGTCTGATTTGCGGCGAGAGTTGCTTCAAAAATTTGTGCTTGACGTAGAACAGTTTCTAATGCGGGCAATGCGGCAGTTCGGACTTGAGGATGAGGAGTATGTAAAATAATCATGTCACGAATTTGTTCGTCAATCAATTCATTTTGACATTGTCAACAATTAAATTGACATTCACGAGCTAGACCTCGAAGTTCGACGACCCATTCTGCATAGGACTGGTCCTTTGACATTAGCGTCTTGCGAAATTTGACTCGAGCGGTCATTGGATGCGTTTTTTCTTTAAAATATTCGGTTAGAGCTGCAGTAGGTACAGAAAAAGTTTGTTTGCTGATGTCAGATGAGCCAAATAATTTTTGTAAAAGTATAAAAGTTTCGTCGCCGACCCATGATAAAAAGTATGCTCGTCTGCTTTCTTCTGATAACACATGATGAGCTTCGAAATGCTGCATGAGTCTTGACTGTTTTGAGTAATATGTTCGCCAATCTTCTTTAGGATTAAACGTTTGAAAAGTGGGTACATTCGACGACGTTTGTATGAAAGTAGAGTCACCTCTTTCTAAATTGGAGTTTTGCCTTCCTGTGAGCATTTGGATCAATTCACGATGCTGTTGATCACGTTGTGCCCGTTCTTCTATCATTGATGCGAGTAGTGCTTTTACTAAATCATCCGTAGCCATTTTTATTAAAAATTAGTTTCTAGATCGAAATTCCTCACGAGACTGCGCCAAAAATGTTATGATTTATTCTTGTTAAAACTAATGTTACAAAAAATGTATTATATCAAAAACAAGTGATATTATCAAACATTCCTCTTATCAACGAAAACAGATTCTAAGCGGTCTGTGATTGTACCGTCCTAGATTATTTTATTAATAGACATATCATAAACTAAGCAGAGGTTTCAAAACAAAGGAACCGCACGCGCTTGTGTTACGTGCCAAATGTGGCGCTTTAGCGCGAAAGTGGCGCTATCATTTAAAAATTGGCGTCATACAAATTCGGTTTGGCGCTATCCTATTTTAAAACATAAAAATTACGGCGCTTGTTGGCAGTTAGTGATTTCATTTTGCTGATATCTGTGTTGACATTCCTGTTCGTCAAAAATAACAAACGTCAAGTTACAACACAAACTCGACAATTTATCTGAAACGTAACCAGTTGTAAAATCGTTGAAGTAACATGGGACGAATTTAATAAATAGTGGCTTGAAGAAAACTGTTGAAATTATAATATGATATAGGTATGTATGTATAATACACTGCGCCAGTAAATTAAGGGAACGCCAGAGAATCGCAAACATGTTGGCTAAATTTAATAGTAAGCAAATGTATAATAACCAAACTGAAGAAAGTAACAGTAACGAAGAACTACGAGTAATAGAAATCTATGAGGAAGTAGTAAATGAAAAACATAACAAATAAATATACATATAAATAAATAAGTGAATGAATTTTGTTTTTATTTATTTAATCATTGTTTTGCTTTATTTGGCGCGAGGTAGCACTTTAGCTAGTTACTTTAAATTTGGCGCCAAGTGGCGCTTCGAGTTAGAATACTTGGCGCAATCTCTTCTTATTCGTCTGGCAACACTGTGTGGTAGGTTAGTTTTTCATTTTTGAGCAATACCGTTCATATTTAGGGAATCAATTTCTTTTATAATGAGGAACTTACAGTTTTAATTAAAGACATAGGTTTTGAGACACCCTGTATAGTCAAAGCTGAAAACTATGCATGTGCCAAACGGCAAAGTATCCGCCCTCCCATGCTCTCCGCCTATCAACGTTATTGTTCATGCGGCATGAAAGAGATCAAAATATGGTCTTCCATCCTTTAATCTTGTCCATGCAGTCGAAGAGGCAAACGCAATATATTTATATTATATATATGTCTGTGCCTTTGGTCTGTGCATACGGGCATCACTGTTTGAGTTGGCAGTGCTGAATTTTGTTTTTAAATGGCACAACTGGAGTAATTTCTTGTTGTTGGCGACTTGACACTGACAGCCGTTACCAGTGTTGCCAACTTGGTAGAATTTCCTCAAAATCTGGTGGATTGAGAGTTCCAACTAGTGCCGAAATTTGGTAGTTAGTGGTATAGTCGAAAATCTGGTGGAATGAGTTTTTTAATTTCAAAAAATACAAAATACAAGCTGTTTGTAAAATAATGAATTTTTTCATAATAAAAATTTTTCAAACTTTTCAATTCTGCACTCTGGCATTTCCTTTTTTTTTTTCATTTACTACTCTATTATCGAAAGGCAGAACTATATAATTATTTCGTAGGAAATCAGGGAAGACCCCAGAATTTTAGGTAGCCCGAGGTTATAAAAGAGAGTCCCCGAACGCTTTAGTTATTTGTTGCAATTTTTTTAATTAAATACAGCAGTGAAATTTATTGTTGTACCGTATTTTATTGCCAAGTAATTATTTATTTGATGTATATTACGTTTTAAGTTTATTTACTTGATATAAATTATTTTACTTTAATTTTTTCCTTAAACTCTTATTATTTTAATTTTTCACATATTTGGAATAACCTTTTCATTAAAGCTATACTTATGACTTTTTGTGTGACATGATTTCTCAGTTTTATAGATCTAAAATGCCAAAACCGCAATACATTCAAAAATTATTTATAATTAAATATTTAAATACATGTGATAGTTTATGTTACTTTATTTGGAAAAGAAGTTTGAATTCTGGTTGATTTGGATCTCCCATTTAGTGGAATGGAATTTCCCACTGTTGGCAACACTGGCAGGGTTGCCACAATCGTTACAATTGTAACGATTTCATTACAATTTAGTCGCTGTCGTTACGTCGTTACTACATTGTTTAAAACAAGCAAATTTCATTACTAAATTAATGATACATTTAGCGATTTAAGTATATCGCGAGAAATCGCTTATTCATGTTATATCACAGTTTTGTTTTGGTAAAATTTGAAACATTCAAATTGATCATCATGAAATTACTATTGTCAGTTTGGCCCAATCGGTTTTGTGGTTTGGCGTTTAGACTCTGCAATAGATAAGTAAGTACCGGGTGGACTATTTTTGATGGTTTTACAGGGTTTCTTGGTTATTTATAGGAGAAAAAGAAAACCGTTTTTGCAACCCAGTACCATTCCAGTACTATTTTTTCGAGAGGTGAAGACAAAAGTTAGCTACTTGGATTCATTCGGGAAATATCGGCCGAAAACGAATTTTCACGAAAAATTACTTTTCACAATATTTCAGCTGATATTTCCCGAACGAATCGAGGTAGCTAACTTTTGTCTTCACCATTGAGTTTTTCTCGAAAAAGTTACACTGGATCGCGAAAACGGTTTTCTTTTATTCGTATAAATAACCGAAAAATCCTGTAAAACTATATTTTATATTTTATAAATATTTGTAGGTTTTTATCTCTATCGAAGCCCAATGCAGCACAAATGCAATCAAATTGTACAATGAATGAATCAGGTGTTACAGAAGAAATTACATTTTTATTTTTCTTTAACAAATTTTAAATATGTAATGTGGCAATTTTATAATTACCTAAAGAATTTATTTTTTTATTTTTGTAGTTTATTTAGCACTAAACTTATTTCCTAGTCCATTTGAATATTGGCATAAAATTAAGAACTATTTACATACGTACATAGAGTACTAGTAAAACAAATACAATAACTCGTGATTAACTATTTTGAAGTTCCCGCCTTTCATTACATTTAATTAGGGTGATCGTACCGGTTAGCCGGACAACACCACATTTCGGACAATTCCCAACATAAACCATTAAAATAGTAAATGCCTTATACGTTTTGTATATTCGAACTCATTTGTGCGTTCAGTACACTATTTTCCTCCAACTAACATTTTCCCAGTGGCCTCTTGTGAAAGAAATAGGAACAAAATAGTTTAAAAATGGGCGACTTGTAGAGACCGTGTGTTAACAATTGCTTTTTAACGTAAAACGTAGAGGATACGCTCTATTAAAATAGTAAGTACATATTGTAATATTCAATTCATACTGTTATTCTTGGTTTTTCATAGTCAATAAACATGTAAACTTAATTTTTATGCATGAAAATCTTGATTACTAAGGTAGTAGTCACACTGCGGCAATTGCGTTCGTGTACAATTGTAGACAATCGAGCACAAACAACTAAAAGTTTAAAGCACTGTCACACGTATCAAGTGTCAACAAGTACTAGCAACTAAAGTTAAAATTGTAACAGGGTTATGTTTTCATGAGTTAAGAAGATTGCTGCACAGATCCTTTTGTTTAACTAAACAAATTTTATAATAAAAGTATAATTTAATGTCTGTAAAGTTAAAGAAACGCACGTGCATATCAGCTGGCACCGAACAATATTACGGTGCGCATGCGCACGCGATTGGTTGCAGCGAGCGTCGACTAAAAATTAAAACATGTTCGAAAATTGAACTGCTGGACATGATACGACTGCATTCGATGGTGCTTGCTGCCGGCAGTGGGACCAGCGACATAGAAATGCATTCGTTTGAAATTTAATCGCCTGCGCTCGCTTGCTTGCAATTGTTCGGTGTGACTGCTACCTTACTAAATTTCTAACCGTCGAATTAAAGTGTCCGGGAAACCGGTTCCACATAAATGCCAAAAACGATTTCTCGGACAAGCTGTCCGAGAACCGGTATTAGACGGTGAAAATTATTTTATCCTTTTCTATCAAATGAAGTATAAATATATCTTTCATATTTGCTCTCATTGTTCAAAAATGTATGAAGAATATAGTCACCAGTTTTCGGACACCTTTTTCGTATTATACGTGAAAGATACAAACAACTTTTATCGGTGTCCGAAGAACACGTAGTTTTCGGACTAATATGCTATATACACATAATTTGGATTTTTTGAAAACATTATATTTATTATTTGCAGTTTTTATCTTTTATCATTACCTTAATGACAATTTACAAATGATTTATAGAGCGATTCTGCTCATATCTGTAGCAACCGTAAGATCTGTAAGCCTGTAAGTCAATTATTAATAGGTGGAATTTTGAAGTTCTTCGTATGATACGATTTCTTGTACGTCTATAAGATATTACCACAGAGACTTACGAGTAATCCTAGGACCTAGGAGAAGTCATACCCTCCAAAGAACTTCAAAATTCTATATTTTAATAAATGAGTTACAGATTTACAGATCTTACGGTTACAGATACGAGCAGAATCGACACATTTTAGTCTTTCACAAAATTATATGTTTCGGCAAAAATTTGAACAATAACATTGGCTCACTTTAAACGGACACTAAAAAAAAAGAGTTTGTGATACAATTTTCATCGGACAAGAACTATCTTCAATAACATTGGCGTTCAGATGACAAAAAAAGCAAAATAGAAATGGTAAAGATTAGGAGGGAAAAGAGAGAACAAATAAAAATCCAAAAACAATCAGAATCAGGAAAAAGGGGAAAAAACAATGTTACTGTAAATAATGAAGACAATATGGTAACCAGTAAAACAAAAAGAGCTCTGTGTACGTTTTGTGAAGAAAAGCTAATTAGTGATGCCGAGGAGGATGAAAATAAGAACATAGGTTGTGATGAATGCCCTAGATGGTAAGCATCGTGGTACCATTTCAACTGTACTGATATGTAGGTATGTCAGAAGTGACTTACAATGAAGCGGCCGAAAAAGATTATATCTGTGATATGTGCCGATAGGTGTGTATGTATACTCTCTCCGGCGATAGATTGCAAAATTTCAAATATCCTAACATATTAAAATACCCTAGAATCGAGAAGATTAACCAATAGTATTACTCCTCGGGCATATACAACATTTATACCAATTGCAGGCGCATGATGTGCTCACTCGATGCTACTCGATTCTAGGGTATTTTAATATGTTAGGATATTTGACATTTTCCATCTATCGCTGGACAGAGTATACCTAACTACCTAATATGTATGTGATTACAGAAGTGACCTTTTCTTTATATTTATTAATATTTGACTTTATTTTAAAATGACTTTCTTCATATTTATTTGAACTGAATTTTTATTTTAGAACGATATTTTTTATACTTATTTGAATTAAAATTTTATTTAGAATATTAGGTATTTTTGTGTTTTCTCATTTATATAAAAATGTAGGTACTAAGGATAAATATAAAGTAGAAACTGTATATTTAAAATATCAATAAAGTTCTTTCCTGAGTTGTTTTCAAGTTTTTTCTCGCACAATCAATTCTCGCTACAAATTTTTACCTATAGGTATTAAATACACGCTTATTTTATTAAAGTGTTTTGTAGTATAATTTACGTAAGGAATCTAGCTAATTTTGATAATACGATGACAATTATAACTCATTTAACATTTTTCTTTACCTTTATATTGGTAGGCGGTCGAAAAAGACGGCTTTTCGGCCAGCTGGCCGAAAATTGGTTCAAAAATGTCTGATAATTTGTCCAGGATGTCTGAAAACTAGTAATAAGTGTTTTTCCTCAATTATTTTGAAAAAGAGTTGAAATAGCCAGTTGTGACATGCCCCCGGCCCTTCTCAACACTACAAGGATTATATTTGTTTCTATGTAAGTGCATTTCCTAACAAAAATAATTAAATTATTAACATTCTCCCCCGACAAATCACTTAAGTGTCCGATAACCGGTCTATTCACCCTACTATTTGACTTTCCTTTTCATTACATTATTTTAACTGCTTGTAGCAACCCAGGCTAGCACGTACCAAGTGCCGAGGTAGCAGAGGTAGTGCAGCAAAGTATAAAGCCCATGTCCCACTGCAAAAATTTTATAAAATATTTTTATACAAAGTTTTTATAAAAACAGTATGATTTCATAATTTTGTGAAGTACTTTAAAAAGGTGTCTCACTGTAAAATATTTTTATAAAATTTTTACATAAACAAGTAACATTATCTACACTCTACAGCAAAGTGTACTGTTTTAAAAAGTTAAAATGAATATTCAAGACAAAACCAGCAAAGTGCTGCTATTGTGGCTACTATGGGGTGTATAATAATTAAGAAAAACAAAAGAAAACCAAAACAATCCAGAAAACGTAGATGGTGGGTTAGGCCCTGGATATCTCGAAGGATTGAAGGTAGTGGTCAAGGTCTTTTGACAATGATAGAAAATGAATTACGATATGAAGATAGTGAAAACTATAAAAACTTCTTAAGAATGGACGATAATTGTTTTTGTAAACTGTTAAATTTAATTAAAGATAAAATAACTTATAAAGATACCCAACTTCGGCAGTGTATTGATGCAAGTAAAAGGTAGGTATAATTACATTATAGGTATCATAACTTGAAGGTATTTTAACAGGACAACTTATATTTTATATTCATATGGTTTTAATTTGTAGATTAGCAGTAACGTTGCGATTTCTGACAACGGGGGAAAATCTGAAAAGTTTAAGCTTTGCCACAAGAATAGCACATAATACTCTAAGCAAAATTATTTCTGAAGTTCTTATTGCAATAACATGTGTGATGGAAAGTGAATACCTGAAGGTACGTATTACATTATAAAAAAAGTTGCATTGATAAATGTTTTTAATGTTGAAATTCTAATAAAAAAGGAACAATTGGAATGCACATGAAAATTTATGTTAAATGCACATTATTCATAATTCAATCATTTTATTTTACTGAAGTACATTATTTACATATCGCCACTCTCATAGTTTATTATAAGTAGCATGACTTCATGCTTAAATTTTAATTTGGTGGCTTGGTTGGGAAAGTCTTTGATGGTGGAGGCCACAAATTTCCCAAACTCATCCCACATAGATTCAGTTTCTTGTGTTTGGGCTGCAAGTAGAGTGAGTGCAGAGCTGGCTTTCTTTAAAAATTCTTTTTCACCATCATCTGTTTCTGTCACTATACGTTTTTTCTTTTTCTTGTTTTCTTGTGTAAATGCAGTCGAAGGCGTACTTGACAACTGTGGAGTTGAATGATCAGTTTCTGGACTTCTAATGTCAAGTTCGTCAGTCTACAAAAAAAAAATTATAGTATAATAAAAAAAATTTAATCTACATAATAGTAATTTATATTTCTATTATAGGTTCCATCAACAGAAGCAGAATGGGAAGCTGTTGCTGAAGTATTTTTCAAAGAGTGGAACTTTCCGAACTGCTTGGGAGCAATGGATGGGAAACACATTGTGTTTAGACCACCCAGATGTGAAGGATCATTTTATAGAAACTATAAAGGCACAGACAGCATCGTCCTACTTGCATTAGTAGATGCACATTATAAATGTTTATGTGTAAATATTGGCACCAATGGGCGAGTAAGTGATGGGGGAGTATTTGCCCGAAGTTCAATGTCAACAGCTATATTAAATAACGAATTAAACTTCCCTCCGGATAAACCATTACCGGGATGTGAACTTGCTGTACCATATGTAGTTGTAGCTGTTGATGCCTTTCCGCTGAAAGGTAGAATCATGAAACCCTTTCGCTACAAAGGATTTATTAAAGAAAGTCAAATTTTTAATTATAGATTAAGCCGTGCTCGACGGGTGGTTGAAAACAGTTTTGGTATTTTAAGCAATCGTTTTCGTATATTTTTACAAGCTATGAACTTTTCTCTTGAAAAAGTGGAGCTTATAACTAAAGCGTGCTGCATTTTGCATAATTTTTTAATTATTGAAAACCAGAATACAGCATTAAATAATGAAGAAAATACCGAATGTTATAATAATATTTACCGTTTGAACCAACAAGGAGGAAATAGGACGGGAAATTGGCCAACAAGAGTACGACTAGAATTTCAGTCTTATTTTAATACTACTGGAGCATTACCATGGCAGGACGATTCTGTTAGAAGTTTTAATTTTTAATATAGTTTTCAAATCTACTTAGACACTACAATAGATTTTACAAAATGGAATACATATTTAGTTTCTTTACATGTCATTCTCAAGCTCAACTGAATTAAGGAGCTAGGAAATCTTGCTTTTCCCAATGGAAATTTAGGGAAAGTTACAAAGTTCATTATGTAAAATCTATACAAGTATGAAATTTTTCATAACAGTTTTAGTTAAATTCTTTTTATGTTTTAAAAATACATTACAATTACAATTTTTTGTATTTACTTACATCCACACTATCCATGTCCTCGGGATTAATAATTTCTGTGTTAGCTTCCAATGAATTTGTTTTATTTTCAATAGAGATGTTGCAGGAGCCTTTTCGTGTTGCCACGTGCGATTGTAAAAACAGAAGCTTCTCAAAAAAATAAAATGTCACTTTTGTTATTTCTGATCCAGAACCTGAAGGTTTGTTTTGAAATCTGGCCACTTCTTGGTTAAAACGGGCTCTTAAAGCATTAATTTTCGCCTTAATTTCATTTACTACAAGCAAAAATTATATTTGTAATATTTGTACTACAATTATAATTACAATGTAAAGAAAACATTGGGTTTACCTGTTGTGTTTGGTCGTATTTCCATCAAACCCTCCACAATTCTTTGCAATGCAAGTTGTCGTGCATGCTTGTTGTGATAAAGCACGTTTTTTGTCTCGTATAGAATATTTTCTACCTGATATAAGTCAATTAATAAATCCGTTTGCTGTTCTGTCCAGTTGCCAGACATCTTAAAATTACTTGAACACTGTAAATGAATACACACTAATATGCTAATATAATAAGCATAACATCACGGCTGCACGATATCTTACATAGACAAATAAAAGACAGCTCATTCCCATGCTTTGACATTGGCAATGAGTGAACAGTGGCGGTGACGCGGGCGGTACTACCGAACTATTCAAATAGCGCCACTTTTAAAATATGGCTTCCATTCAGAATTTTATTTTATCATTTAATTTAATGTCAAGAAAAATATAATGATAAGAAATTTAATTTGAAAATATGCAAGGAGTAACCACAGCAATAATATTATTACTTTGGTTAATCCTTAATCATTTTCAGATTAAATTTCTTATCAATATATTTTTCACGACATTAAATTAAATGTAATTATGGCAAAAAAACGTTGATTTCCATGTTTTAGGACGGTGATTTTATAAAACACAAAAAAATTATGGATACAAATTTATTATGCATTATGAATATTGAGCAATCAGTATAAAATTAATGTGTTTTGCTATTTTTATATAAAGAAATCAGTAGCATATTCAAATGTATGAAATGATAAGAACAAAAGCAACGGTTTATGAATATTATTGCTTAGTAATAACATTGTAGTACAATATTGAAGGAACTAACTAATGCAGAAGGAATTAACAATATTGTTAGGTCCTTATGCATTTACAATAAAAAAAAACAATACAATAGCTAATTTAATAATGCAACATTTTAGAAAACATTATACATATATTATACAGTTTCTTAAATTACAACTGTTCAACTATCAACCAAAATATATACACTATGTACTCAAAAGTGTACAAGGGACAATCACACAATGAATACTTAACCATAGGTCGAAAACTAAATTATTATATTAAGAAAAAAATATATCTGAACAAAAACAGAGATCCGTTTGTATATTGCTACCAACATTGACCCATATTATAATCGTTTCACTAGCTAATTGAAACATCTATTCAACATATTGCAGTAGATATATTTAGCCCTTTTCTCTCCAAACAAATTTTAAACTAAACGTATGAATCTCTTTAGAAATTAAATACGTAATGAATACATACGAAAATATAATTGCCCCTTTGACATTTTTGAGTAGTGTACTTACAGTACAAAGTTTACAAATGTAGTATTTTTTGATATTTTGATTTGCTTTGAACCACAAACGATCTTTGCTTATCTTCCGTGAATTTATGCAAAATAAAATTACATACGATATTAAAAAATTTGCTTGTAATACTTACTTTATGAACGTCACAATTAATGAAAGAAGTATCTACATGCTCATATAAGACTTCAAGAATACTTTGTTTGATATTATTAATATGGGGATGAGTTTCTAAGCATTTGTGAATTATATCAAAAGCAACGGTTACACATCGAATCATGCTATTGTTGCAGTAAAACAACTTTAAATTTGTAGGATCGTTTTCTTTGAAACTAATAAAATTGTGTACCGTTTCAATACTGTCACTTTTAAAGCACGATGAACATTTTTCACAATCTGTCCTTAATTTTTTTATAAAGAATCCACAAACATACGCCATACTTTCGGCATCAAAAGAATTATGATCAATACTAATGTTAACCATATTAAGTAATTCAGATGTTACAACGGGTGGTGTACGAATATTACTTGCAGCTCCCAAAAAATCTTTTAAATTAGTCAACATTTGACATTCATCAACTTCGCAATTTTTCGCCAACGTTTTACATGATGATAAATTATTGACTATTGCAGTTTTCAAATAACTTAAGAATTGATGCGGAGTCGGATTAATGTTGGCTGCACCATATTGACGCACCGTACTGAAATATGAAATAAATATTATATGGCTATCATTAAATGATATAATTAAATCAGTTACCTAAAGAAATTCTCTAATGGATCTTGTTGTACGCATCTAGTTTTCAATGTACCTTGCTCACTTTGGAAATAGTGAGCATAAAACTCTTTCATGGAGTTCATCGTGAAGATGAGGCCCTTGATACAACGAGGAGCTTTGCATTGGACGCCATTTTTGAAAAACTTCCAATTTTCGAGTTTTGGAATAATGGTATTCCAAAACTTAATATGCCCACTTGAGCGACTTATCGCACGTTTCAGAGGTTTTCCTATAAAATCAAAACACAGTTTGTTAATATGAACACAACACTTTAAATTTTCGTAAATTACCTGGGAAATCTCTAATATTACGACTATTCAATGAATCAAAAATAGAGTCCATGAGATGTGCAAATTCTGCAGTATACATTGCCTCTGCTGGCAGATTTGCAGATGCCACCATCGATTCTATCGATGCTGCCACTGTTGAGCTGAAAATTTGGGCAGCAAATGAAACTTTCATTTTAACAAAACTTAGATTTAGTTTGAAATGTAACGGTTTAATTTTCCTCATTGCTAAAACAAACAAAATCAAATAATAAGATAACGATAATTAATGCTTTTATGTATCCACCTTGAAAGCGTCTGGTCAAGTCAATTTTGTATGCTTCTTCAATGTGTGCCCACTTGGCTACCTTATTGATATCAAAATGAATATCATATTGAAGTAATGTATTCCGGATGTTCTTGATAATATGGGGAGTATCATAGAACATGAATATTCTTCTTCCATTAATTACGATATGATGTCCTCCTTCATTTATACTATTAACTAATTGGCTTACTGCCGCTACATTCGTAGTCCCTAAAAATAAATATGTGTAATGTTTTACATTCTGAACACAACAATTTAAAATTGACTTTTACCTTGGTCACAAACACAACCAACTACATGAATGTTTCTTTCAATTAAACAGGACAAAATGTCAATTAATAATTTCTTCAAAGAAACGGTTTTAATTTGATCTTTTGTGAAATAAAAAGCTATAGGTTGCTTCCACTTTCCAGATAATGATGACAGCATAAAAACTAATGCATGGTTTGCTTCTTGGTTGGATCTTCCTAAATGTCCAAGATCTACATATCCAACAATTTTATCATGCGCCTTATCATAAGTTAATGTCTGTTTTAATGCCATTTCGTCGAATAATAAGACACATTGTTTCAATTCTTCTGAACAGCGAGCCAATCTTTTTTCTAAACTTATGATAATGTGCATATTAATTCCTACTGTTAAGGGAATGTCCTGTAATAATCTTTGTAATGTTGATCTCGACGGTAAGTTTAAAAAATTCCTGAGAAACCGGTAGCATTTTGGTCCACGCTTATACACAGCTAATGCAAATGCTAATGTAATTGTGATTTTAATTTGCATATCCTTCCCTTTTGCACCGTATATTCTTTGTACAAGACCTTCTTGCGAGGTGATCAAATATTGAACCTTTTCTCACCAAACTTCCTCAAAATAGATTTGCGTGCTGTAAATAATAAAAATAAAATTACAATTCTGTGTCAATATTGCTACTAGTCAATAAAAAGATTATAATTAAAGCTGGTTCTTGTCCGATGAAAATTCTATCACAAACTCTTTTAAACGGACACTAAATGGCGCATAAACACTTAACGTTTCGCAGTCGTTCGACAGCTTCGTTAGAAGTGAAAAATATATTTTTCGAACTGTCGAACGACTGCGAAACGTTAAGCGTTTATGCGCCATTTAGTGTTCGTTTAAAAGGGTTTGTGATACAATTTTCATCGGACAAGAACCAGCTTTAATAAAATTAATGCTAATTCAACTATGCGAAAAGCGCATTTCGACAAGATCGTGACCCTATAATTATTTCTGATTATCTATAAGTTATTTTACTAAGAACTAATATACCACAAAATGATTAATCAAATGAATTGATTACAAATGTACAAATGCGCGCCAACACCACTTCTACTCAGTACGGGTCTTTTATATGCTTTCCAAAGATGAATGAAGCTTCCTACAACTTTTTGTAGATTTTAGTTAATTCCCTTGCCGTTCGTAAAAACGCTCCCATCACTATGGAAATTGGTTACAGATCACTAAATTTTTACGAATTATTTACGCAAGATAGAGACTCAAAATTTCCTATTATAATAATTTCACTATATACAGGTTGAGTCCAAAAAAAAAACGCCTACGCGAATAGCGTCGGTGTTTATTGTCGTATTTGAGCGGCCAAAAAATCAAACAAAATGGCATGAAAAACTCAGCTGTCAACTTTTGTTTTTTAAATGCAATGGTATGATTACTGTAATCAATATCAAAAGAACTTTTTTTTCTGTGATCAATGATGTGCCGCAACAAACACTTATTTTTCAAAACAATAGAAAACAATAAAAAGAAATAAATTAATTATTTACATGAAATGTCGTAATAAACAGTTGGTGAACAATAAATAGAGAGTTTTAGCAATTTTACGATATGGATAACGTTTACGCTAAATGCTGTAAAAAGACTAACGCGCTTGCTCATATATTTGTGCATTAATGCGCATTAATAGTTTTGTAGCATTTAGCGTACACGTTATCCATATCGTAAAAATTGCTAAAACTCTCTAATGATACATGTTTTACGGTAAATAGTGTAGTATCTATAAGTACTTCCTCACAGGCAAAAAAATGACGATAACTTTCAAATTCTTTTTTGTTGTTTTTTTCTATTGTTTTGAAAAATAAGTGTTTGTTGCAGCACATCATTGAACGCAAAAAAAACGTTCTTTCGAAATTTATTACAGTAAGCATACCATTGTATTTAAAAAACAAAAGTTGACAGCTGTCATGCAGCTGTCTTAAATGTATTAAAGACGCAAGGTATGGTATTTTGTATTTTTTCTGCCATTTCATTTGATTTTTTGACCGCTCAAATACGACAATAAACACCGACGCTATTCGCGTAGGCGTTTTATTGGACTCAACCTGTATATTTAAATATTTTCAATTCCAAAAGAAGCTTTAGAAATTTCCTCATTCAATAGCAAACCAGTATTTTAGGAAATGTAATTTGTGTGGTTGTAAATTATGAACTTACCTTATACGAAAGATAGCTACTGCTTTGATAAAATCATAATTATTGGCTGCCAATGTCAGGAAACGTAGTTATGTAACAGAATTTTTGGTATTTCGGAGAGACGTCAAAAAAATGTCCGAAATTTTCTGTCCGCAACTGTACATTTTGTTTTTTATTTGGTAATTTAAATGGAATTTTACCAGTTTACATCCCTGATGATGTCTGTGGTAGAAAGTCAAAAGGGCATAAATCACATTTTCTGTAAAACGGAGTTATGTACGTAAATGCATTCAAAAATGAAATTTGTTAATATTTCGTCCGTTTTGATCGCCCGAATGTGAAATACTATAATGAACAATTATAGTTAAACCCTTATGTTGGACGAAATATTCACAAATTTTATTTTTGAATACATTCAAGTCCATAACTCCGGTTCGCAGAAAATTTGACTTTTGCCCTTTTAACTGCCTACCACAGATGTGTTAACTACGTAATTTTCTCTTCTGGCATTAATAAAAAATCGAACGCATTAATTTTTAAAACTACATTAATGTATTAGTAATAGAGATCGTGTTCTGAAATTCCATTAATAAATAAGCAAATAGTTACATTACACTAACAGAAACATTTTTGACAAACGCCATAAGTTAGTTTTTTCAGCCGAAAAATGATTAAAAAAAGTAATTCCACCTTAGTAGTGAGTTACGAATTATTTAGAAATATTTACATTTATAGACAATATGTATAATTAGATTTAGAAATTCTCGGCATTGGGGTACGAAACAGAATATTACGAGCAATATTCAATTTCGACGAAGTAATATTTTTAATTTAATTCATGCACAATGCTAATGCGTACTAAAGATGAGTATTACCGAAAAATGTTGTTTCTAGGTTTCATCTAAGTATGTTACAATTAACTAACATGACACTTACACATTACATACTTTAAATTATTTTCATTAAGATATGGTCAAAACACTAGCACTCACATATTGCCTGTAATTAACCACAAAACAAGAGGTTCCGTGTAAAATTCAAAATAATAAAATTTAGAAAATATGCATCCAGCATTACACATATGCATTACAGATGTCGACATCTCACATTAGTCAGGATATTCAGACACAGCTATTGCAGTGACACCTATTTTCTATAAGTCGATTATTTTCGTCTGAAAACACCATCATCAGCGCCCCCCTTGTGGGTACGCCCAACTATATTCACGTTGCCAATTCCGTAATCCCTTTGGGACGTCTTATATTTGTCTATGATATCTTACCTTACCTTGTTGTACGATGACCTAACCTAACACCAGTATTTCGAAACGTACCAACGTACGCCCACTTATTTAAACTTGAAACCGTAAAAGCCAATCACGTAGCGGTTTTCATAAAAATTATAGAAACTGTGGTATTTTATATTTAAAAGCCTTTTACGTAACGTCATAAAAATAGACGAAACGTTAAAATATTTTCATATGACGTCATTTGTATAAAAATGTGAGCTGTCCCACTATAAAAACAGTTTTATAATAGTATATTATTATACAAGTTTCACAAGAAGGCTTATTGTAACACGAGTGGGGTTGGGGTACGACTAGCGAAGCGTAGCGAGCTAGGAGTGGCCCAACGGAACGAGTGTTACAATGCCTCTTGTGAAACGTGTATAATATACTATTTTTTCTACTTTGCGTCACTTATTGAACAAAAATATTGGATCTTCTTAGTATATGGGGAATTTTAGTTGTAATGCGTGGCAACACTGAAAACCTTTCGTTTTAATCAAAAGTCACATTAACAAGTTATTAATTTTTCTTATCCAGCTTCATTGTGAGTATATTGTTAAGTAACAAATAAATACTGAGCTATTTTGTAAAATCTATTAAATATTTTCAATTAAAAATGACTAAAATTTCCCCAAAAACAGTGTTACAATGAGCTTCATTGTGAAACTGTTTTTGGTGTCACAATGAATCCATTATGAACGCAAAGTAGAAAAAAACATTTTATAAAAATATTTTATAAAATTTTTGCAGTGGGACATGGGCTTTACTGTGAACATAACCTAACAACGTCATGTATGTATATTATGTACAGCAAGCACCAACTGATCGTTTTTTTAAGTGTTTTTGTTCCAACACATTTGGCTCGAGGAATTGGTGCATTTAAAAAACACGCCCATTATCAGTCATCCCTGTCATTGATTTTTAAATAATAATTATTAATAAAATATTTTCATTACTTAACAGAATTTACAGCGGGTTTAATAGTAAGAAATTAAGTAATCGAAACTGATTTTCGCACGCTTGCTTCACATTGCGCATGACGTAAATTTTTCCCATCGTGACCGAGGAACGAGAAGTGCACTCAAAGTGTGCGCCCGAATCTTTATTTGAACGCTTAGGGAGTTTCCTTTAATTCATATTTGAACGCTTGAGGTTCGCCTAGGTATCACTCTTACCCCGGGGTGCGCCATTTTTGAACGCATTCCAGTGTTGGTAGACAAAGAGTTAAATCTGGCGTCGAAGTTGGTCATGAAAATTTCATTGTGAACCATCATTGTCATGACAGAATTTGACAATTTTTAACCTTGCCTTCGAGGTCTCTAGACTAACTCAACAGTACGATAGGACAACACAAGAAGTAGTCTATTGTAATAAACGAAAAAGACAGTAAAAATTAGATCTATTGCAACAATGAAAACAGACAAAAGAAAATTAGATTTACCACCTTTAACGCCAAATTGGTGGCCAAATTAAAAAAAAAAACACATTTGTCAAACATTTGCAGTACCGATGTGCACTAGTTCAATTCTGAATGATACTTCAGTTTTTTCTTTAATATTAAAAGACCCTGAAGAAGTCCCTATATTTCCTTTTCACACTTAAGATCCCTAAATTTAGGGGGAAATTCCTTGTGTTGGTAACACTGTTAAGATGACAGAATGCCTGAAATACGCTACACCTGGCAATACTGGTTGGAAATAATTTACTTAAAATGCTCTAGGGAATTTTGTAAAAGTATCACGTTTTTATTTGGTTACTAGTATTTTAGTGTGCTCGTGAATTTTGAATTGATTTTGTTATGGATGTTTCAACGTTTAAAATCCATGATAAAATTTAAAAAAACATCTTTTTTTATACAAAATCAGTTGTGACCAGATTGAATGATAACTTGTCACCAGTGAGAGACAGTATAATTAATGCAGGTGATACTATATCACTGAACTTCAGTCTCCACTTGAGGACATAAAATACAAAAGTAATTTTAAAAAATACTAATAATGCTTGAATATCAGGAAAGCAATAAAATTGTCCCCATTTTAAAGTATGATATTGATTGATGACCCATAGGGCATAGGCTGACAAAATTTTAAAATCTTTTAAAATGACCAATAGCGTTTCAATTGACTAATCTCTAGAACACTCTCAGAATAATTTCTCCAAACTGTCCAATCCTTATTATTACATGAGGTAAAAATAACATGAAAATACTCCTCTGAGAGTGCTCTAGAGCAGTCCATCGAAATTTATTTAAAAGAAATTGTACTGTTCCAAATAATTTGTGAAGTTCTTGACAATGATTTTCAATCAATTTATAAGAACACATTCGTTTACTACATTTATATATTGATCGATAAGTTGTACAGTAATCTAAACACTATTACACATAATAATATATGTACACAATATTCTATAAATACATAAAACTTACTTAACTCTGCTCAAGTTTCATCTTGAATTATTTATTTTAACAATGAATGAAAGGTGTCGGAATGTGTACTAACAAAATACTGAGCCACAAGCACTAGAATTTTATATACATTTAAAAGCAGATATAAATTTAGACACTCAGGGATGATCTGCCGTTGGCCCAGAACTGATGTCCGGCAACTGCCAGGGTAATCAGATACAGGCAAGCCGCGATCCAACAGTTGTACGCATTCTGGGAAAAAAAATCTTTTTACATAACATAAAAGGGAACGATTTACATTGGCTTAACATACCTGAGTATAACCGCGATCAGCTGCCGCATAAAACTCTTCCAATGTGTGAAACTCCTCTTCTAGGCCGGGCAGGTCTTCGGCGAGGGCCACGGAACGTATGTAATAAAATACGCCCATCAAACTCTGAAACAATCACCGATTAACCAAAGAGAGAAGTTGCGGGGCGACGGATATTAACGTACCAGTTGTATGATGCCCCAGATGCTGACGATCAAGCCGCACAGAGACAGCTTAGGTCCACAAATTGGCATTGTTATTTTTCTTGCAGAATTCTAATCCAGGGAACTTCTTATCAACACCTTTCTGTCATGTGATTGGTACGTTCAGGTGACAGTGACGTTTAACGTTATAGCCAACTTGACGCGAATCAAGGTCAATGTCACCAACGTATGGAAAGCCGAAAACCCAAAAAATCCCTAAAATCTGTTGCTAGATTCATAGTGTTTACCACTGATGGCCGTATGCACAGACAAATCTCAAGGTAGACTTGATACTTAACGCTAACTTCATATCAAATTGTGCACCGTATAAGTTACCTTGTTCAAAGTAAAAGTTTACTTTGACTTAAGTCTAAAAATTTGTCTGTGCATACGGCCATCAGTGTATTTGCATCTTCTTTTAACCTCATGCAAAACATGAGATGAATTTACTCTGAGTGCGCACTAGTGCAATCAATCGAAAACGCTATCAGAAAGACGTTTTTTTTAATCATTAAAATACTTAAAGTTAAAGATAACAGAAACAAGAGACGGTTGATTTTACAGAGCAATTCAATAGATAAGACAATCGATTTTATAAAATAATAAAAATTCACAAATAATAATAAAAACAAAAGACAATCAATTTAAATAGAATAATAACTATTTAATAGAGTAATAAATAAAAAAAAGTAAAAAAAACGATAATAGCGTTTTCGATTGACGGCACTAGTGCGCACTCAGAATATCTTCATCTCGTGTTATTACATAAGGTTAAAAGAAGATGCAAATACATTGAGTGCAACCAGTGCAAGTGAATCGAAAACGCTATAAGAAAACAAAGAAAATGGTACACAATTTTTTAAAAATACAAAAAAATAAAATTTAAAAAACAAAAAAAATCGATTTTACAGTACAATTCAACAGATTAAAAATTAAAAGAAAACTGCTTGGAAGGAAAGGTGGCAAAACTGTTACATAAAAAAAATAAAAATAAAAGACATATCAAAACACAATTTATGGTAGATTCATAAATTAAAACAAATAAAAAAAACTTTTGACATGTATCAATAGATGGCACTGTTGGCAATGTTTTATAACAAAAGCAATATATTGATAAAGTACCGACATGGAATGACGTCACAACACATAGGTCACCCTCAGGGCACCACAACAATCAAAACACTCGCAAAAGGCGCTGGGGGCGTTAGTCTAATTACGCATTATTTCCATAGATAAATATTAATATCATTTTCGATTTCAAAATATAAAAAATAAACAACACTCGTCTCTATTTTCCTTCACAAAATTTTTTAGAACAAGAACTTATGCGCCCTCTATTACAGTTATGTTTCATCATTCAAAAGGCAAAATGTGACAGTAAAATAAATAACTTAAGTAACTATGGAAACATTGAGTAAATAAAATAAATTATTATTATTGGAAATTCAAAAATATGTAAGTGTATAATTTAATTATTATCCTTTCAAAAAGTAATTTTTTTAGTACATATCTCTGATGAGGCCCAATCAGGCTGAAATAATTCACGTGATTTATAAGATATTCTATTTCTCTAATACTGCCAATTAAACAAATCAATTTAATTATTATTATTTATGGTGAGTCTCTCAGTTAATTTAATTTATTCCTTTACAGAAGTTTATTTATAGGAAAATAGGTTATTTTGTTTTATTATTCCCGTCATGGAATATGCAGATAAGCCACTATATGCAAACATAGTTTTATATAGGGATATTCACATAAACCGTTCGTTAAAAGTTTTCAAGGTTGCAGTTCACGTAGATATTTGAAATTTAAGGAGCAAGGGTTTTCCGTGAAGATCTCTTTAAATAAAATAAAATTGCCTTTGTATCACTTCCGGTTGTACCGGAAGTCGCTATCAACTCGCTTATTTTAAATGGAATGCTATATTTTTTATCACGTTTTTGAATTCTACATTTAAAAATACGTTAAATTGCAATACATTTTCCTATCTCTAAAATGCATCATTTTTGAGATATTTTGAATTTTCTTAGAAATTTGGATTCTGCAACCTGATTTTCAAAAAATTATAACACAGCTGTTATTGAAGCAATTTTATTTGTAATAGCTAATATTGTATTTGAAGCTTTAAGGTTCTTAAAAATTCCATCAGCATAATCTATTAAGCTACAGGGTGTCTAAAACGCACCGCTCCACTCGAAGATATTCAAACACAGAAAAATACTTTTTTTCAAATGGAATGACCGATATTTTAATACACCATTGTATGTGGAATCAAATGCTGCGTCGAACTGTACCAGCATTCCCTATACCTAACTTTAACAGTTTTTGAGTTATGAAACATTTTCGATTAATTCAAAGAAAATTACAATTTTAATAGGTCAAATATTTTTAATTTTATTAAGATAGCATGGATATTATAACAACGATTACTGTTACTACAAATTTTGTAGTCAACCAAAGAAAATAGAATTTGGCAAGTGGAAATTCACAAATTTTAATAGTTCTTTAATCATCCTTCTCTTAGGACGCTTGTGATCTTATAAAACGAAAAAGTATGAATTTCATTACTTTAAATTGAAGAATAAAATAGCTGCTAGTTTGCAATTCTCTGGATTAGCGTGAAAGTATTTTAAAACCATTGTCTAATTATCTTCGTTATTTGTTACTGATCTTCGTACATTTTATTTTTCCAAATTGTATAAAGTTAGGTTCAAACTTTCCAAACTGTGTTTTATTCATAGGAGACAAGAGGAGTACATTTGATTGAACACACATTCTCTGCTCTGAACAATTTTAGATCATTCTTCATGAATTTAAAAAATAGATTTAAAATATCAGCGTTTGAGTAATTTTGATTTTGATTCTCAAATTTTTTTTGCTTTTGCTTAAAATTTGTAGTAACAGGAAACGTTAAATGCAATTGTTTGTTGTTTTCATAACTATATCAACAAAATTAGAAATATTTAACCTAATAAATGTCAATTTTTATGTATTAAACCAGAAATATCTTATAACTGAAAAACTGTTAAAGTTAGGTATAGGGAATGCTAGTACAGTTCGACGCAGCATTTGATTCCACATACAATGGTGCATTAAAATATCGGTCATTCCATTTGAAAAAAAGTATTTTTCTGTGTTTGAATATCTTCGAGTGGAGCGATGCGTTTTAGACACCCTGTAGCTTAATAGATTATGCTGATGGAATTTTTAAGAACCTTAAAGCTTCAAATACAATATTAGCTATTACAAATAAAATTGCTTCAATAACAGCTGTGTTATAATTTTTTGAAAATCAGATTGCAGAATCCAAATTTCTAAGAAAATTCAAAATATCTCAAAAGTGATGCATTTTAGAGATAGGGAAATGTATTGCAATTTAACATATTTTTACATGTAGAATTCAAAAACGTGATAAAAAATATAGCATTCCATTTAAAATAAGCGAGTTGATAGCGACTTCCGGAACACCGACGCTATTCGCGTAGGCGTTTTTTTTTTTTGGCCTCAACCTGTATATAGTGAAATATAATATAATATAATATAATATAATATAATAGGAAATTTTGAGTCTCTATCTTGCGTAAATAATTCGTAAAAATTTAGTGATCTGTAACCAATTTCCATAGTGATGGGAGCGTTTTTACGAACGGCAAGGGAATTAACTAAAATCTACAAAAAGTTGTAGGAAGCTTCATTCATCTTTGGAAAGCATATAAAAGACCCGTACTGAGTAGAAGTGGTGTTGGCGCGCATTTGTACATTTGTAATCAATTCATTTGATTAATCATTTTGTGGTATATTAGTTCTTAGTAAAATAACTTATAGATAATCAGAAATAATTATAGGGTCACGATCTTGTCGAAATGCGCTTTTCGCATAGTTGAATTAGCATTAATTTTATTAAAGCTGGTTCTTGTCCGATGAAAATTGTATCACAAACCCTTTTAAACGAACACTAAATGGCGCATAAACGCTTAACGTTTCGCAGTCGTTCGACAGTTCGAAAAATATATTTTTCACTTCTAACGAAGCTGTCGAACGACTGCGAAACGTTAAGTGTTTATGCGCCATTTAGTGTCCGTTTAAAAGAGTTTGTGATAGAATTTTCATCGGACAAGAACCAGCTTTAATTATAATTTTTTTATTGACTAGTAGCAATATTGACACAGAATTGTAATTTTATTTTTATTATTTACAGCACGCAAATCTATTTTGAGGAAGTTTGGTGAGAAAAGGTTCAATATTTGATCACCTCGCAAGAAGGTCTTGTACAAAGAATATACGGTGCAAAAGGGAAGGATATGCAAATTAAAATCACAATTACAGAAATCACGCAACACTTTAAAAATGTTATCTCGTGCCAGTTACACTGACGTTTTTCGGAAGTTGGAACAAAATTTTAATAATGTTACGGCAAATTTAATTAGAAGTCAGTTCAGAAATTTTAAAAAGGATAAACCTTCATGGGACCGGGATGACAAAATTTTTGCATTAGCTGTGTATAAGCGTGGACCAAAATGCTACCGGTTTCTCAGGAATTTTTTAAACTTACCGTCGAGATCAACATTACAAAGATTATTACAGGACATTCCCTTAACAGTAGGAATTAATATGCACATTATCATAAGTTTAGAAAAAAGATTGGCTCGCTGTTCAGAAGAATTGAAACAATGTGTCTTATTATTCGACGAAATGGCATTAAAACAGACATTAACTTATGATAAGGCGCATGATAAAATTGTTGGATATGTAGATCTTGGACATTTAGGAAGATCCAACCAAGAAGCAAACCATGCATTAGTTTTTATGCTGTCATCATTATCTGGAAAGTGGAAGCAACCTATAGCTTTTTATTTCACAAAAGATCAAATTAAAACCGTTTCTTTGAAGAAATTATTAATTGACATTTTGTCCTGTTTAATTGAAAGAAACATTCATGTAGTTGGTTGTGTTTGTGACCAAGGTAAAAGTCAATTTTAAATTGTTGTGTTCAGAATGTAAAACATTACACATATTTATTTTTAGGGACTACGAATGTAGCGGCAGTAAGCCAATTAGTTAATAGTATAAATGAAGGAGGACATCATATCGTAATTAATGGAAGAAGAATATTCATGTTCTATGATACTCCCCATATTATCAAGAACATCCGGAATACATTACTTCAATATGATATTCATTTTGATATCAATAAGGTAGCCAAGTGGGCACACATTGAAGAAGCATACAAAATTGACTTGACCAGACGCTTTCAAGGTGGATACATAAAAGCATTAATTATCGTTATCTTATTATTTGATTTTGTTTGTTTTAGCAATGAGGAAAATTAAACCGTTACATTTCAAACTAAATCTAAGTTTTGTTAAAATGAAAGTTTCATTTGCTGCCCAAATTTTCAGCTCAACAGTGGCAGCATCGATAGAATCGATGGTGGCATCTGCAAATCTGCCAGCAGAGGCAATGTATACTGCAGAATTTGCACATCTCATGGACTCTATTTTTGATTCATTGAATAGTCGTAATATTAGAGATTTCCCAGGTAATTTACGAAAATTTAAAGTGTTGTGTTCATATTAACAAACTGTGTTTTGATTTTATAGGAAAACCTCTGAAACGTGCGATAAGTCGCTCAAGTGGGCATATTAAGTTTTGGAATACCATTATTCCAAAACTCGAAAATTGGAAGTTTTTCAAAAATGGCGTCCAATGCAAAGCTCCTCGTTGTATCAAGGGCCTCATCTTCACGATGAACTCCATGAAAGAGTTTTATGCTCACTATTTCCAAAGTGAGCAAGGTACATTGAAAACTAGATGCGTACAACAAGATCCATTAGAGAATTTCTTTAGGTAACTGATTTAATTATATCATTTAATGATAGCCATATAATATTTATTTCATATTTCAGTACGGTGCGTCAATATGGTGCAGCCAACATTAATCCGACTCCGCATCAATTCTTAAGTTATTTGAAAACTGCAATAGTCAATAATTTATCATCATGTAAAACGTTGGCGAAAAATTGCGAAGTTGATGAATGTCAAATGTTGACTAATTTAAAAGATTTTTTGGGAGCTGCAAGTAATATTCGTACACCACCCGTTGTAACATCTGAATTACTTAATATGGTTAACATTAGTATTGATCATAATTCTTTTGATGCCGAAAGTATGGCGTATGTTTGTGGATTCTTTATAAAAAAATTAAGGACAGATTGTGAAAAATGTTCATCGTGCTTTAAAAGTGACAGTATTGAAACGGTACACAATTTTATTAGTTTCAAAGAAAACGATCCTACAAATTTAAAGTTGTTTTACTGCAACAATAGCATGATTCGATGTGTAACCGTTGCTTTTGATATAATTCACAAATGCTTAGAAACTCATCCCCATATTAATAATATCAAACAAAGTATTCTTGAAGTCTTATATGAGCATGTAGATACTTCTTTCATTAATTGTGACGTTCATAAAGTAAGTATTACAAGCAAATTTTTTAATATCGTATGTAATTTTATTTTGCATAAATTCACGGAAGATAAGCAAAGATCGTTTGTGGTTCAAAGCAAATCAAAATATCAAAAAATACTACATTTGTAAACTTTGTACTGTAAGTACACTACTCAAAAATGTCAAAGGGGCAATTATATTTTCGTATGTATTCATTACGTATTTAATTTCTAAAGAGATTCATACGTTTAGTTTAAAATTTGTTTGGAGAGAAAAGGGCTAAATATATCTACTGCAATATGTTGAATAGATGTTTCAATTAGCTAGTGAAACGATTATAATATGGGTCAATGTTGGTAGCAATATACAAACGGATCTCTGTTTTTGTTCAGATATATTTTTTTCTTAATATAATAATTTAGTTTTCGACCTATGGTTAAGTATTCATTGTGTGATTGTCCCTTGTACACTTTTGAGTACATAGTGTATATATTTTGGTTGATAGTTGAACAGTTGTAATTTAAGAAACTGTATAATATATGTATAATGTTTTCTAAAATGTTGCATTATTAAATTAGCTATTGTATTGTTTTTTTTTATTGTAAATGCATAAGGACCTAACAATATTGTTAATTCCTTCTGCATTAGTTAGTTCCTTCAATATTGTACTACAATGTTATTACTAAGCAATAATATTCATAAACCGTTGCTTTTGTTCTTATCATTTCATACATTTGAATATGCTACTGATTTCTTTATATAAAAATAGCAAAACACATTAATTTTATACTGATTGCTCAATATTCATAATGCATAATAAATTTGTATCCATAATTTTTTTGTGTTTTATAAAATCACCGTCCTAAAACATGGAAATCAACGTTTTTTTGCCATAATTACATTTAATTTAATGTCGTGAAAAATATATTGATAAGAAATTTAATCTGAAAATGATTAAGGATTAACCAAAGTAATAATATTATTGCTGTGGTTACTCCTTGCATATTTTCAAATTAAATTTCTTATCATTATATTTTTCTTGACATTAAATTAAATAATAAAATAAAATTCTGAATGGAAGCCATATTTTAAAAGTGGCGCTATTTGAATAGTTCGGTAGTACCGCCCGCGTCACCGCCACTGTTCACTCATTGCCAGTGTCAAAGCATGGGAATGAGCTGTCTTTTATTTGTCTATGGGTACTTCACTTGGCTCAGTTTGATGGTGGGATGAAGATAAACGAATCAAAATATCAGACACTACCAAGCGAAAAATGTTTTATGAATGATTGACCCAGCCTTACGCCTTTAAGCGTGACCTTGTATGAATGACGGTTTTATAAACATAAAGGTTTAAAAAGTAAGGTTAAGTACGTGCTGTTATACGTGCGAACGATAAATTTGCATAAGTTCTAGTCTGTGGTTCTAGTATAATAAAAAAATGTCCCAAATAAATTATACAACAGGAGATCAATGGATATTAAACTATCAGGGTAATCTATTATTCAGAAACGCTGGTGAGTACCATTATGCTTATAAATTCTCTTTTTGTTTTTATTTTTGCTAAATAATTATTATAGTTTCATGTGGTTTCTGTTTTATATGCGCTATTTATTTGTAAATGTAGGAAATGGAGCTGTAATTTGTGTCTCTCAAGAACAAGCCAACAGTTTCCTGAAGATAAAAAACCAAAAATCAACTGGTCATATAATGACACCCTTTTTTTAATAAATTTAATAGATTCACGATTTGAATCCATGAATGATGTCAGACAAAGGAAAGATTTTTGGAAAATTATTGCAGAAGAAATGATAAGCAATGGATTCAACGTAAGTATTATTAAGCAAAAATTAATCTTTGTTAACCCATAACTGGAGACATGTGGTCTGTCAGCCGTCTGTTTTTATTTTATATTTTGTTTGACTGTATACTGTATTAAATTCGGATTTGTTAGATTCTTAAGCACCTGATCCATGTGCGAATAAAACCGTGGTTTTAGTCTACGAGCCAGGCTTGCAGTTATTATTGTGTATTGATCTGCTGAAAACCGCGGTTTTAAAAATTGTAGAATCTGGCTCGTGACATGTCAGTTTGAACCGGTGAGTAAACATGCCCATTTAAAAATTACGGTTTTACTTGTCGGTTTTACTCGCTCATGGATCAGGTGCTTAAAATTTTCAACTCCGAAAAGTGCCCTCTTTCCGAAATCTCCTTAAGATGTCATTTATGATACATACATATTGCTGAATAGTGGGATTAATTAAATTAAATGTGCTGTTCTTTACACTGCATTGCCGTATTGTTGTCATATAACTGTGATCGTTTTTGGAGAAAATTATATTACATTTGTCGATACAATTTTTAACAGAGAATTTGCATGGTGTGAGTGTGATATTTGTCGGACGTTATGATTCAGGCTGTATATGTATGAATAAAATTAAAACTATATGAAAATCCTAAAGAAGCAGCTAGGCAAATAACTTCAACAGAAGATGATTCGATAGAAGCGGATTTAGTCGAAGAAATTAAAACTGAAGAAAAAGACACTGAACCTACTGAACCTATTTTAAGTAAAAAGGAAAGAAAAGAGAAGAAAAGAAAAAATGTCAATGTGGAATATGTTAATATAAAAAAAGTTCATTATGAGCAACAACAAAAAATTGCTGAATCAAAACGGGCCAAATATGAGCAGTACGTTACCAAGAAGATCACCCTATTAGAAAGAAAAGTAGAGTTAGAAGAAAGAAAGGTTAGAGCTTTAGAAGCTTTGGCAAAAACTGCTGAATAATTTTATTGTGTAGTTATTTTTCAATTTTATTTTGTAAATAATTATTGTGTTTTATGAGGTGGTTTGGTCAGGAAGCAAACTAAACATCTTTCACTGAAATTTATTAGCTTCTTCAGAGCATTGGTTTTCTGGTAAAATTAACACGTGAGGTCAAATATATAAGAGCCACATTTGAAACACAAAATGGCAGAGGGTCAATTCGAACAAGGTCTCATGATGTTATATGGCTGTTATATGTACATTTGGTCTCATGTGTTAATTTAATCAAAAAAACAATTCAATGCTCTGAAGAGGCTAATAAATTTTAACGAAAGCTTTGCGCTGAAAAAAGGTTTTTAGTTTACTTTCTGACCTAACTACTTGATAAAATACAATACTTATTGCCTACATTCTAAAAGGTTAAGTTCTTCTATTATTATTTATTTTGTGAATTAACTTTTATTTCTTTTTTTAGTGTTGTTAAGTTTATTTTTGTTGAGAAGTATAAAAATTTGTTCAGCTACAGATATTTCATTGAATCTAGAATTTTATCTTCTGAGTTTGTGTTCAATCTTTTTAAGTGTTGTTAAGTTTATTTTTGTTGAGAAGTATAAAAATTTACATTTCTTATGAAACATGCTTTAGACATGATGAATAACACCTTTTATCTACGACTAAAATATAATGGAAGTATTATATGTATGGTTTGTGAACAATAATGCCATGCAATATTCTATTAGGGAATAATGACGAGGGATTAATAGTCATTATTCCCTCTTGCTCACCAATTACAAAATTTCTCTAATCAAATAATACCATGGCAATAAAATACACAAACTCAAAACTGTCATTGTTAAACGCGTAGTGTTTGTGAATTTAATAATTTAATAATTTAGTCGTAGATAAAGTAGAGTATACTACTCGCAATAATGGCTATTATTCCCTCGGAGTGTTACTCCCTCGCGCTGCGCGGGCGGTTCGTAAATCCTTTCCCTAGGGAATAATAGCTATCATTATTGACTCGTGGTATAATCTACTATTTTATAATGAATGTTTTGAATAAAAAAATTTATATGTATTGTTACGACTTCGGGTTCACAAATTTAAACGTTATTTATTTATTTTAAAACACTTTTATGTCTACGATCATTACACACAATAAAAGTACAATAATATCGAGCTGTACACTTATCTGACAAAATAACACTTAAACGTTAATAAATTCGCTTGCTACACATCGCTTCCTAAATAAGACTGATTTAAAAACCGCGCTCCGGCTCCTCTTTATAGCAGCCAGCGCTCTTCGAGAATAACGTCGAAAGACTTACTAGATTTTGCCAGTAAATTCGGTGCGTGTCTAGAATAGATTAGAATCCTGTCTGCGCGACCAGTATATAAAAATATAGTCTACTTCTCATAATGTAACAGTATGATCGCTTTTTATTTATATTACATATGATTTTTCTTTATACATATAAATTTATATACATATTTACAGTAACACTTGCAATTGTGGTGTTCGATCAAAAATGGACATATCTTGTCTTGCTGTAATACTCCTCATGTACTTACTTCAATTTGCATTCATGGAAACATTTCTCTAAATAATTCATCTCGACGACTATTATTATTCATAATACCACCAATATAATTACGAATATAATTTTCATTACCTTCATTTTCATTGTGGTCTTCTTCGTAGTTATCATGAAAGCTTACGCAAATGTTATGTAAAACAGCTGCAAATACTACACATTCTACTATGAACATTATATCTAAATTCTCAAAATATTTCAATCGTCGAAAGCGTCCTTTCAGAAGTCCTAAAGCATTTTCAATTATAATTCTAGTTGCTGAATGCCGGTAGTTAAGGCACCTCTTATTCCTAGTTAAATGCCCATCGTCTTTAAAAGGTGGAATTAGCCAAGGAAGGCAAGGGTATGCTGAATCCCCCAAAAGAAACTCTTGTCCAAAGTAATTATCCAATCCCTTCTTGTACATTGATGACCTCTTCAATACTCGGGCATCATGCATAGAACCTGGTTCTCCGCAAAATATGTCCAAAATTTTTTTAGCGTGGTCACACTGCTTGGAGTACAATGCTACGAGATGATTTTCTGTTGCAGTATACATGATCATGTTCTTTAGGTCGTTGTATAATTATGTGACTGCCATCGATTGCACCCAAAAGATTCGGTATGCCTTTTAAATTTTGGAATCCTACCCTTATTCTTTGTTTTTCTGCTTCATTAGAGGGTCATTTTATATATTCCTTGCTATGTTCAACAAAGTACTTCATTATTTTCCTTATAACTAGTATAATGTGCTGCACTTTTGCAAACATCAAACCTGTCACTGATTTGTCTAAAGGTTTCAGTATTACTTAAATACCACACCTTCATGAAAACTGCTTTGTTGGCTGTAATTTTCTCCCTGCCAAATTGATGAGTAGGTATTATACCTGCTTGTCTTACTTTTTCTGGAAAAACATTAAATTACAAATGTTATTCCGTGTTATTTCTATTTACTTACATACGTATCAGTTCATTTTAATCTAAAATTTTCTTTAAACTGCAATTCATCAAATGCTGCAACAGTATGTTCTACATATAATTTTGTCCTGGTTTCAGTTCTTCTTTTTTTAAATAAATCTTCAGAGAAGTTTGATGATGAAGATTCTGTCGAATGTTCACCCTCGCATTCACTTGAGGATACATTAAAATCCGAATCGTTTTCTTCACCTATTATCTATGATAAAAAATGTTGTATACTACAAATGATAAACTTATTGAAATTTTTTTTGTACAAATCGGTTTTGATTGCAGCGGATTCCCCGAGCAGGCTCTGTACAGCTGTTTCAGGCCTAGTTGGGCCTTCATCAGCAGAAACGGAGCCCGAGAACTCCACTGCAAATCAAACCGATATGTCCTAGGGTTATTCGCCAATGCGATGTGAAAGTAATGAACATTTAAGTAGCGACATCTTTCGATCGCTTGTTGACCTGATATTGCAGTAGGATTGACAAATTGAAGCCAGTCCGCCACATAATAAGTCATCCCAATGCAATTATTTATTTGCACTTACCCTGATAACATTAATTTTTGACGAACTTATGAAATCGCTAGTCATTTTAAGGTTATTGAGGCTCACTAACAACTGAGCATCGCGTTCTTTTTGACACTGCAAATCCAAGTGAGATTTAAGTGAAACAAATAAGTTATCTCACTTCAGCTCAGCTCAGTTCAATGCTAAATAGAAAGCCCTTAATTTATGTAGCGAACTGTCTTCATTTTGTCAATCCTACTGCAATATCAGGTCAACAAGCGATCGAAAGATGTCGCTGCTTAAATGTCCATTAAAAATTATAGTAATTATACCTATAGTTATTGTATATAATGAGAATAGTATTTTGGATTATGGCAAGAATAGTACTTGTACGACAAATAAGATAAATAACATCTTTCCTCCAAAAGGCCACCTATATATTGGAGTATAACAAATTAACTACGAGACTCTGCATGAGTATTATTTAAATAAAGTAAATTTTAAAAGTAACTAAAAATACTTGGTAAGTAACAAATGTTTGTGCGCCTTACATTTGACATCATCGGAAATGAGTGATAAAGTCATAGAAATATGGCTCTTAAAAACAATTAAAAAAATAGTTCGAAAAAACCGGAATTTTATACAAAAATAGAAGAAATGAAATGCGTGCAATTGCAGAAATTTCACTTATTATGACTAAAAAATTAAAACTGCTAGGTACAAAATACAGAATGGATATTGGCCATACTATTAAATAATTTAACAGATTTTTTATGTTGTACGAGAAATAATGGGCGCGTTTAGCGAACAGCATCGTTTGTGATTGGTTCACATTAAGGTAATAGCCAATCACAAACGATTGCTGAGTAAGCAACTCAGCAGGAGTGCGTTCAGATACCCTACCCAACAGGTAAGAGTTACCTACCTGGGTAATTACGTCGTGGTAGAAAATTTAAGAGAAGTTTCTGAACGATAAAGGTATTAGTACTAACGTCAAAGAAAATATTGATGAATTATGTTGAATTTAGGTTATATGAATCTGCTGCCAAAATTGAAAGTGAATTTAATTTTCAACTTGTCTACTTAGATTTGCTTGAATTTACTTACTGGTTAAATTTGTAAATAATAATTGTCCCTTCTCATTATGAATGAAATGGCCGTTAATATCAATTACAGATTCATATTCTGCCATTTCTCTTCAATTAGGTCTTCAGCAAAATAAACAATCACCAAATAACACGTACAGAAACGGATAGTTATACTCGAAAAATGAATGAATACGGGTTGCGCATGCTCGCCTTATCTTGGGTAACTTTTAACCACCTCATGAGATGGGGAAGTTAGGAGCACCCGTGGGTGAATCAGCGGGACTTTCTGAACGATTAAGGTGAAATACTGCGGATAACATTTTGTAGTTTATGAACGACCGTGGATAACTTTTCTTACCTAGGTACTGTTCCTGAACGCACTCCAGCTGCTGTTCGCTAAACGCGCCCAATGTTTCTCGTGAGCATTAAATTCAAACTTTCCCCAGCGACAAATGGCTACCGCAGGCTTTATTTCGAGTCGCTGCTTACGCAAAATCTCTGGTTTTACATTTTACAATAACCCAATAGTTTTAGCATAAATGCTATAGTCGTCCAAGTTTTGTATCGGTTTTAAGATCTTGCTATAAAACACAGGTTCAAAGAGACCGGCCTGCGGTCGCTTTTTTTTGGCAAGGTCATAAAATCGTATATCTGTGATTTATGAATGAAGCCAAGTTACCATTCTCACTGTCAGATGAGTGGAGAGAGCACTCCACTCACACTTTTTGAAATTCAGAAAAGCTTTAATTTTCATTTTAATGATTTTTTAAATTTCTATCGTAAATTACTGATAATCGCAAGGTACACTGAGAAAACAAAATGCATTGATATAACAGTTTTCTTTTGGTTGTGAATGAAAATGTTGATTACACTAAAATTTTTGTTAAATAGGTATACATACACATGTTACTGCAACAAAAATATCATTTTAATTTTGTGTGGTTACTTTAAATAAAATTTATTATTACAGAAATGTACAACTAAATATTTGGTTTATTGTAAACAAAGTATTTGTGTAACATAACAGTAAGCTATTTGATTTACTTGTTTTGACATAGTAATCTGATTAATACAAAATAAAATTAATGACATTTATATAAATGTTAAATTATAAAAAAAAATTGTTTGAAGGTATTGAAACGAAATGTTTTGTTGGATTAACAGTTTTTTGGTTGGATTAACACATCTTGTTTTCTCAGTGTACCTACACTGACCATAAACTTGATTATACGAGTAAATATAAAAGTAAATTTCAATTTCAAACAAGTGTTTGAGTGTTGTAAGTTGAGTGAGCACTCCACTCAAGTGACGTTTCTGAATTTGGACCTAAAAAATGTATCTCAAGGACGTTCGACATATAGAATGTTGAACTACTACATTATTGATTATCTGTCCAGGTCTATCATCTGTATCGTCCTTGGTGCATAGAAATTACGTGGCAATTCAACTTTCTACGTAAGTTAACGCAGAATAAACATTAAAAAACGCACCGAAGGACTATCAAACGGGTTCCCCTTCTCCTAACCGGCCCTTCGCCTGGCCAATAACGGCGGTGCATTCGCGGCGAACATTTTTCGTGGAGTCTGTGTGTGCGTGTCATGTTTTTGACTGTCAAAAATGGTTCAAGCCGGCACCAAAAAGACTCCAATCTCGAGATTAAATAGCAAAACGGGAATCAGCAGCCTAATTATATTCGTGGTCCTCTTGCTAGCATGGATCGCGGGCTTCTCCTCGCGTCTGTTCGCCGTCATCAGATTCGAGAGTATCATTCACGAATTTGACCCATGGTGAGTTAACCTTTCCTCAAAGAAGATCACGCCTTCGGAAAAAAAAACGTACAAATTCGATTGCAGGTTTAACTATCGAGCCACGGCGTACATGGTAAAGCATGGGTTCTATAACTTCTTGAATTGGTTCGATGAGAGAGCATGGTATCCCCTGGGACGCATCGTCGGTGGTACGGTGTACCCAGGATTAATGATTACGTCAGGAAGTATTCACTATTTACTGCATTTGCTGCACATAAATGTTCACATACGTGATATTTGTGTTTTCTTAGCACCAATTTTTAGGTACGTAGAGTTTTTAATTTGTTTTTGGGTTTTGCATTAGAGGGCCAATTATTTCAGCGGTCTAACTGCGATATCTACGTATTTATTGACAAAGGAATTGTGGTCGTCCGGTGCTGGATTGTTCGCAGCATGTTTCATTGCTATAGTACCTGGTTATATAAGTCGCTCTGTTGCCGGAAGTTACGATAATGAAGGCATAGCGATTTTCGCTCTTCAGTTTACCTATTTTCTCTGGGTTAAATCTACCAAAACTGGCTCTATTTTCTGGGCTGCAATGGCGGCCCTCTCGTATTTCTACATGGTAGGGGTGCAAGGCAAAGTGTGGGTACCTATTTTACTTCATGTATTTTGCAGGTATCTGCGTGGGGAGGCTACGTTTTCATTATCAATTTAATACCTTTACATGTTTTCGTGTTAATCTTAATGGGAAGATTCTCACACAGAGTATTTACTAGTTATACAACATTTTACATTTTGGGTTTGTTGCTCTCTATGCAAATTCCCTTTGTTGGATTCCAGCCCATACGTACCAGTGAACACATGGCAGCTTTGGGTAAGTTATTTAAAAAAAAAAAAAAATTGACCTTCAATGGAAATATTTTAAGATATTGTTACATGGGTGAACAAAATTATTATAGATTTGATTTGTTCAAAATGGTATTTAATGCAGGTAGGGCCTAGAATTGCAGAAAATGTAAATAAGAAAATGAAAACTGAATATAAGAATTGCATACAATTTAGTATTAATCCAGACAGGAACTTTTTGTGTACCGGGTTGGCAGCTCCAGGGATATCAGATTTAAACATTCAGTACCAAAATATCTTGGGCAACTTTTAATAAAAGACTACTCATCAAAATACAATAAAAATAAATTAACCACAAACCGCACAATAATCAAAAAAGTAAAAAACACGAAATTAGAACTCACTAGAACAGTCGCACAGCGCAAGCGGATCTGTCAGAATCACCAACTTAATAAATTTACCCACGTATCTTTTATGAAGTTACTAATTAGTAATAAAAATAACATTGCAAGATGTGGATAGGAACCACCAATTTTAACAAGGGAGTACCAAGGTACATACTAGAACAGTTAGGAAACTACCAAATTTGGTACCACTTTGGTACCAAAGTACCAGTTTGTCCAACACTGAATTACAATTGACAGCTCTTGGTTGCAATTTTTTTTTTTAGCCATAGACTTGAAGTGTCAGAAATCGGATGACTAGGCGATTTCTTTAGTTCGATCGGAGCGCCATTTTTCTCACTGTTACGTGCACTAAGTCTCTAAATGTTCTCTCTCACATTTCTACTCGGAGCGAATTTTCGAAAACTTCCTTTTATTTTATTTAGGTCAAATAGTGTTGCGAGTTGACAAATAATTAGTCACATTTTAACAAAAGTAGAGTACAGTCCTTTTTACCACAAAAAGATATGATTTAATATTTTATACAGTTTTGTTCCTACTGTAAAATTTAAATGTTAACACTTAGCGCAATTTGCATGCACAACGACGATATAAAGAATTGAAATGTAATGTAGTGAAATGAAACAGATGAATAAAGTGGGTTGTTGAAATAAGCAATAAATACGTGTTTGATATGCTACATTTGGCGACGAGGATAAGCGAACTTTTTACTGAGAAGAAAAGAATTTTGGTGAAGTCTAACTAGTGGATCCGTAGGTGAACACCTATGAATATCTTGTGAGCGACATTTTATATAATTTATGCATTGCCGCCTGAAAAAGACAGTAATACAAGTTGGGTGACATTTCTGACAGAAGAAAAAAATTTGTCATGAGTGCAGACGGCAACGCAGGTGGACCTTTAGTTCATTTTGCTCCATTTTTGCTTTGAATAGATGATGTTTCGGCAGCTTCTACTGCACAAAGATGGTCTAAGTGGTTAGGACGATTTGAAAATATGCTTGAAGCTTTAGGAATGACAGATGACAAGCGAAAGAAAGCCATGCTTTTACATTACGGAGGTGAACATATGTATGACATCTTCCAAACGTTAACTGTAAGAGATGAATCATTTGAAGCTGCTACTGCTGCCCTGACCATGCATTTTCAACCAAAGAAAAATACTATATATCAGATTTATAAGTTTCGGCAAATGAAACAAACTCCTGATGAATCCATTGACCAATTTCATACTAGACTACAAACACAGGCTGCTTTGTGTGAATTTGGTTCGTCAAAAGATAATGAAGTGAAAATGCAGATTTTAATTGGAACAAAAAATCCAAGATTGCGTCGTCGAGGTTTGCAAGAGCAAAGTTGGTCTCTGAATGACTTACTAGATGCTGGAAGAAATTACGAATAGTCGGAAACACAAGCTGCGGCAATGGAAGGTGAACGGAATACAACAGTTGCCCGTGTACAGAAAATTAGTTGTAAGTACTGCTCAAAGTCTCATGGTAAAGGAAAAGAAAATTGCCCAGCATGGGGTAAAACGTGTCGTCGATGTGGAAAGAAGAATCACTTTGATGTTGTCTGTAAACAGAAACAAAAATATTTTCAAAAAGAAAAAGAAAAGCCACAACAAGCTAAGCAAGTTAGGATGCTCGAAGTAGATGATGACAGTGATACGTCAGGTGGTGTTTTCAATATATTCAGAGCATCAACGGGAATGCCAAAAGCTGAGGTACTTTTAGGAAAACATAAAATCAAAATGAAATTTGGCATTGATACTGGTGCAGATGATAACGTGATCTCAAAAAGTACATTTTTGAAATTACGTCCTAAGCCAACTTTAATAATGATTGAGCATAAGATGTATGCGTATGGGCAAAGTGACCCCTTGCCAACATTGGGGACGTTTAAGGCAAGGTTCCATTTCAAAAAGGCAGAAACAGTTGACACTGTTTACGTAGTTGATGTAATAGGAGAGCCGTTGATGTGTAAGAAGACCGCAGAGGCACTGGGAATAGTTACAATAACTCATGGTGTTACAAGGAACATTAGTAATTCAAACTCACTGATAGTAAAACAGTATCCAAAATTGCTCGACGGAGTTGGATGTTTCAACGGGGGCGAGATTCATCTACATATTAATGATAAGATACCTCCCGTGGCTCAACGGTATCGGAGAATACCATATAATTTACAGAAAAAGGTAGAAAAAGAGATTCAGCATCTTCTGGACGAAGATATCATCGAGAAAGTGAAAGGAGAGGCAACCCCATGGGTATCCCCGATAATATGTGCTCCTAAACCAAAAGATACCAATCCTGATGCAATAAGGATGTGCATTGATGCCCGTGAGATTAATAGAGCAATTTTACGGGAACGACATGCAATGTCGGTTTTTGAAGACATTGTGGCCATTGCTGATGGTGCGAAAGTATTTTCTAAACTTGATTGCTGACAGGGATTTAATCAGCTCGTTTTGGATAAAGAATCCAGGGCGGTTACGACATTTGCTACTCATTGTGGACTATTTCGATTCAAGCGTTTGTTCTTTGGAGTGAATTCTGCGCCTGAAGTTTTTCACAACCTAATAAGACAAATTCTGGAAGGGATACCAGGCCAATTTAACTTTATTGACGACATTTTGCGCTTGTAATGTGATGGAGCACGATAAGATTCTTCATATGGTTTTGAAACTACTACAAGACTCTGGACTTACGCTTAATTTAGATAAATGCCAATTTAGAGTGAGTAAAATGGAATTTTTCGGACACGTTATTTCTGCAGAAGGGATAGAACCAGACCCGAAAAAAGTCGATGCAATCACTAAAATGACAGCTCCAAAAAATGTTTCCGAGGTAAGGAGTCTGTTAGGAATAGTAACTTATTGTATAAAGTTTATACCTCATCTTGCTGATTTAACCAAACCTTTACGAGATTTAACGCATAATAATCGAATTTTTACATGGACTTTGAAGGAAGAAAAAGCTTTTAAACAGATCAAGAATAAGTTGCAAGCTGCGAAAACTTTGTCATTTTATAATATCGATGACGAAACTCAATTAACAGTAGACGCTAGTCCCTTTGGACTTGGTGCTATTTTGGCTCAGAAAAAGAGAAATGAAGACGTTCGAATAATTGCGTATGCGAGTAGAGCTCTTACGGAAACAGAACAGCGATATTCTCAAATTGAGAGAGAACTTCTGGCTTTGGTATGGGCAGTAGATCATTTCCGAATTTATTTGATGGGCTGCAACTTTGTGGTATTCACGGATCATAAACCACTGGTGAATATCATAAGAACCCCAGGGCGAAGCTGTCAGCTCGACTAGAAAGACTAGTGTTGAAAATACAACAGTACAAGTTTGAAATCAATTACAAAAAGGGAGAAGAAAATCCAAGTGATTATCTTTCCAGACATCCGATTCCTTCTGATGGTAAAATAAATATTGCAGAATCATATATTAATTTTATGGCGAAGACAAGGGTACCTAATGCAATGTCTTTAGACGAAGTTATTAATGCCAGCAAAGAAGATCCCCTCTTTAAGAAACTGAGGAAGGCTCTAAAAGGAGATGTTAAGTATCGTGAACTACTTAAAGAGGCAATTTTCAGACCGTATGCACAAGTTTGGTCGGAACTTGCGACAACTGATGATGGATTAATTTTAAGGGGCGATCGAATTTTATTACCAAAAGCTTTACAACAAAATGCACTTGATCTTGCCCATGAAGGACATCAAGGCATAGTGAAAACAAAAGCTCTGCTGCGAACAAAAGTATGGTTTCCTGGAATCGATGATGCGGTGGAAAAATTGGTTAAAAATTGTATTCCGTGTATTGCAGTGACGCCTACTAAGACACGAGATCCTATACAGATGTCCAAGTTGCCAAGGGAACTTTGATTTTTTAGGTCCAATAGCTGATGGACGATTAGTTTTGGTTGTCATTGATGACTATTCGAGGTATCCAATAGTTAGAATTTTACCTTCAAACATGGCAAAGACGGTAATACCGGTTATTCGAGGAATATTTGCTGATTTTGGGATACCAGATGTGTGCCGAACAGACAACGGTCCACCTTTTAACAGCAAAGAGTTTAAAAGGTTTGCAAGCGAGCTTGGTTTTAAGCACAGAGCAGTAACCCCGTTATGGCCAGAAGCAAATGGAGAAGTGGAAAGGTTCATGAGAACTTTACAGAAGATAATTCTAACAAGTGTCACTACAGGAAAGCAGTGGTCCAGTGACCTTCAACAATTTTTAATAAACTATTGCGCTACGCCACATTCTACAACTGGGAAAGCTCCTGGGGAAGTTTTGTTTTTTAGAAAGTTTCACACTAAATTGCCTCATTACCAACCGTACGTCACAAACTCTGATTTCAGGAAGCGAGATGAAAACAAAAAATGAAAACCTACGCTGACACAAAAAGACATACAAAAGCTCATCAATTGGTGGTAGGAGATAAGGTTCTACTGAAACAAAGAAAACTTCATAAGTTAATGCCACCATTTGATCCGGTTCCTTTTGTAGTGTCCGAAATTAAAGGAACATAGATAAGTATAACACGAGGAAGGCAAGTTTTATTACGAAATTCGTCTCTATTGAAAAAAGTTCAGCATCACTCTCCAGCACGGGACTATGATGTGGATGACATTGCATCAATCAATAGGAAAAGAGAAGGAAAAGAATTACTGGAGCAAGTAGAGAAGGATAGTACCGATAAAGTTCCTGATACCAGACATAGTAGCGATAAAGTTCCTTATACTAGACCCATGCGTGAAAAAAAAATACCAGAAAAATTTAAAGACTATACAGTGTGTCCCAAAAAGTTTTATACAAATGGAGAAAAAGTTTATCTTACATTCCACAAAAAAAACTATTTTTTATAAAAAGCTCTGCATAACTTGTAGATCCATAATCAGGTACAAAATTTTTAAAAAATTGGCTGGAATACAGGGAAAATAAAAAATAATGATTTGGACGGAGAGCAAAATACGTTCAAACTGTAGTGGAGAAGCAAAATGTTCATTGAAATTGTGATTAAATAGCAAAAAATTATGCACACTTGTAAATTATTGATATTCCCAAATACAAATTGATAAAGAAGGTTATCAATGTTTTATAAAAATAAATTATCTAACAATTGCTGAGGTGTTTATTTTTTAATTTTTATCTGGGAATATCAATAATCTACAAGTGTGCATAATTTTTTGCTATTTAATTACAATTTCAATGAACATTTTGCTTCTCCACTACAGTTTAAACGTATTTTGCTCTCCGTCCAAATCATTATTTTTTATTTTCCCTGTATTCCAGTCAATTTTTTAAAAAAATTGTACCTGATTATGGATCTACAAGTCATGCAGAGCTTTTTATAAAGAATAGTTTTTTTTTGTGAAATGTAAGATAAACTTTTCTCCATTTGTATAAAACTTTTTGGGACACACTGTATATTGAAGTAAAACTTACATAGCCTTTAAAGTTTAGTTATTTCTGTTGCATTCTACTTAACTTTATTCTTTAATTTAAGAAAGGGAGAAATGTAATGTAGTGAAATGAAACAGATGAATAAAGTGGGTTGTTGAAATATGCAATAAATACGTGTTTGATATGCTACATGACATTTACTTACAATATATTCACCCCTATGCTGTATCATTTACGTTAAACATAACGTGACGTTATCGAAGAGTTTACATTCAAATTCCTATATCAAAAAAAGATAACAGCACGTTATGTTTAACGTAAAATGATACAGCATAGGGGTCATTGTAGCTAATTTTTCATATACAGCACATCAGCTTTCGAATATTTATGTTTCACATTAATATGTCTAAGTGGTGCTTTGTCCCCCAATGCACAAGTACAAGTAAAAAAATACCTAACAATACCCACTGACTAGAAGAAAGTTCCGCTGTCAAGTTTTGACAAGTGTTTGACTGTGTTTTACATACGAGATCAAAAGCGCGCCAAATCTTTTGGGATGCTAACGGGCTTGTGACGTCACAACGCGTTTTTACAATTCAAAAACTAAAAAAAATTTTTCACCTAAATGAGTTTTAGATGTTTCGCTATAATTTTAACATAAAAATATTCATATTTAATTTTCTTGGTGCTTCCAATTAGGATCTAATTAGCAGTACCAATACATGAAACATGATAAACACTATTGACGTTCTTTTGAGACTCAGAATGCGTTCCGTTTGCGCGCTCACACGCTTTAATCGCTCACGCTTACAAGCGTTATTTTCTATGGTTCCATTTGGTTTCCATTTGGCGTTCAGTCGCTTAAGTTGTTACAAGCAAAGGTGTTTCTACTACTGTTTGCACAACGAATTCATAACCTTAAAAATATAGCTTCAGTGGTGAAATTAATCCATTCACAGCTTCCGCAGCTGTTTCCAAAGTGTAACGTTTGTTTATAACATGTTTTTATAACTTGACTATGATCAGCTGATCTCATACGTTCCGTTTGGAAAATAAGCGCTTACGATTTTGCTGCTCTACTTCGATGGAATAAGCGATCGTGAGCGAAGACTATGACGTCATAATGACGTTGCTACTTCGTCATCTAGCGCTTTATGAGCGTTTGTAAGGCCAAAGGGAATGATTTAAGTACTGTTTATGAGCGCTCAAAGCATGTGAGCGCGCAAATGAAACGGACCCTCAGAGTAGGCCATGTTAGGGTGGCATTTTTGTTGGTATCACTAAAAAAAATACACTTGTCAAAAATTTGATTGACATTCATTTTTAAGAGCCATATTTACACTATGATATTTTTTATGTAAAATTTGTTACAAAGTGAGTGAGAAGTGCCAATTCAACCGATCGGAATTCACTGTAGTAGTTTATCTCTTTCACTTTGTAACAAAATTGTTATCAAATTTAACAAGTGTATAATGGCCTTAATTTTATATTTTTGCAAACTACAATTGCCACTGTTGCCAACTCGACCGTGGAGTATATTTTTTTTTAAATAAAATGATTGTTTTTTCCACACTTTTTGTTTTTAGCTTCTTTTAAAGACAGAATAATTAACCTCCAATTATTGGAAACATTTATCGTAATTTTATGTCAAGTGGCAACACTGAAGCTGGTAAAATTTGGTAGAATGGTAATATTAAGATTCAAAAAAGTCTTATGGAATAAGGTGGGAAAAAGATTGCATATCTTTTGCTAAATAAATATGTACCATCGTGATTGTTCTTATTTAATCAAAGTATTTACTTTTTTACGTTTTTATTCTGTGCTCTCTTTTGACAGATGTCTTATTATTATTTTTCTATGCCTACTGTCTTTTAAAGTTAAAGTTAATAACATGATAATAATCTTAACATTTCTTCACCCTAGTGAAGGCTCTTCACTTTTTTTCTTGTACCTCTAGTTTACAGATTTTTGTAGCTGGCCTTCTATAGTTTCCAAGACTTGTTGTAATCTCTGCTACTCGTACTATACCATCCCTTCCTGGACAGACTTTTACAATTTTTCCTATTGGCCATGTGTTTCGTGGTAAATTATTGTCGGCAATTACTACGATGTCACCAACGTTGAGATTTTCGCTTTTACTCAACCATATTGCTCTTCTGTTAAGTTCTGGTAGATATTCTTTTACCCACCTGCTCCAAAATTGATCACATAAAGCTTGTGCACGATGCCATTGTTTCTTCACATTTAATTCATGATTTTGTATTTCATAACCAGGTAGATTTCCACCAGATGTACCAATCAAAAAATGATTTGGTGTTAAACTTTCTGGGTGTTCTGGATCAACAGTTACGTATGTGAGTGGTCTTGAATTTAAAATGAATTCAATTTCTGCAAAAGCTGTTTGAAGAACTTCTTCAAGTGGATATTTTTCACGAAGAATTAATTTTAAATTTCTTTTTACTGAAGCAATTAATATTTCCCAACTGCCAGCCATATGTGGTGCAGCCGCTGGATTCAAATGCCATCTAATTCTTTTAGCGGACATTTCATCTGTTATTTTACATTGGGAAAATCCTTTAATGAGTTCTAAAAATTCGTTATCTGCTCCATGAAAATTTGTTCCGTTATCGGAATACAAATCTGTAACTGAACCTCTGCGGGCAATAAATCTTTTTAAAGCCATAATACATGAGTCAGTATTTAAAGATGCTGCAATTTCTAGATGTATTGCTCGTGTAGTCATGCAAGTGAAAAGGATTCCATATCGTTTTTCGTGTCGCCTGCCAATTGTAACTTCAAAATATCCAAAATAATCAACTCCAGTTTGTGTAAAGGGTTTACTGTAAGCATTTAGTCGAGCTTCCGGTAACATTCCCATTTCCGGAGTTAAGGGCTTGACCTTTCAGTTTTTGCAAGCTTGACACTTCAAATTCTTTACAGCATTTCTCAATCCTTGAATCCAAAACCGTTGTCTAATTTCATTTATCATGTACTCGTAATTTTGATGATTAGCTCTTTCGTGGTACCACTTTATCAACAGAATTGTGAATCTGTGTTTTGCATCCAGTAATACCGGTTCATTTTCTAAGAAGTTAGTGTTTATTCTCCCTTTCATGCAAAGTAGTTTTTCATCATTTAAAAATGGTGCTAATTTAAAAATTCTGCTTGTTTTCTTAATTTCTCCAGAATTATTTAAAATGTTTAATTCTTCAGAATAACATTCTTGCTGCACTTCTTTATATCACAGTTTCTCTGCATTCGCTATCTCTTCTTCTCGAAGTGGATTCATTTCAGCTAATCTTCTCAATTCTTCTTCCTTCATTTTCTTTTTTCTCGTAATTTTTCTTTTCACGTTATTTTTAACTTCATATTAGTTATAAATCGGAGAATCCAAGCAGTTGTACGAATTAATCTCAAATATTTTGAAAATCTATTTACATCAGGTAAAAATTCATTCGTTCTTTTAATTAGAAAGGTATTAGAGTAAGATTTTTCTTCTTTTCTAGTTGTTCTTCATTCATTTCATAAATTGGTTCATTTTTTGTAAAATTACAGAGATCGGCATGCTTCAAGAAAGGCGGACCGCTTAACCATCGTTCTGTTGAAATTTGTCCGCGCTTTAAAACTCTGGTAGCTTCATCAGCCACGTTTTCTTTTGTCGTAATCCAGTACCAGTTCTCCTTTTTTGAAAGTTCCAAAATTTCTCCAACTCTATGAGTCACAAATTTTTTAAATAAGGACGTATCCGATTTTATCCAGCACAAAACTGTTTTTGAGTCTGTCCAGTAGAAATATTTCTGGATTTCTATTTCTTATTCCGATTTTACTTTGTCCATCAGCCTACTCAGCATCACGGCGGCTTGCAGTTCCATTCTTGGAATAGAAATTGGTTTTAATGGTGCAACTCGAGTTTTTGCTAACACGAATGATAAAAATTAAAATTAAAATGTAAAAATTATTTTTATACTCATATCGCAAATACACTACTGCTGCAAATGCTTTTTCACTTGCGTCACAGAAGCCATGTAATTCGATATTTTCCGAATCTGCCATTTTTTCTCCGTAACATCGAGGTATTGTAATAGATGGTATCAGATTTCTGAAAATTTGAATCCAATTATTCCAGTAGTCAGCCAATTGATTTGTAATTTCATCGTCCCAGCCAATTTTTAATCTCCAAATTTCTTGTAAAATTATTTTCAGAGTTATAAGGACATTACATAGAAATCCGAAGGGATCAAACACAGACATTGCCATCTTCAAGATTTCTCTTTTTGTGGGAATTTTACTACCATCTAGAATTTTTGGATTAACTTTTCTAAAATTCAGTAGAAAAATGATGTCATAATTTTTGGAATCCCACTGAAGGCCAAGAACCTTTTCGACGAAATTTTCTTTATATTCTTCTAAGCTCTTCATTCTCCGCATTCTCAAATTCTCAGGAATACTTTTTAAAACTTTTTCAGAGTTTGAAATGAAATTGCGTAATTCAAACCCACCTTTCTGATGCATTTTAATAACCTGTCCAATGCAGTTAATGGCTTCTTCTTCAGTCTTCTTGCTATCTAAATAATCATCCACATAATGTTTCTTTAAAATTGCTTGACATGCTTCTTCACAATCTGTTCTATTTTCTTCAGCGTTTCTATTTTTAATGTATTGAGCCAAGCTGGGTGAACACGAAGCTCCGAACGTCATAACTTTCATTTCATATACGTCTGCTTTTCCGTTTCTCCTCATGCCTCTCCAAAAAAATCTTTGAGCACATCTGTCTTCTTCTCTAATCAAGACTTGGTGGAACATTTCTTTAATGTCACCGGTGTATGCTATTTTATACTGTCGAAATTTCAACAAGACTCCAGTTAATGATGTTAATAAATCTGGACCTTGCAGAAGTTCTGTATTCAAACTAACTCCTTCTGTTTTCGCTGCAGCATCGAACACTAATCTTAATTTTCCGGGTTTATTAGGATTGACGACTCCAAAATGTGGTAAATACCAAATTTTCTTGTTTATCTCTTTCGATTTTAACTCATCCAGTTTTTCAGCATATCCTTTCTTCACATAATCTTCAACTATAAGACAGTATTGTTCCGCAAATTTCTTGTCTTGATCCATTTTCTTTTCCATACAAAACAGGCGTTTTAATGCATTTTTTTTGCTATCAGGAAAATTTACTTCATCCAATTTCCATAATAATCCAACTTCAAATCTTTCTCCAACCCTCCTGGTAGTGTTGTTCATAATTTTTTCACATCTTTCTACTTCTGGAGTTTTCCCGTAATTGTTTGACAATTTAACTCCAAATGATGCTGTTTTAAAAGATTCTTTTACTAAGTTGTAGACTTCTTCATCAAAAGATTGGCATTTGCAAATTTGACATAAAAACTGTTTTTCAGCTTCTTTTATTGAATTTATTTTTCCATGTAGTACCCATCCTAGAGCAGTTTTAGACAGAATAGGACCGTCCCGTGAAAGTTCTACAACTTTTCTTGGATATGCCAGTTGAGAGTAATCTTGGCCAATTAATATTAAAGGACGTTCTTCAAAAAATGACTTCAGTAAACTTAATTGTTTAATTGTAGGGAAACTTTCTTGAATTTTCTTTACGTCAATCGTTTGTTTGGGTAACATCATGTTCTTCAAAGTTTTGCCTTTTTCATTTAAAGAAGAAATTTGAAAATGTACTTTCTTAGAATGCTTGTCTTCATGAGTGATTCCATTCGTCCATTGGTAACAAACCGACTTTTCTTCTCCATCTAATTGCAGTTTTCTTGCTAATTCAGCATCGATAAGACTTACTGTAGCGCCTTCATCAAAAAATGCATAGGTGGTTACTTCACAAACTGGACCCTTTACTTTTACCGGTAATATTTTTAGCAATACCGTATTTGGAAGTTTGTCGACTAAACAAAGTTTTTCATTTTTCGTTAGTCTATCATGTTTTTGAAAATTTTTATGAAGTTACTTATGATGAAGCAATTGACAGTTATTAAGACCACATACCGTCTTGTTTCTACAAATTTTTTGAGAATGATTTCGTTTCAAACAACAGAAGCATAATTTATTCTTTTTCACAACTCCGCAACGATTGTCTACATCCTTGCTCTTAAATTTCTCACAATTATCTAAAATGTGATACTCTTCCTCACACACGAAGCAACTTCTAGCCTTCATTGAAAATAAATTTTCTTTTTTCTTGTAGTCGACCTTTCCCACTTGTGTGTCGATTATGCATGATATTCTAGCCTTTGTTCTTAACCAGTTCGAAAAGTCTTTCAAATTCAGTTGTTTTTCATGTCCTAAAATTTGGGAACCCCACTCCATTTTCAAAAAATACGACAACTTCTGTACCAATTCGTCCATAAGTTGTGGATTTGACATATGTCCTTCACTTTTTAACACTTCCATTGAAGCAGCGAGACTGGAGACGATGTTTGAAAAGGCGAGCATCGAATCGGGCTTTCCAACTTTTGGTGATTGGATTTTTCGGGCCTTTTCAATTAACATGGAAATTATTATTTCTGGTCTTCCAAATGTCAACTCAAGAGTTTCAATTATTACATTTACCTATATTTTTTTTATAACTGCCTTAATCAACGTGGGTTTATTAACATTTCTATAATCTTTCACTAATACTTCCTCTCCTACATCGAATTTAATATTTCTGTTTCCTTTAAAATATTTAATCTGTTTGTTCTGGTTTTCTTTTACTTTCTTTTTAATATCACTATCTGGTTTTAATAAGTTAAATTTGGTTTCAAGGTTTCTACCGAACATTAAAAAAGCTGGGTTGTGTTCATAAATTACACTCTAGGGTCACTCTCGGGTAATATTGTGATCTCTCTCGCATAAATGTATTTATACATTTTGCTTCTCACATAAGAATCATAAAGTACTAAATCTGGCGTGTGTTTCCATAGCAACAAACACATTTTCTTTACCCTACTTAAAAGTGGGACGTGAAAAGTGATCTCGTTGTCATGGAAATCATGTAAACACTAGACTTCTTAAAACTGATGAGCAAGACGCAAAATAACTAAAAACTTGTGAGTGAGAAAGATGCAATTATACACCCAGGGTGCATTCGAAGGTGTAGTTTATGAACACAACCCTGGTGATATGCCCGTAGTACAATGTGGTGTGTTACGATAATCGAAAAGAAATTTGTTTAACACTAAATTAATATTGATTGATTTAGAGCATATATGTATAATGTATAATTAAGCAAAATATAATGCTGCATTAAGTTTAAAAAAAAAGGAGCAATTTAAACCTCTTTTTAAAGCATTTTTAACGTTCTTTACTGAATTTTCTACGTCTCCATTCGACATAGGATAAAAAGGAGAACTGGTTATATGTTTTATTCCATTTGATTTTAGGAATATCTGAAAATCGTTTGAGGTAAACTGTGTGCCGTTATCACTAACCAACGTATCGGGTAAACCATAACGAGCAAATGTAGTTCGTAAATATTTAATTGTTGCCTCTGATGTAATATTTTTCATTTGATAAACTTCAATCCATTTTGTATGAGCATCCAATATGATCAGAAAATGTTGATTTAAAAATGAACCAAAAAAATCTACATGAATTCTACTCCACGGATGATTAGGCCATTCCCAAGGTTTCAAGATTACTTTTTGTGGGTTTGTTTTATGAACTGAACATGATTCACATCCTCGTGCCACTTTAACAATGTCTTCATTTAAACCTGGCCACCAGAAATAAGATCTTGCATAACTTTTCATTTTGATAATTCCCATGTGAGATTTATGTAAATCTTTTAAAATTTCAGCTCTCAAACTGTCTGGTATTACTATTTTATTGTTCCACAACAAACAGTCACCTTCAATAGTATATTCTGATTTATACTTGAAATATCGTTTTAACTCTAAACTTAATTTATATATTTTTGGCCATCCTGTTTTAATATATTTAATAATTTCTTGAAAATGTCTTGTTTTGTATGTTCCTGAATAATTTTAAAGTTTATAGGTACATGACAATTATCAAAATAATATATATAATCAAGAACCATATTTTCTGAATAATATTCATCTTCAGTTTTGTTTGTAATTGGTAAACGAGAAAGACTATCCGCTGCGTTCATATTTGATTTCACATATTCAATTTTATAATTTTAATTAGCTAAAATTAATCCCCAACGTCTTAAACGATTTGCTGAATATTGCGGAATACCTTTGTTATGACTAAAAATTGTCACTAACGGCTTGTGATCTGTAACTAAAGTAAATTCCATACCGAAAAGATATTGGTGAAACTTATGTAAACCAAATATAATTGCTAATCCTTCCTTCTCAATTTGAGAATATCTCTTTTCTGTATCTGTTAACGTTCTTGACGCATATGCTATGGGTTTTTCAGAATTATCGGGTAAAACATGCGAGATAACCGCTTCCACTCCATAATCGCTTGCATCAGTAGTTAATTTAATTTTGTAATTTGGATTAAAATGTATTAATACATCGGCTGAAATTAAAATCTTTTTGATGTTATTAAAAGCTTTATCGCATTTGTTACACCATAACCAAGGAACATTATGTTTCAATAAGTCATATAAAGGGTTGAAACGGTCGCGAATTTGTATATAAAACAAATAGCATGCGCTTGATAATTGAAAATTTAAATCACAAACAAATGTACATTTATTAGAAACTGTAGCCGGGAGCCGGGTTGCCGGGCCGGATGGGACGTTTAGGGTCATTTCAATAAGCATTTAACAAACACGAAAGGCCATAAATTCTTATCGCACTTGAGATCGTTTCAATGGGCTTTGAAGGGACTGTCATATAAATTTGTCACGCGAGTTTCGGATACAAGTCTGCTTTTCTTTAAAAGTTGCAATTCGATACGCACAAGTAAAAGTAAGATAATACAACCATTGAGATTGACACTTGCACAAGTCTCAGGAAATATAAAAACGTCAGGGTAATTTGAAAATTTACAGACGCTGAAGACACATGTGGAGCATTCCGGGTGGGCCTTGTGAAGTCAAAAACACATTCTTAGAAACTGCAGGGCGGGCGTTTTTCTAAACGCAGGACGCAATCCTATTGGCCAAAGTATATTTTGAATTCTGTTTTCGGATAAAAAGGAAGGGGCATTAATTATGGGCAGCTGAGAAATGAATTTTAAAATTAGAGACAGATAGCCACGCGCTTTCAAAACGATCAGTCGTATCCATTTTGGCTTGGCAACTTGCTCTGAGTTACTTACTTATTTTCTTTGATTATTTTCACCGTAGAGTATAAATTAATTAGTCCTGTCCGTCTAAATACCAGTGTTTTGAGAGGCAATTAAAAATACAATTAAATATCACGGGCGTGACGTGTAATTTAATCGCGAAGTGAATTTAAGATTTGGTGTTGTGCGTGGTTCGGATTCTTATTCCGCGGCGCAGAGTTAGATAATTTGCTTTAATTTGTATCTTTATTCGTTACATAATTGGTGGTATTAGATGATTAAATTTCCATAATCTATAAATTTCAGTACTTGCTTGGTTTGTGAAATTTATTCTTAGTCTTAATTTGCATCCGAACCAAAGTTAAAAGTAAATAAGTTGCATCCACATTCGTGACCATTGTTATATAAATTATTAAATTAATTATAAATTATATAATAATTATTATAATAATAAATTAATTAAATTATTATTTCGTCCTTAACCCGACCAACTTTAACTTATGCTTCACTTCATCAGGACGCTTAAACACTTTTCTAATAAATTATTAAACTAGTTTGTTTGGCGTTTCTGTAATTTAAATCGACCAGAGGCAGTCAGCCGACGTTTTCAATTTATAGTGCAATTCACATACAGGGTACTTTTGTAAAATTAGGGAATTCCCTTTTTCGATATTCTCTGGCAAGTTGGAAACACGCAAACAAAGTGTTTTTCGATTTGCGCAGTGAAATCGATTGCTTTATACCACTGGTCTAAGGCAAGTTTAGATCTGCCGCTAAAACCAAGTGTGACCAGCACAAATTAATCCCCAGTATCTGAATCACATAATCATAGCCATCTTCTCAACCGAGTTTCCATCACACTCTGTGTGTGGACCAAAGTGTAGTCTTTGTCGGGAGATCTGCGGTTAATTAGAAGTAATTCGCTGAGAGACCGAAAGATGATAACTACCCATAGTAGAGTATCGTATAAAACGGTCAGACATTCCATTGCGTATAGTGTTAGATCATCGTCGAAACAACGCAATCAGAGGTTAATTAATAAAGCGGGCAGGCACTGACCCCCCACCTCAATAAGCGAAAGGAGCGGTCGAGCAAACTCCCCCCTTCGCAGCGTTATTAGGTTATCAGTAAATCGGGCCATTTGCATCTCCCCAGGAGAGCTTCCCTTGAAAAACTAGCGATTACTATTGATTCTCTCGCAGATTGATCGCCTGGGCGGCATTTTGTATCACATACTTCCCCCAGTATCTGATTAATTAATCAATTACATTCATTAAGGAAGTACACTGTAGGCACAACGCCACACTGTGCACGGTTGATATACAGAGCGTGTCCTTGAGTACGATTGAAGTGTTAAACACGAGTACCAAGATAACATAATTTTGAAAACAAATTAATTGTTCATTTAAATTGAATAGTAAGTCCACAAATATTGTTTGGGACAAGCATATAAGTCCGCATTTTTATTTTATACGTATCCAATTCCCGCTATCTCATAGCTATAACCGTCTCACCAGGATTAAGAACAGGGTACCCTCAGAAGTAGAATCCATCACTGATTAACGATCACGAGCCATTTAATTATTGAAAGTTGTTTAGAAATATCAACAAAGGTAACTCGGATAATTTCTTCGAAAGGCTGGCGCCGAGCGTAGCTTTATTGTAGTTGTATTATTGCATTCTATAGGAGTCCCGTAGTGTCAGGTAGCCATTCGTCTAGACATTCATTCATGAACTGTCAGATCAGCCTAACGCCGTGTTAGTAACAGACATACTTTTTCTTTGCACCGCCGACTCTAATCTGTTTTTTAGTTGCTCACAGGTTACATACGTTTCAGAAAACTTCAACCTATTTAACTATAAACAGACGTACAGTCAAATAATTCTTACCTACTTCTAATAAATCCATTTTCACACCATGAAAATATTGAAAAGAACGTGTCAATTTTTTTTGGCATTTCCCGATTTTTTTGATTTCAGTTGTACTCTGTTATTTTTTATTAGACAATTCATATTTATTTCAAAATGACATTTATTATTTAATTAATTGCTTGATGCGATTTTCTTTTGTTTTCAACTTACAAAATTTTCTACTGAACATTGTTTTAATCATGGCGAGCTTGTAATTTCATAGGCGAAACAGAAAACGTTTAGAAGTTAATGGCGGTATTTTTGAAAACTTGTTACTAGTACGTCATGATTAAAACAGTGTTCAGTAGAAAATTTTGTAATTTGAAAACAAAAGAAAATCACATAACTACATTATTACTCGGAATACATACTTTGAAAGTTGAAATTACTGGAAGTTGTTTGTAGAGTTCACAATGTCTCGACGCAGACGATGGTCATTTACTTTAATTCTTTTTTAATAACACGTTTTTCAAATTAACGTTAGGTTAGAAGTGTCAAAAGTGACTGAAGAAACGCTTGATGAAATAAATGCACACGTGCTTGTTTGGTTGCATAACCAACTCTAATTCGTTTTTCATTTGATCATTCCCGTTTTTTTTAACAAACAATTCATCTTTATTAAACAAATATAAACAATTGAAATATATGCGATTTAAATTCAACAATATGAAACATAAAATTGTTGAAAAGTTGTAAGTAGCAACATCCTGCGATTTGCAAAAAAAAATTATAACATTGTTATTTTTTAGGTGTATTCGCCCTCTCAGTTGTCGTTGCCACCCTGAAATACTTGCAATCGATCCTCTCGAAGTCGGAATTTAAATCTCTATTCATATTTGGGGTCCTCACCGCATCCGGCCTGGTCTTTCTGACGGTGGTCGTTCTCACTTACGCCGGCTATGTCGCCCCGTGGAGTGGACGCTTCTACTCGCTGTGGGACACCGGCTATGCCAAAATACACATTCCAATCATTGCGTCCGTCTCGGAACATCAGCCGACCACTTGGTTCTCCTTCTTTTTCGACTTGCACATTCTGGTCACCACTTTCCCGGCCGGACTCTGGTACTGCATCAAGAACATAAACGACGAGCGCGTTTTCGGTCAGTTTGAGAATTCCCTTTTTTTTTTAGCAAACAAGTTTATTTTTCATTTCAGTCGTCCTGTACGCGCTGAGCGCAGTTTATTTCGCGGGCGTCATGGTGCGGCTTATGCTAACTCTGACTCCCGTCGTGTGTATGTTGGGAGGGATTGCATTCTCGGGACTCCTGGATTTGTTCTTTAAGGAGGAGGCGAGTCCACGGAGTGAAGATAACGAGATCGAGGAGAGCACTTCTGCATCGGGCAGTAAATTATACGACAAGGTAAGTTGCTCAGTCGATAATGTAGATTGTAGAGGTCGTAATGTGTAATAGGCTGGACGAGTGCCAAAAATGAAACACGAGCAGCAGCCACGTGATACCGATCCAATTGGGCCAAACGTACGCAGTATAATTTTGGTTGTAATAATGTTGCTTTTAATGCTCTTCGCCGTCCATTGCACGTGGGTTACGAGCAACGCGTATTCAAGTCCGAGTGTGGTTTTGGCTTCCTACAGCAGCGATGGTAGCAGGCAGATACTCGACGATTTCAGGGAGGCTTACTTCTGGTTATCACAGAACACGGCGGATGATGCTACCGTGATGAGTTGGTGGGATTACGGGTATCAAATAGCAGGGATGGCGAACAGAACCACGCTGGTCGACAATAACACTTGGAATAACAGCCACATTGCTCTGGTCGGAAAGGCCATGTCTTCGAACGAGAGCGCCGCCTATGAAATTATGACTTCCCTCGATGTCGATTACGTTTTGGTAATTTTCGGCGGCGTCATCGGTTACTCCGGGGACGATATTAACAAGTTTTTGTGGATGGTCCGGATCGCAGAAGGTGAACATCCCAAAGATATTAGGGTACGTTTTAAGCTTGCCCTTGCGAACAGAATTGAACAGATTTCTTGTTTAGGAGAGCGATTATTTCACTGAAAATGGGGAATTTAGGGTGGATTCACAGGGTGCACCTACTTTACTTAACTGTCTCATGTACAAATTAAGCTACTACAGATTCGGGGATCTCAAGTTGGATTACCGTACTGCTGCAGGATACGATCGTACACGTAATACCATCATTGGCAATAAAGACTTCACTTTAACGTTCCTAGAAGAAGCGTACACGACAGAACATTGGCTTGTCAGGATATACAGGTTAGATTAAAACAGTGATGAAAACAAAGTGAAAGGTACTATCCATTCGTAACCTTTTTGCATGCAAGTAGGCCATGTTAGGGTGACATTTTTGTTGGTGCCAGCTAAGGTTCCAAACAGAGACTTTTTGTCTACCAGGTTGGTAGCTCCAAGGGTACTAGATCCGAATATTCAGTACCAAAAAATCTTAGCAACATTTACTTCAAAAACTACAGTTTGTTAAATGGATCTTTTTACGCACGTCATTGAAATTTATCCGTATGAAACAAATCAATAGATACTTTTTAGTCAAATCAAGTACTTTTAAATAGCAACTGTAAAAACGTTATGACACCGTTTAAACGTTTTCCTGGCATTTTATCAAACAAAATTTTCTAATTATTGTATTCTAAATGTTTTTAAATAGAGATATATTAAAATTAAATGAGTTTGTAAGGCAAAATTAAATTTGAAAGAAGGCAAAACATCAAATTAAGCAAATGTCAGATTTACATTTGACAGAACTTGATTACTGCAGTATTTTATAATCTTTCCTTATCTGCCACTTGTAAACCGTATGTCTTACTTTACAGACATTCGCATAAAAGCGTTCCTTTTTCAATCCGAACGATTGATGTAGATAGCTACACATACAAATTGTTTTTACTAGTGTCGTTTGATAATGACGTGTGTAAAAAGATCCATTTAACAAACTGTACCAGTCAAAATACAATGAAAAAAAAAAACAAAGTAACCACACAAACAATAAACAATGACATTACACTAGCTATAAAAATATGGCAGTTACAAAAGTACCAACAACAACAATGTTGGTTGGTGCCATAAAAATATGGATATCAGAAAATTGACATAATTTTTGACTTGTCAGATTCCTACATGACTTCCATCAAATGACTTGCAGGTAACCCAACGAAAAGAAAACATGGCCTACTAGAGTGTAGAAAGCAGGTGATTGAATACCTAATGTTTCTTTCTTTTTTTTTTTAGGGTTAAAAAACCAGACGAATTTAATCGACCGAGAATACCTGTTGCCAACAGAGTTATCAAAACAAATTTCTCTTCTAAAAAAGTATTCTTTTATAGTTTTCTCGAGTGAGTGCGTTTAATTTCTTCTTTTTTCTTTTTAGAATTCTAAACGTAAGAAAGGTACGATTAAGAATAAGCCGGTTATAGTTAAAGGTAAGCGATCGACGAAGCAGTACTAGTCGGAACACCGGACCAAAGTGTACTCTCCAGAAGTTTCGTGTTTGTTTAAGCTTTTTTTTTTTTTCAAACTAGTTTCGTTTGTAATAATCGCCACAGGTTTCTAGAATAATCTGTTGAATGTTTTGTATTATTGTTATGAGTTAATTAAATTCTACAGAGTACACAATGTGATAATTTGTAATAAACAATAAAGACTTTTGCACTTGTCTGTAGTAACTTCATTGTTTCACTATTCCCAACTGAAACAAAAAATATATTCTTTGTTCGCTTTTCTAACGAGTAAATAATTGTGATTATTTTTCCTTATGTTGTCTTACCGAAGCGATTAGTATTATTGCATTGCTTTGTCAATCAGATTATCGTTTGTCACATTTCAGTTGTCAATTGGTATAAAATAAATAATGAAATCAGTGTTGCCAGCGCTATTACAATTGTAATAGATATATAACCGTTTGAGTTGGCAATACACTTGAGTATTTTTTTATTCGCCTGTTTGCAACACTGCAATCGGATACATGCGACGAGGTAAGAGAGAGGAGGGAATGTAATTAAACAATCGCACGGACGACGGAAATACGTCATATAAGTGATTTAATTAGGTGCGGGGAAGGCACCAGTGCTTCAATTTCATTTCAATTTATAGTTTTCATGCAAAGATGCCTTAACTGAATATTATTCTGTGGGGTAAAACCTAACTTACCGATGAAAAGTGGTTTCTATTTTGCAGGCGTTATGCAACGTAAACAACAAGTAGGTTATAACTGACCAACACAAGGTGGTTTATAGAATACCCACAGAACATTATACAAGAAGAAGTATCGATTCCTATATAAAAACGTATACAGAAGGAAGACGCCATCTACAAACGGAGTGAGATATTACAGTAATTTAAGTAGCGGTAATTTGAATTGAATTTCAATTGGAATTTATAAAATAAAAATTATTTACCAAGTCGAACTTTTTCTATAATAAATACATATTTGCAAGTGGTAAATATCAATTTATGTTTATTGTGAATAAAAATAAACTACTTGGTAAATAACTTTCACGTATTTTTTCAAATTAAATAAAAAAGTCGCTCTACCAGGAAAACCTGATATATATTGTACTAAATCTATAATACATTATATAACCTTTAAAATAATATCAATAAATTATCTAAATTATTATAATGAAATTGAAAATATTTAGATATTTACAAGTACAACTGGAAATATGAAATTCATCAAAATGTGTTAAGCCAAAGCTATTATTGGGTTGATTTTATCAATGATTAGTTGCGCCAACAATTAATCCATATTAAATTTAAACGACGTTTAGAATACGATGTTTGCATAGAAAGGCATATGTATGTACGGCATAGAGAACAGTGAAATTCAAACACCTTAAATTTTAAACCTTTAAACTTCCAGATTAAGTTGATGCAACTGGCTATAAATATAATTGTTTTTATTTTCTAAAATAACTATTTGTATAAGTCATTTTTTTTATTATGTGCTGATCGAACAATCTGAGTTAAGAAGAATTCATTTTTTTACTATATGCCAATTGATCGAAGAACTGCAGCCATTTCCTGCTTTGTGGCTTTTTGTCATGTCATCGTATATTTTCTTACCCAGATGTAAATATACGATCGGCATATAAATAAAAAATTAACTTTATATATTGATTTTTGTAATATCAGGATACTTGAATACATTTGTAATTGCTTTTAAAATTTCCTAAAATATAATAATGGTCACAGAAGAATCTAACAACTAAACAACTAAAATACATATATGTACAAATAAGAATCTTATAACTAAAGTTTCAGATTACACTAATCAAGAAATTGCGCACTTATTTAATTCTAAATGTGGTTGTAATTTCATTTCATCAAACATAAGCACTGCATACTGATTCAATGGTTGCATATACCTAAATGTTCTATTATTTTTGAGTTTATACCAGCTTTAATATTAATATGTGATAAAGACCGCATTAACGTACTTCGAGAAGGTAACACTAGAATATTCTGTAAAAACTTATATGCTTTAGGACTTTTTTTATACAATGCTAAGAACAGAGCTTTTTCTTTAACTGTCCATGTAGTTTTCTTATGAAATGATTTTAGCTGTGACTGTATAAATATTAAAGCAGAATCACTCATCTTATTATTTAACCTTTTTATGCTATTAATTAAGGGATCAAGTGAACTGTCATCCAGTAACTTTTTCTTGGCGTTTGCTTGTTTTCTAAAATAATTCAATGCTCTCTTACATCGTAACACTTCTTTATATAAAAATTTCTTTTTCGGTGTTAGTGTCGTTGAAGTAGCCCGAATATGTTGTAGGATCTTCTGCGATTTGCTGTTATCTAAAAACAAAAATAGAGAATTTAACAAATATTGCAAATATTGCTTACCTCTTAGCTTGTTTTCATAATTACATGCTGCTAATTTGAACTTTTACACACCGGAGATGTAATAAATATGTATATGTTTACCGTAAGGAATTGCTGGAGTTGATGCTGATGGCACAGGAGATGGTGTTCTATAGACTAACAGAGCAGTTGATGTTGATGCTACAGGAGATTGTGTTCTAAAAACTGGCAGAGCAGCTGATGTGGATACCATTAACGATTTTGTAGTAGACACACGTCCCGGTATGGGTGAGGAGGCTTCAATAATCGTTAAACATGACATTAAAATATGAACTTTTTCATAGTTTTGTTTACTTACCATGTTCCAGTACCTCCTGCAATGTTGAACTATTGGATGGCAATTGTTGTGTTTCAAAGTTTCGTATAGGTACTTTTAGAGTAGGAACTGCACCTCTGTTTAATTTGAGCTTTGCAGATGTTTGAAACTGAGAGTTCTCAAAGTGGGTAAGAGTAGGTCTATTGGGGCAAGGCTGTAATTTTTAAAAAAATAAAGTAATACTTAAAAAGGACTTACTTTCTTTAGTAAAATGACCTCAGCAATCCAAAAAAAATACGTGGACCTTCTCCGAGGAGTCGTTCTGCGTGTCCTAGGGGACCACTTTGAAGAGGACGTCAGCCGCATTAGATACTTCAGAATCTCATAAAACTATGCCGACATTTTAAACAGCGTGTCAGGGAATAGACACGACCACGGTGCGTCTAATAGATGCGCACGTTGGAAAGTAGTTTCGATAAACATCACCACTTGGAGATGACGTCTTGGAATAAATTTGTTTGTCCAATTTCGGAAAATCACACCCTCTTTCACTAATAGAAATCTAAATCCAATTTAGAAAAGTATTTTCATAATAGGGACCGTGCACATGCGATGACAACGCCACCAATGGCCATATTTTGCCATAAGTGGTGTGTGCATAAGTGGTATGAAAACACGAGTGACAGTTCAAATATACATCTTTCATTTCAAATGCGCAGTGTACATTTGAACTTGAATTTTGTAATTAATTTCCTACCAGAAGGTCAAATACTTATTATGTACTACAACTGTAAATTGTCATAAGAGTTATAGTAACAGGAAGAATGTTAAATTTTACAATTATCCAGACAGTAGTAAGAAAATATACATGGATTGAAACATTTAAGTTTGTATGCCGTTTTGAAAGTGATTCATAGATTTCAATATCGATTAGTCATTACGTACAACGTACTCTATTCGAGAAATGTGCAGGAGACTCAGATGAAATGAAAGTTTGAAGAATTTCATGAGAAGTCGGAAAGCAAGTCAACAAATGTAGGCCAGTTTCAAATGCGGTTGATGATTAACGGATGGTTAGTCTTGGTATTGTGAATACATTTACGGTCAGGATACTGATGGTATGCGTTTCATGTGAAGAAGTCAATATAAACAATAGCCCCAACCGATCATCACACCGACTTCATGTCAAATGCATGTGGAACATGTTTTATACTATTTAACTGGAATACTTTGTGTTAATTGTATTAAAAGACTGATTATATTAGTGATGTTTCTTAAATTGAGGTTTGTACTCAGATTTTTGTTTATTTTATAGCACTTTTACATTAATTCTATGAGTCACTCTCGTTACCCATTTTATTTATACAAATGGGTGTAAAAGAGCAAAAAAGAGTGAAGAATACGTTCCAGTTAGGTAAATTTCCATAAATTTGTGTACGGAGGTCATGCATTTAAAATCCACTGTGTTTGAAAGGAAAAATTTAGAAATAACGGAAAACGCCCATGTCCAACAATAATCAACTGCCGATCTTCTGATGTGTTTTCTGAAATACTGCGCTCATAAACAATAGAATTCAATTTGTAATATATTTTCACATCTATTAGTGACACCACGCAGGATTTGCATAAATTTTATATATTTAGAAATTGTACTGATCATCAAACGATAAAACTTGTTGCAAGATTTGAGTAAATTTAGAAAAAGCCCTAAATATTTTTAATACAATTACAAGAAATAACAACAAATCTGCGCACAACCAAAAATTTTATTGACCATCAATGCCATGCAAAATTTCTTCCGCAAATACCAAAATTTTCGCTCGGCTATTGAAGTTATGCATAGGGTGACTGCGCCTGATGGCCGGCCACTACCAGCTGGTCGTCCACTTACATAAACAAGATTTTAAAATATATTTCAACATCCATTGTAATTGCAAAATTAAAAATTACAGAGTGACGTTAATAACGTCACTTCAACGTGTCACAGGTGTATTAACCTAAAAACAATGTTTTCCTACCACTAATGCATAAATCACCGCCACACTTTTTGTATTGTTTTTTTTTTTAATGTTTATTATTAAAAGATTTATTCTAAATTTGTGCTTCGTTAATTGGAAAATTTCATAAATGTCATTTTAATTTCTGTAGTATAAGTCAAAATTGAAGTTAATAAAGTAATTACATATTAATTTATGAATAAATAAATTACATGAACAATGAATGATACAAAAGCAGCAGACGAGGTGACGTGTATCAAAACTACTTTCTCGTATCGCGGCCCCTCTACTGACTGAATGATGTGAGTGCGAGCGCCAACCACCGGCCACTGTCTATTCGATGATGCGCAGTCAGCTGACAGGACCTTGGTGTAAAATTAATTAATTTAAGAATTTGTCGTTGCGGAAACGGTTTCATTTTATTTTTACGGAAATATTACATCGTTTTTAAACAATTTACATTAATGAAAAGAACATTGAATGTGGGTTTTGAGTGTTAATGCCCTCACCGTAGTGGTGCACTAGGAGGCGCTTAAAATGCGTCGGAGACGGTCCACGTATTTTTTTTTTTTTGATTGCTGAGGTCATTTTACTAAAGAAAGTAAGTCCTTTTTAAGTATTACTTTATTTTTTAAAAAATTACAGTCTTGCCCCAAAAGACCTACTCGTACCGACAACGGTTTCGGATCAAGTGGTATTCATTAACATGAGCTCCTACTGTAAGATATGTAAAATGTATTTTTGCTTCTGTAAAAATTCTCTAGAAAATCATTCGAAGAATGATATAAGAAAGGAACCAACAATAAAGAAACAGTTCATAAAACTGAAACCAAATAACAGCAATAAAAATAATGAATTATACTGTAAAGAAAAGATATTTGAAAGTCCTAAACAATTATAACGTTTTAAACTGTATCATTTAGCATGTTTATCAAATAAATTCTAACGAAGCGTCTTATCAGTTTCCTGATCCCTCGTCTGACCTAGCGTCTCTTATCGTTTTACGTGACCTCTCGTCTGACCCCTCGCGACGTTCGAACATAAATTCCTAAAAAAAAATTTTTGCATTTTTTTTAATCAATAAGCAATTAAAAAAAAAAACAGACACGAACAGGTGTCACCTGCAACAGGTATCGCAAAAACTTTGTTAAAACCTGCGAAACGCGACGCGTTTAAGAAATACCGCTCGTACTAGTACAACGGTCAGCGCGCGCGCCCTACACTAGGCGACCTTGAAAGCCTAAAAATTCCAAAGACCACCTCTGGTTTGCAACTCTGACGTCTGCAGAAGAAAAAATTCCTCTGCAACCATCTCTGGTCATTGCCGCAATTGTCCTCCGGTAAAATTACGACACTTCTTCAGCACTCTGCGACCTCCTCCGGTAAAATTACGTCATTGACGACACTTCTTCAGGTACAAGAACCAAAGGGGTGCACGAATAACCACCCCTGCAAACCCGCCCACACCTCTGCATTGGCCATTGCAAGAAAAAAATATGGCGATCCATCTGCAAAAATGGCGACCAAAAACACCCTAAGACCAGCCTCCAAAAGCCTCTGGTCAAATTACGTCATTGACGACTACTTCTTCAGGTACAAGAAACAAAGGGGTGCACGAAGAACCACCCCTAAATCACCTCTTCAGCAACGAAAACAACCCCTAAACCAGGGGATGACCTTCAACGGTGGTCACTGCGGATGGACAGGCCATCGAGGTGTCACAGGATCCCGCCAGTATTACTACTATTCGGCTACAGCTGCCTTTAATTGCTAGTCAAGAGATAAAATATGCAAATAAGATCATTTAAAATGCAAGTTAACTTTATTAAGTAGTTATAACAATAAACCATAAGAAAGTGAAATAGAGACCAGCTTAGTATGTATATTATAACAGATATAACATTAAGGTAATCGAGCTGGCGATAGTTATCACAATATCACCAACTTCCGTGTAAAAGAAGACATATCACTGTCGAACAGTAAGACAAGGGACGGGCCAGTTCCGTGGTCGATGGGCTCGGACAAAGGGAGAATTTTTTTTTTTTTTATAGTGGACTTTCGAACCAACGGAACGTGGTTTATTTTATTTCATTTTTTACTTATGTCAACATTTCTCACTTCCAAATTAACATCATATGCTTTCCAAAACCGCTCGTGTTTATTAATAGTCAACAAATTCAGTTAGAGTATCATCATAAATTATCGAGTACAATTAATTCTTTTACGAAAATATCTTTACAAATCTTTTTGGAGGCCCTCTTGTTTAATTCACTTACGCTTTAGGGAAATCATCAAATTACTAGGAGCTAACCGAGTTTGTCTATGTAAGTAAGAGAGTGTGGTACCCTTATTAAATCGATATAGCCGTCTCCTGGACACCTTTCGGTGAGGAGGAGGCGAAATAAATTTTTCTAGCGCTAACAATTATTCACGATACATTTGGGTTAATCTAAGAATAAAATATATAAAACTAACGACTACAATCAACTACAACTTCACAATGGTGCTATTAATCATAATTAATAAATATCTATTTAAAAAGACAATAAAAATTCAAATTAGAAAAACAAACAAACAGCTATGTATAAGTATATAAATTACTCAAATAAAAAAATTGTATACGATAAAATAATTCATGTAAAAGACTGCCCTTGATATGACCAGTGGTAATATCACTAAATTATTGTACAGGATACAATGGGTGGGTTACTTCATTATATATTTACAATTTTAATTTGTAAAAGATGAAACTAATTATCAGATTATCTAATTAATTATTTAGGTATTTTTAAATAACTGCCTTCATTTTATTAACCCAACAAATCAAGTCGTTTAAAAAGACGTAAAATACTGTAATACGATACAATAAATTAAATAAATAAGTAACCAGATCTTTTCACGTACACACATAACAAAAAAGAATAAAACAAGAAAGATATTGCAGCATTTCCTAAGACATCTAACTCACACACGTGACGCATCAAGACCTGACAACTCACCCGCTCGCTCTCCATCAATTGGCAATTGATTACTTACTTTGGACAATTTTAGTAGTGAACGTAACTACAGTTTAAAGAAAGTAGTTATAAATGCGATTACGTAAACCATAGGTCGGGCTCTCGGCTAGAACATATCACGATTCGAGCGACCCGGACGTTGATAGCCACGAACCCCCGGACGCCTGGCGTTCCTCATTTCCCGATCAACTTCCAACTCCTCCAATCGCTGCGTGAGGCTCAACTTTTGCTGCACGGCCAAGCGAAGTAACTGATTCAACGTCTTCTTCTCGTCCTCGGCGGCCGTCAGTTGCTGCTGGAGCTCGTCTACTTGAGTCACGTATTCTTCGCATCTTGCTGCGAACATTGCCCTCAAGCCTACAAGACAAAGCATAAACATAAAACAAAAGATTCATTTGATTTGAATTACTCGAGAAGGTGGCCGCGTCTTCCTTGAGCAATCTCAGTTCGTTACGCAGTTTCATCATCGTTTCGGAGACGATGGTCTTCTCGTTTTCGTATTTAGATTTGAGATTCGTCAGCGCTACCTCCGCAGTGTTCTTGTTCGATTTAAGTACGGTTCTGAGCGTTGCGATTTGCTCGCGCTTTGTGGACAGCAAGCTCTTGAGTCGAATTACTTGCTCCTGCAATTCCGCTATCTCTGCTTCGTTGCTGTCTTCTCTGACGCCTATAAATAATTTAATTTTTGATTTTATATCAAATTTTGAAACTTTAACAGGCGTTTAACTGATGTTTCTAAGAAAATTCCATTAAAAAATTAACAAAAAGAATCCCCCGGTAAACGCTGGCCAACCGCGTTGTGACGTCATAGCATCCGTCTGGAGGGTGCGTTCGAAAACTATACCTTCGAGTGCATCTTGCATCTTTATCACTCACGATTTTTAACCAATTTTGTATCTCGCTTATCTGCTTGAAGATGTCTTGGGTTTAAATTATTTCAATGACACCGGGTGAATTTTTCACACCGTACTTAAAAGTTTCAGGTCCGATAAAGCGAATTAAATAGAAGATAAATAAATAGAAGGTTGTTTTATTTAAATAAACTTGCAATAACGGCAAGTAAAAAATCCAGTTATAGGGACCGTGCACATGCGATGACAGCGCCACCAATGGCCATATTTTGCATAAGTGGTAGGAAAACACGAGTGACAGTATGATGACAGTTCAAATGTACATTTGTCATTTCAAATGCCCAGTGTGCATTTGAACTTGAATTTTGTAATTAATTTCATACCAGAAGATCAAATAGTTATTATGTACTACAACTGTAAATTGTCATAAGAGTTATAGTAACAGGAAGAATATTAAACTTTACAATTATCCAGACAGTAGCAAGAAAATATATATGGATTGAAACATTTGTTTGTATGCTGTTTTGAAAGTGATTCATAGATTTCAATATCGATTAGTCATTACGTACAACGTACTCTATTCGAGAAATGTGCAGGAGACTCAGATGAAATGAAAGTTTGAAGAATTTCATGAATAAAAGTCGGAAAGCAAGTCAACAAATGTAGGCCAGTTTCAAATGCGGTTGATGATTAACGGATGGTTAGTCTTGGTATTGTGAATACATTTACGGTCAGGATACTGATGGTATGCGTTTCATGTGAAGAAGTCAATATAAACAATAGCCCCAACCGATCATCAGACCGACTCCATGTCATATGCATGTGGAACATGTTTTATACTATTTAACTGGAATACTTTGAGTTAATTGTATTAAAAGACTGATTATATTAGTGATGTTTCTTAAATTGAGGTTTGTACTCAGATTTTTGCTTAATTTATAGCACTTTTACATTAATTCTATGAGTCACTCTCGTTACCCATTTTATTTATACAAATGGGTGTAAAAGAGCAAAAAAGAGTGAAGAATACGTTCCAGTTAGGCAAATTTCCATAAATTTGTGTACGGAGGTCATGCATTTAAAATCCACTGTGTTTGAAAGGAAAAATTTAGAAATAACGGAAAACGCCCATGTCCAACAATAATCAACTGCCGATTTTCTGATGTGTTTTCTGAAATACTGTGCTCATAAACAATAGAATTCAATTTGTAATATATTTTCACATCTATTAGTGACACCACGCAGGATTTGCATAAATTTTGCATATTTAGAAATTGTACTGATCATCAAACAATAAAACTTGTTGCAAGATTTGTGTAAATTTAGAAAAAGCCCTAAATATTTTTAATACAATTACAAGAAATAACAACAAATCTGCACACAACCAAAAATTTTATTGACCATCAATGCCATGCAAAATTTCTTCCGCAAATACCAAAATTTTCGCTCGGCTATTGACGTTATGCATAGGGTGGCCGCGTCTGATGGCCGGCCACTACCAGCTGGTCGTCCACTTACATAAATAAGATTTTAAAATATATTTCAACATCCATTGTAATTGCAAAATTAAAAATTACAGAGTGACGTTAATAACGTCGCTTCAACGTGTCACAGGTGTATTAACCTAAAAACAATGTTTTCCTACCACTAATGCATAAATCACCGCCAGGCGTCGCTGAACGCAGGCATGTGCACGGTCCCTATAAGTACTGAATTTGTTCCGAAATGTTAAAAATACCAGTGCCAGAGTTGGCTTTGGAATCTTCAAACGTTTGTCTTATAAATAAACTTACTTATGACAAGTGACAATTAATATCTAGATTTGTCAACGAACAAGTAGGTATTAGAATGTTCTTAAAATTGTGATCAGAATGTTTTCTAATGAACAAAAATAGTTTTTTTTCTTCTTAAGTTTAAATTTAAAAAGAAGAATGCAAGTGAAAGACAACATTTCGAACATTTATTGTGATGTTTTGACATCATAAAACAAGTTGAATTATTTTGACGTTTGTTTTAGAATAATCTTATCTAAGACGTAAGTTTGCACATTTCATGGCCAACTCTGGCCTGTTTTCAATAAATCGCACAATAACTCTTCCTGGGAACCAATTCTTGACTCACTCGACAAATGTCGTATGCGACGTGACGTCAAAATGACGTAGACTCTCATACAAAACTCTACAAATCGTTAGCATACGACATGATGTCGAATTATTTCAAGAATTGGGCCCCAGAAGAGAGAATTATTCGAAAGCAATCAGCGATGCCGAGAGAAATATTTACAAATGAAAAAACTGTAAAATGCTACTGCGAAGACCATTTTATGGCAACTTACAAAAAAAAATTAATCGTGTTTTATTATACTATGGTCGGGTATTTATTTATTTACGAATTTTTAAAGAATAGATTTTCGTATTATAAACGTCAAGTAACTTTACTATTTACAGAATAAAATAATCCCTCGATTTTCAAACAAGTAAAGTTTAGTTGTTAGTTTAAACTGATAGCAAGTAATCTAAATGTCAGAGACAGAATTTATTACATTTTTTTTTTTCACCTGAACAGAGACCGATAAGCAGCATCTGCATCAATTAAATAACTTTTGAATTCCTTAAAATAAATTTGAAATAAAAATTATATTTTAGGTAAGTTCAGTGAAAAAACATTACTTAAGTTAAATTCTTGTAATTTAGTAAAAATATTCGAGTTATGTCCTCAATATCACCCGTGGAACCTGTGTCATATATCAGCGTGTCTTCGACATCAACTGAAGAAGAACCTCTCTGGAGGTATATTTTCGTGAGTAACGCGGTTCAATGCCTGGTTTAAAGATTACGTCATGGATTACAGCGTCGCGAAAGCGTATTGGTTGAAATATATCTATGGTACTTGAAAAAAGAGAAAACTCAAAGGTCAACAGATGACAAATTTACTGCACACGCGTGCATTTAAAACATGTAAACCGGATTACAATGATTACCAGTCGAAAATAATGGAACCATGGATGCAGAAAATGTACACAGGTCGAAAGGTTCATCCATGTGTTACAGTAACCGCATTCAAAATTGTAACCATGACGTCATAGTTACTCACGAAAACGTTGTTGTTTAAAACACGCCGTCTTTCATCCGTCGCGAAAATGTCCCTTAGATGGTCCAAAAGCGTCGGCGTCCTAGACTTTTTAGACCACGGCAAACCCCTTTGATTGTTATGATGAAGAAAAATTTAAAAACAGGTTTACATTAGCCAAAGAATCTGTTGAATACGTGTTAAGTCTAATTAATTATATTTAACAATAATTTTTCCCCATGTCTCTTTTACACTCAATTAGGTATCAGTTTGTTTATTTTCAACTATATTTTTGAAGTTACTTAAAATATCAAGTAACGTTTCTTTTTCATGTTCCGTGTAATTTTTTCCTCGTTCCCTTTTCTTTTTTCATTTTTAAATATAAACTTTCGCGCTCATTCAGTGTTAAACGTCAAATTAATGACTAATACGGTAATGCCATCTACACTCTAGTCATAAAAGGTACAACAACTCTGTCGATTTTAATTTAATTGTTGGTTTACTATTTACTTGGTAGATTACTTTTATAATACGCAATATTATTTATTCAGCAATTTACTTATCAAGTAAATTTACTTGACAACTAACTATTTGGTAATTTATTTGATGTTTATAATACCCGACCTAAGGTCCGTATTCATAAACAAAACTTACGCTATGCGTTCCCTAAAAGAATGCGGATCTGTGTTTATGTACTGCAAATATTTCTTTTACAGAAAGTAATTTATAAACTGTACTTAAACTCTTGTTAGTTGTGCGTCCGCTACACCTTGAAATGCGTACAGTTCATGAATAATTAGCGAATTATTATCAAACGCATAGTGTAAGTTTTGTTTATGAATACGGGCGTAAGTGTTTTTTTAAAAATGCCATAAGGGGTGGCTGTGGAAAAGAAAATTCGTCTTAGCTCCATTCATGTACTTTAAATTGTCAGTTTTGGCATGTGTTAAGCAGCCCTCACACGATCAATATATATTGTCAATATCTGAGTATTGACAATATTATTGAACGTGTGAGTAGAAAGATTTTTAGATTGTCAATATGTAAAATATTGATGGGTTGGTTTGATGAAAACCAAAATATTTGTAAGATTGACAATAAATATTGACCGTCTGAGGGAGAGATTGACAATCTTGCTTCAGTTGGTATTTAAAATTTTGAACTCATGTGAGAAAACGTGTCTCTCTTTAGAAGCCATTCTCTAGCCCATATTCTCTTTTTCTTCGGGCGTCTCATTGATAAAGCTAAAATAATAGCTACACAAGCTTTTTGTCGGTATGACATCATTGACTGCCAGCGCTAAACTAAATACATTATCAATAAATATTGATAGTGTGAGGCAATTACAGTTTGTCAATATTTATTGACCATATTGACAATATTTAATTGACAATAAATATTGATCGTGTGAGGGCTGCTTTAGAAGCCAAGCTACGACATGAGTTTTAATTTTCATGGCCAACCTTTAAGGTCTTCCCAAACCAATGCGGTATGGCGGGAGTGGGAGCGAACGCAACGCGGGATTGAATTCTGTAGCGGTATATCGCGCGCTTTCATGTAAACGCTTAGATATCCCGCCACAGAATTTAATCCCGCGTTGCGTTCGCTCCCGCTCACGCTCCCGCCGTACCGCGTTGGTTTGAGAAGACCTTTATGGCATTTTAAAAAAAATACACATTATTCATTCACATTCTTTTTGCATTCAGAGTAGGTCATGTTAGGGTGACATTTTCAGCATTTCAGGACAGGACATTTCATTTCAAGTAAATACGTTCCGGTCTACTACCTTTCGTCATTTCACACCGTGTCCTTTACGACCACAGGTCTTCAAATGAGCCACGTGCGTCAGAACATTTTTGTTACCATTTCGCACTTGAAAATGTCTTAATTAAGACGAAACCGCGGTCGTGTGTACCACAATAATAAATAATTGTAGCCAGATACATACTTTTCTTCACCCATTGAATATGTTCCATTTTAATATGATGGTTATATTTTTGAAAACTGACGCCAAAAAACATTGATTATTTTGAGCATTTTGACTTAGTATTGCAAAGTCACAAGTAATTATTTGTTTTAATGCTATTATTTTACTTTCTTCGTGCCATCGTAGAGTATAAGAAGCATTATAGTCGATAGGACTGACGTTAAAGTGTCAGAAGTTTACATTTGTCACATTTTGAGTTCTATCAAAATACATGCACGTAACCAAACGAAAAAAAAACATGACCTACTAGAATGCAAAAAGAACGTGAACGGATAATACTTGGGCCACTCAACCGACAGAGTGATCACGGTTTACCCTCGTGCCAAAATGTATCTGTCAGTTGACAACGCAGACGTGTTATAAGCTAATGGCCGTATGCACAGACAAATCTCAAGGTGGACTTGAGACCTAAAGTAGGGATGCGCAACGAATCATCATCGAATAGCAAAACATCGATGTTGAACATCGATGGTAACATCGAAAAGCAAAATCGATGTTGTAAAAATGTAGTAAAAATATCGATGTTTCCTAACATCGATTTTTCTGTATAATTACTAGACCTTTGCCAAGGAATTTTTTGTTGCTGCCTACTTAATTCAACAGGTAATGGTTTTATAATTTTTACAAAGATGATAAGTAATTAAACATATTTTGATAAAAGAAAAACGGAGATTTTATAGTCCAAGTTTTAATCTACACACCAGTTATATAAAAACCCAACTAGTTTCGGCTTTTCGCCATCTTCAGGGGATAAATCGAAAACTAGGAGTTATTGAAATAATATAACATAACTTTCAAAGATTAATACATATTAAAAATTCGATAAAAACAATTAAAAACGATTAAAATTATTTTCGACTAGAAACAATTACCATCTGTACGGAGGTCTGAGGTCGACTTTTCTTTTATTAATTATTATCTACACTATAATGGATTTCCGTCAAGAAAAAAAAAAAAAAAAAAAAAAACATATTTTGATTTAAATTGTACCTAAAAAATGAAGTAGTAGTTAAATAAACTTACCAAAAGACAACACCTTAGTATGAATACACTTATTAAAGCACATTTTGCAACAGTCATGACGCAAAAATTGTCTGAATTCGTATTTATAACCTCGGAACACGGGGAAAGCCATAATTTTAAATCAGAATTTAAAAAAAAATTAATCAAAGAAAGCATTCATCCAATCGAAATATCGGAGATTAATCAACCCAATCACGCTTTCATTTCTTGATCTCGGTTGGTTATGGATTATGGACGTTATGGTTTATTGGTTACTAGTTTCCCAGACAACATGCTTACAAACGTGCGACCTTAGGCGAGTTTTCGCGATACTAAAGTTGTAACTTTGTTATAACTTTGACAGCAAAAAGTCGTTTTCGCGGATAAAGTTTTAACTTTAACCGGAAGTGCCGCCATGTTCACTTTCAGTCAAGTTATAGGGCACCTTTCAGAATTAACTGGTTACTCCACCGGTAGACATTTTAAAATTCTAAAATCTACTGTAAAGCTATAATATGTTATTTTAGCTATAATGAGTAATTAACTTATTATAACTGTATTATTATTATATACTTATCATAGCTATAATAACATATTATATCTTTACAGTGGATTTTAGAATTTTAAAATGTCTACCGGTGGAATAACCGGTTAATTCTGAAAAGTGCCCATAACGTTGGTCAAGAGCAAAGTTAAAGACGTCATAGAACTGTCACTGCTTAAATTTGGTTAGATGTGATCTTATTCCACAATAAATCAGAAGTCATGATTTCATGAATTTATACTATAGGTTACAGAGCACTCCACTCACACTTTTTGATATTCAGAAAAGCTTTAATTTTCACTTTAATGATTTCATTTGAACTGACAACTTTCAAGTAAGAACGATTTTCGTTTTCGCGATAACTTAAAGTTGGAACTATGGAGATGTCACTTAAGTTACTTTTAGTTATAACTTCGCGTTTTAACTTTGTACCGCGAAAACTCGACTCTTGTGAGCATAACTTTGGAGTGAAAAACATGTAACAAGCTAAGACTGACAAGTTATAAAAAGTAAACAGTAAAAAAAGGTGCATAGTAATGATTATATTTTTGCCTATTTTTAAACCTCTACGACAAAAATTTTACAACGAAAAAATAGTATAAAAAAGGGGAAATGAAGTTACAAAAAGGGAAAATTCGACATTTTATTAGGGAATTTTTGTGGTGGACATCTGGCAACACTGGTGACAGGTCACTTTTTTTGTCCACAAGTTTACGTAGTTCCATTGATTATAAGAGTATATTAAGATACCCAGCCTTACGCCTTTAAGCGTGACCGCCGATGCAAGAGAGATATAGATGACACTACCGGTATTTTACAATTGAGGGATAGATGGCGTGAAACTTTAGCTAAAATGTGGCGATCTGTAATCTCTCTTGAAAAATGAGACTTGTACAAGAGGTGAGCGGCCAAAAGCTCCAGACGATTGTGGGACCTGCGCAGACAATTTTTTAAAAATTTATTAGTTTATTACATTCAATTGGATTAGAAAACTTAAAACGTCGCGTTTAAAATACCGAATAAAAACTATACTTTACACAATAGTTACATATCTGATACCTATACCTAAATGTGTTTCGTATTATGTCATGTAGTCCAAAAGTGATTGCATTAGGTAATTCATGAAGTATTTTATGAAAATGACTAGAAAAAGTTACCGAATTTTTAAATGTTTGTTTTATTCTTAGAATTTCGAAAAAATAATTTAACAGAAAAATTTCACTGCATAAATAGTGTAATTAAAAAAAATTATAACTCTTAAAACAAAAGTTTAAAAAATAACTCCACAATTTTAAATAATTAGCCTGTAAAAGAAAAAACTGCCCAATTAACTGAAATTAATAAAATAAAATAATAAAATCCAACCATATATGACTAAATACATATTTAAAAAATAAAATGAGACAATCGCTTGCAAAAATCAGCCAGAAAACATTAGCAGATATTCAACAGTCTCCAACACGCTGATTAAAAAGGAATATTTCGTTTAGATTTAATAGATATATACCGGTGTCCCACGCCATATGCCCACCCTTTAGAATTTTCATTTTTTAATCTATTGCAATGAAATTTGGAAAATAAAAATTAAGTAAAGAAATGCATTTTCTGACACACTATTGAGCACCGTAGGACTTCCGGTTCCGTCGTATGTGACGTCAACTTTCTTATTTTAAATGGGACACCCTATATATTTTTATAAATTTGAAGTCTGCAGATCATTGCGAATCCGAATAGGTATCATTTGGTAATTTTGATTTCCATGACAACGAGAAATAAACTTTTTTGTCTTTCAATCTAGAAAGCTATGAATCGTGTATTTTCCTTCTAATGCGATCAAACAATTCGAGAAAATCACTATTTTGATTGTATTTTGATGTTTAACATTTTGATACACCGTGTATTTAACCAAAATAACTAATCTCTTTTATTTGAAGCAAAATATATTACAAACCTTATAACTCTTATAATCATTGATAGCGCCTTATATTGCTTACGTGGTACGTGTCGCTAAATTATTAAATATGCCGACGTAGAGTACTTCCATAATAAGATAGGTGTAGGCGTGGCTATGTGCAGTAGACCAATTCGAGACAGACGAGTCCAATTTAGAGATGTTAGGTATGGTCGGTAATTTATAGCGAATGTTATTAAATAATTTCATTTTACATATCAATATTTTTTAATTTTGCACTTTTCATTTCTAATTTTTAAGATGGTTTTAATTTATACATGTAATTTAGTTATCCCTTGAGAAGCATATTTGATAAAGAAAATGTGTTTTAAACTGAACTATTAAATCAAGTTATGTAACTAATTTGAACCAAACCACGTGGTATCGGTATTGTGCCATCTTTGTCACTCTTAGAGGATGCTCAGTCTATCTTTCTCTCTCTTTGCACTCATTTCCGTCACAATATTCTTCAAAATCAAGAATTCGAGCAAGCAGCTATGTTGATTACTTCTTATTTTATTATTTATTGCAAACCAATTTTTTTATTTTTATCAGATTACAATTAATTCTAATAATACAATAGACGTATAAAATTAAAATTTTTAAATCTATTAATTACTACATACATAGGCACATACCGGTTGTGCACTTGACAATGAGACATACACAGTGGCGTAGCTAGGTGACCAAGGGCCCCGGTGCAAAAAGAAATCTGGGCTCCTAACCAAAATAATTTTTTAAGGTTTTTACACGTATCTACTATCTAGAAAAATAAGTAAAATTGACAATTTTTGAACAATTTTTCGTGATTTTTACATGCAACTAGAAAAATGAACAAAAATTAAGACTCTTTTTGTACATTTGTTTGTGGTTTTTACACGCATCTAGAAAAATGAACACAAATTATAACAATTTTTGTATTTTTTTCTAGATGTGTAAAAACCATTTTTTTTAGCTAGAAATAAACCACAAACTTCTAAAACAATATTCTGCTAACAGATTACGGCAATTTACAAATGTTTTGTTTCCAAAGCACACTTATGATGATTTTGTAAAAATCAAAATAGCTTCTTTATTTATTAGTTTACGAGAAAATAACAAAGGACAATTTTAATTAAGAATTTTATTTCTATCGATTGGTAAAGTACAATAAAACTCGGATATAACGAGGGCTCAAGGGACCACTCTTATTGCTCGTTATATGCAAGTGCTCGTTATAAATGAAAAAAATATATGCATATGTGATATGTTCTATGAACACCAAAAGAATCTGGGACAACTGTACTCCTGCATTTTTGTGTTTATTTAATAAACTAGTAACTTTGAATACAATTTTAAACAATTTATTTTGCTTGTTTTATGGTAACGTAAAAAATACACAAAAAACAAAAAAAAATTAAGAATTAATTCATCGTATTTAGGTTTTTTGTTGGGCATAGTACGTACTTCTACATCAAACAAAAATATTTTAAAATTTTTTGAAATGAAGCTCGCTATATGCAAGGTAAAACAAAAAAAATTACAAAATTGGCCGTTATAAGCAAGTTCTCGTAATAAACGTACTCGTTTTATCACAAAATCTTTAAACCGGACACTAAATAGCGCATAAAACACTTAACGTTTCGCCGTCGTTCGACAGCTTCATCAGAAGTGAAAAGTATAGAAAATGTAGAAAATGACCAAAACTTTGATTTTGCAAATACTAATATTTTATATTAAGAGTCTAATATTTTCAAAAGACGTTTTATAGAAATGTGTAAAATAAAAATGTCGTAGGTTTATATTTTTCACTTCTGACGAAGCTGTCGAACGACGGCGAAACGTTAAGTATTTTGTGCGCTATTTAGTGTCCGGTTTAAAGATTTTGTGATACAATTTTCATCGGAGAAGAACCAACTTTAAGTACTCGTTTTAAACAAATATTTACCTATATATGTAATTTACCATATCTAGAAACAGGAGTTTTTAATTTCCTCGTTATAACCGAGTTCTCGTTATAACCAGTGCTCGTTATTAGCAAGTTTCACTGAAATATAAACGCTATTCCATCTAAAAAAGTGTCTTTTTGACTTTATCTCATAAACGCGACTTTCAATTGTTTTTCTGACTGCGTCAGTGTAATCAGTGTGAAAACTACTGCTAGTTTGTTAATTTAACCGAATTTGTAGCTTTTGTAATAACAAAGTTAGTAATAGTACGGACTTAAGTTTATACAGAATGTATAATTATATAGAAAAATTTTGTGCAAATCGATTTTGATTATAGCAGATTCCTCGAGCATGCTCTGTACAGTTGTTTCAGGCTTAATTGGACTTTCGTCAGCAGAACCGTAGCTCGAGAAATCCACTGCAAACCAAACTTATTACATAATTTTATAGTTTAAAATGGTTGTACAGAAACACACTTCGCTTCGGAACTTCAGGGTTGCTCGAGGGCTCACTTGAGCCTGAGGGCCCCGGTGCACTGCACCACTTTGCCATATGATAGCTACGCCACTGGACATACATAGAGATTTAACATGAGAAAACAGAAATTATTTTATTTTATCTGCCTAAATTCATATGAATTTGTAGGTCGTAATCGGAAAGATTTTGATTATTAAAGCATTTTGGTATTAAACTTATGACATTTTAAGTGTTAATTATTTATAAATTAAAGAAAAACTAATTAAAATTTTTAATTGTACTTAATAGCATATTTTAGCAACCAAAATTAATAATTCTCGTGGTCAAGGTGTTTCAGTTCAAATTTTGTAACCGTAGGGTTGTGAGATCAAACCCAGCCCATCACATTTTTTTTTACTTTTGACATTTTTTCAGACTCCATTTTTTCTTTAGAACGTTGGAATATTCTATCAGCCTTATTTTGTTTGTTTTAGTTTTTTTAATTTTTTATTTTTATGAACACAGATTTATATTTCGATATCTTAATTTCTAATTAATATTACCATTAAATATGCATTCAGGAACATTTTTACATAGCCATCCCCTCTAGCGCACAATTCAAATTAAGCGCCAACGCCCTCCCATCACACGAAGTCATGTACAATCTACGATTTTAGCCGCTCGTTATATTTGTGGTCTCATTTACATATAATTTTCCTTACAAAGTAGGTACGGTTCTTATCTAGCATGTCGTTTTTTTATATCGTTAGAGGGAGCCATCAGCTTACCGGCAAAGTGAGGGCAAGACGCGAAGGGGTGCGGAATAGGTAGAGTCACGCATTTTTATATTGGGTTAGGTATCTTAATACTCTTATAATCATTGGCAGTACGCAGTAATTATTTCGCTGGCTAGAGTTGGCCTGAGGAGATGAGGTTGATCACCGTTAGTCTAGTGTAAATCGGGTTCACAGAAACGACAATCACGCAGTTTTATTGCTCTGTGCGTTGGATGGCCGGGGTTGATATAGTTAAAAAGAAATGTAAATTAAAAGTTATCAAATTCAATTCCTTCACACAACCTAAATTTTCTATTTTGACAGTTCCTGCCACAGTAATATTGCTCTGTTTACAAATTATCTACGTCATTACTGGTCATTACCAAAGACATTGCGTTTTTAGTCACGTGATTATACTTAAATATTTGCGTATTTGTAATAATAATTATTATCTTGTTGAAATCTCGCTCCAACTTTATATTATGTTATATTGGGTGCGTTTCGTTTGCTCACACGCTTTAAGCACTCACGCTTACAAGCGCTGTTTTCTGTTGTTTCCTTTGGGGTTTAAGGCTCAGTCAGAATTGAATTAGTGCAGAAAATTAGTGTAAATCGGTACTGCAGATTGGCCGTGCAAATGTTTGACAGATGTATTTTGATGTGTCTATTCACAATGAACAGACGTTTTGCACTAAGTCGATTGTGAATAGATACATCAAAATACATTTGTCAAACATTTGCACGGCCAATCTGCAGTACCGATTTACACTAATTTTCTGCACTAAGTTAATTCTGAATGATACTTTAGTCGCTTAAGCCGTTATACGCAAAGGTTTTTCTCTTGACTTTTGTTTGCACAACGATTTCATAACCTCAAAAATATAACTTCAATAGTGAAATTTATTCAATCATAGCTGCTGTAGCTATTTCTAAAGTGTAATGTTTGCTTATAACCTGATTATGATTAGCTGATCTCCTTATATGCATCTCACACGTACCATTTGGAACATAAGCGCTTACACTTTTGCTGCTCTACCTCGATGGAATAAGCGATTGTGAGCGAAGACTATGACGTCACAATGACGTTACTATTTCGTCAGCAGGCGCTTTGTGAGCGTTTGCAAAGCCAAAGGGAACAATTTAAGCAATGCTTATGAGCGCTTAAAGCATGTGAGCGCGCAAATGAAACGCACCCATTATGTATTTTATATATATTTTTGTAATTAAAGCTGGTTCTTGTCCGATGAAAATTGTATCACAAGCTGTCGAACGACTGCGAAACGTTGAGCGCCATTTAATATCCGTTAAAAGAGTTTGTGATATATATTTTTGTGTTAAAAAAGTGAGGTTGGCACCAATGTAAGATCAGAGTGAAGTTAGTTTTTGAGACGAGTTAATGTACGAGTGTACGCAATATATTAGTAAAAACCATTCTATATATAGAAAAACAGACTGAAAATAAATGTGTGGCTAGATGTGTAGTGGCCCTAGATGAAGAAGGAAAAACTGACATTCCTGTAATCAACATTACTGGTACGGATATGGTGGTAAGAAAAGGTGAAAAACTACTCAAAGCTAGACTCTGTAAAGAAGAAAGAGGTGAAGAGTTGAGGGATGTCTATGGAATTGAAGTTGAACGAAGCAACACAAAGATAGAAATAGAGAGAATAAATGTTAATGAGGAACTTTCTGAAGAAATTAAAAACGAATTATATAAACTCTTACAGTACTATGAAGATTGTTTTGCAAGCAAAGTGTCTGATTTAGGAGTAACAACAACAGGAGTAGAATGCAAGATAGAACTGGAATCGGAAGAACCTATTACTTTTCGTCCATATCGACTTAGTTATAGTGAAAGAGAGAAATTAAGATCCATGGTAACAGAATTAAAGCAAGCAGGAATAATAGTAGATTCGACGTCGCCATACTCAAGCCCTATTTTAATAGTAAAGAAAAATGATGGAGGTGAAAGAATGTGCATAGACTACCGCGGATTAAACAAGATTATGAAGAAAATGGTTTACCCTTTGCCTCTGTTGGATGATTATTTAGAGAGATTGTCCGGAAAGAACTATTTTACCACCCTAGACTTAATGTCCGGTTATTATCAAGTCCCAGTAGAAAAAGAATCTCAACATAAAACTGCATTTGTGACGCCTGATGGAGTGTATCAGTTTGTAAAAATGCCTTTTGGACTTGTAAACGGACCTGCTATTTTTCAGAGGCTAATAAACAGTGTATTAGGACCCCAAGTACAAAGGACCTTACCTCATCACGGAGAAATTACCCTTCGACCGATACCGTATTGAAGATATGCCAGAAACACAAAGAACACAGAGGAACTACAAAGGTGTAGTTTCAGTAGATGCTTTGAAGCGTTTTGCTGTTTGCAATGAAGCTCTAACGGAGTCTGAATCAGACGAGGACGAGGAGGACCCGCTAGAAGAACTTGACCGAGATGGAGAACCAAGAGCAATAGAGGACGTGGAAGAAAGACAGCGGCCTGAGAACAACCGTCGACGTTTGCGACCTCCACATCGTTTAGAAGATTATATTGTAGGGCTTTTGGGGACCAAAAACTGCTAGGATGGCCGAATATTATGTTATATTATGTATTTTATATATATTTTTGTGTTAAAAAAGTGAGGTTGGCACCAATGTAAGATCAGAGTGAAGTTAGTTTTTGAGACGAGTTAATGTACACTGACGTCGAAAAGTTTTAAGACGAAAAGCAACACCCCTGGCCTTACAAATATCCGTGCTTTGCAATTATGAACCTTAACAACATTTAGCCGGCTACCTGCTTTTATGATACGGTCGGCGGAAAGTTAAATAAATAGAAACGTTTAAAATATTGGTTACGGTTTCCAGTATATGTAATATACCCTATGTCAACGGCCCTACGTCAATATATCCCTATGTCAATATAGCTCTATGTCAATATATCGCAAATGATTACCTCTTTCCCTGTTTTTCGATCTTTTTAACAATAAATAATATCAAAAGAACAAGAACAAAAAATTGTTCAATACTAAAGAAAAATTAGTTCGCGGCTTCATATACCCGTACACTAAATTGGGATAATGGATATTTTCCAGAATTCCAAGATAACACTCCTTCCTAGAATTCCAAGATTTTAAAATTGTAATAGGTTGTAGAGGTACATATAAAAACCTATTTGCACAAGATAATTAAAATGTATTAAAATTCCCGGTTTCAAGAACAGAAATTTGTATCAGTTTTAAGAATATTCTTTATCATATGTATTCACGAATTAATTAATATAACAGTAAGTCCAATTAAAAACTAATTTGTAGTAAAAGACTTTATTACTCATTCGATTTATATAAAAAAATAAGTAGGATAATAAAATAATTTTGGTTTATTTTTACTCGTTTTGTTTGACAGTGTATAATATAATGAAAATCAGCGTTGGAAATTTTAAATTGCAACACATAAAACACAAAAAGTATTTTCTTGTTTCAGATCACTTCATTTTTTGTTATTCAACAAGAATAACAAACTGCTCAAACTTGAAATTTAAATTTACACCCATTCCAAACTTAGGGCGGTTTAAAACACTTTGATTTAATATCTTTCAATGTTTGTTAACAATTTAAATATGTAAATCTAAATTTAATCATAAAAAATACAGAATATAACAAAACCCGGGTAGATATTATTTTTATTAACATTAAAGTAAAAACAATTTTAAACATGACTTCACAAAATATAGCTATGTATCTCACTTAATTTTATTAATATTTACTGTCATAATACATTATAAATTATGCAGTTCCCATTACCAGGAATTTCCGTACTTAATGCTTATTGTATTTCCGTGCAAGAACCAATCATTTAACATTTATTATTAAGAATTTATTTTTCTTTACTTATTATTTATGTAATATAAATTAGCAAAGAAAATCAATAAGTAAATTGTTTACCAACATGTTTATATTGAATTTTTTTGAATAATAAATATTAATTTTTACTTTTAATCTAGTGCGCATGAAATAAATAAAATAGAATAGAATTTGCATGACAACATAAATGTTCAGAAATTAACAGATTACCTGCTCTCGTGAATGAATTTTATGACCCTGCTCAACCACTCGTTGAGAGAAAGAGAGAGATACGGGGAAGCTCAAATGCAGAAGGTTCTAAATTCAGACGGGCTGTTTCAATAAGGCTCAAATTCCAACAGATTTACTGCTTTTCGTCTTAAAACTTTTCGACACCAGTCTACGAGTGTACGCAATATATTAGTAACAATTTGTCGTTTATTTATTTGACCAGAGACGAGAGACGAACTTAACATTTAAGAAAAAGTCGCAATTAAACGTGATATAATAGCTGCTTTCCTTTCATATGCACGGAGCCACAGGGCTTAAAAACTTTAAGCATCCTAGGGCGACTACGAATGGAACGCGAATTTTGCCTTTGCTTGCTTTGTTTGAACGCGCGAAAAGTTCTAACGCCCAAGCAAGTTTGCTTGTCCTCAAGGGGTATGGGGAAACCATTTTACCGAGCTTCAAGTCGTGACGCCTAAGTTGAAACGAACATACGCATTCCTGACTTTAGCAGCTCCCAGCTGCTAAAGTGGATGAAAGGAAAGCGCTTATTAAGTAACTAGTAGGCTGCTGGATTTGTTACTCTGGTGGTTGGAAGCTAAAGTATGGACTTAGCGCGCGAAATTTAAATTTCAGCTTTCTTTGTATATAGATATAATTGTTCAAACGTTCATAAAAATAATCATTCGTTAACAGAAAAGTAGTCATTTTGTCAAATAACTTGATGGTTCGTTAAAAATTATTGTCTTTGATTAATTTTTGTCACGTTTTGACATTGCTAAAAGCCGCAATAGACGATCATAAATTTAGATGTATGTAGTTTATATGTATTTTTTGACCAAACAAATTTGAACGTTTCTTCTTGTTGTATAAAACAGAATTTCAATAAATTTTACACGTAAAAACTATTGAATTGCTTTTTTAACATAAAAATATGTTTCAATTTAAGTTTTGTCAAAAAAATACATGTAAATTACCTATATTTTATGATTGTCTATTGCGAACTTTATGAGTTTTAAGAGCACAACACTAATCAAATATCTAAAACGTAAAAACACGGAAACAAAGAAAATACCTGGAACACATTTACCTTTATATTTAGCTAAATAATTGCGTCTTATTTGGCGTGCTAACTTTCACCCAAGACTTTGACACATGATTCACATTTAACTTAAACGTCTGTAGTAATTTAGTGGTTTGTGGTGAGTACTCTGTTAAATAACAAATAAATAATGAATTATTTTGTCAAATCTATTAAGTATTTTCAATTAAAAATTGACTAAAATTTGCCCAAAAACAGTTTCACAATGAAGCTATGAATGAAGCTCATTGTGAAACTGTGTCACAATGAATTCATTGTGAACGCAAAGTAGAAAAAAAAAATTACATTTTTTACGAAAACTTTTTTAACCTGTGTCAAACATTATGTAAATATTATTTCGTGTATAAATAATATTGGTACGTCAGAAATTGACGAAGCATTAATGTTGGCAGGTGACCAAATATAGCCCAATTGGCGGAATTTCATCCAATCTGGCAACCCTGTGTATGGGCCTAGACACGATACACCTAGAACGGTATGCTACATAGCGACCGAATTTTGTCGATGTCCGCGCATGACGTCATGTGGCAGCCAGACGTTAGTTGACGTTTGTGGCAGTATTTGTTTACTCACTGTGTGCTTATTGTTTACAGTCGTATTGCCTAGTTTTGGTTGATCATTTTGATTTACATAATATATGCAACGAACACATGTGACTTATGAAGTGGATTTTGGATGTTTCGTTAATTGTTATTCATAAAAATGTCAAATTGTGCTGTGGCCACGTGTAAGAACTATAGCAGGCTTACAAAGGGGACGGATATAAAATATTTCCGTTTTCCAAATGACAATGAGTTGGCCAAAAAATGGACTCTTGCTTGTCGACGTAAAGCAAAAATCAACATAAACAATGGTGAGTAAATATAAACAATAATAATACCGAGGGATAATTCGCAACCTAGAAAATGTGTACACCAAATTTCCCTCGCGACTACCCCTCGAATAATATATTATTATCATTAATAGTTTGTGTCTTTTGTAGCTCGTATTTGCTCTGATCATTTTGAATCCAGCTCTTTTGAAATACCTTTGCGACAAAGATTGTTGAACTACCGCTCAACAAAGAGCCGTTGTTTGAAAACCGATGCGGTCCCTACTTTAAATCTTCCTAATAAGTGTTTATCAGCTTCCCAAAAAAGAAACAGCGAAGATCGTGAATTGCGTTTAGCTAAGCGGAAACGAATAAAGGAAGTGAATAATATCTTGAAAACATCTGATGTATCGCAACTAATTGAGGAATCAACGGGTACTAGTTTTAACCAACAATCCTTGGATTTTGATGGCATCAGTAACAAATGTATTCAAGTAAATAACAACAAGGAACATCTAAAAACAATAGAAAAATATGAGGTTATGCTAGCTTCCATCTTTACACCAGGTCAAATTAAAAAATTGAAGACAGTCGACAAAGAAAAAGGAATGAATTCTCGAATTAATTGGTCTGCAGAGGATATTGCCGCAGCAATTTCCCTACGTAGTACCAGTCCGAAAGCTTACAGATTTTTAAGGGCTAACAACTATCCTTTACCGGCTTTGTCTACTCTTAGAAAATGGGTGTCCAATATTGATGTCAATGAAGGAATTATAAAAAGTGTGGTATCGTTAATGAAAAAAAAAGCGGCCGAGTTAAATCCTATTGATAGATTATGTGTCTTAACCTTCGATGAGATCTACCTTTCTAACAAGATGGAAATGGATAAGAAAGAGGAACGAGTTATGGGCCCTCATAAAGCTTGCCAAACAGTTATGATACGCGGTTTATGTTCGCATTGGAAACAGCCGTTCTATTTTCATTTTGATCAGCCAATGCTTAAAGAAGTTCTCTTTCAAATAATTTCCGAGTTGTATCGTGCAAGTTTTATAGTGGTCGCAATCACGAGTGATATGGGATCTGGAAACATGTCTTTATGGTCGTCCTTATCAATCGGGCCTGATAAAAATTATTTTTGCCATCCCTGTGACGATGAGTTGAAAGTTTTTGTATATGCGGATGTTCCACATCTGATAAAGCTTGTTCGAAATCATTTATTTGATAGCGGTTTCGACGTGGATGGTCACGTAATTAATGTTGACTACTTCGAAGCGTTATTAAATATTTCGACATCGGAACTAACATTGGCACACAAACTTACACAACAACATATTCGCATAAAAGGATCTCAACGGCAAAGAGTTCGACCAGCCGTTCAAGTATTTTCGAATTCCGTGGCGAAGGCTATTAAATATGCCGGAGCTCAACGAACTGTATCTAAACTGGACACGAGCAATTCGATTCCATATGAAGTGATTCTATATTTTAGTAGAACTCGAACATACATTAGGTTACGGGAGCTAAATGCATAAATAAGTTTTATAAACTGTCAACGCAAACTTGACAAGAAAATGTTAAAAATTACCAACAACAGAAGCAAATAATTCACTTAAGGTACCTTTGTATATTTCTAAATTGTGCCGTTCATTTATTAAACTGTTATTCTTCTTATTTTGCTTCAAACATTCAAACAGTGAGTAAAAATTATATCTATATATGTTTTTTATTATGAAAAATAGATTAGTGCCAAAATTTTGTTTGTTTCCATTTTCTGCCTTATTTTTTTTTTCTTCCTAAAAATTCAACTTTATTAAGCAAGCTAATTTCCTCTTTCACTTTCCCTAAAAGTGTCGATATATCGATTGAATTAAGTCAATAGTTGAATTTGCTGAAGTTAAATTTATTAATTAAACCGGGACATCATTTGCATTGAATCGTACGCAGTGTAATCCACGTGACATCACATTGTGCAAGAGAGATGGAGCTAACATGCGCTAGAGCATACCGGTGGGCCTAGAGCCATTCTAGAGCGGATACGAAAAGGATAGTGTAACGTCACACAAAGATGGCGCGTTTAAAACGCAATGATTTTTTAAATATAAAATGCTACAGATATTTTTAAAATCAACTTAAACGTGTGATTTACGATTACTAGATAATAAAGAATGTATTGTTAATAAAAAAATACTGATATTAAAAAACGACCCTATTGTCACACTTTACAATTTACAAAGAGGATCTCACTTATTTTGATGAATTGATTAGCCATTACGTTATGAAGAAAATAAATAAATAAATGCAACTGCCTTGAAATAAATGAAGCCTCCCCATGTAAAGTATTTGAAATTGGAACACCATATATAAAAGGAATATTTTATAACATTTCAAACCTTCATATCGGCTTTCAGCTTTATGTCCCTTAATCTTAGACAGTTCGATGGTGTTTTCAATAGCAGCCCGCAAGTGCTTGATTTGATCGACTATAGTTCCGACGTGTTTTGCGACCACAGTCGTATCATTGAGGCTCTCCAGGTCATGCAAAGGAATATCAGATCTAAGTCGGCTTCGCAACACATCCAGCTTCGACATTTCACAAATGGGCGGATTACTTTCGGTTCCTAAAACCGAACATTGTTTAATTACGTTAATTCAGGCTTCAGGCAACACTTAAAACACTTACTTGGAGTTACTTCTCCTAGCTTCTCGTGTTCTAATATAACCCGGTTAGGCATTTGCCCGTTAACGGTGCACACGTGATGGTACAACTGCGCCAGTTCTTCGGTCACAGTCTGCAAATTATTCTGCGTTTCATCAAGCGAAGTCCCCGCCTCGCTGACGAATTTCCTCAGCAAACGCAAGTCGCTCTCCAGGTCCATACTTTTCTGCTCATTATCCAACACCTTGTTCTTCAAGTTGGTTATTTCGGTTCTCAATTGCTGAGTGGCGTCGGGCGCGTTCGTAATCTTCTCTAGGTTCTTCAAGTCCTGCTTCAGTTGCTCGATTTCATTAGACGATAATTTAAACCACTGCTGATACTGATTAATCAACTGAGCGGCCTTCTCTGTCGATTCGTTCATGTTTTTATCGTAATTCTGCGATAGGTGCTGGAGCGAATCGACGTGTGCCCCCAACAAGGTCAACCGTGACAAGAACACCTGTAATTCACCCTGACTGCGTTCCACCACCGCTTGACTGTCACGTAAATTCTGCGTCAACGATGACTTCTCCTTTTCTAGAAGCTCCAGTTGCTTTTCTAGCTTCCGCAATTCATTGAGGTGGACCTCCGAGAATAGGTCGACTTGTTTACCATCGGGGGATGCCAAATCGGAAGTGGAACTATCAGATAAGCTAGCTTCGATGCATTTTAAACCGGGGATGTCGTCTTCACCGTCCGATCCGAGGCCTTCTTCGTTAGTCATCCCTCGAATGCTATAAGCGAGGTTGCTGATGTTATAAAACGATTCACGATTTATATGTTGGTCCAGTTCTTTCTTCAAAGCGTACTTGGCTTCGCGCTCAGATTGCAACGACTCCAAAGCTTCTTCCATGTGTTTCTCGGCGATTTTCTTAAGATTAGACAATTCTTCCACCTGCGAGTTTAGCAACTCCATTTCCTCGTGCAAACGTCGGATTTCGTGCTTCAAACTTTCGAATTCGACCTGCGAGCTTTTTAATGAAGACACGTGCTTTTGCAGCGCTATATTTTCCTCTTCCAGTTCCGAGTAGTCCGATAGTAATCTCGTCTCCCTGTATTTAATTTCTCTGAGCTCCGTTCTCAGCTTTTTACATTCCATGTTCCGATCCTCTTTGTCTTTGCCTATGTCGGTGTTCTCCTGCAACATTCGATCTCGTTCGGCCGTGACCCTTTCCAGTTCGTGGCGGAGTTGTTTCACTTCGCATTCTAGTTCTATGATCTGCGAGTTTAGAGACGTCTCTCTGGCTGCCGATTCTGACAACAAAGATTCTTCCGTTTCTATTCCTGTTTTAGTAGTTACCCTGTGACTAGATTGAAATTTAGCAAGCGCCTAGAAACAAACCTCGTCACACCCGAATAGCATGGGTCGCACCGCCTTACCTCTTGCGTGATGTGTAAGTCATGTTTCGCGTTTTCGTACATCGACTCCAACTCATCGCACTTGTGCTGGAGCTTCTCCCTTTCTTCCAACAAAACTAAACCGTACTGTGCGGACTGGACTTTTTCGCTGCTGGCCTGGTCCAGCTCCCTCGTCAGTCTTTCGACTTCTGCCCTCAGGAGTTCCCTTTCGTCGTTTCCGTCTTGTTGAGTTGCCATCTTGCGTGGCCGGTTACTTTAATTTGGTCTTGGTAAACGCTTGTTCAACATAAAATCATTTTAAAGCGGCTTTCTTCCGGGAAAACGTCAAATGAAATCTTATTACACATACATCAAGATCACAGATCAAGATGTCACCTGTCTGTCACAATTGGTTAGGCCGTGGTTTCTTTGAACGTCCGTCACCGGCGGCGTGCGACTGACGCGGGTTCGTTGCCGTTGTCGGTCGCGGGCGCATGGTTTCTCTGAAAATGAAACTGGCAGTCCGCCACGGGTGCTGAACATAATCAATAGAGTTTTTGTTACCAATAACGAACAAGAAAACATTATTTTTTTACATTTAGAGGAAGAGGAGAATGATGGACTAATATTGGTCTCACGCAAAAAAAGAAATAATCAAATAAAATGTTCAAAAGCTGAGAAACCGGATTATATTGAATGCGTCGTGTAGTACTATGTTGCATTGAATAAATTCTATTAGAATTTCATCTTTTTCTTTGCTGAAAAAATTCATTTTGCCTATCAACTGTACAGCGTCCACCCGTCGCTATGCTGGAAAATGCGATAGCGACCGACGCGTATAGCGTGTGATTTCCGTCGTCAACGTTGGCCGCCGCATGCGACGTTTCAGAGAACCCGTGCCCATATATTTACATCTATGATTTACATACACATCATTCGGCCGTCGTTGACGACAGATCCGCGTCCGTCGCACGTCGAACGCGACATGTGTTCAGAGAAACCACAGAGCAATCTTACGAAATAACTCCATATACGAAAACCATTAAAACGGACGAATTCATAGAGACTTTATTTCTGAATATAATTAATTCATTTTTTTTTCCTATATACCTGACAACTAGCACTACAAAGTGACCATAGGAAATTTCTCTATCATCTGGTAATTAAGAAAAAAATAATTAACATTGAAAAATTGTAGTTGAACTTTACAGCGATAGTAAAAATACTTCCAGATGGAATTTTGAAAAACGCGTTGGTCACGTTGTAGATTGAAGTTTTGTTAACAAATCAGTGAAAACAGCTTTTAAAAATATGTAACCATAATTAAGTTATGAAGTCGCCCGATTTGTATGTTTTTAGTGAATTATTTCTGTAAGGCGTGAATATATTCTCCCCACCTTAAGAGCTGGGGGCGGTAACAAAATAGACAATCACGTGATCTTTTTTCACGACCCGAGAATATATTTTGCGTTCCGATTTTTAGGGGTTATTGCGCATGATCTCAAATACGATTAAGGCGGGTAATTTAAACATATTTAAGTTTGTGCACTGCTTTTTCCAGTACGTTTTTGGTATTTTAATGTTTATTTATACATGCACTGAGGTCTAGCAACAAGTACATTTCTTGTTAGTCAAGAAAAGATCAACTTCACTATTTCTAAATAGTATTCAAAGGTACGGCTTTTTCCACGGTTGGAGAAAAAATATTTTTAGCCGGCTAAATTACATCACTAGGGCCGAGTTGCTCAGTGTCTGGTTAAACCAATAATTTGTTAACTATTCGCTAAATATCAAACCACAGTTTTCTTTCAAACTGTTGTTCAGTTATTTTTAACCAACCGATTTATTAACTAAGGTTTAGTGGAATGTTGGCAGCTCTGAAGTGCTTTAGTATCTAATTTCGCTATGTAAACTTTAATTTTATTATTCGTAACAGTAGTTATTACATGTGTCAGAAGGTATAAGTACGAAAAAGTCAAGAAATATTCAAAAAAGAGATTAAAATACTGAAGTGTTATGGCTTCCACAGATGGTGGTAGTAGTAGTTGTGGTAAATGCGGTGCCAGATTTCTCCAAATCTATTAAAACAAAATACAGCAATATGAATATATCTTTACGAATTTTTTTGAAGACAAAATGTTTAATTCTGTTAAACACAAGAAAAAATAAAGATTTTAGTATTCAGCAAATATTTTACTAATTGTTTATGTTTACTGATTCGCCAAATACATTTTTGAATTTCTCGAAGTGAATAAGAGATTATACAATGCATCTTACTAATTTTAAATATAATAAAGAGAACTTGTATGTTAACAAATTATCAGTAGTAATGAGAGTAATAATGATAAAATGTTAAACAAAGTTTAAACGTTCAGTGAGCAACTCAGCCTAGGAAAATTACATTTTTATAGAATTATCGTTTTGCCTATTCTGACGTACAACTTTTTTGTGTGAACTTTCGCGTCCTGGCATTCTTCGTTGATTAAACCTAAAGGAAAAATTTTGAGACGCATTTCACTTCGAAAACATTATTTTGTGTAACTAACTTTTGCATGAACTGCTTTTTCTCGTTATTAATTTAAATGCACTGCTTAAAAATTTGAAGTGGGACACTTACATTTTTTTTTTTTTTGTAAATTTGTGTTTGACTCAACTTATGTGTATTAGAAGCGAAATAGTAAAAATATAAAAATGTACATTTAAACAGAGTTCAAAAAAAGATCAAATGAAGTTAGCAATAACTTTCAGCAATAAAAAAAATTCTAAAACTATACCAAAACAGTTTCAGTATTTATATATTAGTATAGAAATCTACTAATTAAGTAATGTTCAATAACTTAAAATGAATATTTTTAGAAATTGATTCGAAATTGACCTATCAAGTAATTTTGCGTTAGGCGTACTCAACTTCTTCAAAAATGATAGCGTTGTCTTATTTTTAAATCAAATATTTTTAGACGAATATAATCTATTAAGAACGGGCTTTCGATAGTGTAAAAACAAAAAGGGACATATTTTTTGTTTGGCCACAATTAAATCTTAAACTTTCGTTCCGCATACTCCAGGACCTTAAAAATCTAAGGTGATTTGAAAACTTGTTCAAAATAAGTATGTAATTGAAAATAAAAAGATACACAATGCTTTTTTTACAGTACTAAATGCCTCTTATTGATTTATTTAATTAAAAAATAAGACAACATGTCATTTTTGAGAAAAACGAAACGTGCGTCCTGCGGAACTAAAGTTTAAGATTTAATTGTGCCCGAACAAAAATATGTCCCTTTTTGTTTTTACACTATCGAAAGCCCGTTATTAATAGATTATTTTTGTCTAAAAATATTTGATTTAAAAATAAGACAACGCTGTCTTAGAGAGGAAACGAAGTGCGCATCGGAGTATGCGGAACTAAAGTTTAAGATTTAATTGTGGCCGAACAAAAAATACGTCCCTTTTTGTTTTTACACTATCAAAAGCCCCTTATTGATAGATTATTTTCGTCTAAAAATATTTGATTTAAAAATAGGACAACGCTGACATTTTTGAAAAAGTTGAGTACGCCTCGCGCAACATTACTTGATCGGTCAATTTCGAATCAATTTCTAAAAATATTCATTTTAAGTTATTGAATATTACTTAATGAGTATATTTTTATACTAATACATAAATACTGAAACTGTTTTGGTATTAATTTAGAATTTTTTTTATTGCTGAAAGTTATTGCTAACTTCATACCGGTTTCAAAAGAAATAAACTTTTATGATATTTTCTTAAACTGTGGCCTTTTCTTCAATCAAAAATTGCAAGATGTGAAATACTTTTACATTTTGGATTTCTAGTTAGGTATTTATGTACCAAGGTGGCACTTTATCAAAAGGGTTTGCAAATTGCGAGCCAAGGCGAAGCCGCGGTGAGCAAGCGAACGAGGTTGATAAAGACACTTTGCTGCCGTGGTGTATATAATATTTTTTCGACTACTAAATACTCAACCATTTATTTTGAAATATCCAAACCTTGCATATTTATATCTATGTTTATACCTTCGTATGATTCGAAGAAATATATGTATGTAGATACATATATTTACAAAGAAACATATTTACCGCCGATTTTTCTTTTCCTATATGTGACCTTCTTGTTAATGGAGTTTAATTTACCCATGTTTACAATTTAAATAAATAAAATAATGAATTTCATTACAGTGTTGAGCTGCAGGTAATATTAAAATTGCGCATGGGCATGAAATAGCATTATAAGTAAAATTTTTGGTGTTGCAGCTTCAATCCTCTTCAATATTTTTACAAATATAGGTAACTGCTTGTTCCTTTTCTATTACACGACGCATATGTGCAATTAAAAACAAAGTCTACTTTGAACGATATAATTGCGTCTTATTACAATTTACCGTAAAAAATGTGTTAGGTATTTGAATATAATTATGTACATGTATGTGTATTTCTGAACCCGTTGAATATACCAATATTATGACCGAACGCAGCCTAGTAAGTTGCTCATGACGACAGAACCACCGACACGCGAGAATTATTATCGTTCTTCCTCAATATGTGTTGAACAGAGATAGCTCTAAGCAACTAATGTTGGTGGTTTTTCAATAGCCGCATGGTCGAAAGGCGACTGCCAACCAACCAATCATAATATTACAAATATTTCCCCTTAACGTAGCAAAGTAGGGATAGTAAACTGCGAACTTCTGAGGGGTAACTTTGATGTGATCGGTGATTTGTACGATTCCTTTTAAGGCTTAAGCGTTAAGCATCAGCGCTACCAACGTTCGATTTTCCAATTTCACTAGATATCTCTTTCTTTCATCTTTTAAATATTTGTTTAAAGCTTGAATTTTGTATTGAAATAATGTTATTTAGTTTTGAATTTGTATATTTGTAACCGACATGCAAAAATTTATATTCTTATTCGAAATTATTGCTGGCGTATTCAGGGGCGACATCTAAGAGGCAGACTTGGAACTTGAAAATTAATTTCAAATTTTTATTAAGGAAGGACTATTAATTAGAGCAAAAAGAAAGTGTTCCTGTTTTCAAGTCTAATTACCAGAATAACTTGATGTTGTTAATTAAGGCGCTCATTTAGAAATTAATTCAGTTAATTTTGATTTTAATTGAATTTTAGCATTTAAAAGTACAAATCAAGTAAATGCATATTAATAATTTTTCAAATGAACGATAAAGAAATCTTACGTGTACTAATAGCTTGTCCATAAGATTTTTTAATTATTATAGTAGGTGTAATTTATATTTACCGCTAAAAATTAACTATGCCTGTGTTAAGCCTGGCAGAAAGTTACGTAGCGCTTCGTGTGCGCCACATAGCGTGACGTCATATACAGCCTGTCCATTTCTCGAGTGCCACTATGGGCATCTCGCTTATCTTAAGAGATACGACGTTGGTTAAATTAGGGCAAAGTTGTGCATTTTCGTGCTGAATAATAATCTGAGAAGAAATTTGAAATATCTTCAATAGTTTTGAAAATATCGCAAAAAAACGAAAACTTCTGGTTTTAGTTTTTAGTTTTTTCACGATAAACTAATCGTACTAGATATTTCTAAGCAAGACATTATTCAGACACTTCTTTATGGAGAATTCGAATATGGCATCCCCTTTTCAATAATTTTCAAGATGACGGAGAAACTGTAATGGGTTATCCATGATGTTAGTGACTAGTAAATGACAAGACTTGAAAAAGGATCAAACTGTCAAACAAAACAAAAAGAACAAAATGACAACAACAAAAGAACGTTTTATTTTTCCAAAACACTCTTCGCAAAAAATGAAAAATTGGATTTTTGGCAAAAATGTGATATTGGACCACCATGTGTGATATATCGTTGTAAAGAGAAAAAAGAACGTAATATCAAAATGTTAAAATCCAAAAGGGCGTCCATAAGAAAAATGAAGTTGCCAGGTGTTTCTCCGTCAAATAAAATAAAAAGGTTTGAAAGATGTGCCTTAAGTCACTAAAACGCTGTGACACAACAACAGTGTCTAAGATGACATGTTTCGGTCTGCGACCATTCTCAAATCTTACAAAAGTCGGACGATTAAAGGGTGCGTTTTTAAATCACACCTACTGTTCAAACCAAATATGTTCGAACAATTTCCAAATTGTTCAAACACTTGCTCGATCGCTAGAATATAAAAACGCTAATAGGTCATTTATGTGTAGGTACATAACCTTAAATTTTTGTTTTTTGTTGTTTATGTAGTTATGTATCTACATAAATATGTAACGAATTTAAATGTTCATTTCTATGTCATGTAAACTTTCTTATAATGTTCTGACCCTAATTCTGACGATGAAGGCGAAGTATCCATCGTGTTGTGTGATCGACGTACTTCAGAATTTTTAGGTTATGTTTATTCAATTCCCGCCACTGTACTTCGTGCTTTTCTTGCCGAGTAGGTGCAAGAGAATACAACTCGAACACTATGTTCGAACAACTCGGGAAATTTTAAAACAATATCTAGGTTGTTCGATTTGTATTTAAAAACGCCTTTTTACATGTTCGAGTACACGAACACTTGTTCGCACACTTTAAAATTTCGCGACTTACCGTTGCAGACTTTCGACAACGGTTACTATTACCGCAACATTTTCATGAAATCCTACTATACACCGGTTATCGAGGGGAAGATTTATGACGTCACATATGCAGTGACCGTGTTATAAAATGAGTAACCCATAGACAAATATAAGACAGCTCATTCCCATGCTTTGACACTGGCAATGACCAATGAGTGAATAGTAGCGGTGACGCGGACGGTATTACCGAACTATAAGCTACGGTTTCCTAAGAAAGCGGCGCCGCTTTCTAGCGGCCGTAATGTAACAGTGGGTGACGTCACTAATACTTTGTCTATTAAGACATATGGCTTTGGTTTCCTCACGAGCGGTGGCCGTAAAATAGTAGTGGCGCCATTTGAATTACGTCATAGCGGTGACAAACAGTTGGTGAACGTTTTTTCTCGTGAACGGTGAACGTTTTTTTTAAAGAAGCCAATAAATGAGCGAAAACAGTGCAACTGCTACAATTTGACTATTTTGAAAGTAGAATCGAAATATCGTTGAATATAACGCCACCTGGCAGAATTTTTAAACTAATTTGATGCTAAAATTTTGTATTTTTTATGCAGTTTCATTTGTTTCTTTTCGATAGGGATTAAATTTTCGCTTGATTCACTCTTCATCTTTCAAATATACTAATAATGCCAAATCTAGATCGTCCATTCTCCACCGCAATCGGCTCACTTGTGCGTTGTCCGTTCTTTTTAAGTTTACATAAAGTGGACGGCCGTTTTCTTACGTCCGCCGCTTCACGTCATATTACGGCCGCTAGAGAGCGGCGCCGTTTTCTAGGAAACCGTAACTTAACCGTTGTCGAAAGTCTGCAACGGTAAGTCGCGAAAATATGCTTAAACGTTCACATGCGAGCGATCACGGTAAAGTTACGTAAATTCATTGGCAGATCTATCTTGCATACATGTGCCACTTTTAAAAATGGCTTCCATTCAGAATTTTATTTTATCATTTATTTTAATGTCAAGAAAAATATAATGATAAGAAATTTAATTTGAAAATATGCAAAGAGTAACCACAGCAATAATATTATTACTTTGGTAAATCCTTAATCATTTTCAGATTAAATTTCTTATCAATATATTTTTCACGACATTAAATTAAATAGCATTATGGCAAAAAACGTTGATTTCCATGTTTTAGGACGGTGATTTTAGAAAAAATTATGGATACAAATTTATTACAATGTTAATTTACATATTTACCAAAGGCTTAAGGCTAAAGACGTTAGTCTAATAAATCTAAACTAAGGCTTTATCATTGCCATACATATAAAAGAGACGTTATGAAACCAAATTCGTATCAATTAATTTGCATTATGAATATTGAGCAATCAGTATAAAATTAATGTGTTTTGCTATTTTTATATAAAGAAATCAGTAGCATATTCAAATGTATGAAATGATAAGAACAAAAGCAACGGTTTATGAATATTATTGCTTACCCAAGCAGCAAGCAGTCGTTTTTATCACGTCATTATTTGGTTAAAATTGGTCAATGACGTCGAGCGACCAGTTTGAAACGTCATTTGTTCGTGAAAATCTTGATTAAAAATTGACGTTTATAAATCACGTCAACAGAACGTTAAATCGGTGGTTAAATCTATGCGTTAAATTAATGACATGAATTTGACATAATGTGAAATACGGTTGTAAAAAATTGTTATCTGCAATAAACTTTGTATATTTAAGAAAATTCTTGTATTTGCAGAAAAATGTAAATTATATGTAATACAAATTTGCCAGAACTTCTTAGGAGATGTGTGGCGCATGCGTCCACTTTCCACTTTGCGCGGTTTAATGTGGTACGAGTACTCTGGAGTGCGTTCATAAATAGTGACTTTCGGTAAAGGTAATTTCGTGAGGGTAAAATTATGAAAATAATAATAATAATAATAATAAATAATAATAAATAATAATAATAAAATGATGAAAGTAGTAGTGAAGATGAAATTAGTATAGTTAGTGCCGCTATTTTAAGGAAAAAAATTAAAGTAAAACCACCACGTATTACGGGTTACATCACCAATGTTGTCTCCAATTATACGTCAATAGAGTTTCAACGAAATTTTCGAATGAGCAATGAGGCCTATGAAACGCTTGTTGGAATGATTGGACCAAGCATGAAGCGAAGTGGTGATATAGGGCGTCAGCAGATTGAGATCGACAAACAAGTTTTGTCAGTAATATGGCTTCTTGCTACTCCTGATTCAAATCGGTATATTTTTGCTTTTCAGTAATGAGACATTTATTAATAAAACTTATTTATAGGTCTGTAGGGGAAAGATTTGATATGAGAAAATCTTCATTATCTGTTTGTTTCATGAGGGTGATAAAACTACTCAATAAAATTGCTCCAAGAATTATTAAATGGCCTTCAGAAGAACAAATGGAGCAAGTGAAACACAGTTTTTATAATTTAGCACATAATAGAAAATGTAATTGGTGCTGTTGATGGAACTTTTATACCAATAAAAGCACCAAAAGAAGATCCCTACTCATATATAACTAGAAAGTGTAACTACGCAATAACGCTGCAAGGAATATGTGATGCTCAGTTAAACTTTACCGATGTATTCGTAGGTTACCCTGGAAGTGTGAGTGATAACCGAATCTTTAGAAATTCTGAATACGTGTTCAAAACAACCAAAGGCAATATTTCCCACACAATTAATTTATCATAGGAGATAAGGCGTACCCTCTTTTACCTTGGTGCATTCCACCATACATTCAGCGAGGAAATTTAACAAGAGCACAACGATTGTTTAATACAAAATTGTCGCAAACTAGGCAAACTATTGAACGTACCTTTGCATTATTGTTCGGTAGATTTAGACGCCTTAAATATTTGGACATGAACCGTACAGACTGCATACCAGCTACAGTTCTTGCATCGTGTGTTCTGCACAATTTATGTCTTGCTCATAATGATATGAGGGTTGAAGATTACATTCAAGAAGGAATGGATTTTGTCATACACAATGATAATGAAGAAAGAGGGTATTATTTAATGCAAGAGGGGAGACAACGAAGGGATGAAATTTGTAGAACTCTGTTTGAGTTCTGTTTAAAATATGACAGTTGAAATCACTTCCGGCAAAACTGGAAGTCCGACAGTGGTCAGTTGTATGTCAGAAAATTCATTTTTTTGTTTAATTTATCCTTTCCAAATTGCATGTAAATTGATCAAAAAATAAAGGGTAAACACATGACATGGGACACCTGGAATACACTTACGTATGTATGTATATACAATATGAGCATTTGAAAATCAAAGCCACGAGATCAGTTCTTTTAAATTTCTTTCTTTAATTTCCAAATGCTCACTCGGTATATAAATTACTTTGGTGCTAAAACTTTTATTAATTCATCCATTTTTTGGGCAAAAACTGTTGTAGCTGCTTCCTTTACTTTTAAGTTGGCTTGCCGATTCTCTTCTCTATTTTTGGAAGATTTTTTTATCTCTTCTACTAATGTTTCTAATAGATCTGGTTTTCTTTTTCTCGTACACTTCCGTATTCTTCCTTCTAAGACACTTTCAGTGTCAGTGTCTTCATGTGCAGGAACTATAAACAATATATGTATAGTGCAAAGTCCAATATAAACAAATACCCATAAGCTACCTACTCAGTTAAGTGGATAGTATTGTGCGGCTCTCTCAGATTTGTGATTGGATAAAAATAATTTTGAATGAGCAATTATTCACAAATGCTGCCCAAGAGTTGCTAAATGCTATCTGCCTTACTGAGTAGATAGCTTTACAGTTAATTTTTTTTATTATATGCTGATTGATAAGTTTAAGAACTTCTATATAGCTACCTCCTTTCAAATTTCGTAAAACAGCTTTGCCACTTGCAGTCGGAGGTCATTGTGTCCTTAACTCAGACTGATCCGATCAGCATATAATAGAAAATGATCTACATATACCTGTATCTCCTTCTATTGAAGCTGCAATGGCCATGGGCTTGACATTATGTTGTTTGGATAACAACTCATCCATCTCATCATAAAATTCAAATTTAACACATGCACTACCAGTTTGTCGAGAGCTCATATTATCTTTTTTCTTCATGTACCTCATTTTTAAATACTTCCACTTGTCTCGGCATTGATTTACAGTAACGTGGATACTGCTGGCTTTCATTTCTGCAACTACTTCTTGCCAGACTTTTTCATTTTTTTCAGTTGTCGATTTAAATCGTGTGTTATATTTTTTCATTAAGTTTATTAACGTCAATGTATTGTTTTTATTCCATATGCGTGTATCATCAACGTGTATCATCAACATTGCACCTCCCAGAACCAGAGACAACTTCGTTTACTTCAGTCTGAACATTAAGAAGGCCAAACATTTGTTGAACGTCTTCGGTGATTTCAATAAATTCTAAACTACCATCTGTAAACAGAATACATTATTTACCATTGTTGGCTAATAAAGTTAGGTTAGAATATAATACAATATAATACGTGATAATACTACACGTATTATACAACGGTATGTAAAAATACTTTATTTTTACGTCACTAATACACTACTTTTACAATAGGTATTTAGTATTTACATAATTTGTTTTAAACTTACTTATTTTGTTTTGAAGGCACAATTGACCGTCCTGTATTAACGCTTCTCCATTTGAATCGCTAATTGCAGAAACGGGACATGTCACATTTTCAAAGTTTATGTTCAGGAAGTGAAAAAAACTGTCTAATTTGTTTAAAACAAATGTTTTTTTACCTACGTTTCTGACTGCACTTTCTTTACAACTGTTGCCGTGGGTTAGTGTAGAGTCTCTTTGATTTGCATTTTTAAAATTAACGCACTTGTTAGTTTATCAAATGGACATGTCCCCCATTGAAAATGTGACATGTCCCGTTTCTGCAATTAGCGATTCATTTGGTAACAACACAACTTCGTAGTTCTCCATTTTATGAAATTAGTATTGCTATCTGATCGCTATTGCTATTGTAAGAGGAAAACACAACCACAAATATATTTCAAAATATACTTGTCAAGCCGTCAAGGAATAAATCAAATTGACAGCTGATGCTTTTGCTCATGCGCGAAGTTATTCACTCCACTTCGAACCGCGGCGATTTGAGAGTTACTCTTGGGTAACTACCTCGAATTTTTGAATGACTGTTGGAAAATACCCATGGTGCATCCTCATTGTTTTTGAACGGTTTTCGTATATTGGGGTCACTTTTGGGTAAGTGGGTAATCATTTTTGAACGCACTCCTGTGGTCTGTGGTGGGCGCGAACCGCGAACGTTGTTTATGCGTTGTTCGCACTTACATTTCATAATCTAAAGTTACTGACTGGACATATTAAAGGTATTTAGTATTTTTTAAGTACATATTTACATTTTTAGTTATTAGTAAGCCGTGCAAAGGAGAGAACTCATATCGACTCATGCATCATAACCTCTATTAATGGCGCCTTGTGAATTTTACCTCTTCAGTTAGCATTATCCAGGGTTTCAACTTGTCTACAGCCGTAATTGTTGCGTTGGTGTTGTGATCGGACTTTTTGGACTTTTATTGAGCATTTTTATTTTTGTTAATGCAATTGTTTTATTTCATCACAGAATCGAAGTCATATCGAAGTATAGTAATGGCTTTCTCTGGTGTAGAGTTTGATGATAAGGATGGAGGTGGTATTGAATTGGTAAGGAGTAACTGGCTTACTCCACGAAAAAAATAAGTTATTTGGCCACCTTTTAAGACCACTGCACAGTTTGAGGCCTCATTAAAACGAGGCGATAGTCCAGACGATGGAAACTGGAATCTGTATACCTTGAAACGAATTCTTTTTTATCAAGATAAAATGTTATAGATCAGTTTGATAAGGCAAACAAAACGTTAAAAAAATTTCAAGTGAGCTCCGAGGTCACGAGCAGTGATGAAACAGAAGTTAATGAACATCCAATTAAACGAAAGTGTAGGCCTCCAAAGCGTTTATCCTATGAAACTAGTGAGGATGAAAGTGAACTAGTTCAAAAAGTAAAACGACCTCCTAGAATCGTGACACAACTGACGGGAGAACCATTACTTACCAACACACAATCATTTTCATCTTTATTTGCTGCAACAATAGCTTCATCTGACTCATCACAATTAAATTCACCTCAGTCTTCTAGTACGAACTTTGAAGATTCTGAAGGTAAATTATATTTTCTTTTAGACTATGCAACTTTTATGTAGATATCTTATGAAAACTGTAACTTTCATATAGGTGGGGAAGCATTTTTCAGACTATATATGTACTTATCCATGTGCTTTTTTTAATATTGGAAATATCATACTCTTTCTTGCTTTTTATGAAACCAATTGGCTAAAGGTTATAGTGAATTCGATTTGTTACACTGGTGCGAACTGAGTGATTTATCATCTCATTTTAGATTTATGTAATAATACAAGAAAGGTATCCTGAGTGTGTACCAGGGCAATAAGTCAAATTTGCTATTAGTCATCTTGCTGAATACAAAAATTTGTTTCAGTTTTTCACAAAAAATTGATATCATTATTGCTGTATATTAAAGAGCAGAACTTGCAAATATTACAGTGGATCAATAAACAAAATAAATCTCCAAATGTTCCATTCCCTCATGAGCTACCAGAAGATCTGCCTGTTAAATTGATTCTCTTAACTTTAGCTGATGTGCAAACATTGGAAAATTATTTAACAAAGAAAACTAATTTGGATGTTGTGGTAAGAATCAACGTTTTTTTATTTTTTAATTAATATATTTTTTTACTTGTTCTAAAAGGCCCATATGACATGGTGTTGTTTCTTGTACCTACAAAATTTGTGAAAACTGACAGAGTGTGTCAGTGTCGAATAAACCAATAAACATTCACCATGCCAATCTGCTTCTGTCACTTTGTAACAAATTTAGGGCCAGTTGTTCAACAACTCTGAACTTGTTTTTAATACTATTGCAACACATGCTTTTACAATTGTTGTCATAGTAATAAAACCAAGTTCAAAACTAACCTACGGTACAAATATTTGAACAAGTGGCCCTTATGAATTTATGTAAATTTTACACAACAATTAACGTGTTATATGGCTCTAGAAGAGTTTTATTTTGTTTATTGTTTTAGATTCAATATTTTTCAAGAATTGGAGGTCGAGACGCCGTTTCCTGCGCAAATAATATTTTAAAGAGGTTGTTAAGTAACGAGCTTGCGATAAATTTCAGTTTTCTGGGTACCAGGGCAGGTAAAAGAGCATTCTGCAATATAAAATTGAAAGAGATTGTTGTTGGGAAGCAATTTATATCTTTCTTTCTTTCTTTGTCATATAGGTAACTATTTTTAGGAGCTGTAAAATTGACTTATCCAACAGTGACTGAAAACGAAATATTAAGTATATAAATATACATTAAAGTATGGTTGAAACATTCACGTCAGCGAGCTTCTAATGAACGCAAAAGAAATAGGAGTGCGATGTTTTAAGTGCTGTGAGTTATGTTCTGAAATGTCTTTAAATTTTCTGTTTACTCTTATAAATTAATCAGAATGTACCATCCCGCAAAGTGTGTCAGTAAGAGAAAAATATATCGGAGAGCTGCTGAAGCTTGTAAAAATTTTAATGATAGCAATGTATCAAGTTCTGAAAATGTGCAATTTTTTGATGATCCTCAGAAATTAAATGATAACGTCTGTTCTTCCTCTTTTCATTTGGTGGACAGTAACAGTAGCTCTGAAAAGTTGGGTAGTAAAAACAGCAATTTACCAAGTTCTGAAAATGTGCATCTTTATGAAAATTCTCAGAAAATAAATGATAGTGTATGTTCTGCATCTTTTCATTTTGTAGACAGTAACAACAGCTCTGAAAATTTAGATATTAAGTTTTTTGAAAACCCCTCTGAAAATGTACAATTATGTAAAAGTAATGATTCAGATACAAAAGAGCGTTTCATTCAAGATTTACAAAAATGGGCAATAGATTTTAATATTACACATTCTGCTTTAACAAAATTGTTACATTTGCTAGTGCCATTAAAACTAAATTTACCTTTAGATAGTCGCACATTTTTAAAAACTCCTATTAAATTTTCCAGTAAAAAATTGGAAACGGGAGAATATTGCCATTTTGGATTGGCAAAAGGAATTGAGTATTTTTTAGAGTGTTTGCCTGACTTTGCAGATGTTATCAATATTTCATTTAATATTGATGGATTACTTCTGTTTCGTAGTTCAAATGTACAAGTTTGGCCAATTTTAGCTCTCATTAAAACTGAACAAATTAATATTGCACCTTTTACTGTTGGAATTTTTTGTGGCCATTCTAAACCTAAACCTATACAATTATATTTAGACGAATTTGTCCAAGAGCTATCTTCATTATTAAGAAATGGGGTTCTGCATAACAACAAAACCTCCAAAATTGATGTCCATAGTTTTGTATGCGACGCGCCAGCTCGTGCTTTTATTAAATGTATAAAATCTCATAGTGGATACTCTTGTTGTGAAAAGTGTAATGAACCTGGTGAATATCATAATGGTAAAGTAATTTAAAAAAATACTACTGCTACACTGAGAACTGATTTATCTTTCTTTTTACAAACTGATGAAGATCATCACACAGGTAATTCACTTCTTGTGGAACTTTCTGTAGGATTAGTTTCAAAATTTCCAATTGACTATATGCATAATGTTTGCTTAGGTGTAATGCGTAAGCTTCTCAATTGCTGGACGAATGGAAAATTAGGAGTACGATTAAATGCACGGTTATTAGACACCTTAGCAGAACGCTTACTTGCAGTGCGCCCTTGTATTCCATCAGAAATGAATCGTAAAACGAGATCTATTTTTGAACTGTCTCGATGGAAAGCATCTGAATTCAGAACTTTTTTGTTATATGTCGGTCCTTTTGTATTGCATGACATGCTCGATCAGGCTATTTACGAACATTTTTTGTTACTTCATTGCGGTATTTTAATTTTAATGTCTAAACAACATATAAGCAAATTTGGCACCAACACTGCATCCAAATTGTTAAATTTATTCGTGGAACATAGTAAAGTAATTTATGGATTAGATTTTTTATCGTATAATGTACATGTGTTATCACATAAAGCATGAATTCGAAAAAATCCGTACACCAATAGCAAGAGATAAAAACAGAAATTATGTTCAAAAAAGATAAACAATTTTTATTTAGAATTAATAATATATCGGTAAGATTTCAACATGGAAATAATTAGGCTATTGTACCTCCCTTTGCAAAATTTCTAACTGTTCCCCTGACTCCTTGCATAAGAGCTCGGACTGTGTCTTTTGTGATGTTGTTGGACACCTTTTTCCATTTTACTTTGAAATTTTCAAATGAAGTAGTTCCTCCGAGACTTTTTTTAAGTTGTTTCTTGGTGATGGCCCAATATTTCTCTACCGGTCTTAATTCCGGACAGTTTGGAGGATTACACTCCTTCGGAACAAAATGAACATTATTGCTCTCGTACCATTCCAGGACACTTTTCGCGTAATGCGATGATGCTAAATCCGGCCAAAAAAGCGTTGACTTAGTATGCTTTTGTAAGAAAGGTAAAAGTCTCTTTTGTAAGTACTCTTCCTTATAAATCTGCTGGGTTATTGTTCCTTTAGTGACGAAAAAGGCACTGCGATCTCCGCAACTGCAGATAGCCTGCCACACTAAATATTTTTCGGCGAATTTGGCATGTTTTCGGTATTTAAACTTTTCGTCTACCTTCCACGATGCAGCAGCCGTATAATATTCTTCACAGGCAGTTGCTTGAAGTCCGATTTGACGTAGATCTCGTCGTCCATAACAATACAGTCAAATTTTCGAAGGAGGTTGTCATACAATTTACGGGCTCTGCTTTTGGCGGTTTCATTCTGCTTGTCGGTACGATGAGGAGCTTTTTTTACTTTCTTAGACTTCAGTCCACATCTTCTCTTTGCATTCTGCACACAAGTTTGCGATACTCCTACTTTTTTCGCAACATCACGCGAAGACAAATTAGCGTTTCTTCTAAAGAGTTGGACGATTTTTTTCTCTGTTTCAAGACATGCAGGGCGGTTTTTTCTTCCGGATCCAGGCCTTCGATCAATTGTTTGATGTTTTAAAAACCTTTTTAAAACATCTGAAACTGTAGAGGCGGATAACTGTAGTTTTCTGGCAATTTCTCGTATTGGCATATTCGGATTTTCCATCCGCTTGCGCACAATCAACTTACGCACTTCTTTTTCACTCCCTGACATTTTGAAAAATAAATTGTTTAAGTTGCATTCTACTGTTTCCTGTTTGACATATGACTCGTGACTAACTTCACTCCAAATATGAACATTCTATGTACATTCAAAAAAAAAATTACAATAATTTTTCTGTGTACGGATTTTTTTGAGTTCATGCTTTATAAGTAATGACTCCGACTTGTATGATCCCTTGGATACATTTTCTGCCTTTCCATTTGAAAATTACTTAGGCCAGGTAAAACGTCTAGTGAAATCCCCTAATAAACCTTTACCTCAAATCTATCGTCGTCTTCAGGAATACTTCTCGTCTGACAACTATATAAAAATGTCCCGTAATACTGACAAGATTGAATTTAAGTATGAACATACATCAGGTCCTACCATATCAAATAAACGGTGCCAGCAATTTAAAAAGATGCATATAAACGATTTTACGTTAGCAACTGAAAGCTATTGTAGTAGTGATTCATATTGTTTTATTAATAATGGGAATTTAATTGTTCAAATACATAATATATTACTGTATCAAAACGGAACAAGGGCTATAATAGGTAAACAATTTCAGTCTTATGATAATTTATTTAATTACCTGTTTGATTCTAAAAATTTAAATATTTTTAAAGTTTGTAAGTTATCAAATTTATTACAGAGTTGGCCTGTTGAATCTATAAAAGCTAAATGTGTTCTGCTATCATTTAAAGAGCACAAAGCAGCTTTCCCCTTAATTCATAGTAACCTGTGAGCAACTAAAAATCAGATTAGAGCAGGCGGTGCAAAGAAAATGCATGTCTGTGATTAAATGAAAAGTCAATAAATTTGACAGTTCATGAATGTATTACATTAATTATTTCAGTTAATCACAGACATACATTTTCTTTGCACCGCCTACTCTAATCTGATTTTTATTTGCTCACTTTTTATATAGTGTCTCTTTAAAATCTCTATAAGTGATTCGCTAATTTTTCTTAAGTGACCTATGAACATAAAATTACGCGTCTTTGATTGGTTAATTATTGTTTATAATTCGTATAAATGACGACTAGTATATGCGGCTGTAGTATTTATTTGTAACTACTACTACAAAGGCACACAATTCTATTTTCATAGGTCACTTAATTAGAAAAGAATTGGATCACTTATTATAGTACATATGATTAATTTATAAGTTTTTGCCAACAGAAGGTATTTTTATTTGCAATGTAAAAAAATATAACGCGTGATCAATATCTTTTCTAATCAAGTGACCTATGGAAAAAAATTATGTCTTTGTTTGGTTCATTATTTCAAATGCCATTTGAATTGTTTTTATTGCATTCCTATCGTTTTGTATAGGAATGCAATATAAATATGTAATTCAAGTGGCATTTGAAATAATGAACTAATCAAAGACACATGATTTTATTTCCATAGGTCACTTGATTAGAAAAGATATTGATCACGCGTTAGTTATAAGTTTATTTAAAATAATATTTATTTACTTATTGTTCATACATAAACTTTTTTATAAAAATATTTATTTATTGTTCACAAACATAATATGTTTAGGTATTTAAATAAAAATAAAAACTAAAATGTGGTTTCATTTTTTGTTACATTTGGGTCATAATATAATTAAAAATGACGTCAGAAACATACGACTATATGACGTTCAAAAATGACGTCAGAAACATACGGCTATATGACGTTCAAAAATGACGTCGCCAGGCTGTGACATTTGCTCGTCTTATTTACGTCTTTAATACGTCGATGACAATGGTCATTTGACGTAAACAATGACCAACTATTAACGTGAGAAAGACGGCACCTTTTGAACATTTTTCATAACCTGTCCTTAATTTTTTCATAAAGAATCCACAAACATACGCCGTACTTTCGGCATCAAAAGAATTACGATCAATACTAATGTTAACCATATAAAGTAATTCAGATGTTACAACGGGTGGTGTATGAACATTACTTGCAGCTCCCAAAAAATCTTTTAAATTAATCAATTTAATTTTTCGCCAACGTTTTGCATGATGATAAATTATTGACTATTGCAGTTTTCATATAACTTAAGAATTGATGCGGAGTCGGATTAATGTTGGCTGCACCGTATTGACGCACCATACTGAAATATGAAATAAATATTATATGGCTATCATTAAATGATATAATTAAATCAGTTACCTAAAGAAATTCTCTAATGGATCTTGTTGTACGCATCTAGTCTTCAATTTACCTTGCTCACTTTGGAAATAGTGAGCATACAACTTTTTCATCGTGAAGATGAGGCCCTTGATACAACGAGGAGCTTTGCATTGGACGCCATTTTTGAAAAACTTCCAATTTTCGAGTTTTGGAATAATGGTATTCCAAAACTTAATATGCCCACTTGAGCGACTTATCGCACGTTTCTGCAAATCGCAAATTCTGCAGTATACATATATTGCCTTTGCTGGCAGATTTGCAGATGCCACTATCGATTTTATCGATGCTGCCACTGTTGAACTGAAAATTTGGGCAGCAAATGAAACTTTCATTTTAACAAAACTTAGATTTAATTTGAAATGTAACGGTTTAATTTTCCTCATTGCTAAAAAAAACAAAATCAACTAATAAGATAACGATAATTAATGATTTTATGTATCCACCTTGAAAGCGTCTGGTCAAGTCAATTTTGTATGCTTCTTCAATGTGTACCCACTTGGCTACCTTATTGATATCAAAATAATATCATATTGATGTAATCTATTCCGGATGTTCTTGATAATATGGGGAGTATCATAGAACATGAATATTCTTCTTCCATTAATTACGATATGATGTCCTCTTTCATTTGTACTATTAACTAATTGGCTTACTGCCGCTACATTCATAGTCCCTAAAAATAAATATGTGTAATGTTTTACATTCTGAACACAACAATTTAAAATTGACTTTTACCTTGGTCACAAACACAACCAACTACACTACTTGAAAAACTCCTAAATGCCTTATCAAGAAACTCATTTGGTTCCTTAATGTTTAAGTTTGCAATTATTCCGGTTCTAGCTCTATGATTAAAACAGGAATCCATGTCTTGCCACAATAAATTTTTCAGTGCAGATTTTTTCGAGTTATTAAATTTAAGTCTCAACTGATGTTTTAAATGCTCATTATAATATTTTAACAAAGCCAAATTGGATTCAAGTTTTGAATAATTTTTAATGTCCTTGTTCTTTAAATATTTCTTAATTAAAAAAATATGTTTTGTCTTTATCAGCCTGCATACTTTTTCAATTTTTCTGATTATTTCTTGTGTTATATCTTCTACACGTTCCATTGTTTTAATCCGCATATAATGCTAATTACCAATAATTCAGTCAATGTCTTCGCCTGTTTCGCTTTTCACTTTTCTTAGTATTATTATTCCTTGTATTAATTTCAATCAACCGTGATGTAATATACTTTTCAATATCTTCTACTTCATAACTGCCCTGAGGAATTTCAATAACTTCATTATCGACGTAAAATTTATTATTTGTTTGATCAACGTTTGGAATTGAATTAAAAGTATAAAAATCTATCAATCCTAAAACGTACGATTTTTCATTGTCTAATATAATTGGAGGATAAATTTGTGCTGAGAGTACGGATTCTTTACCGCACGATGTGAAGGTGTAGGAACACATTGTGCAAGGTCACCGGCTATTCAGCAAATGTTAAACAAATTTTTATTTACATCATATTTATTGATTTAATTTGAAAGAAAGTATAAACATAATTGTCCACAATTAAAACTATTATAATTTCGATATTTCTCATAATTGTAAAAGATTTTACAGGGTTCCTCAGAATTAAAATATGCTAGAATTTCCCGCGGTGGTTTTAAATTTCCAAAACTATCGAAATAAATCACTTCAGATCCAATTTTTTTGTACGCCGTCCAGTGAGTTCCGAAACCCTCTACGTTGTCCAAATTAATTATACCTCTTTCTCTTTTTAAAATTTTTTTAGGCAATTGATCTTTCATAAAAACACCTCTGAAGAATTGAATTTTTATTCAATAATATATTATTAGAATATTATTTATTATTATATTTTATTATTTTATTTTAGTATTGACACAGATGAGGACGAAAATCGTTTCAAGGACATTGAAGAGAACGCATATGATGATTATTTAGAACAATATCACCCATTACCACGCAGATATATTAATGAAATGTACAACGATGATAAAAATAAGCACTTTGATCATAAATATGGGGTGACTTGATAAAATTACTGAAAAATTAAAGATTGGTGATTCAACGTTAAATCTTGATGGTCCTGATATAATTATAAAAAACAGAAGATTTAAAGGTACCCCTGGATTGTATGAACTGTTATTTAAGAAAGTCCCCAAAAATTATTCAAAAGAAGATGGGAAAAATTATAAAATCATAATTCTTAAGACTAGCAGTCATCGACGCCATTATAAACCAAATAAGCAAGTAGACGGTAAAGAAGTAAAATGGAAAAATATAAAAATATTATTGCACCGTTGATAAATTCTCCGACCACGAGTTTAGGTAATGGCATATTTATGGAAGTTAACGATAATAAAAAGGACTATGTTTATTTGGATGATCCAAACGAGCTCGTGGACAGGTTACGGTTACTGTTCGCATTGCAAGCAGCGGGAAATACGAATCACACGAACGAGATAAATTCCATAATCGAGGAATTAAAAGAAGCGCACATCATCAAATAATAATGGTTACAGAAATTAAAAAACAGGTAGTAGAAGAAATTCATAGGCCCGCTAGGATTAATTTCAAGCGACGCAGGGTTATCATCGATTTATTTCAAGCTGATTTAGTGGAAATGCTTCCTTACGCGAAGGAAAATGATGGTTACAAATATATATTGGTTGTAATAAATTGTTTTTCAAAATACGTTTGGGCATTTCCTTTAAAGAACAAAACTGGTCTGGAAGTAAGAAATGCCATGGAAAATGTATTCCGCGAGCAGGCACCTAATAATATTCAAACAGATTTAGGAAAAGAATTTTTCAATCAGAATTTTAATAAGTTAACACAAAAATATAACGTCACTCATTATAATGTATTTAGTGAAAAGAAAGCTTCGATAGTGGAGCGAGTAAATCGCACTTTAAAGACAATAATTTGGAAGGAATTTAACTTGCAGGGTCACTACTATAAGTGGATTGACATTTTACAACATATTGTTAGAAAGTATAATAATCAAAAGCATAGAACTATAGGTATGAAACCGGCAGAAGTTGGAAAGAAAGATGAAGAAAAATTATTAAACACTGTGTACAGCAATATTAAATTAGTTGATATGAAGAAAAAAAAAATTAATGTTGGTGACCATGTGCGTATTTCGAAAATTAGAGGAGTTTTCGATAAGAAATACCTGCCTAACTGGTCTACTGAAATTTTCACAATTCGAGAGGTTCAACTCACGAACCCGATTACGTATTTATTAAGCGGTGTCAGTAGTCAAAAGATTTTAGGCGCGTTTTATAAACAACAACTGCAAAAAGTAAAATATCCTGACGTTTATCTTGTGGAAAAAGTTTTAAAAAGAAATAAAAATAAAGTACTTGTAAAATGGTTAGGATTGGATAGAACAGTTGGATAGACAAGGATAACATTGCGTAACCTTCTCTTAAAAACTATATGGGTGGGCCAACAGTGCGTGGGCGGAAGATTGTGGCTTTATTGTTGAATATTTTTAAAATCTGTGTACGCACTAACATACATATGGGTTAGATGCACAATCTAAAATTATTTAGACAAATACAGGGTGTCCCGTAAGAGTGAAAATTTTCGAAGTTTTTTTGGTGCACCTTGTTGCACCCCTTATGCACCCTTATGCACCACCTTTTTTAACTTTTGCACCGCCCAAATAGCTGAGAAAAACAATAAAATAGAAACTTAGCTAGCCCCCCCCAGTGAAAATTTTCGAAGTTTCTTTGGTGCACCTTGTTGCACCCCTTATGCACTCTTATGCACCACCTTTTTTAACTTTTGCACCGCTCAAATAGCTGAGAAAAAAAAATAAACACTTAGCTAGCCCCCCTGTGAAAGGGGCTTTTTTTCCTACGTTTAGGGTTGGAGTTGGTTCTGTAAACGTATGTCGATGTTGCAGTCATAACCGGCTGATCTCACTTACTTTTCTTGACGTTTTAATAAAAGTAAAGACATAACCTTGTTTCTTGCTTTTCGTCATGGCCGTCTTTAAATATGGGAGTTTTTGACGTATGGGTGACT
>OY284484.1:3736587-4256789 GCA_958336345.1 Dorcus parallelipipedus
AAAAAAGTACGCGGCGAAAGTAAATAAATAAATTAAACGAAATTATTTATTCGAACCGACAATTATTTACTACGTCGAGGGTTAAATTAATTAAACAAAAAAAAGAAAATTCTCGCGGGCGATAATTAATTAATAATCTCGTAATTTCGGCCCGCGAAAACTCGACGGCGACGACGACGACGAATAAAACGAAATCGTTCGTTCGAACCGACGATAATTTACGGCGCGCCTTAAACGAACGGCCGGCCGCGATGGTCCGTTTGAAAATCCCGCGCCCCAGCTCTCGCCTCGCGTCAACATTTCTTAGGTTAGATCCATCACGTACATCCTCCCCCGAGGTAAGCGGTCTACTGCTTTGCCGTATATTAAAACTATCAGTCAAGGACGAAGGATCGGTAACGAAGGCGGCTCGCCGAGGGGAATTTCGAACGAATGCCTTCGGGAAGCGAAACGTCATCCGAATTTCTTTTCCGTCACAGTCGCACCGAAACATTCGGAACTACGTATTAATCGATCGGATCGATCTTCGCACAGCTACCGGCATTCACACACACACACACATTTTCTGATTTTCAAGCGCGATATATCTTAGAAAAAGCAATGAGAACAGCAAAGTCGACTTACGGTATTGAAACTTGGAAAATCGCTGTCAGTCCAATTGTTTCAATAAATTTGCGCGTCGTCATGGCAACCGACTCGTACGCAAGCGCGCCGTTTTTTTTCTTAAGGCAATGACGATTATTTTCGATGATTTATTAATTTTCATCGTCGCTACATTAAAAATTGACGCATTTTATAGGAGTGTTTCAAAGAAAAAATCCGAACTTGTGATATTTTGGTCGAAGAACGCCCGAACGAAGATGAATTGTTTAATGTGGTAACACTGCGCCGCTTCGATTTGCCGTCTTAACCTTTCTTCCGATTTTCGAAACGATTCCTCCTTTCAAATACATACCTCCTCGTCGTATTTCACAAACGTTAGCGCTATTTGTAATTAGAATAATAATTATAAGCGTTTCGCTGACACGACAATGTCATCGACATTTCTTTGCAGTCGCATTCGTGCAAAAATCGTTCGAATTTACGTATTATCGGATCAAATAGACTTACGTGTCGGTACCGCCCATTCACAATTCACACGCACACACACATTTTTAATCTCAAATGCAATATATCTTCGAAAAATTTAGGAGAAAAAGAAACGCAAATTACGTTTTCTAAAGTTCGAAATTCACTGTCAACAGAAACATGCGCACGTTCCCATGGCAACCCACTCCGGCGAAATTCTTCCGCGAGCGCGCGATTTTCGAATTAGTTTCTCCTCTTAATTTTTCCGTTCATTTTAATTATTTCGTTTCGAAATGTACGTGAGTCCGTCACTTTTGCGTGCTAATAATAATCATCTTTCGTTCGAAACATGTTTTCGTCAATGTTACCTCTCGCATTTACTCAGTCTGCCAAATTTTATTTATTGTAAGCGGTACAGGGGCGAACTCCGCGGCAGCCCGAAGATAATATCGTCACGTAAATGAATCGAAACGTCCTAATTTTACATTCCCCTAGAAAGTTGAGCCTCCGAAAATCCCGTCGGTCTCCCATTTACACTTTTCCTCTATCTCCGCTAATAACGTCTGGAAAATTCGGCGAGTGCACTTTTTGCCTAAAACTTTCTTCTTTCTTTCCGTCAGGCCCGGACCACTTCCATTCGTGAACACGTGAACAGAGAAAAACAATTAGAGAACGCGCAGGGCGCGTTGAGGGCCGCTCGCCGCTGGGGGGCTCGCGGCAGCTAGGGAATTGATTCATTCGTGTTAATTTGAATGTTGTAAGCCCTCCGGAACCGGCCCTGTGCATCCTACGGGATCGCGCGGGGCCTCGAAAGACGCGGGAGGAAGTAAGCTAACGACGGTGAAAAGCTCGTCCGCCTGGGATTAAAGGGGCACCGTCAGGATCGAAGAAACCATCACAATGACGGCGTCCCCATTTAAAATGCATTGGGCGCATCGTTCAGCTCGGGCTCATTTCGCCACCTTAGGGTGCGTCCGAGGGGGAAGTTGCGCGAGAGGAAGGAAGGAGCTAAGTGGAAACGTGTCCCGGGCCGAATCCGTCGGTAAATGTGGCGGGGGTGGCCCCCGAAACTTTTCGATTTTTTTCCGGGACTCCGGGCCCGTATCTTCGTTCCGGGTGACCGGAGCTAGAAACGCGCGGCGGCGTCACGTTCCTCGCGATTTCCCGCGTGATTTTCCTGTGGAGCTCGATCCACTACGACCCCCCCAAGGTACCGCAAAAAATTCCTAAAAAAAGTCGCGAAAAATGGGCGATTTTCAAAAAATCATACCTCGAAAAAACGCATTTTCCTGGGATATAGGCCCCATAGGTTAGGTACCCGGATGTGTCCCCTGGCATATTAGAGAGTTCTGTAAAATCGCTGCGTCTAGTTTTCGAGAAATTTTCGTTTTTGTCGGACGACCTCGTTTTCGCGTCACTTTTCGGGCCCCAGCTCAAATCCAGGACCGGCCTCGGGGCCGTGCGTCCGGATGTAGAAGCAACTGTAGGTCCTGCATATAAGTTCCGAGTTTGGTCCGATTCGGTCGGTAAATAAGGGTCGTAGAATTTTTTTAAACCCGAAAAACGTCGTTTTTCGCACACGCGCATACAAGAACTTTCCCCCCCCCCCCCTCGTCCGATCGTCAAAAGCACACCGGAATCGGATTTTTCGGTATTTTTTCTTGGCCCATTGGCCGAAATTTCAGCACGATTGGAGCACTCCTAAGGGTCGAAAAAAATTCCCGAAAAATAGCTTGCACGCGTGCAGAGTCGGACGTCGCGGCCCCCCGCTCCCCTCTGCGACGGGCGGTCGCGAAGCGACCAAAGGATCAAGGTATAAGCTGTAGAAAAGGCAATCCGCTGAAGAATATCTAGCGTCTGCAATATCAAAAAAACATGCAAAAATTGCAAGATTTCGCTCGAAAAACGTGATTTTCGAAATATACTCCAAAAACAAGTGAACCCGCGAACAGAGTTTTAAATGAATTCGTGAACTCGTGAACGGAGAAGAACAATTCGACAACGCGCTGCGCGCGTTAAGGGCCGCTCGCCTTTGGGGGCTCGCGGCAGCTAGTGAATTGAATTTTCTCTCGGGTCACTTCGACCTTGACCTCGAAGATATTCGTTTAATTAAAAAGAAAAAAAAAATTCTATCTCAACTCGTTGTTCTCGTTGACTATAGTTGGGTTCGCTTGGGTTGGGTTGGGTTGACCTTGACCTTTACTTTGACCTTGACCTTTAATTTAAAAAAAAATCGATCGCAATTACTTGCTCGTTTCGACTACAGTTGGGTTCGCTCGGGTTGGGTTCGCTCGTGTTGGGATCGCTCGTGTTGGGTTCGCTTGGATTGGGTTAGCTCGGGTTGGGTTCGCTTGGGTTGGGTTGACCTTGACCTTTAACTTGTCGAAATTTTTTCATGTCGAATTTTTTCGATCGCAATCCTTCGCTCGACTCGACTACAGTTGGGTTAGCTCGGATTGGGTTCGCTCGAGTTGGGTTCGCTCGTGTTGGGTTCGCTTTGGTTGGGTTCGCTTTGGTTGGGTTCGCTTTGGTCGGGTTCGCTTTGGTTGGGTTCGTTTGGATTGGATTCGCTTTGCTTGGGTTCGCTTGGGTTGGGTTGACCTCGACCTTTAACTTATAGAAAAGAAATTATTTTAATTTTTCCATCTCGATAAAAGCAATTTTTTCATATTCTCAAATTTTTGGTCGCGACCTTGACCTTTGACCTTGTGGACGATCCGCTGTATAATTCAAATTCTTTCGAAAAATTAAAAAATTTTTGAAAATATACCGCCCCTTTTCCCCGAATTTTCAGTCACGAACTTGACCTTTTTGACGATTAAGACGATCCGCCATATAAATTCGAAATTCTTTGTGAAATTAAAAATTCTTGAAAATTTTCCCCCCCTTCTTGCCGAAATTTGCAGTAGCGACCTTGACTTTTGACCTTTCGTCTAAATTCAAATATTTCTTAAAAATCCCCCCCCCCCAATTTTCCTCATATTTTTGGTGGTAACGTTGACCTTTAAGACGATCCGCCGTATAAATTAAAAATTTTTGAAAATCCCCCCCCCCCCTTTTTGCCGAAATTTGCAGTCGCGACCTTGACCTTTGACCTTTGAGACGATCGGCCGTGTAAATTCGAAATTTTTTTGAAAATCCCCCCCCCCCCATTTTCCCCATATTTTGGCGGTGACGTTGACCTTTAAGACGATCGGCCGTGTAAATTCGAAATTTTTTTGAAATTCCCCCCCCCCTCCGCCATCCCTTCCTTCGACGTTCACGACGTTCCGAAATTTTTTAAAAATCCCCCCCTCCTGCCATTTTATTTTCGACTGCGCGTCTTGGTTTCGTTCGCGTCGATTCCACTTGGGTTCGTTCGCGTCAAGTCGACTCGGGTTGGATTAATTTGTTATTGTTTTTTTAAATTTTTTCCAAGTTTGTTCCAATTTTTCCGATTGATTTATTTTTCGTTCGTTTCGGCCCGTCGAGACGTTTCTTAGGACGTGCGACACGCCGTGCCCATCTTTTTCCGGATTAACAACAAATAATTATAAACAATCAACAATTAACGACAAATTTCGACGGAGGAAAGTAGTACTCGACGTACGTACGTCGGAGGAAAAAAGTACGCGGCGAAAGTAAATAAATAAATTAAACGAAATTATTTATTCGAACCGACAATTATTTACTACGTCGAGGGTTAAATTAATTAAACAAAAAAAAGAAAATTCTCGCGGGCGATAATTAATTAATAATCTCGTAATTTCGGCCCGCGAAAACTCGACGGCGACGACGACGACGAATAAAACGAAATCGTTCGTTCGAACCGACGATAATTTACGGCGCGCCTTAAACGAACGGCCGGCCGCGATGGTCCGTTTGAAAATCCCGCGCCCCAGCTCTCGCCTCGCGTCAACATTTCTTAGGTTAGATCCATCACGTACATCCTCCCCCGAGGTAAGCGGTCTACTGCTTTGCCGTATATTAAAACTATCAGTCAAGGACGAAGGATCGGTAACGAAGGCGGCTCGCCGAGGGGAATTTCGAACGAATGCCTTCGGGAAGCGAAACGTCATCCGAATTTCTTTTCCGTCACAGTCGCACCGAAACATTCGGAACTACGTATTAATCGATCGGATCGATCTTCGCACAGCTACCGGCATTCACACACACACACACATTTTCTGATTTTCAAGCGCGATATATCTTAGAAAAAGCAATGAGAACAGCAAAGTCGACTTACGGTATTGAAACTTGGAAAATCGCTGTCAGTCCAATTGTTTCAATAAATTTGCGCGTCGTCATGGCAACCGACTCGTACGCAAGCGCGCCGTTTTTTTTCTTAAGGCAATGACGATTATTTTCGATGATTTATTAATTTTCATCGTCGCTACATTAAAAATTGACGCATTTTATAGGAGTGTTTCAAAGAAAAAATCCGAACTTGTGATATTTTGGTCGAAGAACGCCCGAACGAAGATGAATTGTTTAATGTGGTAACACTGCGCCGCTTCGATTTGCCGTCTTAACCTTTCTTCCGATTTTCGAAACGATTCCTCCTTTCAAATACATACCTCCTCGTCGTATTTCACAAACGTTAGCGCTATTTGTAATTAGAATAATAATTATAAGCGTTTCGCTGACACGACAATGTCATCGACATTTCTTTGCAGTCGCATTCGTGCAAAAATCGTTCGAATTTACGTATTATCGGATCAAATAGACTTACGTGTCGGTACCGCCCATTCACAATTCACACGCACACACACATTTTTAATCTCAAATGCAATATATCTTCGAAAAATTTAGGAGAAAAAGAAACGCAAATTACGTTTTCTAAAGTTCGAAATTCACTGTCAACAGAAACATGCGCACGTTCCCATGGCAACCCACTCCGGCGAAATTCTTCCGCGAGCGCGCGATTTTCGAATTAGTTTCTCCTCTTAATTTTTCCGTTCATTTTAATTATTTCGTTTCGAAATGTACGTGAGTCCGTCACTTTTGCGTGCTAATAATAATCATCTTTCGTTCGAAACATGTTTTCGTCAATGTTACCTCTCGCATTTACTCAGTCTGCCAAATTTTATTTATTGTAAGCGGTACAGGGGCGAACTCCGCGGCAGCCCGAAGATAATATCGTCACGTAAATGAATCGAAACGTCCTAATTTTACATTCCCCTAGAAAGTTGAGCCTCCGAAAATCCCGTCGGTCTCCCATTTACACTTTTCCTCTATCTCCGCTAATAACGTCTGGAAAATTCGGCGAGTGCACTTTTTGCCTAAAACTTTCTTCTTTCTTTCCGTCAGGCCCGGACCACTTCCATTCGTGAACACGTGAACAGAGAAAAACAATTAGAGAACGCGCAGGGCGCGTTGAGGGCCGCTCGCCGCTGGGGGGCTCGCGGCAGCTAGGGAATTGATTCATTCGTGTTAATTTGAATGTTGTAAGCCCTCCGGAACCGGCCCTGTGCATCCTACGGGATCGCGCGGGGCCTCGAAAGACGCGGGAGGAAGTAAGCTAACGACGGTGAAAAGCTCGTCCGCCTGGGATTAAAGGGGCACCGTCAGGATCGAAGAAACCATCACAATGACGGCGTCCCCATTTAAAATGCATTGGGCGCATCGTTCAGCTCGGGCTCATTTCGCCACCTTAGGGTGCGTCCGAGGGGGAAGTTGCGCGAGAGGAAGGAAGGAGCTAAGTGGAAACGTGTCCCGGGCCGAATCCGTCGGTAAATGTGGCGGGGGTGGCCCCCGAAACTTTTCGATTTTTTTCCGGGACTCCGGGCCCGTATCTTCGTTCCGGGTGACCGGAGCTAGAAACGCGCGGCGGCGTCACGTTCCTCGCGATTTCCCGCGTGATTTTCCTGTGGAGCTCGATCCACTACGACCCCCCCAAGGTACCGCAAAAAATTCCTAAAAAAAGTCGCGAAAAATGGGCGATTTTCAAAAAATCATACCTCGAAAAAACGCATTTTCCTGGGATATAGGCCCCATAGGTTAGGTACCCGGATGTGTCCCCTGGCATATTAGAGAGTTCTGTAAAATCGCTGCGTCTAGTTTTCGAGAAATTTTCGTTTTTGTCGGACGACCTCGTTTTCGCGTCACTTTTCGGGCCCCAGCTCAAATCCAGGACCGGCCTCGGGGCCGTGCGTCCGGATGTAGAAGCAACTGTAGGTCCTGCATATAAGTTCCGAGTTTGGTCCGATTCGGTCGGTAAATAAGGGTCGTAGAATTTTTTTAAACCCGAAAAACGTCGTTTTTCGCACACGCGCATACAAGAACTTTCCCCCCCCCCCCCCTCGTCCGATCGTCAAAAGCACACCGGAATCGGATTTTTCGGTATTTTTTCTTGGCCCATTGGCCGAAATTTCAGCACGATTGGAGCACTCCTAAGGGTCGAAAAAAATTCCCGAAAAATAGCTTGCACGCGTGCAGAGTCGGACGTCGCGGCCCCCCGCTCCCCTCTGCGACGGGCGGTCGCGAAGCGACCAAAGGATCAAGGTATAAGCTGTAGAAAAGGCAATCCGCTGAAGAATATCTAGCGTCTGCAATATCAAAAAAACATGCAAAAATTGCAAGATTTCGCTCGAAAAACGTGATTTTCGAAATATACTCCAAAAACAAGTGAACCCGCGAACAGAGTTTTAAATGAATTCGTGAACTCGTGAACGGAGAAGAACAATTCGACAACGCGCTGCGCGCGTTAAGGGCCGCTCGCCTTTGGGGGCTCGCGGCAGCTAGTGAATTGAATTTTCTCTCGGGTCACTTCGACCTTGACCTCGAAGATATTCGTTTAATTAAAAAGAAAAAAAAAATTCTATCTCAACTCGTTGTTCTCGTTGACTATAGTTGGGTTCGCTTGGGTTGGGTTGGGTTGACCTTGACCTTTACTTTGACCTTGACCTTTAATTTAAAAAAAAATCGATCGCAATTACTTGCTCGTTTCGACTACAGTTGGGTTCGCTCGGGTTGGGTTCGCTCGTGTTGGGATCGCTCGTGTTGGGTTCGCTTGGATTGGGTTAGCTCGGGTTGGGTTCGCTTGGGTTGGGTTGACCTTGACCTTTAACTTGTCGAAATTTTTTCATGTCGAATTTTTTCGATCGCAATCCTTCGCTCGACTCGACTACAGTTGGGTTAGCTCGGATTGGGTTCGCTCGAGTTGGGTTCGCTCGTGTTGGGTTCGCTTTGGTTGGGTTCGCTTTGGTTGGGTTCGCTTTGGTCGGGTTCGCTTTGGTTGGGTTCGTTTGGATTGGATTCGCTTTGCTTGGGTTCGCTTGGGTTGGGTTGACCTCGACCTTTAACTTATAGAAAAGAAATTATTTTAATTTTTCCATCTCGATAAAAGCAATTTTTTCATATTCTCAAATTTTTGGTCGCGACCTTGACCTTTGACCTTGTGGACGATCCGCTGTATAATTCAAATTCTTTCGAAAAATTAAAAAATTTTTGAAAATATACCGCCCCTTTTCCCCGAATTTTCAGTCACGAACTTGACCTTTTTGACGATTAAGACGATCCGCCATATAAATTCGAAATTCTTTGTGAAATTAAAAATTCTTGAAAATTTTCCCCCCCTTCTTGCCGAAATTTGCAGTAGCGACCTTGACTTTTGACCTTTCGTCTAAATTCAAATATTTCTTAAAAATCCCCCCCCCCCAATTTTCCTCATATTTTTGGTGGTAACGTTGACCTTTAAGACGATCCGCCGTATAAATTAAAAATTTTTGAAAATCCCCCCCCCCCTTTTTGCCGAAATTTGCAGTCGCGACCTTGACCTTTGACCTTTGAGACGATCGGCCGTGTAAATTCGAAATTTTTTTGAAAATCCCCCCCCCCCCATTTTCCCCATATTTTGGCGGTGACGTTGACCTTTAAGACGATCGGCCGTGTAAATTCGAAATTTTTTTGAAATTCCCCCCCCCCTCCGCCATCCCTTCCTTCGACGTTCACGACGTTCCGAAATTTTTTAAAAATCCCCCCCTCCTGCCATTTTATTTTCGACTGCGCGTCTTGGTTTCGTTCGCGTCGATTCCACTTGGGTTCGTTCGCGTCAAGTCGACTCGGGTTGGATTAATTTGTTATTGTTTTTTTAAATTTTTTCCAAGTTTGTTCCAATTTTTCCGATTGATTTATTTTTCGTTCGTTTCGGCCCGTCGAGACGTTTCTTAGGACGTGCGACACGCCGTGCCCATCTTTTTCCGGATTAACAACAAATAATTATAAACAATCAACAATTAACGACAAATTTCGACGGAGGAAAGTAGTACTCGACGTACGTACGTCGGAGGAAAAAAGTACGCGGCGAAAGTAAATAAATAAATTAAACGAAATTATTTATTCGAACCGACAATTATTTACTACGTCGAGGGTTAAATTAATTAAACAAAAAAAAGAAAATTCTCGCGGGCGATAATTAATTAATAATCTCGTAATTTCGGCCCGCGAAAACTCGACGGCGACGACGACGACGAATAAAACGAAATCGTTCGTTCGAACCGACGATAATTTACGGCGCGCCTTAAACGAACGGCCGGCCGCGATGGTCCGTTTGAAAATCCCGCGCCCCAGCTCTCGCCTCGCGTCAACATTTCTTAGGTTAGATCCATCACGTACATCCTCCCCCGAGGTAAGCGGTCTACTGCTTTGCCGTATATTAAAACTATCAGTCAAGGACGAAGGATCGGTAACGAAGGCGGCTCGCCGAGGGGAATTTCGAACGAATGCCTTCGGGAAGCGAAACGTCATCCGAATTTCTTTTCCGTCACAGTCGCACCGAAACATTCGGAACTACGTATTAATCGATCGGATCGATCTTCGCACAGCTACCGGCATTCACACACACACACACATTTTCTGATTTTCAAGCGCGATATATCTTAGAAAAAGCAATGAGAACAGCAAAGTCGACTTACGGTATTGAAACTTGGAAAATCGCTGTCAGTCCAATTGTTTCAATAAATTTGCGCGTCGTCATGGCAACCGACTCGTACGCAAGCGCGCCGTTTTTTTTCTTAAGGCAATGACGATTATTTTCGATGATTTATTAATTTTCATCGTCGCTACATTAAAAATTGACGCATTTTATAGGAGTGTTTCAAAGAAAAAATCCGAACTTGTGATATTTTGGTCGAAGAACGCCCGAACGAAGATGAATTGTTTAATGTGGTAACACTGCGCCGCTTCGATTTGCCGTCTTAACCTTTCTTCCGATTTTCGAAACGATTCCTCCTTTCAAATACATACCTCCTCGTCGTATTTCACAAACGTTAGCGCTATTTGTAATTAGAATAATAATTATAAGCGTTTCGCTGACACGACAATGTCATCGACATTTCTTTGCAGTCGCATTCGTGCAAAAATCGTTCGAATTTACGTATTATCGGATCAAATAGACTTACGTGTCGGTACCGCCCATTCACAATTCACACGCACACACACATTTTTAATCTCAAATGCAATATATCTTCGAAAAATTTAGGAGAAAAAGAAACGCAAATTACGTTTTCTAAAGTTCGAAATTCACTGTCAACAGAAACATGCGCACGTTCCCATGGCAACCCACTCCGGCGAAATTCTTCCGCGAGCGCGCGATTTTCGAATTAGTTTCTCCTCTTAATTTTTCCGTTCATTTTAATTATTTCGTTTCGAAATGTACGTGAGTCCGTCACTTTTGCGTGCTAATAATAATCATCTTTCGTTCGAAACATGTTTTCGTCAATGTTACCTCTCGCATTTACTCAGTCTGCCAAATTTTATTTATTGTAAGCGGTACAGGGGCGAACTCCGCGGCAGCCCGAAGATAATATCGTCACGTAAATGAATCGAAACGTCCTAATTTTACATTCCCCTAGAAAGTTGAGCCTCCGAAAATCCCGTCGGTCTCCCATTTACACTTTTCCTCTATCTCCGCTAATAACGTCTGGAAAATTCGGCGAGTGCACTTTTTGCCTAAAACTTTCTTCTTTCTTTCCGTCAGGCCCGGACCACTTCCATTCGTGAACACGTGAACAGAGAAAAACAATTAGAGAACGCGCAGGGCGCGTTGAGGGCCGCTCGCCGCTGGGGGGCTCGCGGCAGCTAGGGAATTGATTCATTCGTGTTAATTTGAATGTTGTAAGCCCTCCGGAACCGGCCCTGTGCATCCTACGGGATCGCGCGGGGCCTCGAAAGACGCGGGAGGAAGTAAGCTAACGACGGTGAAAAGCTCGTCCGCCTGGGATTAAAGGGGCACCGTCAGGATCGAAGAAACCATCACAATGACGGCGTCCCCATTTAAAATGCATTGGGCGCATCGTTCAGCTCGGGCTCATTTCGCCACCTTAGGGTGCGTCCGAGGGGGAAGTTGCGCGAGAGGAAGGAAGGAGCTAAGTGGAAACGTGTCCCGGGCCGAATCCGTCGGTAAATGTGGCGGGGGTGGCCCCCGAAACTTTTCGATTTTTTTCCGGGACTCCGGGCCCGTATCTTCGTTCCGGGTGACCGGAGCTAGAAACGCGCGGCGGCGTCACGTTCCTCGCGATTTCCCGCGTGATTTTCCTGTGGAGCTCGATCCACTACGACCCCCCCAAGGTACCGCAAAAAATTGCTAAAAAAAGTCGCGAAAAATGGGCGATTTTCAAAAAATCATACCTCGAAAAAACGCATTTTCCTGGGATATAGGCCCCATAGGTTAGGTACCCGGATGTGTCCCCTGGCATATTAGAGAGTTCTGTAAAATCGCTGCGTCTAGTTTTCGAGAAATTTTCGTTTTTGTCGGACGACCTCGTTTTCGCGTCACTTTTCGGGCCCCAGCTCAAATCCAGGACCGGCCTCGGGGCCGTGCGTCCGGATGTAGAAGCAACTGTAGGTCCTGCATATAAGTTCCGAGTTTGGTCCGATTCGGTCGGTAAATAAGGGTCGTAGAATTTTTTTAAACCCGAAAAACGTCGTTTTTCGCACACGCGCATACAAGAACTTCCCCCCCCCCCCTCGTCCGATCGTCAAAAGCACACCGGAATCGGATTTTTCGGTATTTTTTCTTGGCCCATTGGCCGAAATTTCAGCACGATTGGAGCACTCCTAAGGGTCGAAAAAAATTCCCGAAAAATAGCTTGCACGCGTGCAGAGTCGGACGTCGCGGCCCCCCGCTCCCCTCTGCGACGGGCGGTCGCGAAGCGACCAAAGGATCAAGGTATAAGCTGTAGAAAAGGCAATCCGCTGAAGAATATCTAGCGTCTGCAATATCAAAAAAACATGCAAAAATTGCAAGATTTCGCTCGAAAAACGTGATTTTCGAAATATACTCCAAAAACAAGTGAACCCGCGAACAGAGTTTTAAATGAATTCGTGAACTCGTGAACGGAGAAGAACAATTCGACAACGCGCTGCGCGCGTTAAGGGCCGCTCGCCTTTGGGGGCTCGCGGCAGCTAGTGAATTGAATTTTCTCTCGGGTCACTTCGACCTTGACCTCGAAGATATTCGTTTAATTAAAAAGAAAAAAAAATTTCTATCTCAACTCGTTGTTCTCGTTGACTATAGTTGGGTTCGCTTGGGTTGGGTTGGGTTGACCTTGACCTTTACTTTGACCTTGACCTTTAATTTAAAAAAAAATCGATCGCAATTACTTGCTCGTTTCGACTACAGTTGGGTTCGCTCGGGTTGGGTTCGCTCGTGTTGGGATCGCTCGTGTTGGGATCGCTTGGATTGGGTTAGCTCGGGTTGGGTTCGCTTGGGTTGGGTTGACCTTGACCTTTAACTTGTCGAAATTTTTTCATGTCGAATTTTTTCGATCGCAATCCTTCGCTCGACTCGACTACAGTTGGGTTAGCTCGGATTGGGTTCGCTCGAGTTGGGTTCGCTCGTGTTGGGTTCGCTTTGGTTGGGTTCGCTTTGGTTGGGTTCGCTTTGGTCGGGTTCGCTTTGGTTGGGTTCGTTTGGATTGGATTCGCTTTGCTTGGGTTCGCTTGGGTTGGGTTGACCTCGACCTTTAACTTATAGAAAAGAAATTATTTTAATTTTTCCATCTCGATAAAAGCAATTTTTTCATATTCTCAAATTTTTGGTCGCGACCTTGACCTTTGACCTTGTGGACGATCCGCTGTATAATTCAAATTCTTTCGAAAAATTAAAAAATTTTTGAAAATATACCGCCCCTTTTCCCCGAATTTTCAGTCACGAACTTGACCTTTTTGACGATTAAGACGATCCGCCATATAAATTCGAAATTCTTTGTGAAATTAAAAATTCTTGAAAATTTTCCCCCCCTTCTTGCCGAAATTTGCAGTAGCGACCTTGACTTTTGACCTTTCGTCTAAATTCAAATATTTCTTAAAAATCCCCCCCCCCCAATTTTCCTCATATTTTTGGTGGTAACGTTGACCTTTAAGACGATCCGCCGTATAAATTAAAAATTTTTGAAAATCCCCCCCCCCCTTTTTGCCGAAATTTGCAGTCGCGACCTTGACCTTTGACCTTTGAGACGATCGGCCGTGTAAATTCGAAATTTTTTTGAAAATCCCCCCCCCCCCATTTTCCCCATATTTTGGCGGTGACGTTGACCTTTAAGACGATCGGCCGTGTAAATTCGAAATTTTTTTGAAATTCCCCCCCCCCTCCGCCATCCCTTCCTTCGACGTTCACGACGTTCCGAAATTTTTTAAAAATCCCCCCCTCCTGCCATTTTATTTTCGACTGCGCGTCTTGGTTTCGTTCGCGTCGATTCCACTTGGGTTCGTTCGCGTCAAGTCGACTCGGGTTGGATTAATTTGTTATTGTTTTTTTAAATTTTTTCCAAGTTTGTTCCAATTTTTCCGATTGATTTATTTTTCGTTCGTTTCGGCCCGTCGAGACGTTTCTTAGGACGTGCGACACGCCGTGCCCATCTTTTTCCGGATTAACAACAAATAATTATAAACAATCAACAATTAACGACAAATTTCGACGGAGGAAAGTAGTACTCGACGTACGTACGTCGGAGGAAAAAAGTACGCGGCGAAAGTAAATAAATAAATTAAACGAAATTATTTATTCGAACCGACAATTATTTACTACGTCGAGGGTTAAATTAATTAAACAAAAAAAAGAAAATTCTCGCGGGCGATAATTAATTAATAATCTCGTAATTTCGGCCCGCGAAAACTCGACGGCGACGACGACGACGAATAAAACGAAATCGTTCGTTCGAACCGACGATAATTTACGGCGCGCCTTAAACGAACGGCCGGCCGCGATGGTCCGTTTGAAAATCCCGCGCCCCAGCTCTCGCCTCGCGTCAACATTTCTTAGGTTAGATCCATCACGTACATCCTCCCCCGAGGTAAGCGGTCTACTGCTTTGCCGTATATTAAAACTATCAGTCAAGGACGAAGGATCGGTAACGAAGGCGGCTCGCCGAGGGGAATTTCGAACGAATGCCTTCGGGAAGCGAAACGTCATCCGAATTTCTTTTCCGTCACAGTCGCACCGAAACATTCGGAACTACGTATTAATCGATCGGATCGATCTTCGCACAGCTACCGGCATTCACACACACACACACATTTTCTGATTTTCAAGCGCGATATATCTTAGAAAAAGCAATGAGAACAGCAAAGTCGACTTACGGTATTGAAACTTGGAAAATCGCTGTCAGTCCAATTGTTTCAATAAATTTGCGCGTCGTCATGGCAACCGACTCGTACGCAAGCGCGCCGTTTTTTTTCTTAAGGCAATGACGATTATTTTCGATGATTTATTAATTTTCATCGTCGCTACATTAAAAATTGACGCATTTTATAGGAGTGTTTCAAAGAAAAAATCCGAACTTGTGATATTTTGGTCGAAGAACGCCCGAACGAAGATGAATTGTTTAATGTGGTAACACTGCGCCGCTTCGATTTGCCGTCTTAACCTTTCTTCCGATTTTCGAAACGATTCCTCCTTTCAAATACATACCTCCTCGTCGTATTTCACAAACGTTAGCGCTATTTGTAATTAGAATAATAATTATAAGCGTTTCGCTGACACGACAATGTCATCGACATTTCTTTGCAGTCGCATTCGTGCAAAAATCGTTCGAATTTACGTATTATCGGATCAAATAGACTTACGTGTCGGTACCGCCCATTCACAATTCACACGCACACACACATTTTTAATCTCAAATGCAATATATCTTCGAAAAATTTAGGAGAAAAAGAAACGCAAATTACGTTTTCTAAAGTTCGAAATTCACTGTCAACAGAAACATGCGCACGTTCCCATGGCAACCCACTCCGGCGAAATTCTTCCGCGAGCGCGCGATTTTCGAATTAGTTTCTCCTCTTAATTTTTCCGTTCATTTTAATTATTTCGTTTCGAAATGTACGTGAGTCCGTCACTTTTGCGTGCTAATAATAATCATCTTTCGTTCGAAACATGTTTTCGTCAATGTTACCTCTCGCATTTACTCAGTCTGCCAAATTTTATTTATTGTAAGCGGTACAGGGGCGAACTCCGCGGCAGCCCGAAGATAATATCGTCACGTAAATGAATCGAAACGTCCTAATTTTACATTCCCCTAGAAAGTTGAGCCTCCGAAAATCCCGTCGGTCTCCCATTTACACTTTTCCTCTATCTCCGCTAATAACGTCTGGAAAATTCGGCGAGTGCACTTTTTGCCTAAAACTTTCTTCTTTCTTTCCGTCAGGCCCGGACCACTTCCATTCGTGAACACGTGAACAGAGAAAAACAATTAGAGAACGCGCAGGGCGCGTTGAGGGCCGCTCGCCGCTGGGGGGCTCGCGGCAGCTAGGGAATTGATTCATTCGTGTTAATTTGAATGTTGTAAGCCCTCCGGAACCGGCCCTGTGCATCCTACGGGATCGCGCGGGGCCTCGAAAGACGCGGGAGGAAGTAAGCTAACGACGGTGAAAAGCTCGTCCGCCTGGGATTAAAGGGGCACCGTCAGGATCGAAGAAACCATCACAATGACGGCGTCCCCATTTAAAATGCATTGGGCGCATCGTTCAGCTCGGGCTCATTTCGCCACCTTAGGGTGCGTCCGAGGGGGAAGTTGCGCGAGAGGAAGGAAGGAGCTAAGTGGAAACGTGTCCCGGGCCGAATCCGTCGGTAAATGTGGCGGGGGTGGCCCCCGAAACTTTTCGATTTTTTTCCGGGACTCCGGGCCCGTATCTTCGTTCCGGGTGACCGGAGCTAGAAACGCGCGGCGGCGTCACGTTCCTCGCGATTTCCCGCGTGATTTTCCTGTGGAGCTCGATCCACTACGACCCCCCCAAGGTACCGCAAAAAATTGCTAAAAAAAGTCGCGAAAAATGGGCGATTTTCAAAAAATCATACCTCGAAAAAACGCATTTTCCTGGGATATAGGCCCCATAGGTTAGGTACCCGGATGTGTCCCCTGGCATATTAGAGAGTTCTGTAAAATCGCTGCGTCTAGTTTTCGAGAAATTTTCGTTTTTGTCGGACGACCTCGTTTTCGCGTCACTTTTCGGGCCCCAGCTCAAATCCAGGACCGGCCTCGGGGCCGTGCGTCCGGATGTAGAAGCAACTGTAGGTCCTGCATATAAGTTCCGAGTTTGGTCCGATTCGGTCGGTAAATAAGGGTCGTAGAATTTTTTTAAACCCGAAAAACGTCGTTTTTCGCACACGCGCATACAAGAACTTCCCCCCCCCCCCTCGTCCGATCGTCAAAAGCACACCGGAATCGGATTTTTCGGTATTTTTTCTTGGCCCATTGGCCGAAATTTCAGCACGATTGGAGCACTCCTAAGGGTCGAAAAAAATTCCCGAAAAATAGCTTGCACGCGTGCAGAGTCGGACGTCGCGGCCCCCCGCTCCCCTCTGCGACGGGCGGTCGCGAAGCGACCAAAGGATCAAGGTATAAGCTGTAGAAAAGGCAATCCGCTGAAGAATATCTAGCGTCTGCAATATCAAAAAAACATGCAAAAATTGCAAGATTTCGCTCGAAAAACGTGATTTTCGAAATATACTCCAAAAACAAGTGAACCCGCGAACAGAGTTTTAAATGAATTCGTGAACTCGTGAACGGAGAAGAACAATTCGACAACGCGCTGCGCGCGTTAAGGGCCGCTCGCCTTTGGGGGCTCGCGGCAGCTAGTGAATTGAATTTTCTCTCGGGTCACTTCGACCTTGACCTCGAAGATATTCGTTTAATTAAAAAGAAAAAAAAATTTCTATCTCAACTCGTTGTTCTCGTTGACTATAGTTGGGTTCGCTTGGGTTGGGTTGGGTTGACCTTGACCTTTACTTTGACCTTGACCTTTAATTTAAAAAAAAATCGATCGCAATTACTTGCTCGTTTCGACTACAGTTGGGTTCGCTCGGGTTGGGTTCGCTCGTGTTGGGATCGCTCGTGTTGGGATCGCTTGGATTGGGTTAGCTCGGGTTGGGTTCGCTTGGGTTGGGTTGACCTTGACCTTTAACTTGTCGAAATTTTTTCATGTCGAATTTTTTCGATCGCAATCCTTCGCTCGACTCGACTACAGTTGGGTTAGCTCGGATTGGGTTCGCTCGAGTTGGGTTCGCTCGTGTTGGGTTCGCTTTGGTTGGGTTCGCTTTGGTTGGGTTCGCTTTGGTCGGGTTCGCTTTGGTTGGGTTCGTTTGGATTGGATTCGCTTTGCTTGGGTTCGCTTGGGTTGGGTTGACCTCGACCTTTAACTTATAGAAAAGAAATTATTTTAATTTTTCCATCTCGATAAAAGCAATTTTTTCATATTCTCAAATTTTTGGTCGCGACCTTGACCTTTGACCTTGTGGACGATCCGCTGTATAATTCAAATTCTTTCGAAAAATTAAAAAATTTTTGAAAATATACCGCCCCTTTTCCCCGAATTTTCAGTCACGAACTTGACCTTTTTGACGATTAAGACGATCCGCCATATAAATTCGAAATTCTTTGTGAAATTAAAAATTCTTGAAAATTTTCCCCCCCTTCTTGCCGAAATTTGCAGTAGCGACCTTGACTTTTGACCTTTCGTCTAAATTCAAATATTTCTTAAAAATCCCCCCCCCCCAATTTTCCTCATATTTTTGGTGGTAACGTTGACCTTTAAGACGATCCGCCGTATAAATTAAAAATTTTTGAAAATCCCCCCCCCCCTTTTTGCCGAAATTTGCAGTCGCGACCTTGACCTTTGACCTTTGAGACGATCGGCCGTGTAAATTCGAAATTTTTTTGAAAATCCCCCCCCCCCATTTTCCCCATATTTTGGCGGTGACGTTGACCTTTAAGACGATCGGCCGTGTAAATTCGAAATTTTTTTGAAATTCCCCCCCCCCTCCGCCATCCCTTCCTTCGACGTTCACGACGTTCCGAAATTTTTTAAAAATCCCCCCCTCCTGCCATTTTATTTTCGACTGCGCGTCTTGGTTTCGTTCGCGTCGATTCCACTTGGGTTCGTTCGCGTCAAGTCGACTCGGGTTGGATTAATTTGTTATTGTTTTTTTAAATTTTTTCCAAGTTTGTTCCAATTTTTCCGATTGATTTATTTTTCGTTCGTTTCGGCCCGTCGAGACGTTTCTTAGGACGTGCGACACGCCGTGCCCATCTTTTTCCGGATTAACAACAAATAATTATAAACAATCAACAATTAACGACAAATTTCGACGGAGGAAAGTAGTACTCGACGTACGTACGTCGGAGGAAAAAAGTACGCGGCGAAAGTAAATAAATAAATTAAACGAAATTATTTATTCGAACCGACAATTATTTACTACGTCGAGGGTTAAATTAATTAAACAAAAAAAAGAAAATTCTCGCGGGCGATAATTAATTAATAATCTCGTAATTTCGGCCCGCGAAAACTCGACGGCGACGACGACGACGAATAAAACGAAATCGTTCGTTCGAACCGACGATAATTTACGGCGCGCCTTAAACGAACGGCCGGCCGCGATGGTCCGTTTGAAAATCCCGCGCCCCAGCTCTCGCCTCGCGTCAACATTTCTTAGGTTAGATCCATCACGTACATCCTCCCCCGAGGTAAGCGGTCTACTGCTTTGCCGTATATTAAAACTATCAGTCAAGGACGAAGGATCGGTAACGAAGGCGGCTCGCCGAGGGGAATTTCGAACGAATGCCTTCGGGAAGCGAAACGTCATCCGAATTTCTTTTCCGTCACAGTCGCACCGAAACATTCGGAACTACGTATTAATCGATCGGATCGATCTTCGCACAGCTACCGGCATTCACACACACACACACATTTTCTGATTTTCAAGCGCGATATATCTTAGAAAAAGCAATGAGAACAGCAAAGTCGACTTACGGTATTGAAACTTGGAAAATCGCTGTCAGTCCAATTGTTTCAATAAATTTGCGCGTCGTCATGGCAACCGACTCGTACGCAAGCGCGCCGTTTTTTTTCTTAAGGCAATGACGATTATTTTCGATGATTTATTAATTTTCATCGTCGCTACATTAAAAATTGACGCATTTTATAGGAGTGTTTCAAAGAAAAAATCCGAACTTGTGATATTTTGGTCGAAGAACGCCCGAACGAAGATGAATTGTTTAATGTGGTAACACTGCGCCGCTTCGATTTGCCGTCTTAACCTTTCTTCCGATTTTCGAAACGATTCCTCCTTTCAAATACATACCTCCTCGTCGTATTTCACAAACGTTAGCGCTATTTGTAATTAGAATAATAATTATAAGCGTTTCGCTGACACGACAATGTCATCGACATTTCTTTGCAGTCGCATTCGTGCAAAAATCGTTCGAATTTACGTATTATCGGATCAAATAGACTTACGTGTCGGTACCGCCCATTCACAATTCACACGCACACACACATTTTTAATCTCAAATGCAATATATCTTCGAAAAATTTAGGAGAAAAAGAAACGCAAATTACGTTTTCTAAAGTTCGAAATTCACTGTCAACAGAAACATGCGCACGTTCCCATGGCAACCCACTCCGGCGAAATTCTTCCGCGAGCGCGCGATTTTCGAATTAGTTTCTCCTCTTAATTTTTCCGTTCATTTTAATTATTTCGTTTCGAAATGTACGTGAGTCCGTCACTTTTGCGTGCTAATAATAATCATCTTTCGTTCGAAACATGTTTTCGTCAATGTTACCTCTCGCATTTACTCAGTCTGCCAAATTTTATTTATTGTAAGCGGTACAGGGGCGAACTCCGCGGCAGCCCGAAGATAATATCGTCACGTAAATGAATCGAAACGTCCTAATTTTACATTCCCCTAGAAAGTTGAGCCTCCGAAAATCCCGTCGGTCTCCCATTTACACTTTTCCTCTATCTCCGCTAATAACGTCTGGAAAATTCGGCGAGTGCACTTTTTGCCTAAAACTTTCTTCTTTCTTTCCGTCAGGCCCGGACCACTTCCATTCGTGAACACGTGAACAGAGAAAAACAATTAGAGAACGCGCAGGGCGCGTTGAGGGCCGCTCGCCGCTGGGGGGCTCGCGGCAGCTAGGGAATTGATTCATTCGTGTTAATTTGAATGTTGTAAGCCCTCCGGAACCGGCCCTGTGCATCCTACGGGATCGCGCGGGGCCTCGAAAGACGCGGGAGGAAGTAAGCTAACGACGGTGAAAAGCTCGTCCGCCTGGGATTAAAGGGGCACCGTCAGGATCGAAGAAACCATCACAATGACGGCGTCCCCATTTAAAATGCATTGGGCGCATCGTTCAGCTCGGGCTCATTTCGCCACCTTAGGGTGCGTCCGAGGGGGAAGTTGCGCGAGAGGAAGGAAGGAGCTAAGTGGAAACGTGTCCCGGGCCGAATCCGTCGGTAAATGTGGCGGGGGTGGCCCCCGAAACTTTTCGATTTTTTTCCGGGACTCCGGGCCCGTATCTTCGTTCCGGGTGACCGGAGCTAGAAACGCGCGGCGGCGTCACGTTCCTCGCGATTTCCCGCGTGATTTTCCTGTGGAGCTCGATCCACTACGACCCCCCCAAGGTACCGCAAAAAATTGCTAAAAAAAGTCGCGAAAAATGGGCGATTTTCAAAAAATCATACCTCGAAAAAACGCATTTTCCTGGGATATAGGCCCCATAGGTTAGGTACCCGGATGTGTCCCCTGGCATATTAGAGAGTTCTGTAAAATCGCTGCGTCTAGTTTTCGAGAAATTTTCGTTTTTGTCGGACGACCTCGTTTTCGCGTCACTTTTCGGGCCCCAGCTCAAATCCAGGACCGGCCTCGGGGCCGTGCGTCCGGATGTAGAAGCAACTGTAGGTCCTGCATATAAGTTCCGAGTTTGGTCCGATTCGGTCGGTAAATAAGGGTCGTAGAATTTTTTTAAACCCGAAAAACGTCGTTTTTCGCACACGCGCATACAAGAACTTCCCCCCCCCCCCTCGTCCGATCGTCAAAAGCACACCGGAATCGGATTTTTCGGTATTTTTTCTTGGCCCATTGGCCGAAATTTCAGCACGATTGGAGCACTCCTAAGGGTCGAAAAAAATTCCCGAAAAATAGCTTGCACGCGTGCAGAGTCGGACGTCGCGGCCCCCCGCTCCCCTCTGCGACGGGCGGTCGCGAAGCGACCAAAGGATCAAGGTATAAGCTGTAGAAAAGGCAATCCGCTGAAGAATATCTAGCGTCTGCAATATCAAAAAAACATGCAAAAATTGCAAGATTTCGCTCGAAAAACGTGATTTTCGAAATATACTCCAAAAACAAGTGAACCCGCGAACAGAGTTTTAAATGAATTCGTGAACTCGTGAACGGAGAAGAACAATTCGACAACGCGCTGCGCGCGTTAAGGGCCGCTCGCCTTTGGGGGCTCGCGGCAGCTAGTGAATTGAATTTTCTCTCGGGTCACTTCGACCTTGACCTCGAAGATATTCGTTTAATTAAAAAGAAAAAAAAATTTCTATCTCAACTCGTTGTTCTCGTTGACTATAGTTGGGTTCGCTTGGGTTGGGTTGGGTTGACCTTGACCTTTACTTTGACCTTGACCTTTAATTTAAAAAAAAATCGATCGCAATTACTTGCTCGTTTCGACTACAGTTGGGTTCGCTCGGGTTGGGTTCGCTCGTGTTGGGATCGCTCGTGTTGGGATCGCTTGGATTGGGTTAGCTCGGGTTGGGTTCGCTTGGGTTGGGTTGACCTTGACCTTTAACTTGTCGAAATTTTTTCATGTCGAATTTTTTCGATCGCAATCCTTCGCTCGACTCGACTACAGTTGGGTTAGCTCGGATTGGGTTCGCTCGAGTTGGGTTCGCTCGTGTTGGGTTCGCTTTGGTTGGGTTCGCTTTGGTTGGGTTCGCTTTGGTCGGGTTCGCTTTGGTTGGGTTCGTTTGGATTGGATTCGCTTTGCTTGGGTTCGCTTGGGTTGGGTTGACCTCGACCTTTAACTTATAGAAAAGAAATTATTTTAATTTTTCCATCTCGATAAAAGCAATTTTTTCATATTCTCAAATTTTTGGTCGCGACCTTGACCATTGACCTTGTGGACGATCCGCTGTATAATTCAAATTCTTTCGAAAAATTAAAAAATTTTTGAAAATATACCGCCCCTTTTCCCCGAATTTTCAGTCACGAACTTGACCTTTTTGACGATTAAGACGATCCGCCATATAAATTCGAAATTCTTTGTGAAATTAAAAATTCTTGAAAATTTTCCCCCCCTTCTTGCCGAAATTTGCAGTAGCGACCTTGACTTTTGACCTTTCGTCTAAATTCAAATATTTCTTAAAAATCCCCCCCCCCCAATTTTCCTCATATTTTTGGTGGTAACGTTGACCTTTAAGACGATCCGCCGTATAAATTAAAAATTTTTGAAAATCCCCCCCCCCCTTTTTGCCGAAATTTGCAGTCGCAAATCGATCGGATCGATCTTCGCACAGCTACCGGCATTCACACACACACACACATTTTCTGATTTTCAAGCGCGATATATCTTAGAAAAAGCAATGAGAACAGCAAAGTCGACTTACGGTATTGAAACTTGGAAAATCGCTGTCAGTCCAATTGTTTCAATAAATTTGCGCGTCGTCATGGCAACCGACTCGTACGCAAGCGCGCCGTTTTTTTTCTTAAGGCAATGACGATTATTTTCGATGATTTATTAATTTTCATCGTCGCTACATTAAAAATTGACGCATTTTATAGGAGTGTTTCAAAGAAAAAATCCGAACTTGTGATATTTTGGTCGAAGAACGCCCGAACGAAGATGAATTGTTTAATGTGGTAACACTGCGCCGCTTCGATTTGCCGTCTTAACCTTTCTTCCGATTTTCGAAACGATTCCTCCTTTCAAATACATACCTCCTCGTCGTATTTCACAAACGTTAGCGCTATTTGTAATTAGAATAATAATTATAAGCGTTTCGCTGACACGACAATGTCATCGACATTTCTTTGCAGTCGCATTCGTGCAAAAATCGTTCGAATTTACGTATTATCGGATCAAATAGACTTACGTGTCGGTACCGCCCATTCACAATTCACACGCACACACACATTTTTAATCTCAAATGCAATATATCTTCGAAAAATTTAGGAGAAAAAGAAACGCAAATTACGTTTTCTAAAGTTCGAAATTCACTGTCAACAGAAACATGCGCACGTTCCCATGGCAACCCACTCCGGCGAAATTCTTCCGCGAGCGCGCGATTTTCGAATTAGTTTCTCCTCTTAATTTTTCCGTTCATTTTAATTATTTCGTTTCGAAATGTACGTGAGTCCGTCACTTTTGCGTGCTAATAATAATCATCTTTCGTTCGAAACATGTTTTCGTCAATGTTACCTCTCGCATTTACTCAGTCTGCCAAATTTTATTTATTGTAAGCGGTACAGGGGCGAACTCCGCGGCAGCCCGAAGATAATATCGTCACGTAAATGAATCGAAACGTCCTAATTTTACATTCCCCTAGAAAGTTGAGCCTCCGAAAATCCCGTCGGTCTCCCATTTACACTTTTCCTCTATCTCCGCTAATAACGTCTGGAAAATTCGGCGAGTGCACTTTTTGCCTAAAACTTTCTTCTTTCTTTCCGTCAGGCCCGGACCACTTCCATTCGTGAACACGTGAACAGAGAAAAACAATTAGAGAACGCGCAGGGCGCGTTGAGGGCCGCTCGCCGCTGGGGGGCTCGCGGCAGCTAGGGAATTGATTCATTCGTGTTAATTTGAATGTTGTAAGCCCTCCGGAACCGGCCCTGTGCATCCTACGGGATCGCGCGGGGCCTCGAAAGACGCGGGAGGAAGTAAGCTAACGACGGTGAAAAGCTCGTCCGCCTGGGATTAAAGGGGCACCGTCAGGATCGAAGAAACCATCACAATGACGGCGTCCCCATTTAAAATGCATTGGGCGCATCGTTCAGCTCGGGCTCATTTCGCCACCTTAGGGTGCGTCCGAGGGGGAAGTTGCGCGAGAGGAAGGAAGGAGCTAAGTGGAAACGTGTCCCGGGCCGAATCCGTCGGTAAATGTGGCGGGGGTGGCCCCCGAAACTTTTCGATTTTTTTCCGGGACTCCGGGCCCGTATCTTCGTTCCGGGTGACCGGAGCTAGAAACGCGCGGCGGCGTCACGTTCCTCGCGATTTCCCGCGTGATTTTCCTGTGGAGCTCGATCCACTACGACCCCCCCAAGGTACCGCAAAAAATTGCTAAAAAAAGTCGCGAAAAATGGGCGATTTTCAAAAAATCATACCTCGAAAAAACGCATTTTCCTGGGATATAGGCCCCATAGGTTAGGTACCCGGATGTGTCCCCTGGCATATTAGAGAGTTCTGTAAAATCGCTGCGTCTAGTTTTCGAGAAATTTTCGTTTTTGTCGGACGACCTCGTTTTCGCGTCACTTTTCGGGCCCCAGCTCAAATCCAGGACCGGCCTCGGGGCCGTGCGTCCGGATGTAGAAGCAACTGTAGGTCCTGCATATAAGTTCCGAGTTTGGTCCGATTCGGTCGGTAAATAAGGGTCGTAGAATTTTTTTAAACCCGAAAAACGTCGTTTTTCGCACACGCGCATACAAGAACTTCCCCCCCCCCCCTCGTCCGATCGTCAAAAGCACACCGGAATCGGATTTTTCGGTATTTTTTCTTGGCCCATTGGCCGAAATTTCAGCACGATTGGAGCACTCCTAAGGGTCGAAAAAAATTCCCGAAAAATAGCTTGCACGCGTGCAGAGTCGGACGTCGCGGCCCCCCGCTCCCCTCTGCGACGGGCGGTCGCGAAGCGACCAAAGGATCAAGGTATAAGCTGTAGAAAAGGCAATCCGCTGAAGAATATCTAGCGTCTGCAATATCAAAAAAACATGCAAAAATTGCAAGATTTCGCTCGAAAAACGTGATTTTCGAAATATACTCCAAAAACAAGTGAACCCGCGAACAGAGTTTTAAATGAATTCGTGAACTCGTGAACGGAGAAGAACAATTCGACAACGCGCTGCGCGCGTTAAGGGCCGCTCGCCTTTGGGGGCTCGCGGCAGCTAGTGAATTGAATTTTCTCTCGGGTCACTTCGACCTTGACCTCGAAGATATTCGTTTAATTAAAAAGAAAAAAAAATTTCTATCTCAACTCGTTGTTCTCGTTGACTATAGTTGGGTTCGCTTGGGTTGGGTTGGGTTGACCTTGACCTTTACTTTGACCTTGACCTTTAATTTAAAAAAAAATCGATCGCAATTACTTGCTCGTTTCGACTACAGTTGGGTTCGCTCGGGTTGGGTTCGCTCGTGTTGGGATCGCTCGTGTTGGGATCGCTTGGATTGGGTTAGCTCGGGTTGGGTTCGCTTGGGTTGGGTTGACCTTGACCTTTAACTTGTCGAAATTTTTTCATGTCGAATTTTTTCGATCGCAATCCTTCGCTCGACTCGACTACAGTTGGGTTAGCTCGGATTGGGTTCGCTCGAGTTGGGTTCGCTCGTGTTGGGTTCGCTTTGGTTGGGTTCGCTTTGGTTGGGTTCGCTTTGGTCGGGTTCGCTTTGGTTGGGTTCGTTTGGATTGGATTCGCTTTGCTTGGGTTCGCTTGGGTTGGGTTGACCTCGACCTTTAACTTATAGAAAAGAAATTATTTTAATTTTTCCATCTCGATAAAAGCAATTTTTTCATATTCTCAAATTTTTGGTCGCGACCTTGACCTTTGACCTTGTGGACGATCCGCTGTATAATTCAAATTCTTTCGAAAAATTAAAAAATTTTTGAAAATATACCGCCCCTTTTCCCCGAATTTTCAGTCACGAACTTGACCTTTTTGACGATTAAGACGATCCGCCATATAAATTCGAAATTCTTTGTGAAATTAAAAATTCTTGAAAATTTTCCCCCCCTTCTTGCCGAAATTTGCAGTAGCGACCTTGACTTTTGACCTTTCGTCTAAATTCAAATATTTCTTAAAAATCCCCCCCCCCCAATTTTCCTCATATTTTTGGTGGTAACGTTGACCTTTAAGACGATCCGCCGTATAAATTAAAAATTTTTGAAAATCCCCCCCCCCCTTTTTGCCGAAATTTGCAGTCGCAAATCGATCGGATCGATCTTCGCACAGCTACCGGCATTCACACACACACACACATTTTCTGATTTTCAAGCGCGATATATCTTAGAAAAAGCAATGAGAACAGCAAAGTCGACTTACGGTATTGAAACTTGGAAAATCGCTGTCAGTCCAATTGTTTCAATAAATTTGCGCGTCGTCATGGCAACCGACTCGTACGCAAGCGCGCCGTTTTTTTTCTTAAGGCAATGACGATTATTTTCGATGATTTATTAATTTTCATCGTCGCTACATTAAAAATTGACGCATTTTATAGGAGTGTTTCAAAGAAAAAATCCGAACTTGTGATATTTTGGTCGAAGAACGCCCGAACGAAGATGAATTGTTTAATGTGGTAACACTGCGCCGCTTCGATTTGCCGTCTTAACCTTTCTTCCGATTTTCGAAACGATTCCTCCTTTCAAATACATACCTCCTCGTCGTATTTCACAAACGTTAGCGCTATTTGTAATTAGAATAATAATTATAAGCGTTTCGCTGACACGACAATGTCATCGACATTTCTTTGCAGTCGCATTCGTGCAAAAATCGTTCGAATTTACGTATTATCGGATCAAATAGACTTACGTGTCGGTACCGCCCATTCACAATTCACACGCACACACACATTTTTAATCTCAAATGCAATATATCTTCGAAAAATTTAGGAGAAAAAGAAACGCAAATTACGTTTTCTAAAGTTCGAAATTCACTGTCAACAGAAACATGCGCACGTTCCCATGGCAACCCACTCCGGCGAAATTCTTCCGCGAGCGCGCGATTTTCGAATTAGTTTCTCCTCTTAATTTTTCCGTTCATTTTAATTATTTCGTTTCGAAATGTACGTGAGTCCGTCACTTTTGCGTGCTAATAATAATCATCTTTCGTTCGAAACATGTTTTCGTCAATGTTACCTCTCGCATTTACTCAGTCTGCCAAATTTTATTTATTGTAAGCGGTACAGGGGCGAACTCCGCGGCAGCCCGAAGATAATATCGTCACGTAAATGAATCGAAACGTCCTAATTTTACATTCCCCTAGAAAGTTGAGCCTCCGAAAATCCCGTCGGTCTCCCATTTACACTTTTCCTCTATCTCCGCTAATAACGTCTGGAAAATTCGGCGAGTGCACTTTTTGCCTAAAACTTTCTTCTTTCTTTCCGTCAGGCCCGGACCACTTCCATTCGTGAACACGTGAACAGAGAAAAACAATTAGAGAACGCGCAGGGCGCGTTGAGGGCCGCTCGCCGCTGGGGGGCTCGCGGCAGCTAGGGAATTGATTCATTCGTGTTAATTTGAATGTTGTAAGCCCTCCGGAACCGGCCCTGTGCATCCTACGGGATCGCGCGGGGCCTCGAAAGACGCGGGAGGAAGTAAGCTAACGACGGTGAAAAGCTCGTCCGCCTGGGATTAAAGGGGCACCGTCAGGATCGAAGAAACCATCACAATGACGGCGTCCCCATTTAAAATGCATTGGGCGCATCGTTCAGCTCGGGCTCATTTCGCCACCTTAGGGTGCGTCCGAGGGGGAAGTTGCGCGAGAGGAAGGAAGGAGCTAAGTGGAAACGTGTCCCGGGCCGAATCCGTCGGTAAATGTGGCGGGGGTGGCCCCCGAAACTTTTCGATTTTTTTCCGGGACTCCGGGCCCGTATCTTCGTTCCGGGTGACCGGAGCTAGAAACGCGCGGCGGCGTCACGTTCCTCGCGATTTCCCGCGTGATTTTCCTGTGGAGCTCGATCCACTACGACCCCCCCAAGGTACCGCAAAAAATTGCTAAAAAAAGTCGCGAAAAATGGGCGATTTTCAAAAAATCATACCTCGAAAAAACGCATTTTCCTGGGATATAGGCCCCATAGGTTAGGTACCCGGATGTGTCCCCTGGCATATTAGAGAGTTCTGTAAAATCGCTGCGTCTAGTTTTCGAGAAATTTTCGTTTTTGTCGGACGACCTCGTTTTCGCGTCACTTTTCGGGCCCCAGCTCAAATCCAGGACCGGCCTCGGGGCCGTGCGTCCGGATGTAGAAGCAACTGTAGGTCCTGCATATAAGTTCCGAGTTTGGTCCGATTCGGTCGGTAAATAAGGGTCGTAGAATTTTTTTAAACCCGAAAAACGTCGTTTTTCGCACACGCGCATACAAGAACTTCCCCCCCCCCCCTCGTCCGATCGTCAAAAGCACACCGGAATCGGATTTTTCGGTATTTTTTCTTGGCCCATTGGCCGAAATTTCAGCACGATTGGAGCACTCCTAAGGGTCGAAAAAAATTCCCGAAAAATAGCTTGCACGCGTGCAGAGTCGGACGTCGCGGCCCCCCGCTCCCCTCTGCGACGGGCGGTCGCGAAGCGACCAAAGGATCAAGGTATAAGCTGTAGAAAAGGCAATCCGCTGAAGAATATCTAGCGTCTGCAATATCAAAAAAACATGCAAAAATTGCAAGATTTCGCTCGAAAAACGTGATTTTCGAAATATACTCCAAAAACAAGTGAACCCGCGAACAGAGTTTTAAATGAATTCGTGAACTCGTGAACGGAGAAGAACAATTCGACAACGCGCTGCGCGCGTTAAGGGCCGCTCGCCTTTGGGGGCTCGCGGCAGCTAGTGAATTGAATTTTCTCTCGGGTCACTTCGACCTTGACCTCGAAGATATTCGTTTAATTAAAAAGAAAAAAAAATTTCTATCTCAACTCGTTGTTCTCGTTGACTATAGTTGGGTTCGCTTGGGTTGGGTTGGGTTGACCTTGACCTTTACTTTGACCTTGACCTTTAATTTAAAAAAAAATCGATCGCAATTACTTGCTCGTTTCGACTACAGTTGGGTTCGCTCGGGTTGGGTTCGCTCGTGTTGGGATCGCTCGTGTTGGGATCGCTTGGATTGGGTTAGCTCGGGTTGGGTTCGCTTGGGTTGGGTTGACCTTGACCTTTAACTTGTCGAAATTTTTTCATGTCGAATTTTTTCGATCGCAATCCTTCGCTCGACTCGACTACAGTTGGGTTAGCTCGGATTGGGTTCGCTCGAGTTGGGTTCGCTCGTGTTGGGTTCGCTTTGGTTGGGTTCGCTTTGGTTGGGTTCGCTTTGGTCGGGTTCGCTTTGGTTGGGTTCGTTTGGATTGGATTCGCTTTGCTTGGGTTCGCTTGGGTTGGGTTGACCTCGACCTTTAACTTATAGAAAAGAAATTATTTTAATTTTTCCATCTCGATAAAAGCAATTTTTTCATATTCTCAAATTTTTGGTCGCGACCTTGACCTTTGACCTTGTGGACGATCCGCTGTATAATTCAAATTCTTTCGAAAAATTAAAAAATTTTTGAAAATATACCGCCCCTTTTCCCCGAATTTTCAGTCACGAACTTGACCTTTTTGACGATTAAGACGATCCGCCATATAAATTCGAAATTCTTTGTGAAATTAAAAATTCTTGAAAATTTTCCCCCCCTTCTTGCCGAAATTTGCAGTAGCGACCTTGACTTTTGACCTTTCGTCTAAATTCAAATATTTCTTAAAAATCCCCCCCCCCCAATTTTCCTCATATTTTTGGTGGTAACGTTGACCTTTAAGACGATCCGCCGTATAAATTAAAAATTTTTGAAAATCCCCCCCCCCCTTTTTGCCGAAATTTGCAGTCGCGACCTTGACCTTTGACCTTTGAGACGATCGGCCGTGTAAATTCGAAATTTTTTTGAAAATCCCCCCCCCCCCATTTTCCCCATATTTTGGCGGTGACGTTGACCTTTAAGACGATCGGCCGTGTAAATTCGAAATTTTTTTGAAATTCCCCCCCCCCTCCGCCATCCCTTCCTTCGACGTTCACGACGTTCCGAAATTTTTTAAAAATCCCCCCCTCCTGCCATTTTATTTTCGACTGCGCGTCTTGGTTTCGTTCGCGTCGATTCCACTTGGGTTCGTTCGCGTCAAGTCGACTCGGGTTGGATTAATTTGTTATTGTTTTTTTAAATTTTTTCCAAGTTTGTTCCAATTTTTCCGATTGATTTATTTTTCGTTCGTTTCGGCCCGTCGAGACGTTTCTTAGGACGTGCGACACGCCGTGCCCATCTTTTTCCGGATTAACAACAAATAATTATAAACAATCAACAATTAACGACAAATTTCGACGGAGGAAAGTAGTACTCGACGTACGTACGTCGGAGGAAAAAAGTACGCGGCGAAAGTAAATAAATAAATTAAACGAAATTATTTATTCGAACCGACAATTATTTACTACGTCGAGGGTTAAATTAATTAAACAAAAAAAAGAAAATTCTCGCGGGCGATAATTAATTAATAATCTCGTAATTTCGGCCCGCGAAAACTCGACGGCGACGACGACGACGAATAAAACGAAATCGTTCGTTCGAACCGACGATAATTTACGGCGCGCCTTAAACGAACGGCCGGCCGCGATGGTCCGTTTGAAAATCCCGCGCCCCAGCTCTCGCCTCGCGTCAACATTTCTTAGGTTAGATCCATCACGTACATCCTCCCCCGAGGTAAGCGGTCTACTGCTTTGCCGTATATTAAAACTATCAGTCAAGGACGAAGGATCGGTAACGAAGGCGGCTCGCCGAGGGGAATTTCGAACGAATGCCTTCGGGAAGCGAAACGTCATCCGAATTTCTTTTCCGTCACAGTCGCACCGAAACATTCGGAACTACGTATTAATCGATCGGATCGATCTTCGCACAGCTACCGGCATTCACACACACACACACATTTTCTGATTTTCAAGCGCGATATATCTTAGAAAAAGCAATGAGAACAGCAAAGTCGACTTACGGTATTGAAACTTGGAAAATCGCTGTCAGTCCAATTGTTTCAATAAATTTGCGCGTCGTCATGGCAACCGACTCGTACGCAAGCGCGCCGTTTTTTTTCTTAAGGCAATGACGATTATTTTCGATGATTTATTAATTTTCATCGTCGCTACATTAAAAATTGACGCATTTTATAGGAGTGTTTCAAAGAAAAAATCCGAACTTGTGATATTTTGGTCGAAGAACGCCCGAACGAAGATGAATTGTTTAATGTGGTAACACTGCGCCGCTTCGATTTGCCGTCTTAACCTTTCTTCCGATTTTCGAAACGATTCCTCCTTTCAAATACATACCTCCTCGTCGTATTTCACAAACGTTAGCGCTATTTGTAATTAGAATAATAATTATAAGCGTTTCGCTGACACGACAATGTCATCGACATTTCTTTGCAGTCGCATTCGTGCAAAAATCGTTCGAATTTACGTATTATCGGATCAAATAGACTTACGTGTCGGTACCGCCCATTCACAATTCACACGCACACACACATTTTTAATCTCAAATGCAATATATCTTCGAAAAATTTAGGAGAAAAAGAAACGCAAATTACGTTTTCTAAAGTTCGAAATTCACTGTCAACAGAAACATGCGCACGTTCCCATGGCAACCCACTCCGGCGAAATTCTTCCGCGAGCGCGCGATTTTCGAATTAGTTTCTCCTCTTAATTTTTCCGTTCATTTTAATTATTTCGTTTCGAAATGTACGTGAGTCCGTCACTTTTGCGTGCTAATAATAATCATCTTTCGTTCGAAACATGTTTTCGTCAATGTTACCTCTCGCATTTACTCAGTCTGCCAAATTTTATTTATTGTAAGCGGTACAGGGGCGAACTCCGCGGCAGCCCGAAGATAATATCGTCACGTAAATGAATCGAAACGTCCTAATTTTACATTCCCCTAGAAAGTTGAGCCTCCGAAAATCCCGTCGGTCTCCCATTTACACTTTTCCTCTATCTCCGCTAATAACGTCTGGAAAATTCGGCGAGTGCACTTTTTGCCTAAAACTTTCTTCTTTCTTTCCGTCAGGCCCGGACCACTTCCATTCGTGAACACGTGAACAGAGAAAAACAATTAGAGAACGCGCAGGGCGCGTTGAGGGCCGCTCGCCGCTGGGGGGCTCGCGGCAGCTAGGGAATTGATTCATTCGTGTTAATTTGAATGTTGTAAGCCCTCCGGAACCGGCCCTGTGCATCCTACGGGATCGCGCGGGGCCTCGAAAGACGCGGGAGGAAGTAAGCTAACGACGGTGAAAAGCTCGTCCGCCTGGGATTAAAGGGGCACCGTCAGGATCGAAGAAACCATCACAATGACGGCGTCCCCATTTAAAATGCATTGGGCGCATCGTTCAGCTCGGGCTCATTTCGCCACCTTAGGGTGCGTCCGAGGGGGAAGTTGCGCGAGAGGAAGGAAGGAGCTAAGTGGAAACGTGTCCCGGGCCGAATCCGTCGGTAAATGTGGCGGGGGTGGCCCCCGAAACTTTTCGATTTTTTTCCGGGACTCCGGGCCCGTATCTTCGTTCCGGGTGACCGGAGCTAGAAACGCGCGGCGGCGTCACGTTCCTCGCGATTTCCCGCGTGATTTTCCTGTGGAGCTCGATCCACTACGACCCCCCCAAGGTACCGCAAAAAATTGCTAAAAAAAGTCGCGAAAAATGGGCGATTTTCAAAAAATCATACCTCGAAAAAACGCATTTTCCTGGGATATAGGCCCCATAGGTTAGGTACCCGGATGTGTCCCCTGGCATATTAGAGAGTTCTGTAAAATCGCTGCGTCTAGTTTTCGAGAAATTTTCGTTTTTGTCGGACGACCTCGTTTTCGCGTCACTTTTCGGGCCCCAGCTCAAATCCAGGACCGGCCTCGGGGCCGTGCGTCCGGATGTAGAAGCAACTGTAGGTCCTGCATATAAGTTCCGAGTTTGGTCCGATTCGGTCGGTAAATAAGGGTCGTAGAATTTTTTTAAACCCGAAAAACGTCGTTTTTCGCACACGCGCATACAAGAACTTCCCCCCCCCCCCCTCGTCCGATCGTCAAAAGCACACCGGAATCGGATTTTTCGGTATTTTTTCTTGGCCCATTGGCCGAAATTTCAGCACGATTGGAGCACTCCTAAGGGTCGAAAAAAATTCCCGAAAAATAGCTTGCACGCGTGCAGAGTCGGACGTCGCGGCCCCCCGCTCCCCTCTGCGACGGGCGGTCGCGAAGCGACCAAAGGATCAAGGTATAAGCTGTAGAAAAGGCAATCCGCTGAAGAATATCTAGCGTCTGCAATATCAAAAAAACATGCAAAAATTGCAAGATTTCGCTCGAAAAACGTGATTTTCGAAATATACTCCAAAAACAAGTGAACCCGCGAACAGAGTTTTAAATGAATTCGTGAACTCGTGAACGGAGAAGAACAATTCGACAACGCGCTGCGCGCGTTAAGGGCCGCTCGCCTTTGGGGGCTCGCGGCAGCTAGTGAATTGAATTTTCTCTCGGGTCACTTCGACCTTGACCTCGAAGATATTCGTTTAATTAAAAAGAAAAAAAAATTTCTATCTCAACTCGTTGTTCTCGTTGACTATAGTTGGGTTCGCTTGGGTTGGGTTGGGTTGACCTTGACCTTTACTTTGACCTTGACCTTTAATTTAAAAAAAAATCGATCGCAATTACTTGCTCGTTTCGACTACAGTTGGGTTCGCTCGGGTTGGGTTCGCTCGTGTTGGGATCGCTCGTGTTGGGTTCGCTTGGATTGGGTTAGCTCGGGTTGGGTTCGCTTGGGTTGGGTTGACCTTGACCTTTAACTTGTCGAAATTTTTTCATGTCGAATTTTTTCGATCGCAATCCTTCGCTCGACTCGACTACAGTTGGGTTAGCTCGGATTGGGTTCGCTCGAGTTGGGTTCGCTCGTGTTGGGTTCGCTTTGGTTGGGTTCGCTTTGGTTGGGTTCGCTTTGGTCGGGTTCGCTTTGGTTGGGTTCGTTTGGATTGGATTCGCTTTGCTTGGGTTCGCTTGGGTTGGGTTGACCTCGACCTTTAACTTATAGAAAAGAAATTATTTTAATTTTTCCATCTCGATAAAAGCAATTTTTTCATATTCTCAAATTTTTGGTCGCGACCTTGACCTTTGACCTTGTGGACGATCCGCTGTATAATTCAAATTCTTTCGAAAAATTAAAAAATTTTTGAAAATATACCGCCCCTTTTCCCCGAATTTTCAGTCACGAACTTGACCTTTTTGACGATTAAGACGATCCGCCATATAAATTCGAAATTCTTTGTGAAATTAAAAATTCTTGAAAATTTTCCCCCCCTTCTTGCCGAAATTTGCAGTAGCGACCTTGACTTTTGACCTTTCGTCTAAATTCAAATATTTCTTAAAAATCCCCCCCCCCCAATTTTCCTCATATTTTTGGTGGTAACGTTGACCTTTAAGACGATCCGCCGTATAAATTAAAAATTTTTGAAAATCCCCCCCCCCCTTTTTGCCGAAATTTGCAGTCGCGACCTTGACCTTTGACCTTTGAGACGATCGGCCGTGTAAATTCGAAATTTTTTTGAAAATCCCCCCCCCCCCATTTTCCCCATATTTTGGCGGTGACGTTGACCTTTAAGACGATCGGCCGTGTAAATTCGAAATTTTTTTGAAATTCCCCCCCCCCTCCGCCATCCCTTCCTTCGACGTTCACGACGTTCCGAAATTTTTTAAAAATCCCCCCCTCCTGCCATTTTATTTTCGACTGCGCGTCTTGGTTTCGTTCGCGTCGATTCCACTTGGGTTCGTTCGCGTCAAGTCGACTCGGGTTGGATTAATTTGTTATTGTTTTTTTAAATTTTTTCCAAGTTTGTTCCAATTTTTCCGATTGATTTATTTTTCGTTCGTTTCGGCCCGTCGAGACGTTTCTTAGGACGTGCGACACGCCGTGCCCATCTTTTTCCGGATTAACAACAAATAATTATAAACAATCAACAATTAACGACAAATTTCGACGGAGGAAAGTAGTACTCGACGTACGTACGTCGGAGGAAAAAAGTACGCGGCGAAAGTAAATAAATAAATTAAACGAAATTATTTATTCGAACCGACAATTATTTACTACGTCGAGGGTTAAATTAATTAAACAAAAAAAAGAAAATTCTCGCGGGCGATAATTAATTAATAATCTCGTAATTTCGGCCCGCGAAAACTCGACGGCGACGACGACGACGAATAAAACGAAATCGTTCGTTCGAACCGACGATAATTTACGGCGCGCCTTAAACGAACGGCCGGCCGCGATGGTCCGTTTGAAAATCCCGCGCCCCAGCTCTCGCCTCGCGTCAACATTTCTTAGGTTAGATCCATCACGTACATCCTCCCCCGAGGTAAGCGGTCTACTGCTTTGCCGTATATTAAAACTATCAGTCAAGGACGAAGGATCGGTAACGAAGGCGGCTCGCCGAGGGGAATTTCGAACGAATGCCTTCGGGAAGCGAAACGTCATCCGAATTTCTTTTCCGTCACAGTCGCACCGAAACATTCGGAACTACGTATTAATCGATCGGATCGATCTTCGCACAGCTACCGGCATTCACACACACACACACATTTTCTGATTTTCAAGCGCGATATATCTTAGAAAAAGCAATGAGAACAGCAAAGTCGACTTACGGTATTGAAACTTGGAAAATCGCTGTCAGTCCAATTGTTTCAATAAATTTGCGCGTCGTCATGGCAACCGACTCGTACGCAAGCGCGCCGTTTTTTTTCTTAAGGCAATGACGATTATTTTCGATGATTTATTAATTTTCATCGTCGCTACATTAAAAATTGACGCATTTTATAGGAGTGTTTCAAAGAAAAAATCCGAACTTGTGATATTTTGGTCGAAGAACGCCCGAACGAAGATGAATTGTTTAATGTGGTAACACTGCGCCGCTTCGATTTGCCGTCTTAACCTTTCTTCCGATTTTCGAAACGATTCCTCCTTTCAAATACATACCTCCTCGTCGTATTTCACAAACGTTAGCGCTATTTGTAATTAGAATAATAATTATAAGCGTTTCGCTGACACGACAATGTCATCGACATTTCTTTGCAGTCGCATTCGTGCAAAAATCGTTCGAATTTACGTATTATCGGATCAAATAGACTTACGTGTCGGTACCGCCCATTCACAATTCACACGCACACACACATTTTTAATCTCAAATGCAATATATCTTCGAAAAATTTAGGAGAAAAAGAAACGCAAATTACGTTTTCTAAAGTTCGAAATTCACTGTCAACAGAAACATGCGCACGTTCCCATGGCAACCCACTCCGGCGAAATTCTTCCGCGAGCGCGCGATTTTCGAATTAGTTTCTCCTCTTAATTTTTCCGTTCATTTTAATTATTTCGTTTCGAAATGTACGTGAGTCCGTCACTTTTGCGTGCTAATAATAATCATCTTTCGTTCGAAACATGTTTTCGTCAATGTTACCTCTCGCATTTACTCAGTCTGCCAAATTTTATTTATTGTAAGCGGTACAGGGGCGAACTCCGCGGCAGCCCGAAGATAATATCGTCACGTAAATGAATCGAAACGTCCTAATTTTACATTCCCCTAGAAAGTTGAGCCTCCGAAAATCCCGTCGGTCTCCCATTTACACTTTTCCTCTATCTCCGCTAATAACGTCTGGAAAATTCGGCGAGTGCACTTTTTGCCTAAAACTTTCTTCTTTCTTTCCGTCAGGCCCGGACCACTTCCATTCGTGAACACGTGAACAGAGAAAAACAATTAGAGAACGCGCAGGGCGCGTTGAGGGCCGCTCGCCGCTGGGGGGCTCGCGGCAGCTAGGGAATTGATTCATTCGTGTTAATTTGAATGTTGTAAGCCCTCCGGAACCGGCCCTGTGCATCCTACGGGATCGCGCGGGGCCTCGAAAGACGCGGGAGGAAGTAAGCTAACGACGGTGAAAAGCTCGTCCGCCTGGGATTAAAGGGGCACCGTCAGGATCGAAGAAACCATCACAATGACGGCGTCCCCATTTAAAATGCATTGGGCGCATCGTTCAGCTCGGGCTCATTTCGCCACCTTAGGGTGCGTCCGAGGGGGAAGTTGCGCGAGAGGAAGGAAGGAGCTAAGTGGAAACGTGTCCCGGGCCGAATCCGTCGGTAAATGTGGCGGGGGTGGCCCCCGAAACTTTTCGATTTTTTTCCGGGACTCCGGGCCCGTATCTTCGTTCCGGGTGACCGGAGCTAGAAACGCGCGGCGGCGTCACGTTCCTCGCGATTTCCCGCGTGATTTTCCTGTGGAGCTCGATCCACTACGACCCCCCCAAGGTACCGCAAAAAATTGCTAAAAAAAGTCGCGAAAAATGGGCGATTTTCAAAAAATCATACCTCGAAAAAACGCATTTTCCTGGGATATAGGCCCCATAGGTTAGGTACCCGGATGTGTCCCCTGGCATATTAGAGAGTTCTGTAAAATCGCTGCGTCTAGTTTTCGAGAAATTTTCGTTTTTGTCGGACGACCTCGTTTTCGCGTCACTTTTCGGGCCCCAGCTCAAATCCAGGACCGGCCTCGGGGCCGTGCGTCCGGATGTAGAAGCAACTGTAGGTCCTGCATATAAGTTCCGAGTTTGGTCCGATTCGGTCGGTAAATAAGGGTCGTAGAATTTTTTTAAACCCGAAAAACGTCGTTTTTCGCACACGCGCATACAAGAACTTCCCCCCCCCCCCCTCGTCCGATCGTCAAAAGCACACCGGAATCGGATTTTTCGGTATTTTTTCTTGGCCCATTGGCCGAAATTTCAGCACGATTGGAGCACTCCTAAGGGTCGAAAAAAATTCCCGAAAAATAGCTTGCACGCGTGCAGAGTCGGACGTCGCGGCCCCCCGCTCCCCTCTGCGACGGGCGGTCGCGAAGCGACCAAAGGATCAAGGTATAAGCTGTAGAAAAGGCAATCCGCTGAAGAATATCTAGCGTCTGCAATATCAAAAAAACATGCAAAAATTGCAAGATTTCGCTCGAAAAACGTGATTTTCGAAATATACTCCAAAAACAAGTGAACCCGCGAACAGAGTTTTAAATGAATTCGTGAACTCGTGAACGGAGAAGAACAATTCGACAACGCGCTGCGCGCGTTAAGGGCCGCTCGCCTTTGGGGGCTCGCGGCAGCTAGTGAATTGAATTTTCTCTCGGGTCACTTCGACCTTGACCTCGAAGATATTCGTTTAATTAAAAAGAAAAAAAAATTTCTATCTCAACTCGTTGTTCTCGTTGACTATAGTTGGGTTCGCTTGGGTTGGGTTGGGTTGACCTTGACCTTTACTTTGACCTTGACCTTTAATTTAAAAAAAAATCGATCGCAATTACTTGCTCGTTTCGACTACAGTTGGGTTCGCTCGGGTTGGGTTCGCTCGTGTTGGGATCGCTCGTGTTGGGTTCGCTTGGATTGGGTTAGCTCGGGTTGGGTTCGCTTGGGTTGGGTTGACCTTGACCTTTAACTTGTCGAAATTTTTTCATGTCGAATTTTTTCGATCGCAATCCTTCGCTCGACTCGACTACAGTTGGGTTAGCTCGGATTGGGTTCGCTCGAGTTGGGTTCGCTCGTGTTGGGTTCGCTTTGGTTGGGTTCGCTTTGGTTGGGTTCGCTTTGGTCGGGTTCGCTTTGGTTGGGTTCGTTTGGATTGGATTCGCTTTGCTTGGGTTCGCTTGGGTTGGGTTGACCTCGACCTTTAACTTATAGAAAAGAAATTATTTTAATTTTTCCATCTCGATAAAAGCAATTTTTTCATATTCTCAAATTTTTGGTCGCGACCTTGACCTTTGACCTTGTGGACGATCCGCTGTATAATTCAAATTCTTTCGAAAAATTAAAAAATTTTTGAAAATATACCGCCCCTTTTCCCCGAATTTTCAGTCACGAACTTGACCTTTTTGACGATTAAGACGATCCGCCATATAAATTCGAAATTCTTTGTGAAATTAAAAATTCTTGAAAATTTTCCCCCCCTTCTTGCCGAAATTTGCAGTAGCGACCTTGACTTTTGACCTTTCGTCTAAATTCAAATATTTCTTAAAAATCCCCCCCCCCCAATTTTCCTCATATTTTTGGTGGTAACGTTGACCTTTAAGACGATCCGCCGTATAAATTAAAAATTTTTGAAAATCCCCCCCCCCCTTTTTGCCGAAATTTGCAGTCGCGACCTTGACCTTTGACCTTTGAGACGATCGGCCGTGTAAATTCGAAATTTTTTTGAAAATCCCCCCCCCCCCATTTTCCCCATATTTTGGCGGTGACGTTGACCTTTAAGACGATCGGCCGTGTAAATTCGAAATTTTTTTGAAATTCCCCCCCCCCTCCGCCATCCCTTCCTTCGACGTTCACGACGTTCCGAAATTTTTTAAAAATCCCCCCCTCCTGCCATTTTATTTTCGACTGCGCGTCTTGGTTTCGTTCGCGTCGATTCCACTTGGGTTCGTTCGCGTCAAGTCGACTCGGGTTGGATTAATTTGTTATTGTTTTTTTAAATTTTTTCCAAGTTTGTTCCAATTTTTCCGATTGATTTATTTTTCGTTCGTTTCGGCCCGTCGAGACGTTTCTTAGGACGTGCGACACGCCGTGCCCATCTTTTTCCGGATTAACAACAAATAATTATAAACAATCAACAATTAACGACAAATTTCGACGGAGGAAAGTAGTACTCGACGTACGTACGTCGGAGGAAAAAAGTACGCGGCGAAAGTAAATAAATAAATTAAACGAAATTATTTATTCGAACCGACAATTATTTACTACGTCGAGGGTTAAATTAATTAAACAAAAAAAAGAAAATTCTCGCGGGCGATAATTAATTAATAATCTCGTAATTTCGGCCCGCGAAAACTCGACGGCGACGACGACGACGAATAAAACGAAATCGTTCGTTCGAACCGACGATAATTTACGGCGCGCCTTAAACGAACGGCCGGCCGCGATGGTCCGTTTGAAAATCCCGCGCCCCAGCTCTCGCCTCGCGTCAACATTTCTTAGGTTAGATCCATCACGTACATCCTCCCCCGAGGTAAGCGGTCTACTGCTTTGCCGTATATTAAAACTATCAGTCAAGGACGAAGGATCGGTAACGAAGGCGGCTCGCCGAGGGGAATTTCGAACGAATGCCTTCGGGAAGCGAAACGTCATCCGAATTTCTTTTCCGTCACAGTCGCACCGAAACATTCGGAACTACGTATTAATCGATCGGATCGATCTTCGCACAGCTACCGGCATTCACACACACACACACATTTTCTGATTTTCAAGCGCGATATATCTTAGAAAAAGCAATGAGAACAGCAAAGTCGACTTACGGTATTGAAACTTGGAAAATCGCTGTCAGTCCAATTGTTTCAATAAATTTGCGCGTCGTCATGGCAACCGACTCGTACGCAAGCGCGCCGTTTTTTTTCTTAAGGCAATGACGATTATTTTCGATGATTTATTAATTTTCATCGTCGCTACATTAAAAATTGACGCATTTTATAGGAGTGTTTCAAAGAAAAAATCCGAACTTGTGATATTTTGGTCGAAGAACGCCCGAACGAAGATGAATTGTTTAAGGTGGTAACACTGCGCCGCTTCGATTTGCCGTCTTAACCTTTCTTCCGATTTTCGAAACGATTCCTCCTTTCAAATACATACCTCCTCGTCGTATTTCACAAACGTTAGCGCTATTTGTAATTAGAATAATAATTATAAGCGTTTCGCTGACACGACAATGTCATCGACATTTCTTTGCAGTCGCATTCGTGCAAAAATCGTTCGAATTTACGTATTATCGGATCAAATAGACTTACGTGTCGGTACCGCCCATTCACAATTCACACGCACACACACATTTTTAATCTCAAATGCAATATATCTTCGAAAAATTTAGGAGAAAAAGAAACGCAAATTACGTTTTCTAAAGTTCGAAATTCACTGTCAACAGAAACATGCGCACGTTCCCATGGCAACCCACTCCGGCGAAATTCTTCCGCGAGCGCGCGATTTTCGAATTAGTTTCTCCTCTTAATTTTTCCGTTCATTTTAATTATTTCGTTTCGAAATGTACGTGAGTCCGTCACTTTTGCGTGCTAATAATAATCATCTTTCGTTCGAAACATGTTTTCGTCAATGTTACCTCTCGCATTTACTCAGTCTGCCAAATTTTATTTATTGTAAGCGGTACAGGGGCGAACTCCGCGGCAGCCCGAAGATAATATCGTCACGTAAATGAATCGAAACGTCCTAATTTTACATTCCCCTAGAAAGTTGAGCCTCCGAAAATCCCGTCGGTCTCCCATTTACACTTTTCCTCTATCTCCGCTAATAACGTCTGGAAAATTCGGCGAGTGCACTTTTTGCCTAAAACTTTCTTCTTTCTTTCCGTCAGGCCCGGACCACTTCCATTCGTGAACACGTGAACAGAGAAAAACAATTAGAGAACGCGCAGGGCGCGTTGAGGGCCGCTCGCCGCTGGGGGGCTCGCGGCAGCTAGGGAATTGATTCATTCGTGTTAATTTGAATGTTGTAAGCCCTCCGGAACCGGCCCTGTGCATCCTACGGGATCGCGCGGGGCCTCGAAAGACGCGGGAGGAAGTAAGCTAACGACGGTGAAAAGCTCGTCCGCCTGGGATTAAAGGGGCACCGTCAGGATCGAAGAAACCATCACAATGACGGCGTCCCCATTTAAAATGCATTGGGCGCATCGTTCAGCTCGGGCTCATTTCGCCACCTTAGGGTGCGTCCGAGGGGGAAGTTGCGCGAGAGGAAGGAAGGAGCTAAGTGGAAACGTGTCCCGGGCCGAATCCGTCGGTAAATGTGGCGGGGGTGGCCCCCGAAACTTTTCGATTTTTTTCCGGGACTCCGGGCCCGTATCTTCGTTCCGGGTGACCGGAGCTAGAAACGCGCGGCGGCGTCACGTTCCTCGCGATTTCCCGCGTGATTTTCCTGTGGAGCTCGATCCACTACGACCCCCCCAAGGTACCGCAAAAAATTGCTAAAAAAAGTCGCGAAAAATGGGCGATTTTCAAAAAATCATACCTCGAAAAAACGCATTTTCCTGGGATATAGGCCCCATAGGTTAGGTACCCGGATGTGTCCCCTGGCATATTAGAGAGTTCTGTAAAATCGCTGCGTCTAGTTTTCGAGAAATTTTCGTTTTTGTCGGACGACCTCGTTTTCGCGTCACTTTTCGGGCCCCAGCTCAAATCCAGGACCGGCCTCGGGGCCGTGCGTCCGGATGTAGAAGCAACTGTAGGTCCTGCATATAAGTTCCGAGTTTGGTCCGATTCGGTCGGTAAATAAGGGTCGTAGAATTTTTTTAAACCCGAAAAACGTCGTTTTTCGCACACGCGCATACAAGAACTTCCCCCCCCCCCCCTCGTCCGATCGTCAAAAGCACACCGGAATCGGATTTTTCGGTATTTTTTCTTGGCCCATTGGCCGAAATTTCAGCACGATTGGAGCACTCCTAAGGGTCGAAAAAAATTCCCGAAAAATAGCTTGCACGCGTGCAGAGTCGGACGTCGCGGCCCCCCGCTCCCCTCTGCGACGGGCGGTCGCGAAGCGACCAAAGGATCAAGGTATAAGCTGTAGAAAAGGCAATCCGCTGAAGAATATCTAGCGTCTGCAATATCAAAAAAACATGCAAAAATTGCAAGATTTCGCTCGAAAAACGTGATTTTCGAAATATACTCCAAAAACAAGTGAACCCGCGAACAGAGTTTTAAATGAATTCGTGAACTCGTGAACGGAGAAGAACAATTCGACAACGCGCTGCGCGCGTTAAGGGCCGCTCGCCTTTGGGGGCTCGCGGCAGCTAGTGAATTGAATTTTCTCTCGGGTCACTTCGACCTTGACCTCGAAGATATTCGTTTAATTAAAAAGAAAAAAAAAATTCTATCTCAACTCGTTGTTCTCGTTGACTATAGTTGGGTTCGCTTGGGTTGGGTTGGGTTGACCTTGACCTTTACTTTGACCTTGACCTTTAATTTAAAAAAAAATCGATCGCAATTACTTGCTCGTTTCGACTACAGTTGGGTTCGCTCGGGTTGGGTTCGCTCGTGTTGGGATCGCTCGTGTTGGGTTCGCTTGGATTGGGTTAGCTCGGGTTGGGTTCGCTTGGGTTGGGTTGACCTTGACCTTTAACTTGTCGAAATTTTTTCATGTCGAATTTTTTCGATCGCAATCCTTCGCTCGACTCGACTACAGTTGGGTTAGCTCGGATTGGGTTCGCTCGAGTTGGGTTCGCTCGTGTTGGGTTCGCTTTGGTTGGGTTCGCTTTGGTTGGGTTCGCTTTGGTCGGGTTCGCTTTGGTTGGGTTCGTTTGGATTGGATTCGCTTTGCTTGGGTTCGCTTGGGTTGGGTTGACCTCGACCTTTAACTTATAGAAAAGAAATTATTTTAATTTTTCCATCTCGATAAAAGCAATTTTTTCATATTCTCAAATTTTTGGTCGCGACCTTGACCTTTGACCTTGTGGACGATCCGCTGTATAATTCAAATTCTTTCGAAAAATTAAAAAATTTTTGAAAATATACCGCCCCTTTTCCCCGAATTTTCAGTCACGAACTTGACCTTTTTGACGATTAAGACGATCCGCCATATAAATTCGAAATTCTTTGTGAAATTAAAAATTCTTGAAAATTTTCCCCCCCTTCTTGCCGAAATTTGCAGTAGCGACCTTGACTTTTGACCTTTCGTCTAAATTCAAATATTTCTTAAAAATCCCCCCCCCCCCAATTTTCCTCATATTTTTGGTGGTAACGTTGACCTTTAAGACGATCCGCCGTATAAATTAAAAATTTTTGAAAATCCCCCCCCCCCTTTTTGCCGAAATTTGATCGGCCGTGTAAATTCGAAATTTTTTTGAAAATCCCCCCCCCCCCCATTTTCCCCATATTTTGGCGGTGACGTTGACCTTTAAGACGATCGGCCGTGTAAATTCGAAATTTTTTTGAAATTCCCCCCCCCCTCCGCCATCCCTTCCTTCGACGTTCACGACCTCCGCCATCCCTTCCTTCGACGTTCACGACGTTCCGAAATTTTTTAAAAATCCCCCCCTCCTGCCATTTTATTTTCGACTGCGCGTCTTGGTTTCGTTCGCGTCGATTCCACTTGGGTTCGTTCGCGTCAAGTCGACTCGGGTTGGATTAATTTGTTATTGTTTTTTTAAATTTTTTCCAAGTTTGTTCCAATTTTTCCGATTGATTTATTTTTCGTTCGTTTCGGCCCGTCGAGACGTTTCTTAGGACGTGCGACACGCCGTGCCCATCTTTTTCCGGATTAACAACAAATAATTATAAACAATCAACAATTAACGACAAATTTCGACGGAGGAAAGTAGTACTCGACGTACGTACGTCGGAGGAAAAAAGTACGCGGCGAAAGTAAATAAATAAATTAAACGAAATTATTTATTCGAACCGACAATTATTTACTACGTCGAGGGTTAAATTAATTAAACAAAAAAAAGAAAATTCTCGCGGGCGATAATTAATTAATAATCTCGTAATTTCGGCCCGCGAAAACTCGACGGCGACGACGACGACGAATAAAACGAAATCGTTCGTTCGAACCGACGATAATTTACGGCGCGCCTTAAACGAACGGCCGGCCGCGATGGTCCGTTTGAAAATCCCGCGCCCCAGCTCTCGCCTCGCGTCAACATTTCTTAGGTTAGATCCATCACGTACATCCTCCCCCGAGGTAAGCGGTCTACTGCTTTGCCGTATATTAAAACTATCAGTCAAGGACGAAGGATCGGTAACGAAGGCGGCTCGCCGAGGGGAATTTCGAACGAATGCCTTCGGGAAGCGAAACGTCATCCGAATTTCTTTTCCGTCACAGTCGCACCGAAACATTCGGAACTACGTATTAATCGATCGGATCGATCTTCGCACAGCTACCGGCATTCACACACACACACACATTTTCTGATTTTCAAGCGCGATATATCTTAGAAAAAGCAATGAGAACAGCAAAGTCGACTTACGGTATTGAAACTTGGAAAATCGCTGTCAGTCCAATTGTTTCAATAAATTTGCGCGTCGTCATGGCAACCGACTCGTACGCAAGCGCGCCGTTTTTTTTCTTAAGGCAATGACGATTATTTTCGATGATTTATTAATTTTCATCGTCGCTACATTAAAAATTGACGCATTTTATAGGAGTGTTTCAAAGAAAAAATCCGAACTTGTGATATTTTGGTCGAAGAACGCCCGAACGAAGATGAATTGTTTAATGTGGTAACACTGCGCCGCTTCGATTTGCCGTCTTAACCTTTCTTCCGATTTTCGAAACGATTCCTCCTTTCAAATACATACCTCCTCGTCGTATTTCACAAACGTTAGCGCTATTTGTAATTAGAATAATAATTATAAGCGTTTCGCTGACACGACAATGTCATCGACATTTCTTTGCAGTCGCATTCGTGCAAAAATCGTTCGAATTTACGTATTATCGGATCAAATAGACTTACGTGTCGGTACCGCCCATTCACAATTCACACGCACACACACATTTTTAATCTCAAATGCAATATATCTTCGAAAAATTTAGGAGAAAAAGAAACGCAAATTACGTTTTCTAAAGTTCGAAATTCACTGTCAACAGAAACATGCGCACGTTCCCATGGCAACCCACTCCGGCGAAATTCTTCCGCGAGCGCGCGATTTTCGAATTAGTTTCTCCTCTTAATTTTTCCGTTCATTTTAATTATTTCGTTTCGAAATGTACGTGAGTCCGTCACTTTTGCGTGCTAATAATAATCATCTTTCGTTCGAAACATGTTTTCGTCAATGTTACCTCTCGCATTTACTCAGTCTGCCAAATTTTATTTATTGTAAGCGGTACAGGGGCGAACTCCGCGGCAGCCCGAAGATAATATCGTCACGTAAATGAATCGAAACGTCCTAATTTTACATTCCCCTAGAAAGTTGAGCCTCCGAAAATCCCGTCGGTCTCCCATTTACACTTTTCCTCTATCTCCGCTAATAACGTCTGGAAAATTCGGCGAGTGCACTTTTTGCCTAAAACTTTCTTCTTTCTTTCCGTCAGGCCCGGACCACTTCCATTCGTGAACACGTGAACAGAGAAAAACAATTAGAGAACGCGCAGGGCGCGTTGAGGGCCGCTCGCCGCTGGGGGGCTCGCGGCAGCTAGGGAATTGATTCATTCGTGTTAATTTGAATGTTGTAAGCCCTCCGGAACCGGCCCTGTGCATCCTACGGGATCGCGCGGGGCCTCGAAAGACGCGGGAGGAAGTAAGCTAACGACGGTGAAAAGCTCGTCCGCCTGGGATTAAAGGGGCACCGTCAGGATCGAAGAAACCATCACAATGACGGCGTCCCCATTTAAAATGCATTGGGCGCATCGTTCAGCTCGGGCTCATTTCGCCACCTTAGGGTGCGTCCGAGGGGGAAGTTGCGCGAGAGGAAGGAAGGAGCTAAGTGGAAACGTGTCCCGGGCCGAATCCGTCGGTAAATGTGGCGGGGGTGGCCCCCGAAACTTTTCGATTTTTTTCCGGGACTCCGGGCCCGTATCTTCGTTCCGGGTGACCGGAGCTAGAAACGCGCGGCGGCGTCACGTTCCTCGCGATTTCCCGCGTGATTTTCCTGTGGAGCTCGATCCACTACGACCCCCCCAAGGTACCGCAAAAAATTGCTAAAAAAAGTCGCGAAAAATGGGCGATTTTCAAAAAATCATACCTCGAAAAAACGCATTTTCCTGGGATATAGGCCCCATAGGTTAGGTACCCGGATGTGTCCCCTGGCATATTAGAGAGTTCTGTAAAATCGCTGCGTCTAGTTTTCGAGAAATTTTCGTTTTTGTCGGACGACCTCGTTTTCGCGTCACTTTTCGGGCCCCAGCTCAAATCCAGGACCGGCCTCGGGGCCGTGCGTCCGGATGTAGAAGCAACTGTAGGTCCTGCATATAAGTTCCGAGTTTGGTCCGATTCGGTCGGTAAATAAGGGTCGTAGAATTTTTTTAAACCCGAAAAACGTCGTTTTTCGCACACGCGCATACAAGAACTTCCCCCCCCCCCCCTCGTCCGATCGTCAAAAGCACACCGGAATCGGATTTTTCGGTATTTTTTCTTGGCCCATTGGCCGAAATTTCAGCACGATTGGAGCACTCCTAAGGGTCGAAAAAAATTCCCGAAAAATAGCTTGCACGCGTGCAGAGTCGGACGTCGCGGCCCCCCGCTCCCCTCTGCGACGGGCGGTCGCGAAGCGACCAAAGGATCAAGGTATAAGCTGTAGAAAAGGCAATCCGCTGAAGAATATCTAGCGTCTGCAATATCAAAAAAACATGCAAAAATTGCAAGATTTCGCTCGAAAAACGTGATTTTCGAAATATACTCCAAAAACAAGTGAACCCGTGAACAGAGTTTTAAATGAATTCGTGAACTCGTGAACGGAGAAGAACAATTCGACAACGCGCTGCGCGCGTTAAGGGCCGCTCGCCTTTGGGGGCTCGCGGCAGCTAGTGAATTGAATTTTCTCTCGGGTCACTTCGACCTTGACCTCGAAGATATTCGTTTAATTAAAAAGAAAAAAAAATTTCTATCTCAACTCGTTGTTCTCGTTGACTATAGTTGGGTTCGCTTGGGTTGGGTTGGGTTGACCTTGACCTTTACTTTGACCTTGACCTTTAATTTAAAAAAAAATCGATCGCAATTACTTGCTCGTTTCGACTACAGTTGGGTTCGCTCGGGTTGGGTTCGCTCGTGTTGGGATCGCTCGTGTTGGGTTCGCTTGGATTGGGTTAGCTCGGGTTGGGTTCGCTTGGGTTGGGTTGACCTTGACCTTTAACTTGTCGAAATTTTTTCATGTCGAATTTTTTCGATCGCAATCCTTCGCTCGACTCGACTACAGTTGGGTTAGCTCGGATTGGGTTCGCTCGTGTTGGGTTCGCTTTGGTTGGGTTCGCTTTGGTTGGGTTCGCTTTGGTCGGGTTCGCTTTGGTTGGGTTCGTTTGGATTGGATTCGCTTTGCTTGGGTTCGCTTGGGTTGGGTTGACCTCGACCTTTAACTTATAGAAAAGAAATTATTTTAATTTTTCCATCTCGATAAAAGCAATTTTTTCATATTCTCAAATTTTTGGTCGCGACCTTGACCTTTGACCTTGTGGACGATCCGCTGTATAATTCAAATTCTTTCGAAAAATTAAAAAAATTTTGAAAATATACCGCCCCTTTTCCCCGAATTTTCAGTCACGAACTTGACCTTTTTGACGATTAAGACGATCCGCCATATAAATTCGAAATTCTTTGTGAAATTAAAAATTCTTGAAAATTTTCCCCCCCTTCTTGCCGAAATTTGCAGTAGCGACCTTGACTTTTGACCTTTCGTCTAAATTCAAATATTTCTTAAAAATCCCCCCCCCCAATTTTCCTCATATTTTTGGTGGTAACGTTGACCTTTAAGACGATCCGCCGTATAAATTAAAAAATTTTGAAAATCCCCCCCCCCCTTTTTGCCGAAATTTGCTGTAGCGACCTTGACTTTTGACCTTTGAGACGATCGGCCGTCTAAATTCAAATATTTCTTAAAAATCCCCCCCCCCCAATTTTCCTCATATTTTTGGTGGTAACGTTGACTTTTAAGACGATCCGCCGTATAAATTAAAAATTTTTGAAAATCCCCCCCCCCTTTTTGCCGAAATTTGCAGTCGCGACCTTGACCTTTGACCTTTGAGACGATCGGCCGTGTAAATTCGAAATTTTTTTGAAAATCCCCCCCCCCCCATTTTCCCCATATTTTGGCGGTGACGTTGACCTTTAAGACGATCGGCCGTGTAAATTCGAAATTTTTTTGAAATTCCCCCCCCCCCTCCGCCATCCCTTCCTTCGACGTTCACGACGTTCCGAAATTTTTTAAAAATCCCCCCCTCCTGCCATTTTATTTTCGACTGCGCGTCTTGGTTTCGTTCGCGTCGATTCCACTTGGGTTCGTTCGCGTCAAGTCGACTCGGGTTGGATTAATTTGTTATTGTTTTTTTAAATTTTTTCCAAGTTTGTTCCAATTTTTCCGATTGATTTATTTTTCGTTCGTTTCGGCCCGTCGAGACGTTTCTTAGGACGTGCGACACGCCGTGCCCATCTTTTTCCGGATTAACAACAAATAATTATAAACAATCAACAATTAACGACAAATTTCGACGGAGGAAAGTAGTACTCGACGTACGTACGTCGGAGGAAAAAAGTACGCGGCGAAAGTAAATAAATAAATTAAACGAAATTATTTATTCGAACCGACAATTATTTACTACGTCGAGGGTTAAATTAATTAAACAAAAAAAAGAAAATTCTCGCGGGCGATAATTAATTAATAATCTCGTAATTTCGGCCCGCGAAAACTCGACGGCGACGACGACGACGAATAAAACGAAATCGTTCGTTCGAACCGACGATAATTTACGGCGCGCCTTAAACGAACGGCCGGCCGCGATGGTCCGTTTGAAAATCCCGCGCCCCAGCTCTCGCCTCGCGTCAACATTTCTTAGGTTAGATCCATCACGTACATCCTCCCCCGAGGTAAGCGGTCTACTGCTTTGCCGTATATTAAAACTATCAGTCAAGGACGAAGGATCGGTAACGAAGGCGGCTCGCCGAGGGGAATTTCGAACGAATGCCTTCGGGAAGCGAAACGTCATCCGAATTTCTTTTCCGTCACAGTCGCACCGAAACATTCGGAACTACGTATTAATCGATCGGATCGATCTTCGCACAGCTACCGGCATTCACACACATTTTCTGATTTTCAAGCGCGATATATCTTAGAAAAAGCAATGAGAACAGCAAAGTCGACTTACGGTATTGAAACTTGGAAAATCGCTGTCAGTCCAATTGTTTCAATAAATTTGCGCGTCGTCATGGCAACCGACTCGTACGCAAGCGCGCCGTTTTTTTTCTTAAGGCAATGACGATTATTTTCGATGATTTATTAATTTTCATCGTCGCTACATTAAAAATTGACGCATTTTATAGGAGTGTTTCAAAGAAAAAATCCGAACTTGTGATATTTTGGTCGAAGAACGCCCGAACGAAGATGAATTGTTTAATGTGGTAACACTGCGCCGCTTCGATTTGCCGTCTTAACCTTTCTTCCGATTTTCGAAACGATTCCTCCTTTCAAATACATACCTCCTCGTCGTATTTCACAAACGTTAGCGCTATTTGTAATTAGAATAATAATTATAAGCGTTTCGCTGACACGAAGCGTCATCGACATTTCTTTGCAGTCGCATTCGTGCAAAAATCGTTCGAATTTACGTATTATCGGATCAAATAGACTTACGTGTCGGTACCGCCCATTCACAATTCACACGCACACACACATTTTTAATCTCAAATGCAATATATCTTCGAAAAATTTAGGAGAAAAAGAAACGCAAATTACGTTTTCTAAAGTTCGAAATTCACTGTCAACAGAAACATGCGCACGTTCCCATGGCAACCCACTCCGGCGAAATTCTTCCGCGAGCGCGCGATTTTCGAATTAGTTTCTCCTCTTAATTTTTCCGTTCATTTTAATTATTTCGTTTCGAAATGTACGTGAGTCCGTCACTTTTGCGTGCTAATAATAATCATCTTTCGTTCGAAACATGTTTTCGTCAATGTTACCTCTCGCATTTACTCAGTCTGCCAAATTTTATTTATTGTAAGCGGTACAGGGGCGAACTCCGCGGCAGCCCGAAGATAATATCGTCACGTAAATGAATCGAAACGTCCTAATTTTACATTCCCCTAGAAAGTTGAGCCTCCGAAAATCCCGTCGGTCTCCCATTTACACTTTTCCTCTATCTCCGCTAATAACGTCTGGAAAATTCGGCGAGTGCACTTTTTGCCTAAAACTTTCTTCTTTCTTTCCGTCAGGCCCGGACCACTTCCATTCGTGAACACGTGAACAGAGAAAAACAATTAGAGAACGCGCAGGGCGCGTTGAGGGCCGCTCGCCGCTGGGGGGCTCGCGGCAGCTAGGGAATTGATTCATTCGTGTTAATTTGAATGTTGTAAGCCCTCCGGAACCGGCCCTGTGCATCCTACGGGATCGCGCGGGGCCTCGAAAGACGCGGGAGGAAGTAAGCTAACGACGGTGAAAAGCTCGTCCGCCTGGGATTAAAGGGGCACCGTCAGGATCGAAGAAACCATCACAATGACGGCGTCCCCATTTAAAATGCATTGGGCGCATCGTTCAGCTCGGGCTCATTTCGCCACCTTAGGGTGCGTCCGAGGGGGAAGTTGCGCGAGAGGAAGGAAGGAGCTAAGTGGAAACGTGTCCCGGGCCGAATCCGTCGGTAAATGTGGCGGGGGTGGCCCCCGAAACTTTTCGATTTTTTTCCGGGACTCCGGGCCCGTATCTTCGTTCCGGGTGACCGGAGCTAGAAACGCGCGGCGGCGTCACGTTCCTCGCGATTTCCCGCGTGATTTTCCTGTGGAGCTCGATCCACTACGACCCCCCCAAGGTACCGCAAAAAATTCCTAAAAAAAGTCGCGAAAAATGGGCGATTTTCAAAAAATCATACCTCGAAAAAACGCATTTTCCTGGGATATAGGCCCCATAGGTTAGGTACCCGGATGTGTCCCCTGGCATATTAGAGAGTTCTGTAAAATCGCTGCGTCTAGTTTTCGAGAAATTTTCGTTTTTGTCGGACGACCTCGTTTTCGCGTCACTTTTCGGGCCCCAGCTCAAATCCAGGACCGGCCTCGGGGCCGTGCGTCCGGATGTAGAAGCAACTGTAGGTCCTGCATATAAGTTCCGAGTTTGGTCCGATTCGGTCGGTAAATAAGGGTCGTAGAATTTTTTTAAACCCGAAAAACGTCGTTTTTCGCACACGCGCATACAAGAACTTTCCCCCCCCCCCTCGTCCGATCGTCAAAAGCACACCGGAATCGGATTTTTCGGTATTTTTTCTTGGCCCATTGGCCGAAATTTCAGCACGATTGGAGCACTCCTAAGGGTCGAAAAAAATTCCCGAAAAATAGCTTGCACGCGTGCAGAGTCGGACGTCGCGGCCCCCCGCTCCCCTCTGCGACGGGCGGTCGCGAAGCGACCAAAGGATCAAGGTATAAGCTGTAGAAAAGGCAATCCGCTGAAGAATATCTAGCGTCTGCAATATCAAAAAAACATGCAAAAATTGCAAGATTTCGCTCGAAAAACGTGATTTTCGAAATATACTCCAAAAACAAGTGAACCCGTGAACAGAGTTTTAAATGAATTCGTGAACTCGTGAACGGAGAAGAACAATTCGACAACGCGCTGCGCGCGTTAAGGGCCGCTCGCCTTTGGGGGCTCGCGGCAGCTAGTGAATTGAATTTTCTCTCGGGTCACTTCGACCTTGACCTCGAAGATATTCGTTTAATTAAAAAGAAAAAAAAATTTCTATCTCAACTCGTTGTTCTCGTTGACTATAGTTGGGTTCGCTTGGGTTGGGTTGGGTTGACCTTGACCTTTACTTTGACCTTGACCTTTAATTTAAAAAAAAATCGATCGCAATTACTTGCTCGTTTCGACTACAGTTGGGTTCGCTCGGGTTGGGTTCGCTCGTGTTGGGATCGCTCGTGTTGGGTTCGCTTGGATTGGGTTAGCTCGGGTTGGGTTCGCTTGGGTTGGGTTGACCTTGACCTTTAACTTGTCGAAATTTTTTCATGTCGAATTTTTTCGATCGCAATCCTTCGCTCGACTCGACTACAGTTGGGTTAGCTCGGATTGGGTTCGCTCGAGTTGGGTTCGCTCGTGTTGGGTTCGCTTTGGTTGGGTTCGCTTTGGTTGGGTTCGCTTTGGTCGGGTTCGCTTTGGTTGGGTTCGTTTGGATTGGATTCGCTTTGCTTGGGTTCGCTTGGGTTGGGTTGACCTCGACCTTTAACTTATAGAAAAGAAATTATTTTAATTTTTCCATCTCGATAAAAGCAATTTTTTCATATTCTCAAATTTTTGGTCGCGACCTTGACCTTTGACCTTGTGGACGATCCGCTGTATAATTCAAATTCTTTCGAAAAATTAAAAAAATTTTGAAAATATACCGCCCCTTTTCCCCGAATTTTCAGTCACGAACTTGACCTTTTTGACGATTAAGACGATCCGCCATATAAATTCGAAATTCTTTGTGAAATTAAAAATTCTTGAAAATTTTCCCCCCCTTCTTGCCGAAATTTGCAGTAGCGACCTTGACTTTTGACCTTTCGTCTAAATTCAAATATTTCTTAAAAATCCCCCCCCCAATTTTCCTCATATTTTTGGTGGTAACGTTGACCTTTAAGACGATCCGCCGTATAAATTAAAAATTTTTGAAAATCCCCCCCCCCCTTTTTGCCGAAATTTGCTGTAGCGACCTTGACTTTTGACCTTTGAGACGATCGGCCGTCTAAATTCAAATATTTCTTAAAAATCCCCCCCCCCCAATTTTCCTCATATTTTTGGTGGTAACGTTGACTTTTAAGACGATCCGCCGTATAAATTAAAAATTTTTGAAAATCCCCCCCCCCTTTTTGCCGAAATTTGCAGTCGCGACCTTGACCTTTGACCTTTGAGACGATCGGCCGTGTAAATTCGAAATTTTTTTGAAAATCCCCCCCCCCCCCATTTTCCCCATATTTTGGCGGTGACGTTGACCTTTAAGACGATCGGCCGTGTAAATTCGAAATTTTTTTGAAATTCCCCCCCCCCCTCCGCCATCCCTTCCTTCGACGTTCACGACGTTCCGAAATTTTTTAAAAATCCCCCCCTCCTGCCATTTTATTTTCGACTGCTCGTCTTGGTTTCGTTCGCGTCGATTCCACTTGGGTTCGTTCGCGTCAAGTCGACTCGGGTTGGATTAATTTGTTATTGTTTTTTTAAATTTTTTCCAAGTTTGTTCCAATTTTTCCGATTGATTTATTTTTCGTTCGTTTCGGCCCGTCGAGACGTTTCTTAGGACGTGCGACACGCCGTGCCCATCTTTTTCCGGATTAACAACAAATAATTATAAACAATCAACAATTAACGACAAATTTCGACGGAGGAAAGTAGTACTCGACGTACGTACGTCGGAGGAAAAAAGTACGCGGCGAAAGTAAATAAATAAATTAAACGAAATTATTTATTCGAACCGACAATTATTTACTACGTCGAGGGTTAAATTAATTAAACAAAAAAAAGAAAATTCTCGCGGGCGATAATTAATTAATAATCTCGTAATTTCGGCCCGCGAAAACTCGACGGCGACGACGACGACGAATAAAACGAAATCGTTCGTTCGAACCGACGATAATTTACGGCGCGCCTTAAACGAACGGCCGGCCGCGATGGTCCGTTTGAAAATCCCGCGCCCCAGCTCTCGCCTCGCGTCAACATTTCTTAGGTTAGATCCATCACGTACATCCTCCCCCGAGGTAAGCGGTCTACTGCTTTGCCGTATATTAAAACTATCAGTCAAGGACGAAGGATCGGTAACGAAGGCGGCTCGCCGAGGGGAATTTCGAACGAATGCCTTCGGGAAGCGAAACGTCATCCGAATTTCTTTTCCGTCACAGTCGCACCGAAACATTCGGAACTACGTATTAATCGATCGGATCGATCTTCGCACAGCTACCGGCATTCACACACATTTTCTGATTTTCAAGCGCGATATATCTTAGAAAAAGCAATGAGAACAGCAAAGTCGACTTACGGTATTGAAACTTGGAAAATCGCTGTCAGTCCAATTGTTTCAATAAATTTGCGCGTCGTCATGGCAACCGACTCGTACGCAAGCGCGCCGTTTTTTTTCTTAAGGCAATGACGATTATTTTCGATGATTTATTAATTTTCATCGTCGCTACATTAAAAATTGACGCATTTTATAGGAGTGTTTCAAAGAAAAAATCCGAACTTGTGATATTTTGGTCGAAGAACGCCCGAACGAAGATGAATTGTTTAATGTGGTAACACTGCGCCGCTTCGATTTGCCGTCTTAACCTTTCTTCCGATTTTCGAAACGATTCCTCCTTTCAAATACATACCTCCTCGTCGTATTTCACAAACGTTAGCGCTATTTGTAATTAGAATAATAATTATAAGCGTTTCGCTGACACGAAGCGTCATCGACATTTCTTTGCAGTCGCATTCGTGCAAAAATCGTTCGAATTTACGTATTATCGGATCAAATAGACTTACGTGTCGGTACCGCCCATTCACAATTCACACGCACACACACATTTTTAATCTCAAATGCAATATATCTTCGAAAAATTTAGGAGAAAAAGAAACGCAAATTACGTTTTCTAAAGTTCGAAATTCACTGTCAACAGAAACATGCGCACGTTCCCATGGCAACCCACTCCGGCGAAATTCTTCCGCGAGCGCGCGATTTTCGAATTAGTTTCTCCTCTTAATTTTTCCGTTCATTTTAATTATTTCGTTTCGAAATGTACGTGAGTCCGTCACTTTTGCGTGCTAATAATAATCATCTTTCGTTCGAAACATGTTTTCGTCAATGTTACCTCTCGCATTTACTCAGTCTGCCAAATTTTATTTATTGTAAGCGGTACAGGGGCGAACTCCGCGGCAGCCCGAAGATAATATCGTCACGTAAATGAATCGAAACGTCCTAATTTTACATTCCCCTAGAAAGTTGAGCCTCCGAAAATCCCGTCGGTCTCCCATTTACACTTTTCCTCTATCTCCGCTAATAACGTCTGGAAAATTCGGCGAGTGCACTTTTTGCCTAAAACTTTCTTCTTTCTTTCCGTCAGGCCCGGACCACTTCCATTCGTGAACACGTGAACAGAGAAAAACAATTAGAGAACGCGCAGGGCGCGTTGAGGGCCGCTCGCCGCTGGGGGGCTCGCGGCAGCTAGGGAATTGATTCATTCGTGTTAATTTGAATGTTGTAAGCCCTCCGGAACCGGCCCTGTGCATCCTACGGGATCGCGCGGGGCCTCGAAAGACGCGGGAGGAAGTAAGCTAACGACGGTGAAAAGCTCGTCCGCCTGGGATTAAAGGGGCACCGTCAGGATCGAAGAAACCATCACAATGACGGCGTCCCCATTTAAAATGCATTGGGCGCATCGTTCAGCTCGGGCTCATTTCGCCACCTTAGGGTGCGTCCGAGGGGGAAGTTGCGCGAGAGGAAGGAAGGAGCTAAGTGGAAACGTGTCCCGGGCCGAATCCGTCGGTAAATGTGGCGGGGGTGGCCCCCGAAACTTTTCGATTTTTTTCCGGGACTCCGGGCCCGTATCTTCGTTCCGGGTGACCGGAGCTAGAAACGCGCGGCGGCGTCACGTTCCTCGCGATTTCCCGCGTGATTTTCCTGTGGAGCTCGATCCACTACGACCCCCCCAAGGTACCGCAAAAAATTCCTAAAAAAAGTCGCGAAAAATGGGCGATTTTCAAAAAATCATACCTCGAAAAAACGCATTTTCCTGGGATATAGGCCCCATAGGTTAGGTACCCGGATGTGTCCCCTGGCATATTAGAGAGTTCTGTAAAATCGCTGCGTCTAGTTTTCGAGAAATTTTCGTTTTTGTCGGACGACCTCGTTTTCGCGTCACTTTTCGGGCCCCAGCTCAAATCCAGGACCGGCCTCGGGGCCGTGCGTCCGGATGTAGAAGCAACTGTAGGTCCTGCATATAAGTTCCGAGTTTGGTCCGATTCGGTCGGTAAATAAGGGTCGTAGAATTTTTTTAAACCCGAAAAACGTCGTTTTTCGCACACGCGCATACAAGAACTTTCCCCCCCCCCTCGTCCGATCGTCAAAAGCACACCGGAATCGGATTTTTCGGTATTTTTTCTTGGCCCATTGGCCGAAATTTCAGCACGATTGGAGCACTCCTAAGGGTCGAAAAAAATTCCCGAAAAATAGCTTGCACGCGTGCAGAGTCGGACGTCGCGGCCCCCCGCTCCCCTCTGCGACGGGCGGTCGCGAAGCGACCAAAGGATCAAGGTATAAGCTGTAGAAAAGGCAATCCGCTGAAGAATATCTAGCGTCTGCAATATCAAAAAAACATGCAAAAATTGCAAGATTTCGCTCGAAAAACGTGATTTTCGAAATATACTCCAAAAACAAGTGAACCCGTGAACAGAGTTTTAAATGAATTCGTGAACTCGTGAACGGAGAAGAACAATTCGACAACGCGCTGCGCGCGTTAAGGGCCGCTCGCCTTTGGGGGCTCGCGGCAGCTAGTGAATTGAATTTTCTCTCGGGTCACTTCGACCTTGACCTCGAAGATATTCGTTTAATTAAAAAGAAAAAAAAATTTCTATCTCAACTCGTTGTTCTCGTTGACTATAGTTGGGTTCGCTTGGGTTGGGTTGGGTTGACCTTGACCTTTACTTTGACCTTGACCTTTAATTTAAAAAAAAATCGATCGCAATTACTTGCTCGTTTCGACTACAGTTGGGTTCGCTCGGGTTGGGTTCGCTCGTGTTGGGATCGCTCGTGTTGGGTTCGCTTGGATTGGGTTAGCTCGGGTTGGGTTCGCTTGGGTTGGGTTGACCTTGACCTTTAACTTGTCGAAATTTTTTCATGTCGAATTTTTTCGATCGCAATCCTTCGCTCGACTCGACTACAGTTGGGTTAGCTCGGATTGGGTTCGCTCGAGTTGGGTTCGCTCGTGTTGGGTTCGCTTTGGTTGGGTTCGCTTTGGTTGGGTTCGCTTTGGTCGGGTTCGCTTTGGTTGGGTTCGTTTGGATTGGATTCGCTTTGCTTGGGTTCGCTTGGGTTGGGTTGACCTCGACCTTTAACTTATAGAAAAGAAATTATTTTAATTTTTCCATCTCGATAAAAGCAATTTTTTCATATTCTCAAATTTTTGGTCGCGACCTTGACCTTTGACCTTGTGGACGATCCGCTGTATAATTCAAATTCTTTCGAAAAATTAAAAAAATTTTGAAAATATACCGCCCCTTTTCCCCGAATTTTCAGTCACGAACTTGACCTTTTTGACGATTAAGACGATCCGCCATATAAATTCGAAATTCTTTGTGAAATTAAAAATTCTTGAAAATTTTCCCCCCCTTCTTGCCGAAATTTGCAGTAGCGACCTTGACTTTTGACCTTTCGTCTAAATTCAAATATTTCTTAAAAATCCCCCCCCCAATTTTCCTCATATTTTTGGTGGTAACGTTGACCTTTAAGACGATCCGCCGTATAAATTAAAAATTTTTGAAAATCCCCCCCCCCCTTTTTGCCGAAATTTGCTGTAGCGACCTTGACTTTTGACCTTTGAGACGATCGGCCGTCTAAATTCAAATATTTCTTAAAAATCCCCCCCCCCCAATTTTCCTCATATTTTTGGTGGTAACGTTGACTTTTAAGACGATCCGCCGTATAAATTAAAAATTTTTGAAAATCCCCCCCCCCTTTTTGCCGAAATTTGCAGTCGCGACCTTGACCTTTGACCTTTGAGACGATCGGCCGTGTAAATTCGAAATTTTTTTGAAAATCCCCCCCCCCCCCATTTTCCCCATATTTTGGCGGTGACGTTGACCTTTAAGACGATCGGCCGTGTAAATTCGAAATTTTTTTGAAATTCCCCCCCCCCCTCCGCCATCCCTTCCTTCGACGTTCACGACGTTCCGAAATTTTTTAAAAATCCCCCCCTCCTGCCATTTTATTTTCGACTGCTCGTCTTGGTTTCGTTCGCGTCGATTCCACTTGGGTTCGTTCGCGTCAAGTCGACTCGGGTTGGATTAATTTGTTATTGTTTTTTTAAATTTTTTCCAAGTTTGTTCCAATTTTTCCGATTGATTTATTTTTCGTTCGTTTCGGCCCGTCGAGACGTTTCTTAGGACGTGCGACACGCCGTGCCCATCTTTTTCCGGATTAACAACAAATAATTATAAACAATCAACAATTAACGACAAATTTCGACGGAGGAAAGTAGTACTCGACGTACGTACGTCGGAGGAAAAAAGTACGCGGCGAAAGTAAATAAATAAATTAAACGAAATTATTTATTCGAACCGACAATTATTTACTACGTCGAGGGTTAAATTAATTAAACAAAAAAAAGAAAATTCTCGCGGGCGATAATTAATTAATAATCTCGTAATTTCGGCCCGCGAAAACTCGACGGCGACGACGACGACGAATAAAACGAAATCGTTCGTTCGAACCGACGATAATTTACGGCGCGCCTTAAACGAACGGCCGGCCGCGATGGTCCGTTTGAAAATCCCGCGCCCCAGCTCTCGCCTCGCGTCAACATTTCTTAGGTTAGATCCATCACGTACATCCTCCCCCGAGGTAAGCGGTCTACTGCTTTGCCGTATATTAAAACTATCAGTCAAGGACGAAGGATCGGTAACGAAGGCGGCTCGCCGAGGGGAATTTCGAACGAATGCCTTCGGGAAGCGAAACGTCATCCGAATTTCTTTTCCGTCACAGTCGCACCGAAACATTCGGAACTACGTATTAATCGATCGGATCGATCTTCGCACAGCTACCGGCATTCACACACATTTTCTGATTTTCAAGCGCGATATATCTTAGAAAAAGCAATGAGAACAGCAAAGTCGACTTACGGTATTGAAACTTGGAAAATCGCTGTCAGTCCAATTGTTTCAATAAATTTGCGCGTCGTCATGGCAACCGACTCGTACGCAAGCGCGCCGTTTTTTTTCTTAAGGCAATGACGATTATTTTCGATGATTTATTAATTTTCATCGTCGCTACATTAAAAATTGACGCATTTTATAGGAGTGTTTCAAAGAAAAAATCCGAACTTGTGATATTTTGGTCGAAGAACGCCCGAACGAAGATGAATTGTTTAATGTGGTAACACTGCGCCGCTTCGATTTGCCGTCTTAACCTTTCTTCCGATTTTCGAAACGATTCCTCCTTTCAAATACATACCTCCTCGTCGTATTTCACAAACGTTAGCGCTATTTGTAATTAGAATAATAATTATAAGCGTTTCGCTGACACGACAATGTCATCGACATTTCTTTGCAGTCGCATTCGTGCAAAAATCGTTCGAATTTACGTATTATCGGATCAAATAGACTTACGTGTCGGTACCGCCCATTCACAATTCACACGCACACACACATTTTTAATCTCAAATGCAATATATCTTCGAAAAATTTAGGAGAAAAAGAAACGCAAATTACGTTTTCTAAAGTTCGAAATTCACTGTCAACAGAAACATGCGCACGTTCCCATGGCAACCCACTCCGGCGAAATTCTTCCGCGAGCGCGCGATTTTCGAATTAGTTTCTCCTCTTAATTTTTCCGTTCATTTTAATTATTTCGTTTCGAAATGTACGTGAGTCCGTCACTTTTGCGTGCTAATAATAATCATCTTTCGTTCGAAACATGTTTTCGTCAATGTTACCTCTCGCATTTACTCAGTCTGCCAAATTTTATTTATTGTAAGCGGTACAGGGGCGAACTCCGCGGCAGCCCGAAGATAATATCGTCACGTAAATGAATCGAAACGTCCTAATTTTACATTCCCCTAGAAAGTTGCGCCTCCGAAAATCCCGTCGGTCTCCCATTTACACTTTTCCTCTATCTCCGCTAATAACGTCTGGAAAATTCGGCGAGTGCACTTTTTGCCTAAAACTTTCTTCTTTCTTTCCGTCAGGCCCGGACCACTTCCATTCGTGAACACGTGAACAGAGAAAAACAATTAGAGAACGCGCAGGGCGCGTTGAGGGCCGCTCGCCGCTGGGGGGCTCGCGGCAGCTAGGGAATTGATTCATTCGTGTTAATTTGAATGTTGTAAGCCCTCCGGAACCGGCCCTGTGCATCCTACGGGATCGCGCGGGGCCTCGAAAGACGCGGGAGGAAGTAAGCTAACGACGGTGAAAAGCTCGTCCGCCTGGGATTAAAGGGGCACCGTCAGGATCGAAGAAACCATCACAATGACGGCGTCCCCATTTAAAATGCATTGGGCGCATCGTTCAGCTCGGGCTCATTTCGCCACCTTAGGGTGCGTCCGAGGGGGAAGTTGCGCGAGAGGAAGGAAGGAGCTAAGTGGAAACGTGTCCCGGGCCGAATCCGTCGGTAAATGTGGCGGGGGTGGCCCCCGAAACTTTTCGATTTTTTTCCGGGACTCCGGGCCCGTATCTTCGTTCCGGGTGACCGGAGCTAGAAACGCGCGGCGGCGTCACGTTCCTCGCGATTTCCCGCGTGATTTTCCTGTGGAGCTCGATCCACTACGACCCCCCCAAGGTACCGCAAAAAATTCCTAAAAAAAGTCGCGAAAAATGGGCGATTTTCAAAAAATCATACCTCGAAAAAACGCATTTTCCTGGGATATAGGCCCCATAGGTTAGGTACCCGGATGTGTCCCCTGGCATATTAGAGAGTTCTGTAAAATCGCTGCGTCTAGTTTTCGAGAAATTTTCGTTTTTGTCGGACGACCTCGTTTTCGCGTCACTTTTCGGGCCCCAGCTCAAATCCAGGACCGGCCTCGGGGCCGTGCGTCCGGATGTAGAAGCAACTGTAGGTCCTGCATATAAGTTCCGAGTTTGGTCCGATTCGGTCGGTAAATAAGGGTCGTAGAATTTTTTTAAACCCGAAAAACGTCGTTTTTCGCACACGCGCATACAAGAACTTTCCCCCCCCCCCCTCGTCCGATCGTCAAAAGCACACCGGAATCGGATTTTTCGGTATTTATTTTTTCTTGGCCCATTGGCCGAAATTTCAGCACGATTGGAGCACTCCTAAGGGTCGAAAAAAATTCCCGAAAAATAGCTTGCACGCGTGCAGAGTCGGACGTCGCGGCCCCCCGCTCCCCTCTGCGACGGGCGGTCGCGAAGCGACCAAAGGATCAAGGTATAAGCTGTAGAAAAGGCAATCCGCTGAAGAATATCTAGCGTCTGCAATATCAAAAAAACATGCAAAAATTGCAAGATTTCGCTCGAAAAACGTGATTTTCGAAATATACTCCAAAAACAAGTGAACCCGTGAACAGAGTTTTAAATGAATTCGTGAACTCGTGAACGGAGAAGAACAATTCGACAACGCGCTGCGCGCGTTAAGGGCCGCTCGCCTTTGGGGGCTCGCGGCAGCTAGTGAATTGAATTTTCTCTCGGGTCACTTCGACCTTGACCTCGAAGATATTCGTTTAATTAAAAAGAAAAAAAAATTTCTATCTCAACTCGTTGTTCTCGTTGACTATAGTTGGGTTCGCTTGGGTTGGGTTGGGTTGACCTTGACCTTTACTTTGACCTTGACCTTTAATTTAAAAAAAAATCGATCGCAATTACTTGCTCGTTTCGACTACAGTTGGGTTCGCTCGTGTTGGGATCGCTCGTGTTGGGTTCGCTTGGATTGGGTTAGCTCGGGTTGGGTTCGCTTGGGTTGGGTTGACCTTGACCTTTAACTTGTCGAAATTTTTTCATGTCGAATTTTTTCGATCGCAATCCTTCGCTCGACTCGACTACAGTTGGGTTAGCTCGGATTGGGTTCGCTCGAGTTGGGTTCGCTCGTGTTGGGTTCGCTTTGGTTGGGTTCGCTTTGGTTGGGTTCGCTTTGGTCGGGTTCGCTTTGGTTGGGTTCGTTTGGATTGGATTCGCTTTGCTTGGGTTCGCTTGGGTTGGGTTGACCTCGACCTTTAACTTATAGAAAAGAAATTATTTTAATTTTTCCATCTCGATAAAAGCAATTTTTTCATATTCTCAAATTTTTGGTCGCGACCTTGACCTTTGACCTTGTGGACGATCCGCTGTATAATTCAAATTCTTTCGAAAAATTAAAAAAATTTTGAAAATATACCGCCCCTTTTCCCCGAATTTTCAGTCACGAACTTGACCTTTTTGACGATTAAGACGATCCGCCATATAAATTCGAAATTCTTTGTGAAATTAAAAATTCTTGAAAATTTTCCCCCCCTTCTTGCCGAAATTTGCAGTAGCGACCTTGACTTTTGACCTTTCGTCTAAATTCAAATATTTCTTAAAAATCCCCCCCCCCAATTTTCCTCATATTTTTGGTGGTAACGTTGACCTTTAAGACGATCCGCCGTATAAATTAAAAATTTTTGAAAATCCCCCCCCCCCTTTTTGCCGAAATTTGCTGTAGCGACCTTGACTTTTGACCTTTGAGACGATCGGCCGTCTAAATTCAAATATTTCTTAAAAATCCCCCCCCCCCCAATTTTCCTCATATTTTTGGTGGTAACGTTGACTTTTAAGACGATCCGCCGTATAAATTAAAAATTTTTGAAAATCCCCCCCCCCCTTTTTGCCGAAATTTGCAGTCGCGACCTTGACCTTTGACCTTTGAGACGATCGGCCGTGTAAATTCGAAATTTTTTTGAAAATCCCCCCCCCCATTTTCCCCATATTTTGGCGGTGACGTTGACCTTTAAGACGATCGGCCGTGTAAATTCGAAATTTTTTTGAAATTCCCCCCCCCCCTCCGCCATCCCTTCCTTCGACGTTCACGACGTTCCGAAATTTTTTAAAAATCCCCCCCTCCTGCCATTTTATTTTCGACTGCGCGTCTTGGTTTCGTTCGCGTCGATTCCACTTGGGTTCGTTCCGTCAAGTCGACTCGGGTTGGATTAATTTGTTATTGTTTTTTTCAATTTTTTCCAAGTTTGTTCCAATTTTTCCGATTGATTTATTTTTCGTTCGTTTCGGCCCGTCGAGACGTTTCTTAGGACGTGCGACACGCCGTGCCCATCTTTTTCCGGATTAACAACAAATAATTATAAACAATCAACAATTAACGACAAATTTCGACGGAGGAAAGTAGTACTCGACGTACGTACGTCGGAGGAAAAAAGTACGCGGCGAAAGTAAATAAATAAATTAAACGAAATTATTTATTCGAACCGACAATTATTTACTACGTCGAGGGTTAAATTAATTAAACAAAAAAAAGAAAATTCTCGCGGGCGATAATTAATTAATAATCTCGTAATTTCGGCCCGCGAAAACTCGACGGCGACGACGACGACGAATAAAACGAAATCGTTCGTTCGAACCGACGATAATTTACGGCGCGCCTTAAACGAACGGCCGGCCGCGATGGTCCGTTTGAAAATCCCGCGCCCCAGCTCTCGCCTCGCGTCAACATTTCTTAGGTTAGATCCATCACGTACATCCTCCCCCGAGGTAAGCGGTCTACTGCTTTGCCGTATATTAAAACTATCAGTCAAGGACGAAGGATCGGTAACGAAGGCGGCTCGCCGAGGGGAATTTCGAACGAATGCCTTCGGGAAGCGAAACGTCATCCGAATTTCTTTTCCGTCACAGTCGCACCGAAACATTCGGAACTACGTATTAATCGATCGGATCGATCTTCGCACAGCTACCGGCATTCACACACACACACACATTTTCTGATTTTCAAGCGCGATATATCTTAGAAAAAGCAATGAGAACAGCAAAGTCGACTTACGGTATTGAAACTTGGAAAATCGCTGTCAGTCCAATTGTTTCAATAAATTTGCGCGTCGTCATGGCAACCGACTCGTACGCAAGCGCGCCGTTTTTTTTCTTAAGGCAATGACGATTATTTTCGATGATTTATTAATTTTCATCGTCGCTACATTAAAAATTGACGCATTTTATAGGAGTGTTTCAAAGAAAAAATCCGAACTTGTGATATTTTGGTCGAAGAACGCCCGAACGAAGATGAATTGTTTAATGTGGTAACACTGCGCCGCTTCGATTTGCCGTCTTAACCTTTCTTCCGATTTTCGAAACGATTCCTCCTTTCAAATACATACCTCCTCGTCGTATTTCACAAACGTTAGCGCTATTTGTAATTAGAATAATAATTATAAGCGTTTCGCTGACACGACAATGTCATCGACATTTCTTTGCAGTCGCATTCGTGCAAAAATCGTTCGAATTTACGTATTATCGGATCAAATAGACTTACGTGTCGGTACCGCCCATTCACAATTCACACGCACACACACATTTTTAATCTCAAATGCAATATATCTTCGAAAAATTTAGGAGAAAAAGAAACGCAAATTACGTTTTCTAAAGTTCGAAATTCACTGTCAACAGAAACATGCGCACGTTCCCATGGCAACCCACTCCGGCGAAATTCTTCCGCGAGCGCGCGATTTTCGAATTAGTTTCTCCTCTTAATTTTTCCGTTCATTTTAATTATTTCGTTTCGAAATGTACGTGAGTCCGTCACTTTTGCGTGCTAATAATAATCATCTTTCGTTCGAAACATGTTTTCGTCAATGTTACCTCTCGCATTTACTCAGTCTGCCAAATTTTATTTATTGTAAGCGGTACAGGGGCGAACTCCGCGGCAGCCCGAAGATAATATCGTCACGTAAATGAATCGAAACGTCCTAATTTTACATTCCCCTAGAAAGTTGCGCCTCCGAAAATCCCGTCGGTCTCCCATTTACACTTTTCCTCTATCTCCGCTAATAACGTCTGGAAAATTCGGCGAGTGCACTTTTTGCCTAAAACTTTCTTCTTTCTTTCCGTCAGGCCCGGACCACTTCCATTCGTGAACACGTGAACAGAGAAAAACAATTAGAGAACGCGCAGGGCGCGTTGAGGGCCGCTCGCCGCTGGGGGGCTCGCGGCAGCTAGGGAATTGATTCATTCGTGTTAATTTGAATGTTGTAAGCCCTCCGGAACCGGCCCTGTGCATCCTACGGGATCGCGCGGGGCCTCGAAAGACGCGGGAGGAAGTAAGCTAACGACGGTGAAAAGCTCGTCCGCCTGGGATTAAAGGGGCACCGTCAGGATCGAAGAAACCATCACAATGACGGCGTCCCCATTTAAAATGCATTGGGCGCATCGTTCAGCTCGGGCTCATTTCGCCACCTTAGGGTGCGTCCGAGGGGGAAGTTGCGCGAGAGGAAGGAAGGAGCTAAGTGGAAACGTGTCCCGGGCCGAATCCGTCGGTAAATGTGGCGGGGGTGGCCCCCGAAACTTTTCGATTTTTTTCCGGGACTCCGGGCCCGTATCTTCGTTCCGGGTGACCGGAGCTAGAAACGCGCGGCGGCGTCACGTTCCTCGCGATTTCCCGCGTGATTTTCCTGTGGAGCTCGATCCACTACGACCCCCCCAAGGTACCGCAAAAAATTCCTAAAAAAAGTCGCGAAAAATGGGCGATTTTCAAAAAATCATACCTCGAAAAAACGCATTTTCCTGGGATATAGGCCCCATAGGTTAGGTACCCGGATGTGTCCCCTGGCATATTAGAGAGTTCTGTAAAATCGCTGCGTCTAGTTTTCGAGAAATTTTCGTTTTTGTCGGACGACCTCGTTTTCGCGTCACTTTTCGGGCCCCAGCTCAAATCCAGGACCGGCCTCGGGGCCGTGCGTCCGGATGTAGAAGCAACTGTAGGTCCTGCATATAAGTTCCGAGTTTGGTCCGATTCGGTCGGTAAATAAGGGTCGTAGAATTTTTTTAAACCCGAAAAACGTCGTTTTTCGCACACGCGCATACAAGAACTTTCCCCCCCCCCCCCCTCGTCCGATCGTCAAAAGCACACCGGAATCGGATTTTTCGGTATTTATTTTTTCTTGGCCCATTGGCCGAAATTTCAGCACGATTGGAGCACTCCTAAGGGTCGAAAAAAATTCCCGAAAAATAGCTTGCACGCGTGCAGAGTCGGACGTCGCGGCCCCCCGCTCCCCTCTGCGACGGGCGGTCGCGAAGCGACCAAAGGATCAAGGTATAAGCTGTAGAAAAGGCAATCCGCTGAAGAATATCTAGCGTCTGCAATATCAAAAAAACATGCAAAAATTGCAAGATTTCGCTCGAAAAACGTGATTTTCGAAATATACTCCAAAAACAAGTGAACCCGTGAACAGAGTTTTAAATGAATTCGTGAACTCGTGAACGGAGAAGAACAATTCGACAACGCGCTGCGCGCGTTAAGGGCCGCTCGCCTTTGGGGGCTCGCGGCAGCTAGTGAATTGAATTTTCTCTCGGGTCACTTCGACCTTGACCTCGAAGATATTCGTTTAATTAAAAAGAAAAAAAAATTTCTATCTCAACTCGTTGTTCTCGTTGACTATAGTTGGGTTCGCTTGGGTTGGGTTGGGTTGACCTTGACCTTTACTTTGACCTTGACCTTTAATTTAAAAAAAAATCGATCGCAATTACTTGCTCGTTTCGACTACAGTTGGGTTCGCTCGGGTTGGGTTCGCTCGTGTTGGGATCGCTCGTGTTGGGTTCGATTAGTTGTATTGCGAAATGATAAAAGTTTAAAAATATTTACGATAAAAATTCTAGAGATTCATTTTGCAGTTTTTAGGGTTGAAAATAGAAAAAAGTACAAAACAGTTGTGGGCTAAAAAATTAGTTGTCTTATTAAGGGCCAGTTTGATAATGGGACTTAAAAGAGACCTTCAAATTAAAGTCACATTCGTGTAAACATCTTTCAGCATTTATTATTTAATTATTATTGTAAATTAGATGTACAGTATATAAATATACTTGGTGGTCTAATAATCAAAATAAATAACTATAAAGTTATTAACAATACATAAAATTTGCTTTTAGAAAGTTACATCTTAATTTTTACTTTCTTTCCACATTTCCTATTAATTTTATCAAATTTATTTCATTTAAATTATTTCATTCTTGAATTGTTCTAGGAAAAAAAATTTATGAATATTTGTTTTCGAAAATGGTATTTTATATGTAAATTTATGATATTTTCTAGTACTTGAATCATTTACTTTTTATTTTTTTATATTTTGAAACATAATATGTCGTTTGCATTTATTAAACATCAACAGATCAACATAAATAAATTTAGGCAGCCTGTAGAAAATTGCCTGTAGCAAATGGCAATACGAGTTCGAATATTTGTATTTTTATTGTCGCAATAACACAATCAAGTGTTTTACAAAAGTCAGATATACAAATAAGTACAACTAATTGAGAAAGCAGTAGGGTGGCCATAAGAAAAAACATGCGTGTGTTTCAAAAATTCTGAAAATTCGTCAGTAGAATAGAATGCATCATCTTTTAAAAACGACATTAATTTCATTCTAAATGTTTTGTAAGACCACTGTTTTACTATTATTGGTAATTGAATATAGAGTTTGGTCCGTTTCTCTATTTGCTTAACCTGAAAAATTGAGGACGTTTTTGAAACGTTATAGGTATAAAGAACATACCTTAGAACGTCTATTTAGTGCATTTCATTTTGTATATTCTAAATTAAAATATCAGTTAGAATATCATTAGAAGTAGAAAAGCTGGTAAACTAGTTAAAATTTTCAAGGACGTAAATAAGAAATAAAAAATAAAATTGAAATTAGAAATTGCATATGTAGAAAACATTTTTAGACGAAAATTGAAAGCCCACAACTGTTTTGTACTTTTTTCTATTTTCAACCCTAAAAACTGCAAAATGAATCTCTAGAATTTTTATCGTAAATATTTTTAAACTTTTATCATTTCGCAATACAACTAATAACTACTTTTTCCTTTTTAAATACTATGTAATTTAGGTTGTGAGAGTATTTGAAGCAATTAAAAAAGTGTAATAAATTTAAACAAAATATTTGTTTTATTTAATTTTAAACAGTTTTTTTTTGTTTAAAACATTATTAATTTTAAGTCAATTTTAAACATGTTTTAAACAAAAAAAACTGTTTAAAATCAAATAAAACAAATGTTTTATTTTTTTTATTTTAAACAATTTTTTTCCAACCCTGAACACTACAGTATGTGCCTCCTTCATTTAAGCTACAAATTGCCACAAAAAAAAATGGGAAGCCCGAGGAAGTAACAAAGAGATAGTTTTAGAAACTAAGGCTCGCATTCAAAGAGAATTCCGAGAACGATGTGGTTTAATAGTAGATAAACCTAAACCGGGATTTGACAATACCAATGATGGGAACACGGCCAGACGTTTCTTCAAAAACGCAGAATTATCAGCTGAAATTACTAAAGTAGATTTCAAATTAATAAGAATGATGCATATTATAATGATAGTTGTAGCTAGCGGACATGAAATAGATGCTGAAAATTTTCGAGAATTTACTTACGAAACAGCAAGATATTTTGTTCAAATTTATCCTTGGTATAATATGCCTCCCACTCTGCATAAATATTTTATACATGGATCTGAAATTATATCTTCTGCTCTACTACTTATTGGGCAATTAACAGAAGAGGCGCAGAAAGCGCGCAACAAAGACTTTAAAATATATCGAGAACATTATTCGAGAAAATGTAGTCGAGAAAAAACAAATGAAGACATTTTTAATTCATTTATACTTAGCTCCGACCCCGTGATTTCCAGCAAGAAAAAATTACAAAAGAAAAATCTTCAATTTGTATTCTGAACATGAATAATTTTGATGAAATTATATCGTTTTTCTAAATTAATATTTTTTAATTTTACATCATAAAATTTCGAAATTAGAAATATTCAGTAAACTATATCTGTAATAACGAGCGTCTAAATAAAAACCTGGTCAAGTGGGTTGTGATCGAGAATTTATCCATTGCATTTACATAGCAGAATTACTAAATGTAGCCTACTTGACCAGGTTTTTATTTAGACACGAGTTACTTACTACTCATCTAAAAGAAAATATTTAATTTAGAAATTAATTCGAACAGCTTCTGATTTAATGCCAACTTTGAAAGTCTCAGGCCCCAGTGTGTGCGGTCCAACGCGTTGTCTCGAATTCAATCATCTTAAATCTGATAATTAATAACGAGATTTGTCGCAAAGCATTTGTTTAAAATACAGGTACAATTAGGTACAATTTATTGTGACCAGAGCATTCTCTATTTTTTTTTTTTTTTTTCTATTTTCTATGCTTAAAACTTCCCGTTTTTACGCTCAATTTCCACCACAGTAGTTCATCAAATACTTAAACAACCCAATAACAATTTTCTCCCTCAATTTAAAAATAATATCCCACACACCTTGAAGTCTCCCACGAAAACGCGAATTTCCCGCGTGTCTGGCAACACTGCGCACGGCAGGCGGCGTCACCGTAAATGCGACTTTTCGAACCGCTCAAAAGACCGACGATTTTTCAACGGAAAACCGAAAATAATATCAAAGGACCATAATTTATGCACGCAGCACACAAAAAGAAAACGATAAACTAACAGCATTTAATACAAAGCAAACGCTACAGATTCAAAAGCTTGGTGGCCCCGCGCAAAGCTCCGATCATCTAATTCAGAATAAACGCCCGACAAAGTGTGTTTAATGGTACGATTATTATGAACGGAACAACTTTTTACCTTGACGTTATTATGAACGCGAGGGGTAAAAAGTTGCACGTCCGACTTTTATTCTGAACGTACAAAAATCAATTTAAAACATCAAGTAAAAAAAACATGTTTAAAAACATGTTTAAAACCCAATTAAAAACAAACCCTTTGTTTTAAACAAAGTGTTTGTTTTTAATTGGGTGTTTTAAACATGTTTTAAACACAATGTTTTAAACAGTTTGTTTTAAACTTTCCAACCCTGGTAGTTTTGCTTTCTTTGCAGACGTGGTATGTATCGAAATTGTTTTTCTCTTTTATTCTAATTGTTAAACCACCTACACAATTACGTAGTCTAGTAGTCTTTTATGAATTTTATTTTAAAATATCAAAGTGTCAGTACAGGGTGGGAACTCTCAATGTCAATTGAAATCCAGTTATTTATTATAATTTAGAAGAATATTCTTTTGAAGATAAATTGGTGAGTAATTTAATTGTTTAATTTTGTAATGTATGTTTAAAAATTCTAAAGAAACACAGGTAATTTCGTATTTGCCAAGTGTTGCTACCTGTTATGCCCAATCGCAAAACAAACAATAACTCTTCTATAATAATGAGGATTCTTTGTATATGTGTGTTGATAGTTCAAATGAGTGATGAATGACACTATGTGTTATATGTATGTAATGTGTTTTTCAAAACCAAAAGAATTTCCTTAAACGAAACACTTACTTTAGCGTTATGCTGTGAGACATTCCTGGATAAATTAAATAAAAATGAATTCTTTTTCAAAGTATATTATCAACTCAGATTATAATATCAGAGACTAATTTTTTTTTATGTTTATTCTATCGTTGCTAATGGAGGATTAACGTTTTGTGTTTATTTGCTCCCCATTACACCTCGGTTTGTTTATTTTCCTTGGTGATCAACCCCTGCATATTATTTATAAATACTTCAATCAATTTGACATTTCTTTCACACAAAACTTCAATCTTGACAGATAACTTAAATATTTCAAATTTAATATTAAACTAAGTAAGTATTCTATTAACATTTCAATAATATCTTAAATTATATAACATTATTAATAACCTAAATATTTGAATTATAACAAATTTTTTATTTATAGAACGCTGCATCCTGAAATATGCTCCATCTTGTAAAATGTTTCATCCCGAAGAACGTTGCATCTGGAAGACTGTTGCATCTTGCAGAACTCCTCTTGTAACGTCGATCAATAAAAAAAAACGGTCAAGTAGGCTGTAATTTTTGTAAAAAGTTTAATAAATTAGTAATAAACATTTATTTTTGCAATTTCTCTTTTGAGTTGGAGTGATGTTAGAAGAAGACATTCAAAAATAAACGTTTCTTACTAATTTACAAAATATTTTACAACAGTTAAAGCGTGTTATAGCCTACTTGACCGTTTTTTTTTATTGAACAAACGATAGAATGTTGTATAGGTATTCGAAAAATGTTTCATCTTGTAAAACGTTGTTTTGGGAATGTTATTATGAAGAAAATTGCTTCTTGTGGAACTTTATACCTATTTTTGAGGAATGTTGTATGAAGAACGTTACTTTTTGGAAAGTTTTATAAGATGCGAAGTTTGTTGGAAACAGCATACGATGAATAAATTTCTGATGATAGGTAAATATTACTACAATACGTATCCATCCATGACAATCGAAATCCTAAATTATCAGTGTTTATGTTTCGCTTAATAATTTCATCTACACGATTAAAATTTTTGGATGTTGCGCCGCATTTCTGCGTCAACTTGGTGTCGGTCAGTGAATTACACACTTTGCCATCGACCATGGCAAAGATTAAAATGTGACTTACTTCCACATGTTTTCCTTGAACTATTGAAGTACTTTTCTGTAATTCTTTTATTTCATTATCTATTCTACTTTTCTCATTTATTGAAGCTTCAACAGTTTCTTTAATAAATTCAATTTTTAAGGGTGTGCAGTATCTCGTTGAGGCTGGACGTGGATTTTGCCAAATATTTTTGCCCTCACAAACAAGACAAAGTGTAACGATACAAGTAATAAAAACAGCCGAATCACTGGCTTCAGGACCATGAAAAGCTTGTTTATACGAAGTATGACCGGAGCTACCATCGAAACTCCACTTTGTATATAAGCAGCGCAGCTTACAAAGTTCTTCGTTCGTAAGCGACTCAGTCAGAAAATTTAGCGTTGATAGCAAACGCTCCACAGTGTGATCCAGTAAACCTTGCAAGGTAACTTGTACACAAGTAGAGGTTCTTTTATAAATTCTTGTTGATGGTAGCAAAGCTTTTTTGCAGCTTGAACAATTTTATACAATGGAAACTTCCAGGGCACTCATCCTGATAATTTGATATTGATATCTTGACAATTTTGCATCCATCAAGCCAGCTAAAGCATCTTCATCTGACATAAGATGTGTTTTGAGTGACTTTTTATATGCTCTTCTATATTTACTTGCACGTTGTGGACTTGTATTTATAATTTCGTGCAACAGTTTTGAGGCCTCTGCTTGTCCCGTAGCTCTTAAGCGCATTTGAGTGGCGTAGCTTAATACAGCTACAGGTGTGGAATCCCTTAATTCTTTTGTTTTCAGTCGTTTCGTTCGTTCAGAACTTGACTGAAAAGAAACTTTGGGGCGACCGCGTTTCTTCTCTGCTAATCGAGGAAAAGAAATTGAGGTATCCAGCCATTCTGCATTGTTTATAAGAAACCTGTAATTTATTCTGCAAGCCTTTGCCCAACGAGATTTACATTCCGATTTGAAACGCGACAGTATCTTATTCAAGTTTTGAATATGCTCTTCCTTACATTTTGTCCGTTTTATGATCTCTTCCGACAAAAAATTAAATTGTTCTTCAATTCCACTGCTTCCTGATCTTCTCATAATATCAAGAAGTTTAATTCTTTTTATGAACATAATATTTTAACTTGTTCCTACAAATTAAAATCACTGATTGTAAATAAAAACGCATAAATCAAAAGTAAAAAGTGATTTTAGTGTTTTTTAAATATTCGACAAATAAGAAAAGAGCAAATAAGAACATAAAATGAAAACGATTATCAAATATGCAATTAAGGTAGGCTTTTTTACGTTTGTATAGGTTTTATTTTTCAGATAATATAAAATACTTCCTTCTGTTCCAAATTTATTTATTTATAATTCCCCAACCTACTACATCTTAAAATTAATTACACAGCTACCTATAACAAAATACAGTTACACGAACACATAACGTTCCTAGATCAACTGTTGACTGACTAGATCACAATCCTTTTTTAAATTCGCGTCGCGTCTCCCGGACCCAATTCCTACATTAATATTAATCAAAATCCACCAAAAACGAAAACTCGGACTGTCTCGGAAAACAATTAACGAGTCCAAGAATATTTAGAAAATTTGACCTTTAGCATACACTTTATTTTACAGCATTTTTATAAAACTGTATCCACTTTCGTGCAAGTTTGTAGTTACTAAAATATTGCTGCATAGGTACCTGAACTCGCGGATTCCATTATAAAATAAAAATAATTCAATGAATGTAGTCAAATACAACACAAGACTGAACCCACAGATCATATACAGTATGAGCATAAATGATTGAGGACAAGTTGAATTTCCCGCGTCTCTATCTAGTGATTTTTACTCCTTGTGTCTGGCCCTCCTGAAAATAAACTAATTTTTGTTCAGTGTCGCCCGTCGCATGTTTACGTTGTATTTATTGTTTTCCGAGTTATTATTTTGCTTTCATACGAATTTTTAAACGGATTTTAAACGTTTGCATACATATTGCAATTAGGTATTTGAAATGACTGTATTAATTCATAATTAATTACCAGACTATTTTGTAACGAAAGGTCTAACGGTGTGCCAAAATGCCCTTTACGGAAGAGCAAGAGGCTTTCATTTTGAAAGCATATTGAACAGTTTAATGAAGAATTTCCTGATGTTCGCGTTCCATATAAGGTTTTTGTTCAACATAAGGAACGTATTGTTACTCGTTTTGAAACGAAGCATTGCCTATGTAAGGGCAAATCATCAGGACGACCAACAGTTTTAACTGAGGAAGTTGTTGATGACCTTCGTGGTTTATTTATTGATTTATTAGATCTCACATTTTTCACTGATGAAGCATGGTTTCATTTGTCGGGGTACGTAAACAGTCAGATTTACCGAACATGGGCTACTGAAAATCCACACACATTTGTTGAAACACGTTTGCATCCGATAAAAATAGGAGTGTGGACTGTAATTTCAAGACATCGTATAATTTTTTTTCATGATACCATCAATGCAGAAAGGTATCGGACACAAATACTGGACATATTCATCAATGAATTGCATGATGATGAAGACGGTGCACCTGCACATACTGCCCGACAAACTCTTCAACACTTGAAAGAATTTTATGATGACAGAGTAGTTAGTGTAGGACGGTGGCCACCACGTTCTCCAGATTTAACTCCACTGGATTACTTTTATTTTGGGTATTTGAAAAATAAAATTTTTGCAAATCGTCCTCATCATTTAAACGAATTACAAACTGCAATTATACAAGAAACAAGAAACATAAATATTAATACATTGAACGTGCTATATGAAAATATGAAGCGTCGAGTAAATTTGTGTCTAGAAAATAATAGTGGACACTTTGAGCATCTCTTATAATAAAGTAGAGACCCAGTTATCCGAGTTCCATATTAACTAATAGTAATAGAGTAGAGTATTGTTTTTTGTAGTCCGACCTGCACTGAGTTTGTAAATAAAAATAATTTTTGTGTGGTATATTTTTCTGACGTTAAATGCATCCAAATCTACCTACTTAAAAGAGAATCCGAGATGTAACTTTTTTTTGCTTGGAAACCACAGATAAAATGTCCACGATGAGTTTTTCTGTAAAGGTTATGTCATGAATTAAAATTCCGACTACATACATACATTTGTGAGTGCACGCCTATGCATTTGACCAACTTAAGAAAAATATTGAAAGGCGGGAAATTCAACTTGTCCTCAATCATTTATGCTCATACTGTATAAGACTGAACCACAAGTACTATGATTGTTTTTGACAAGCCGTCAAATAAAGCCGTATTTACAGAGAAAAATTAAATCGTGAGAAATTATAAGGCCGCGATAGTACAAAACATGCACTTAATCGTTGCTGATAAAGTGATTGTAATTAATAAGCCTACTTGAGACCGGTATAGACGATCGTTAAATGTCTTTTATCTACGACCACTACTGTAAATGACGAATTACGTACAACACATAAATTAAGTAAGCGGGTGTTTACAAACATCGTGCGTAAAGTAACAAAAACGCATCTACTTTACGCACGTTTATAGTAAGATCTACGTATCCGCATCACAGATTGACAGTCGTCGAAATTGCAAGTGTCATTGATGATTATTTTGAACTTGAATAATAAGGTAATTTTTGTGGATAATAGATAAAGTATAGTACAAAACTCGAGTTGTAAAGCAATTACGCTTGTGGACTTACTTGCATTCGCCGCTGCGCGGCTCATGCGCAATTTTTCCATCGTGCGTAATATGCTATTTACAACCCTCGTTATGTAATATACCGTTTTAAATGTTTGGTATACTGACGTATTGGAAAACATTAGTAAGGAATCTAAATAAATGATTTCATTTTTTTATTTAATGCCAAATTTGAAGGTCCGTTGCCCCACTATACGGCGTCTAGCTTTCAAAAATAAGAAACGATTCGCTTGCATGCACGACGAAGGCAAATTAATAAAGAAGTTTTTTTCTTATTTTTTTACGTTTGAAATTTGTGTCTCGTTCGTCGCGAAGTAGTTTTTCGTGTGGCTGCACGTTGTTATACACTCACCGACAGAAAATTCGATCCACTGAGTTTTAGGAGAGTAATTATGGTCACTGTATATTATGTATGATTGAATCTAAATGGTGGAAATTAAATTAAGTGTAATTAATTTTTTCAATATAACAAAATTTAGGTTAAATCTCTTAAATGGAAAAACGTTCTTCAAAGTTATGTAATGGCTCTAGTAGCAAGTATTCCTCCCTCTATCCCTAATAACAGCTTCCATGCGTCTGGACATACCCTCAATCAGGTAGCGAATGTTGCTTTGGTCGATTGCATCCCACTCTTAAACCACCGCCTCAGATAATGCTGCCAAATTCTCTGGAGCTGGAGTCTGCTTATCATGCTCGATTGAGTTGAACTGGTTGAAGTCGGGACTTCGAGTAGTGATGGTAAGACCCGGTTCTTTTCTGTGAACCGGGTCACATCAGATCACTCATTCATATGACCCGTTCCCGAAGATTCGTTCATATGAACGAGATGATTATTAGCGACCCGACATCGCTCATCCGACTCATGGTTCATTGTCGCAGGGGTGCAGTTCACCATGGCGGAATTATGTAGACGTGGAAACCTCGATATAATGTAATAATTATTATTATTGAAACAAAAGTCATTTCGGTTTCATTTCATATTATTGTTATTGTTCAATTGTTTTGCGTTTCGTATGTACCGGTTGTGAATCATATATTTTTTTTTATTCACCTATTCAGTCGCGAATCATTCAATATATTCGGTTCATCCGGCGCGGCACCTATCATACTGTGACGTTTGCGGTCCCAGCCCGTCTGATGCGTCAACAACGACGCGCCTTAGACGAGAAGCTTCCATATCGCGTCAACGATGATCCGAGACTTTCTGTCGAAGGAGCGAGAATGTTCGCGAGAAACAACCCCGGCATATAAAAATGCACGCAGCCAAACGGGGGACAGTTCGACTTTAATTAAGCAAGTGGACAGTTCGAAATTGAAGTCGCGTTATAAATATTCGCTCGGCTGTTAACATAAATTACTTATTAGATTGTTAAATAAATTATTCTTAAGTTAGTGTTAATTAGCGTTACTTTTAAATAAATTAGATTATTAACTATTTCGTGTTTTGATTAAAATAAAAATAATAGAACCTTTAAAAATCGTTACATTGGTGTCAGGTGCGTGGTTCGTGAAAATAAATAAACAATTAAAATTAAATTGAATTTAAACAAATTATTAAACAAAGATCAGTGTCAAAAACAAAAACAATGGCTTCAAAGAAAGTGCTGTTAAAAGACTTAAAAGTGAACGACTTAAAAACCGAATTAGAAGAGCGCGAATTGGAAATTTCCGGAAAGAAATCGATTTTGCAACAAAGACTTCACCAAGCGCTACTAGAAGCAGGAGAGGACCCGGAAAACTTTCTTTTCGAAATCTCGAGCGAACCTGCAGATTTAACTAAAATATTAGACGAGAAATTTCGAGAACAATCTGGAAACTTCAAAGATGAATTTCTGGAACAATCCAGAAGTTTGGACGAGAAATTAATGGAACAATCTGGAAATTTAGAAGCTAAATTAAAAGAACAATCTGGAAATTTGGAAGATAAATTAAAGGAGCAATCCAGAAGTTTCAAAGATGAATTGCAAACCAAATTGCTCGAACAATCCGGAAATTTGAAAGACGATCTAGAGAAATTAATGGAACATTCTAGAAACACGGAAGAAAACGTGAAAATTTTAGAGGAGAAACTTGAAAATAAATTGATACAACAGTCGACAGATCTGGAAAGTAAATTGCTCGAACAATCTAGAAATTTAGAAGATAAACTAGTGGTGAAAATATCAGAAGAGACGAGGAATCTGCAAGACAATGTGGAAGAAATATTATTCCAGCAGGACAATAAAATTAAGAATCTCGAACAAATCATGACAGGGTTGCGAATGTTCGGGGATCCATCACCAGCAGAAATACCAGAAAATAATGAGATCCAAACTGTGGTAGGACCAGCGGAAATTTCTAAATTGAAAATAAAACCACCGACGTTCGATGGGAAGTCTTCTTGGCCTAACTACTTCAAACAATTTGAAGCTGCAGCAAAAGCGAATGGATGGACGGCCAGTGAAAAAGCCACTTCGTTAATTGTGGCCTTGAGGGGGGACGCTATCGATGTGCTACAAATGATGCCGCTAGAGGAACAAGAAGACTTCAACAAGCTGGTGAACCGGCTGGAGATACGTTACGGCCAGGCGCATCTGACCGACGTGTACCATGCGCAGCTGAGAAACCGTTACCAGAAATCCGGAGAGAGTCTTCAGGAATTCGAGGCTGATGTAGCGCGCCTAGCCCGGTTGGCATATCCTGCAGCTCCTGATGATTTCCTGCAATGTTTGACGCTGCAAACCTTCGTGGGTGGGATCCGTGATCCGGACAATCAGCAGGCATTAAGAATGGCCCACCCTAAGACATCCAAGAATGCATTGGCCTACGCCTTGGAATACGAGGCGACGAAGCAAGTTTCAGGAGGACACGTCAAGGTACCAGCTGCCATGGACTCCCAAGAAGAAGAACTCGCCAGCGTCAAGGTGCGATCTGCTGGAGAGGAGCGGCCCAAGGAGTGTGCCACCACGGAGGATATTCGCCACATTGTGGAACAAGTCTTGAGGCAGAAGAATCCTCTGGTGTGTTGGAATTGCCAGGAAGAGGGACATGATCGCAGGCGGTGTCCCAAGGCCAAGCAGGATTCTCCACGAAGGAAGCCACAAGGGAAACTAAGTCTGGTCGCTGCAGATGGACAAACGTCGACGTGTATTCAAAGGCCTCCAAAGACAAAGGCTACGAAAGTAATAGCCCTGCGGCGATTAACCAGCAGTGTCTTCGTGGATGCAACTATTGATGACATCCCTCACACCATGCTACTGGATACGGGTGCGACGAAGACTATCCTGAGGCCCGATGTGATCAAGTCATCAAAACGCACCGAGCCGACTAAATGGAGACTGAGGACAGCAACCGGAACATCAGCGACTGTCCATGGTGAAGTAGAGGTGACCATTACGATTGGAGCGACTCCCATCAAACACCGTGCGCTGGTAGCAGAAATAGAGGATGAGGCGATTCTGGGCATGGACATCATGTCTGCCCATGGGTTCCAATTGGATCTGAAGCGTGGCGTAATGGCGGTTAACAACGAGGATTTGGTTCTACATCAGCGAGAGGACGTGTTGCTCGAGTTGTTCTCGCAGAAGATGTCGTATTGCCTAGCAGAACCGAGGTTATAGTCGATGCAAACCTGAACGGCGCTTTCCAAGACGGGCAAGTCATTATGGTCGAACCTAACACTGACGATCAGAAGATTGGAAAAGGAGTTCTCGTTGGAAAAATGTTGTTGACAGCAAAGAAGGAAATACCAGTCCGCCTAATGAATGTGAACTGTTTCCCTGTCAACATCAAGAAAGGTACGATCCTGGGAAGCTGTGCCATGGTGTCCTCCATCTCCCGCCAAATAGAAGCAAAGTACAAGAGATGAAGGTCCCGAAGAAGTTGTTGGAAATGGTCATGTCGACGGCCCAGGAACTGACTCCAGAACAAAAGACAAAAGCGAAGAACCTGATCTGTCAGTATCAAGATGTGTTCGAGGGAGAAAATGGACCTAAGGGAAGAACCGACATAGTCAAACACAAGATAGAGACCGGGGAAGAAAGGCCCATCCGTCAAGCTCCAAGGAGGTTACCATTGGCGAAGCGTGAGGAAGCAGAACGCATTATTCGTGAGATGGAAAAGGACAATGTAATTGAGCCATCGAGCAGCCCATGGGCGTCACCGGTGGTGCTTGTGAAGAAGAAGGATGGATCCACACGGTTCTGCGTAGACTATCGATTGCTAAACAACGTCACCAAAAAGGATAGCTATCCTCTGCCACGGATTGATGACACCCTGGACACCCTGGCCGGTTCAAAGATCTTCTCGACCTTGGATCTAAAGAGTGGTTATTGGCAAGTGGAACTAGCGCCCGAAGATCGAGAAAAAACGGCGTTTTCCCTTGGTATGGGTCTATGGCAATTCACGGTGATGCCGTTCGGGTTATGTAATGCACCAGCGACATTCGAGAGGCTGATGGAGACGGTTCTGAAGGGTCTGTCCTGGACAACGTGCATGGTATACCTGGACGACATAATTGTGGTGGGGAAAACTTTCGACGACCACCTGAAGAATCTGGAAGGAGTGTTCCAGCGGCTTCGCGGAGCTGGACTAAAGCTTAGTCTCAAGAAGTGCCACCTTTTCCAGAAGGAAGTGAATTATCTAGGCCATATTGTTAATGGGAATGGAATCGCCGTGGACCCAGTAAAGATTCAGGTCGTGAAGGACTGGCCAACTCCTAAGAATAAACACCAGATAAGGAGTTTTCTAGGCCTATGCACTTACTATCGGCGCTATGTTCCCGGATTTGCGGACATCGCTAAGCCGTTGACAAAACTCACCGAAGAAAGTCGTCCGTTTGAATGGGACCAACATTGCCAAATTAGTTTTGAACAACTCAAACAGTACTTGATAAGTGCTCCTATCCTAAGTTACCCTCTCCCAGAAGGCAAGTTCATCGTGGACACTGACGCTAGCAATGTTGGTATCGGTGGCGTACTGTCCCAGATACAAGAAGGGCAGGAGAAGGTGATTGGCTACTTCAGTAAAGTCCTGTCAAAGCCGGAACGAAATTATTGTGTCACTAGAAGGGAATTGCTAGCCGTGGTAAAGTCCGTACAACATTTCTACAAGTACTTATATGGCAGACACTTTCTCCTGAGGACGGACCATGCCGCTTTAAAATGGCTCCTCCGATTCAAGAATCCTGAAGGACAAGTCGCACGATGGATCGAACGACTTCAGGAATACGATTTTGAAATCCAGCATCGGGCCGGAACTAGCCACAGAAATGCCGATGCTTTGTCGAGAAGACCTTGTGCCGAAGACTGTAAGCACTGTAGTCGGCTGGAGGAGAAAGTGGCCACGACTGCGAGGACGGCCATCGTAGACGACAAATGGCAAGGTGAAGAATTGCGACGAGACCAGGAGAACGATCAGGATTTGAAATTGGTGCTGGAATGGAAAAGTAGGGAGGCAAGGCCTACTTGGGAAGAGATAGCACCGTGTGCACCATCCGTGAAATCGTACTGGGCGCAGTGGGACTCCATAGTGCTGGATCATGGTCTTCTGAAACGAACCATCGAGAACCAGGAAGGCACGGAACAGAAGACACAGTTACTGATCCCCAAGAATAGGGTGCCGGAAGTTCTGAGGGAACTTCACGATGGAACTTCGGGAGGGCATCTGGGAATCAAGAAGACTACGGAAAAGGTGCGCGAGCGATTCTACTGGGTGAACTGCAAGGAAGATGTAAAGGACTGGTGTAGGAAGTGCGTAGTCTGCGCAGCTAGTAACGGCCCCCACAGACGAGGCAAGGCTCCTATGAAACAGTATAACGTGGGAAGTCCTTTTGAGAGAGTTGCCATAGATGTAGCCGGCCCATTACCACAAACGAATAGTGGAAATAAGTACATCGTCGTGGTGATGGACTACTTTAGCAAGTGGGTTGAAGCATACGCCCTACCAAACCAAGAGGCGATAACTATTGCTGAAGTCCTTGTCCGAGAATGGATCAGTCGGTATGGCGCGCCCATGGAGCTGCATTCAGATCAAGGGAGGAACTTTGAATCGGCTTTATTCAAGAACGTGTGTACTCTGCTCGGCGTCCGGAAAACTAGAACCACTGCACTTCACCCGCAGTCAGACGGAATGGTGGAAAGATTCAACAGAACCATCAACCGACATTTGTCCAAGGTAGTCTCCGATCATCAGAGAGACTGGGACACGTACATTCCCCTTTTTCTACTGGCATACCGTTCGTCCGTTCATGAAACAACAGGAGAGACACCAGCAAAAGTGGTATTTGGGCGAGAGCCAAGACTGCCCTGCGATCTGAAATTTGGCGTGAGGCCTGGCGAAATCCCTGCCGACGAAGACTATGTGAGCGGTCTACGCAGAAAAATGGACGACATTCACAATCGAGTTCGTCACAACATACAGACATCCAGCGACCGAATGAAGGAGCATTATGACATTAACGCTCAGAATGGGGGATACGAACCTGGAGCGCTGGTCTGGCTTTATAATCCTCAAAGACGTCGAGGTCTATCGCCAAAACTGCAGACATCTTGGGAAGGTCCTTACAAAGTGATGAAACGGATCAACGATGTCATCTACCGCATCAGGAAGATTCCGCATGGCAAACCCAAGGTTATCCACTTCAACCGAATGGCTCCTTACAACGGAGAAGAAAATGAGGGGACAGTACAACGGACGCAAGGTTCCGAAGTAAATTTCGAAACCTTCATGTTTCATCACGCCACAGGAAGTAAGGCGCGATTCGGAGTGACCACAGAGAGACAGCAAGACCTTTTTCAAGTGTCACCAGAGTACAGTCTGGCCCACTGTGTGGCAGAAGACCTAAGGATGTCCAAGGGGATAGCCCAAGTCTTCCGGAAGAAATTTGGTCAGGTCGAGGAACTCCTAAGACAGCACCCCATGGTGGGCAAGAGCCTGCAGATCATCCACACGGAGGTGGAACGAAGACGACACGTGTACTACTTAGTCACCAAGAAGACATCAAGCGGTAAGCCTGACTATCGCAGTATTTGGAGAGCTTTATGGAGCCTGAAGAGACAGTTGGTGGAAGGCAAGGAGACGAAATTAGCCATTCCCAAGATAGGCTGCGGACTAGATGGGCTGGACTGGAGGGTCGTTCGCAGCATGATAGAAGTCATCTTCAACGGAACGGGAATTGAAGTTCTAGTCTGCAGTCACCACCCACAGGCAGCTGTTGGCAGTAGGAAAACCGTAGACTGCTATTTCTTCCAGACCGGATGTTGTAAAGAGGGACCAGCATGCCGATTTCGACATTTTCCTTCAAGGCTATCACAAGGAACGTTCCGAGACGAAACGTTTTTAAGAAGGGGGCAGTGTGACGTTTGCGGTCCCAGCCCGTCTGATGCGTCAACAACGACGCGCCTTAGACGAGAAGCTTCCATATCGCGTCAACGATGATCCGAGACTTTCTGTCGAAGGAGCGAGAATGTTCGCGAGAAACAACCCCGGCATATAAAAATGCACGCAGCCAAACGGGGGACAGTTCGACATTAATTAAGCAAGTGGCCAGTTCGAAATTGAAGTCGCGTTATAAATATTCGCTCGGCTGTTAACATAAATTACTTATTAGATTGTTAAATAAATTATTCTTAAGTTAGTGTTAATTAGTGGTACTTTTAAATAAATTAGATTATTAACTATTTCGTGTTTTGATTAAAATAAAAATAATAGAACCTTTAAAAATCGTTGCAATACATATACATTTTAAATTAGGGTCATATGAACGATAGGATCACAGAGAGTGCTTGAATCGCTCACAGGTCATTGAGATGATTCGTTCATTGTGAACGGATCGTTCATGAACGACACATCACCAACTTCGAGCTGGCCAGTTCATATGGCGGATTTCAACTTCATCCAGGTATTCATTTACTACCCACGCAATGCGACTGCGGGTTTTATTATTTATTATGCATTAGCATGCAGTCATTGCCAATAAATGGCGCAAAAGGTACAACATGGGATTCCAGTACTTCCCTTCCATTAATGAGCACTAATTCAGTACGAGCATCAATGGAAATGCCACCCCAGACCATAATGGAACCCCCATTGAAACTAAGCCGAGGTATAATACTCCATTGAGCAAACCTTTCACTACTTCTTCGCCACACCCTCTGGCGATCATTGAGGGACCTCAGACAAAATCGAGACTAATCTGTAAATGGAATCCGGTCCCAATCTGCAATGCCTCAATTTTGATATTCACGATCAAAGTGATTTTTTTTTTGCTAATTTTTCCAAGCCTTGTGCGATTTTCACGAAGAGCTTGCTCGAAATTTTTTTCCTTCCTCATCGAGGTGTTAACTTTATAGTTTTTCCGGTTTGTGCGATGTGCGTTTGTATTTTTTTTGTATTTTTCGTCGCGATGATTGTTGGTTTTTTTAAAAATTTATTTTTATAATTTTTGTTTGATGAAATCCGCGATAATTTTCCACAAGTCCGTTTTCTGGGAAAATGGTGTAATCTTTTCATTAAAATAAAATCAGTCGATTTCATGTCGGGTGTGTTTTATTGGTTGCTGAGTTTTTTTAATTTTTAGTGTTATATAATTTATGTAGAAGTGTGTATTTGTGTTAATTTTTTTTAAATTAATTTTCTTTTTTGTCATTAGAAAAAGGGAACGATCTCCCACGCCGCCGCCACCACCCGCGCCGGGGAGTGTGTCGTAGGTTTTTTGCTTACAAACACGCATTCTTGAAGTTTTTGTTCAAACCTACCGTCTAAATATTTTATCACAAACTCTTTTAAACGGACACTAAATGGCGCATAAACACTTAACGTTTCGCAGTCGTTCGACAGCTTAGTCAGAAGTGAAAAATATGTCCTAAAGTATAATCTAATTTCCACATTAATTTGATAAGAATTTTTAGAGTTACTTCAATTTCATATGAAAGAATTTTTCACTTCTGACGAAGCTGTCGAACGACTGCGAAACGTTAAGCGTTTATGCGCCATTTAGTGTCCGTTTAAAAGAGTTTGTGATACAATTTTCATCGGACAAGAACCAGCTTTAATTACTAAATATTTTAATTTGTTTTGCTAGTTTGTGGACAACAGGAATTTGGCACGAGTGCTTAGTGTGCCACGTATCAAAACCATCTATAAGCAAGGTGACCAGATAGTCTAATCAATTGTCGCCAGAAAATGGCGCTTCACTAGCCAGGAATCGCCAGTAGCGGGAAAGTAGTGTTTTATGAATTTCAATAAACTTGAAATACATTATACTTATACACTCCGCGACAACTAATTAACTTCATATTATTTTTCGGCGACACTTGATTTTTATAAGGTAGTTTTATCATTGCCGACTTATTAGATAAATACTACAGTATTTTGTCTAGTTTTATTCTGATTCTTCTTAAAATCAAGAACCAGTTATTAAAAACTTAACATGCAAATTAAAAAGTGTAAAAACTGACGTGAGATTAATCAGCTGTTGCAGAGTGTACAAGAAAAGATTAAGGAATTATGTACATACAATTATTTACAATTGGGAAATAAACTGACCACGGCACGAGTGAGGGGGTCACCGTAGACAAGTAATGCGTTTTGTTTACGTTTGATTTATTTGTGATAAGATGTTTAGTTAAACAACATTTAAGCGTACTTTTTGTAAAGAAAATTATCGTTATTGTTTTGCAAATTATTGTGAGTTTATTAGCAAGTAATATTCGGATTGATTTTTTCTGCAGACCACGGTGCTTCAGACTCTAACATCTATACTTTATTATCAACAGATTTAGGGGTTCTGCTTTTCGTATTTAAGCTTTTTGGGAAAGTTATATTTTCTAAAAGCAGTAATTATCATTTGGTAAGTGCCAACCATAATACTCTACACTACTTAAGCAAAGTACAACAAATTTGTAGGTTAGTGCGAGAACCTGCATTTTTCGTCGAAAACAATAAATAAGAATGCAATGCAATCGTTATTCTTTCTAGAATGGCAATTAAAAACACAACAGTTTGTGTTATGCACTGTTTTAGGAGGCACTTTTAAACAAAATTAACAGAAAGTGTAACACATACGGCTATAATCTAACGTAAATAAATACAAAACATTGATCATTAATCATATCGACATGGGTTCTCTGAAACGTCGCATGCGGCGGCCAGCGTGGACGGGGGAAATCACACGCTACTCGCGTCGGTCGCTATCATTTTCTAGCATAGCGACAGGAGCGGCTAAATATCGCAAGAAATACCAGCGTTGCCAGGTTGTATATTTTTAAATATATATGCAACCTACGACACAGATATCTTCTTCTTTATAAAATTTAATTGTAATTCTATTTTCTAGTCGAGACTAATTTTAAGTTTCGTTTTATTCTTGTAGAAACAATTTTCTTCACAATTACTTCTGTTGGATTAAAAAAAAACGCTGAAACTCATATTGTTAATGAGATGTACAGGGTATCCCATTTTCGATGGTATTCCATAGGTATCTTCGTTAATAATGCAAATAGAAAGAAACTGAGCACGCAATATTTTGTCAACTTTTTATGCTAATTTGAATGGCCAACTTAAAAATTTGCTGTTCCTTGCCATTTTCGCGGTACAGTTGAAAAACGAAAAATTCATCAAATTTTCAAACGCATATTTTTTTTTATTTTTAAAGGTATCGAAAAATCACAAAGGCATTTTTTATTGGACTTTTAACGTAGATCATGATTCTTTAATCAAATCGCATCAAAAGTTCATAATAACCGAGATATAACCACAACTAATGTTTCGAATACCATCGAAAATGGGACACCCTGTACATATGCGGTCAAAATAATAGCAGTAGAACGCCAAGATAGTTAATTATGAAATACAATGCCCCCCCCCCCCCTCATCGGTAAGTAATTTTCATGTTAAGAAAATTTGTGTGAAATTAATTTTGAAATTCTTTTTCTAGCTCTAAGAGAAGACTCACGTTAAGTGTGATGCGGGAGGGAGGATCCCTGTCCTAAGTTTTTTTATTTACGAAGTATACGCCCCCCCCCCCCTCGCCGGTAAGTATTTTTCATATTGAGAAAATTTGTGTGGAATTTATTTTGAAATTCTTTTTCTAGTCCTATTCTATGCGGGGGGGGCACCCCTGACATAAGTTTCTTTTATTTAAGAAGCAAACGCCCCTCCCTCATCGGCAAGTGTTTTTTATATTAAGAAAATTTGTGTGAAATTAATTTTGAAATTCTTTTTCTAGCCCGAAGAGAAGGCTCACGCTAAGTGTGATGCGGGAGGGGGAACCCTTGCCATAAGTTTTTTTATTTACAAAGTATATGACCCCCCTCGCCGGTAAGTATTTTTCATATATTGAGAAAATTTGTGTTAAATTAATTTAGAAATTCTTTTTCTAGCCCTAAGAGAAGGTTCACGCTAAGTGTGATGCGGTAGGGGGACCCCTGCCGTAAGTTTTTTTTTTATTTACGAAGTTTACGGCCCCCCTCACCGGTAAGTATTTTTCATATTGAGAAAATTTGTGTGGAATTAATTTTGAAATTCTTTTTCTAGCCCTAAGAGAAGGCTCACGCTAACTGTGATGCGGGAGGGGGGACCCTTGCCATAAGTTTTTTTATTTACAAAGTATATGACCCCCTCGCCGGTAAGTATTTTTCATATACTGAGAAAATTTGTGTTAAATTAATTTTGAAATTCTTTTTCTAGCCCTAAAAGGAAGGCTCACGTTAAGTGTGATGCGGGAGGGGGGACCCCTGCCGTAAGTTTTTTTATTTACGAAGTATACGCCCCCCCTCATCGGTAAGTATTTTTCACATTGAAAAAATTCATTTGAAATTAATTTTGCATATGTGTTTGCGTTTTTCCACTTTATATGGGGTATGTATTTTTTTTTAATTAATTTTTTTTTCATCAGAAAGACACTGGCGAGATCTTGCCCAGCATATGGAGACGGAAACGCAGGCAAGTGTTCGAATGTTTGTGTTTTACTTATACAGTGTGTATGTTTCTTCCTTCTGCCCGCAAGTCGAGGTTCTCTCTACTCGGTGTAGCAGAGAATTCAATCTGCGACCTCAAATTACGCCAATTTGTGGCTCCCCGGAGGCGTACTCTAACGAACAGGAGGCATGTTCAGTTCAGATCTCGGATAATTCGAAAGAAACCAACTCCGATGGAACGAGCGATAAACAAAGTAAAGGTAAATAAAAATAGATCAAGACACATCACCAACGAGTTAAGAATAAACAGGAGAGAGTCGTATTAATAGTAGTTTCTTGTCCAAAGTGGTGACTAAATGTTACCAATTTGTGGTAACAGTAGTTTCCTGTCCATAGTGGTAACTTTTAGTTACCACTATGGAAACTACTGTTAATATGACTCTCCAGTTTGAACGTCCAAAAATCAACAGTTCACCATTGTTTATAACATACTTACTACAGTAAATTTAACTATATACGCTCGGTGAAATGTCAATTGTATTCCAAACACTGGAGCTCTATGATTAAAAGCATTTGAAAGCAACTTGCATACATTACGCTTGCTACGCCACTGAACAACTACAAATTTCCTAACTAACCTAAAAATCATTCACTTTTTAACTGAAGTCTTAAATAACCTATCAATGTATCGTTTGCGTGTGAGAGTAAAAGAGTGTTTTTTTTTTCGATTCAACTTTGAATTAGTCAAACTTATCGTGACGTTCCTTTAGCACGTTGTACGGGGCAGTTTCACGTTGTACGGGGCAGTTTCACGTTGTAAGAGGCAGTTTCACGTTATACGAAACAAATACACGTTATGCGAGGCAAATTGTAGCAGGAGATAGGTAGTTAACAGAAAAGCCGTACGAGAGTCATCTAGTTCTACTACCATCAAACACCGCGAAAGCTTAGACGTGCATGTAGGATCAAAGCCCTCTCTCGAGACTTCGATGTAAATGTCGTGATTTATGGCATCAGACGACCGGACTTAACGGGTATCGAGCGGTATCGTACACTATTCATTCCTTACTTCGGTTAATCATCAATTACGCTGCATAATGAGTAGTTAAGGGCTTGAAAATTTTGTAATTGTATATTTCAAGTCACGGTTCCTTAAGAACATGTCATAATTTGCATAAAGAAAATTAATAAACGCCTCCTACTGTCAAACTGACAGGTGCTTATAACTTGTACATAACCTTTGTAAAGCAAATAGGATATCCTTGCCGGTGTTTACGTGTTACATTTGCTCCGTGAATTTTAATTTTATTTCGATCTAAAGCGATTAAAGTACATTTTCGTAATTTTCATTTAAAACGATCAATAAACTTAATGTCGTGAATTGTCATACTTTTTGTAGATCTCGTTATATATAGGCTGACTGATAATTTCGATATATACAGGATGACTGATAAAAATATTTTTTTTAAACGCGAAATTTCAAACTTGAGGGTTACTTATTTGCTACATTCACGTGTGCAGTCCTAACGGTAACACGTATTACTTATAATAAATATAAGCTAGATGGCGCCCCTCTCTTAATTAACAACTAGATAACGAGTTACCGACGATCCTATTGTGTAGCCCACACCCATCTCCACTGAGCTGGGCGTAATTTCAGGTAGGTTGTTCACCAAAGGGGTTTACCCCAATTTTCGCAATCTATTCAAGGTCGACTATTTTGATATACTTAGATAGGTAGCAATATTCCCGAAACTGACCTACCGCAAAGTGGTAACTTCCGTCATATGTAATCGCATCCTCCCACTGCCGTGATTTCCCTGATGTTAATTCTTTCCTCGTTGCACAACACACGTTTTTTTCTGCATTAAAATCCGCTAGATGGCTGTTGCGTCTCAAAATTTTGCTCTGGCCGTAACCATCAAAATAATGCAAATAATAATTGTATACGTTTTTTGTTTTCTTTTTTATCTATGGCTATCGTCTATTGACTTTGTCTCCATACCATTTCGTTTTATTTCTTTTTGTGAATGTAAGTTTGAGACGTTCCCTTGTTTATTAATTTAATTTGATTTTTTTTTATTAGAGTAAAGATGTGAGGAGGGAAGAAGAGCGCACGCGAGGTCGCTCTCGCAGTCGGGAGCGCTTTCGATCCCGGGAGTGTCCCTATCGTGAGTTGTTTTGATAATGTAATATCATCAAAAATAATTTTGCAATTTTTTTTTAATTTTACTTTGTCAATAAAATTTGTAAGTTTGGTTTGTTAGTTTTTATTTTTATTTGAATAGTTTTCATATTTTTCAAACATTACTGTGTACATTTTTTTAATTATAGAAGTTTTTCCAAATTTTGTTGTTTTTAAGAACAAACATTTGAAAGAAAGATACGGACGGGGAACATCGTTGTTATTTCTGCAAACATTCAGATAAAGTACCAATAATTATGCATTTATCACGTTATGAACAAATGGATTTTCATAGTCGGTGAAAGGCGAGAAAACCGTACAAATTAAATTAGTTCATTAGTACATTGCATACACTCAGTATAAGTGAATATTGCGACAATAGTGAATCTCGTTTCTATTTCGTAAATTGAGAGCTTTAGAAACGGTAGGTATTGTTTCTAGAATTTTTTTACATCAAACTTGCGTATTGAACAGATTTGAAAAAAAAATAGATTTTGCCAGAACATACAAAGATTGTACAGTTCAAAAAAACTTGGACTTAGTGTCACCCTGTATATTTCAAGCTTCACTGCCTTATGTTTTAAACTGTAGCTTAATGAGTTACTCTGGTAATTTTCGTCCTCTACAGTTTTGAGGTTAGGTAACACCGATAAACTATAAGAAATTTACCGTGTCGAAGCAAATGAAGGTCGTACGTTTCGAAAATACTTGAACATCGTGTCACCCTATATATTTCAAGCTTATGTTTTCAAACTGTAACTTAATAGGTTATGTTTAGGGTTTTTTAAGAGCCTTAAAGCCGCGACCGCCATATCATAATTATGACGTCGATCTTCTCAGTTGTTTCTAGTAATTTTTGTCGTTTACAGTTTTGAGGTTAGATAATATAGGTAAACCATGAAACCATTATAATTAAAGAACGAAGACCGTTTAGAAACGAGCGAAGATCGTACGACTCGGAAATACTCGTGTCACACTGTATAAATTAAACTGCATTTTTTTTAATTGTAGTTTTTTGTGAATTACCTACCTCCTACAATAGGAAATTGAAGTATTAGTGTAAGTAGGTTATCTAGTGTAGATAACACAGATAATTGATAAATAATTCTTCGAAGCTACACGTTTGTTTTATTATAGAAAACAAATCCGTCAAAATCAGCATGGCCAGCAGCAGTTACAGGAAACGTTCAGGAACGTTGGCCGCCATTTTATCAGGTTGAAATGTGATTATTACTGAAACAAATAAATGAAGTTACATTGTTTAATTTCTTTCGCCAAATATTTCGCCCAAGAACTCATCAGTTCCATAGACACAAAATTCATGCTTTAAAAGAACATTTTAAAAGGCACAATCAAAATTTGGATTGATTCGGCCTTTACTTGATGAAAATTCATTATCACACTTAATGAAAACACTAAAATAGCGAATTTTAATCTGCGTTAATTTACTTACTGAAGGATAATTTATACCACTGCCACAATTATCCTATACTAAGAAACTGAGTTGGCAAATCTAAAAATATTTGAAGGGTTCATTATGCAGTGACACGGACTTATTTTTAACAGCGGTGGTTTGTGTAAAATATTTTTCTGTGTAAAACTAGGGATTTGAAAAATCTAAAACTTAATTAGACGGAAAAAGAAGAAAATGTACAAAACAATCAACAAGTTATCTAAATTACATATTTACAAATGTTCAATTACGAAATAAATTTAAGAACGGTGAATTATTTAATTCTGTTTGGTCATTTATTAAATAATTAGTTTTTAGGTTTATTAAACCAAAGTTTATTAAAAGTTTATTAGACCAAACAGAATTAAATAATTCACCGTTCTTAAATTTATTTCGTAATTGAACATTTGTAAATATGTAATTTAGATAACTTGTTGATTGTTTTGTACATTTTCTTCTTTTTCCGTCTAATTAAGTTTTAGATTTTTCAAATCCCTAGTTTTACACAGAAAAATATTTTACACAAACCACCGCTGTTAAAAATAAGTCCGTGTCATTGCATAATGAACCCTTGAAATATTTTTAGATTTGCCAACTCAGTTTCTTAGTATAGGATAATTGTGGCAGTGGGTATAAGTTATCCTTCAGTAAGTAAATTAACGCAGATTCCAATACACATCTGACAAAGACACTGTGTGGCGAAACAATTGTCATGTTTCAAAACTAATAAAATTTGTGAAAATTCGCTATTTTAGTGTTTTCATTAGGCACGAACAAATTTGGTGAATAAAATAAAAGTGCTTCGAAAACTTAATGGCGCTAACTGTCGATCAGTTTATACAATAAACCGACGCAAAATTTTTCGTAGAAGATAAATGTTTCCGTTCGAAATTTAGTGGCGCCATCTATCAATCAGTAGCTTAAAGTACTAGCAATTTTATAGGTTTCGGTAAGGTCGCTAAAACGTGCGCGCTTATATATAGAATGTAAACTCCAAGATTTTATTGTCCCAAAGGTAGATCTTTCCCCGCGGGACCTTCCCTCCCCCTCATTTACTATCATTATCAAAAGAACGTCAAATTGAAACTGAAACTTTACATAGTAAAAACTTCATGCATGTAATGGGTCAAAGTGTGCGTGGACACGTTTTCCAGTTAATTTATATGGAATATATCTATATTTATAATTTATACAGTGTGTCCCAAAAAGTTTTATACAAATGGAGAAAAAGTTTATCTTACATTTCACAAAAAAAACTATTCTTTATAAAAAGCTCTGCATGACTTGTAGATCCATAATCAGGTACAAAATTTTTTAAAAATTGGCTGGAACACAGGGAAAATAAAAAATAATTATTTAGACGGAGAGCAAAATACGTTCAAACTGTAGTGGAGAAGCAAAATGTTCATTGAAATTGTGATTAAATAACAAAAAATTATGCACACTTGTAGATTATTGATATTCCCAGATAAAAATTGATAAAGAAGGTTATCAATGTTTTATAAAAATAAATTATCTAACAATTGCTGAGGTGTTTATTTTTTAATTTTTATCTGGGAATATCAATAATCTACAAGTGTGCATAATTTTTTGCTATTTAATCACAATTTCAATGAAAATTTTGCTTCTCCACTACAGTTTGAACGTATTTTGCTCTCCGTCCAAATCATTATTTTTTATTTTCCTTGTATTCCAGCCAATTTTTTTAAAATTTTGTACCTGAATATGGATCTACAAGTCATGCAGAGCTTTTTATAAAGAATAGTTTTTTTTGTGAAATGTAAGATAAACTTTTTCTCCATTTGTATAAAACTTTTTGAGACACACTGTATAAATTACCTAGGTTGAAAATCAATTTTCTTATTTATATATTATTGATTATTACTTTTTGATTTGTCTTGCATGAATGCTGGACCCTCTTAACCGTTTTATTCATTAATTTTAAGTAATTGTTTATCTTAGATAATAAGTCGTAATTTTTACAATATTCCGAAACCTCAGTAATGTTATTATTAATTTCTGTGTGTACTGTTTGTAAATTATTATTTCTTTTTAAAGTTTTTAAAGGCATTTGAATTTTCTCTTTGTCTTAATTATTGAGAACTTCATTACTTGTGGATACCTATACCTTTTTTGTTAATAATACCTACTTTATGTATGTGTTTACATACAATAGCATGTATTAAATAATCTGTGTATGTACAAGAATATACGTGCACGCAACATTCACATATAACACATTTCAATTTACATTCATGGCTGCTACTCAAATTAATTTTTTTCACAGTATAATTACTTTCATCAGAATTAATAGTCCAATTAGTAACTTCTTGTACAACACTTTCTTGTTCTGCAGCATCATCAGTTGTGATATACATACTGTCGCAGATAGTAGCAGTTTTCAATCCGGAACATAGGATGTTAGCATGATTATCTTCGATAATGCCATATTTGATTAAAATTGTATTAAACACATTGCTATGGAAACGACTGCAAACTGAATTAGAAGTTTCACTTACATTAGTAAAAAAACGTTAAAATCACTGCCAAAATGTAACGTCTTGTTTAACATTATGATCGACATCTAAATGGCGTTCTAAATTTTCATTTTCTAATTTTTCAAATTTTGTAAATGTAAAATCACAATTAGTTTCTAAACTTTTTATTTTGCTGACATTTTCCACAATGTTATTTTTGTTTAAATATTAAAAATTAGTTATATTTGACTTATACAAGAAGCCACAAACATGACAAATAAAAGTATTTTCATTCATTGCAGTATTTCTTTCTCCAGCTTTAAGCTAAAACGTTCTTTTGGTTCACCGGCTCAATAGTACCGTTTAATATGAATCACACGACTATTATTGAAACTGCATTCCTAAGTTTGAATTCAAAAATTTGAATTACTTTGCCTTATTCTAATTGGCTAGAGCGTGGTATACGCTTCTGATTGGTAATTTGACCTATCCTTATTCTGATTGGCTGTAGGTGGATCTGCAGCCAGACGCTCGTCTACTCCTCGTTTGAGGTTCGAACCCGTGACCACTAGATTGCTATCCATCATGGTCTGTAAACTATTACGGTTGCCTCATTCGTCCTGTAACCAACAGCAACACAACGTCACCGATAGACCTTACTCACCATTTCTATGGTTACTAAAGTTAAAGTCATAAGTTGCCTGGTAAATTTCAGTCAGTGATAATAATAAATACGGTAAAATGTCACTCACGATCAGATGGGCAATTTAAATCTTTTTACGGCCCTTTTTTATACGAATAATCGATGTTAGATTGATTTTTGCATTATTGTCACATCAATATTAACGGTGTACGATGAAAATATTTTTGCGTTTACTGTTAATACAAGTTCAGATTGCACACCAGATTCCAGGAATTTTCTCTAACTGTCAGAAGATTTGTATTAAAACGAATTTTTAAACCATATTACTATTTATTTTTTATTAATGAGAGTAAAGACTATTCTACAATTGTCCGGGACTGAGAACGTAAACAGTAAAGATAACGATAAAATATTGTCAAATATGACTAGTTGCATCAAACATTTATGCTCAACTTAACTTTATGCGTCACTTTAGACTTAAAATATGACTTACACAATGTTGGCTAGTCTCAAATTTAAGCTCAGCTTAAGAGTTTGGTGCAACTGAGCATTCAAATACTTCACCTTCAACACAGGTATGATTTTTAGTGTCACTTTCCTTTTGACAACTGATCAAAACTGCATTTAACTTCAATAAGCAGGCTTTGACTGGTCTATAGCTGACGTCACAAACTACCGACATGAGGTAACCGTTATAGTCATAGATCACATACATAGTTTACGGACCGTGGCTATCCGTAGCCTCAACCGCCTCGAACATCTTGTACTTACGTGTGCGTGTTTTAAAACTGTACACATGATAATATTTTCAATAATTTTTAGAAATTCCTTATTTATTGACAATAATTTAAAAAGGCGTTCACTATTGAACGTAGATTAGGGTTATCTGTCAGCGGTCATCGTCTGTGATCATGTTTTTATCTGTGAAATGTCCGACCCACCAATGAGTGGCCTTTTTAAGATGTCTTTCCTTTATATTACCTTAATAAATTTTAAAAACGAGAAAGAAACTTACAAGAACAAATATAAGCAGCAGCAGTTGTCATCAAATTGATAAAAACTGATGTGAGTCATAGAGTACCTCGTCATCGTTTGTATACATGCTTTATCCGTTGATTCATTTGACGGTTTGAGTTTGTGTTTCACTATCTTGTATTCTTATTTACGTGCAAATCTACTTTCAAACTTTAAATTACTCAGTACACACTTACATAGTTAGGTAGGTCAGATTCGGTTGACATTTGCTTGACAGCGATTGAAAACACATGGTAATTAGTTCTAAAAAAGAATAGTAACACATTCATTCTGTTGGTAGGCATAGAATCGAAAATTACTCTAAAAGTGTGCTTCGAAACCCCATCGACCAGAGGTTAAGTGTTACCGTTGTATTTACAGTAAATACTTCAATCAACGGTGTTACTTTGTTATCTGTCAATAAATCATCTGTAATATGCTTCTCCTGAAATGACAGAAAAGTTGCACTGAAACGCTTGCACTACCTTCGAAGTCAGTTCCAAAATTCTTGCACTGAGTGCAAAACTGGTGCGCACTAACATTTCAATCGAACATAAAACACGAAGAAAGTTTGAACTGAAATCACAATCGAATACGAAATCTAAACTCAGTGCGCACTGAGTGCAATCAGTGCAGTTCAATCGAAAACGCTATAAATAATATAATAGTAGTGGTGCCGGTGAGTTACGACTTAACTAGTCTACGATCTGTCCAATCTGATCTAATTACTCTATGATTTTAAGCAAACGTCAAAGAAAACTTTGACCAGGGGAATGCCAGGGGGTATGATCTTCAATGGCCAAGGTGGTGATGTTATGAAACTCTGGTGTTTGTACTCTGTTCATTTGTTTTAAACTAAAACGAACCGCAATCTCACGGTCTGATTGAATGATTTGCCGGTAGATGACACTGACACTGCTACAGAAACCTGTAATACCTACTGTAATAAACGTCAAAAGAAACTTCAAATCAAATTTATTCTTGGTCGTAATTGTGCGTAATCAAACTGTAATCAAGCATAGACAAATATAAGACATCCCATAGGGATTACGGAATTGGCAACGTGAATATAGTTGGGCGTACCCACAAGGGGGGCGCTGATGATGGTGTTTTCAGACGAAAATAATCGACTTATAGAAAATAGGTGTCACTGCAATACCTGTGTCTGAATATCCTGACTAATGTGAGATGTCGACATCTGTAATGCATATGTGTAATGCTGGATGCATATTTTCTAAATTTTATTAAAGTATGTAATGTGTAAAGGCAAGCGTTCACAGGCTCGCATCGCACGCGTCGCACGCATCGCATAAATGATCTTTTCTATAGTTTTATATGACGCTGCGTTAACTAGGCCGCATAGCAGCGATCGCATTACTGAAAATGCGACTAGCATTCTCGAGAGAGCAACTTCTGCGATTCTTGCGATTCGTGCGGCTGACGTCATTTACAAATTCGGACTAGTGCAAGCTGTCAGTTGAATCGAATCATAGGTTTTATTAGGGTGATATTATAAATTTTAAGTAGGGAACCAATTATAATAATGTCTTCCTTGGTATCACTCATTGTTTATTAAATATTGTTCTTAGTTTTCTTTCACACTGCGTAACGTATGTACGCTGTCACGAAAAATGCTGGTAGTGCGAATGATGCGATGCTTGTATGTTAACGCGCACGCCAAATGCTATGCGATTCTTGCGATGCGTGCGACGCGTGCGATGCGAGCCTGTGAACGCTTGCCTTAAGTGTCATGTTAGTTAATTGTAACATACTTAGATGAAACCTAGAAACAACATTTTCCGGTAATACTCATCTTTAGTACGCAATAGCATTGTGCATGTATTAAATTAAAAAAATTACTTCGTCGAAATTGAATATTGTTCGTAATATTCTGTCTCGTACCCCAATGCCGAGAATTTCTAAATCTAATTATACATATTGTCTATAAATGTAAATATTTCTAAATAATTCGTAATTCTCTACTAAAGTGGAATTACTTTTTTGTATCATTTTTCGGCTGAAAAAACTAACTTATGGCGGTTTTCAAAAATGTTTCTGTTAGTGTAATATAACTATTTGCTTATTTATTAATGGAATTTCAGAACACGATCTCTATTACTAATACATTAATGTAGTTTTAAAAATTAATGCGTTCGATTTTTTATTAATGCCAGAAGAGACAATTACGTAGTTAACACATTTGTGGTAGGCAGTTAAAAGGACAAAAGTCACATTTTCTGCAAACCGGAGTTATGGACTTGAATGTATTCAAAAATAAAATTTGTGAATAAATTCGTCCAACATAAGGGTTTAACTATAGTTATTCATTATAGTATTTCACATTCGGGCGATCAAAATGGACGAAATATTCACAAATTTCATTTTTGAATTCATTTACGTACATAACTCCGTTTTACAGAAAATGTGACCTATGCTCTTTTGACTTTCTATCACAGACATCATCAGGGATGTAAACTGGTAAAATTCCATTTAAATTACCAAATAAAAAACAAAATGTACAGTTGCGGACAGAAAATTTCGGACATTTTTTTTGACGTCTCTCCGAAATACCAAAAATTCTGTTACATAACTACGTTTCCTGACATTGACAGCCAATAATTATGATTTTATCAAAGCAGTAGCTATCTTTCGTATAAGGTAAGTTCATAATTTACAACCCACAAATTACATTTCCTAAAATACTGGTTTGCTTTTGAATGAAGAAATTTCTAAAGCTTCTTTTGGAATTGAAAATATTTAAATATACAGGTTGAGTCTAATCAAACGCCTACGCGAATAGCGTCGGTGTTTATTGTCGAATTTGAGCGGTCAAAAAATCAAATGAAATGGCAGAAAAAACTACAAAATACCATACCTTGCGTTTTTAATACATTTAAGACAGCTGCATAACAGCTGTTAACTTTTGTTTTTTAAATGCAATGGTATGGTTATTGTAATAAATTTCGAAAGAACGTTTTTTTTTGCGTTCAATGATGTGCTGCAACAAACACTTATTTTTCAAAACAATAGAAAAAAAAAACAAAAAGGAATTTGAAAGTTATCGTCATTTTTTTGCCTATGAGGAAGTACTTATAGATACTCCACTATTTACCGTAAAACATGTATCATTAGCAGACTTAAGTAACTCGTACACATGATGAGTGGAAGGGAGTAGTCGGGATGGGCGGTTACGGCCTTCATACATTTTTGCGTCATGAGCTACGCGTATTGGTGTGGGGGATGATTTGATTTGTATGTGTTCTATCTGTCGTTCAGTCTTCAATTATCTGTGGTATTCAACGCATCTTCAATTGATCGTAATAAGATTAACAAGCTTGATAATTATCAACAAATAAACTTAATGAAATATTCCCAAATTGCATCTTACTTTACTTTCGCACCGGTGACCAGTTGCGATGTTGAACGCAGCTTTTCTGTCTTTAAAGATATTTTAAAATCAAAACGGGCGAGGTTTACGGAAGAAAATTTAGAAAAATATGTAATTGTAAACGCCTATGTAGACTGTAGAATAATTCGCCGCTACATATGCGAAGTTTCCGAATATTTTATTTCCCCTCCGAGATCGGCCACCCTACTGCGAAAGAAGGGGAACAGTTCAGTTGTCCAGTGTTTTAATGGAATTGGTTATACGCGTTACTATTAAGAACTTTAGTTGCGCCATTGGAGAAATATGTACGAGTTACTTAAGTCTGATCATTAGAGAGTTTTAGCAATTTTTACGATCTGGATAACGTGTACGCTAAATGCTACAAAACTATTAATGCGCATGCTCACAAATATATGAGCAAGCGCGTTAGTCTTTTTACAGCATTTAGCGTAAACGTTATCCATATCGTAAAAATTGCTAAAACTCTCTCTTTATTGTTCACCAACTGTTTATTACGACATTTCATGTAAATAATTAATTTATTTCTTTTTATTGTTTTCTATTGTTTTGAAAAATAAGTGTTTGTTGCAGCACATCATTGATCGCAGAAAAAAAAGTTCTTTCGATATTGATTACAGTAATCATATCATTGCATTTAAAGATTTAAAAAACAAAAGTTAACAGCTGAGTTTTTTCTGCCATTTTGTTTGATTTTTTGACCGCTCAAATACGACAATAAGCACCGACGCTATTCGCGTAGGCGTTTTTTTTTTTTGGACTCAACCTGTATATAGTGAGATTATTATAATAGGAAATTTTGAGTCTCTATCTTGCGTAAATAATTCGTAAAAATTTAGTGATCTGTAACCAATTTCCATATGATGCCGATGGAAGGGTTTTTACGAATGGCAAAGGAATTAACTAAAATCTACAAAAAGTTGTAGGAAGCTTCTGTTGATTTTTGTTAACTTTTAAGCACTTGTTGCAGTTTGATTTGTTTAAATTAAAGATTCTGAATTAATCTCGTTTTTTCTAACGTTTATATTAAAAAAAAATTCTAAAGATTTTGTACATAGTTACATAATTATAAATATGATTTTTAAATAACAACACATTTAATAACAAATTTTTGAAATGATTCTTTAACATACACCGCCCCTTGAAGAGTCCATGTTCTTCAACCGCTTTGTTGTCGTGTTTAGAGTACTGGATCGGTTGGTAACACACATATTTTGTTGACAGATCTTTTGGCTGTAAAGTTTGAAAATTTGATTGTCACAACACGAACTATTCCATCGCTGCCTGGATGCAATTGTACTATGCGTCCAATTCGCCACTGTTGAGAAAAAGTCTTTTTGACAATTACAATAGCATCTTCTTTTAATAAAGTTGACGAATTTCTTTGCCATTTTGTACGTTGTTGTAGTTTAGTAATCACTTCAGTTTGCCATCGTTTCCAAAAATGTTGCATTAATTTTTGTAAATGCTGGTATTTATTAAGTTTGGATTCATTAATATCAGTAAAGTCCTGATCTGGTAAAGATGTTAATGGCTTTCCGATTAAAAAATGTGCAGGGGTCAATGGTTCTAAATCTGACGGATTATCTGACAAAGGTGATAAAGGTCTTGAATTTAAAATAGCTTCGATTTGAGTTAGAACAGTATAGAATTGTTCAAATGTTAATGATGTGTTGGCTAAAATTCTTTTTAAATGAAATTTTGTGGATTTTACTCCCGATTCCCAAAGTCCACCAAAATGTGGAGCATGTGGAGGATTAAAATGCCATTTGTATTATCATTTGCGGTAAAATCAATGATTGACTGTTTGTTAGCTTCAAAAAACTTACGAAGTTCTGAATGAGCACCAACAAAGTTGGAACCGTTATCTGAATTGATTTGATAAGGTTTACCTCTTCTGGAGATAAATCGTTTGAAACATGCAATAAAACAAGCTGAACTAAGATCATTAACTAATTCAAGGTGAATGGCTTTGGTTGCATAACAAATGAAAAGTGCGATATAACATTTAATTAATTTAGGATTTCTTGTTATCCTATCTTTTAAAAGAAATGGTCCTGCGTAGTCAACGCCAGTAATATGAAATGGCACAAGAGACTTTAATCGACTTGCGGACAAGTTACCCATTATGAGATTGTTATGAATAGTCTTATATTTTGTACAAATGATGCATTCATGCACTACCCTTTTTGCTAAACTTTTTCCGGCAATGGGCCAATATGTATTTCGTATTAAAGAAATTAACATTTGAGGTCCACAGTGGAATGCTTTTAAATGTTCGTGTCTCATAATGAGAAGTGTCAATTTATGTTTTGAGTGTAAAATTATTGGATGTTTTTTACTGTACGAATAATCTGAATGATGTAATCTTCCACCCACTCTTAAAATACCTTTCTCATCTAAAAAAGGATTGAGAGAAGGAATTTTGCTAGTATGAGTAACAGAATTACTTTTTTGTAAACTATCGATTTCTGGAGAAAAATATTCCCTTTGAGCTATTTTAATCAATTGATACAATGAGTGTTGTAAATCAGAAACCGATAGTGGTAAAAAATTTCTATTTATTGGTGTTTGTGTCATATTGTTTTTGAATCTAAAGCAATAAGCAATAACTCTTATGAGTTTATTAAATGACGAAAATCTGTTAAATATATAAGAACATTGAAGATCATCATTTAAAATATTTAAATTATTGATTGTGAATTTAAAACTATTTTTTGTTTCAAGTAGGTCTTCATTTTTGAAAGATATGTTAGGTTGTGACTGCCAATTACTATCATCTAATAATAACCATGATGGTCCATAATACCACCACAAATTAGAATTAATAAGTTCTGATGGATTCATACCACGTGAAATAATATCTGCTGGATTGTTTTGAGAATTAACATGATACCAATTTGATTGTTCTGAATTATTTTGAATATCTGTTACTCTGTTTGCAACAAATGTAGTTCTTAAATAAGATGGAGATTTAATCCACTGTAATACAATGGTAGAATCACACCAATATGTTAATTTATGAATTTTTATGAATATGTTTTTGTATACCTTCTTTGTTAACTGAACAGCAAGAACAGCAGCACATAGTTCAAGCCTTGGTAAAGAAATTTTATGCAACGGCGCTACACGTGACTTTGCACATACTAAGTGAGAAGATATGGTCCCATCAGAAGTTTTGGATCTAAGGTATATTACCGCGCCGTAAGCTTTTTCACTTGCATCACAAAATGTATGTATTTCGTTTACAATAGATTGTTGCAAAACAATGTGTCTATTTACCTTTAGTGAATTTAAATTATAAAATTGAATCTTAAGTTGATTCCATCTTGAATGAAGATTTTGAGGTATGCTTTCATCCCAGCTTAATTTAAGTTGCCATAACTCTTGTAATTTTGCTATGACTACTATTGGTCCTAAAATTCCCAATGGATCAAAAATTTGAGAAATTTCAGAAAGAATAGTGCGTTTTGTAATTTTTTGATGTTTCACTTGTGTTGAAAATGTAAATTGAAAAGTATCTGAAAAAGCGTTCCAAATTACACCAAGTGTTTTTGCATTTTCATATTCTCCTAATTGTAAAACGTTAAATTCAATGTTTTTGTGTGCTATTTGTTTTAAAACTTTCGAAGAATTAGACAAATATTTTCTTAATTCCAGTTTTGCACTACCTAATATTATTTCCAATTCTTTTTGAATGTTGATTACTTCTTCAACAGATTCTCCACCGGTTAATAAATCATCAATATAAAAGCAATTAGCAATGATTTTACTGGTTTTGGGAAACTTTGTTTTGTTTTCTTCAGCTAATCTCATAAGACACTTTGTAGCAAGATAAGGGGCTGAACTTGTTCCGTAAGTGACTGTGTTTAATTGATAAGTTTTGATATCATCTTTAGTATCATCGCACCATAAAATTAACTGAAAGGATCGATGTTCATGTGAAATTAATATTTGTCGATACATTTGCATAATGTCTGCTGTCAAAGCAATAGAATATTGCCTGAAATTTATAAGAATAGAAAATAAATCTCTTTGTACAGTAGGTCCTACCATCAAAATATCGTTTAAAGATTTGTTACTTTGACTTTTAGCTGATGCATCAAAAACAACTCGGACTTTAGTAGTCAAACTTGTAGTTTTAATTACGGGATGATGAGGTAAATAAAATGTATGTGTTTTGAAGTCATTTGGATTTACTTTTGTCATATGTCCTAATTCTTCGTAATCATTCATAAACTTTTGATATTCTTTTTTTAATTGAGAGTTTTTATTAAGTTTGTTTTCTAATTTAACAAATCTGTTTAGAGCCATTAACCTTGATTCGCCTAATTCAGAAGGCTGTGAATTAAATGGTAATGATACTATGAACCTGCCATTAGCATCTCGTTTTGTATTTAATAAAAAGTGATTCTCACATTGTTGTTCTTCTGAACTATATTTTGGTTGTGAAATTAATGGTTCTTCAAGCTGCCAAAATTTCATGATATCTTGATGCAAATCTGAATGTAAAGCTAAAGTGATGTCTTCCGGTATGTTTAACATTTCAGAAGGAAATGTCATAGAAGGAATGTTTCCAGTTAGTTTGGGAACTACTAAGCATGGTAGTGTTAAAGTGAATTCAGTGTTTTGTGATTTAATGATAACATTAGTGCGTGTTTTGCATTTAGAAGAAGCACCATTGATACCAAAAATATCAATATTTGCAATCTGTGTTTTGAGTTGTAATTTCTTACAAAAATCCTCTGTGATAAAATTTGTTTGCGAACCTGAGTCCAATAAACACTGCGCTGTAACATATTCATTGGAAGAATTTTTTACTTGAATTAATGCGGTGGAAAGTAATATCTGATTATATTTACGAGACATGCATTGATTGACAATTGTATTTGTTGGGACTTCTGTCACCTTGACAGAAGAATCTTGTTTGACATTTCTTGTTAATGAATTGTTTGATGATGATGTTTGTTGGTTTGTTGAACTTTGTAAATGAAGCAAAGTGTTATGAAATTGATGGCAAATTTTGCAACTATAAGTTGATTTACAATCTGAAGTTTTATGATTATGTGAAAGAAAAGCTGAGTCTACTAGCAAGAATATTCTTGCTTGCTTAAACTAACCTAGCAACAGCATGGAGAAGTTTTCTGCTTTTATGATTATCTCTTAGGATTATCTCTTAAACAGTTTTTACACAACTTAGTTTGTTTTGCAAATTCATATCTAGCTTTAGTATCAATTGAAAGATACTTCTTGCAAAAATATATTTGATGACCTTTTGAGTTACAATAATGGCATTTGCGATTAGTAGTCGTCACATGTGTATGAGTTTTTTGTGTAAAGTGAGAATTAGAATTATATTTATTAGGCCCAGTTGTACAATTCGAGTTTAACGTTAAACCAAGCTCACAAGAACATGGTTGTAATGGACGTTGCTATGGGTTTAAGCTTCGCTTAAAGTAAAACTCGAATTTTACAACTGGGCCTTAGAATGTGTAATATTTTTAGATGTATTGAATGTCTATTTATTATTTACATGAATATTTTCCAAAAAATTACATTGTTCTGTTAAAAATTCATTAAACTCCTCAATTGTGGGCAACTTATTTGACATTGAATATTTACTAAAAGCACGTTTGGATGAGTTATCTAGTTTTTCATACATTAAATGAATTATTATTGCATCCCAATAGTCTACAGCTACATTTAAACTTTTGAGTGATCTTAAATGCTTATTTAAGTTGTCTTGTAAATTTCTTAAATCAGAATATGATTCTTTCTTAAATGACGGTATGTCTAAAATAGCTTGAATGTGACTATGAACAAGAGATGCAGTGTTTTGAAAACGTGATTGAAGTAAATCCCAAGCCAAAGTGTAATTTTCTGAAGTAACATTTATGTTTTCAATGACAGCCAAAGCCTTACCCACAAGTGAACATTTTAAATATTGCAATCGCTCAAAATCTGTTAATTCCATATTGTTATGAACTATTGCCAAAAAAGAATCTTTAAATTCTAATCAGTTATCGGAATCTCCATTAAATGTATGCAATTTTATTGAAGGTAGAATGTTTTTTTTTGACACTGACAATTTGATTTGTCATAATTGATTCTTTGTGTTTAGTCTGAAAACTTTCAAGATAGATCTTTGCTTTTGCCAAATTTTGGAAATAGGTATTTTTAAAATGAAGAATTTCTTCATTAGACAAAGATCTTTGATAACAGGTAAGCATTGACACATGTTCATTGAAATTGTTCAAAAAAGGTTCAATTTGAGTAATTCTGATTTCTAACTCAAACTTATCAAGCTCTTCTAATTCTCTATGTGATAAACTATTTATATAATCCGCAAAAGAATCTAATTCTGAAATGATGTTGTTTACTTTTGATTGTGTAATGTCAGCATTTGACAATTTTAAAGGCATTTTTTTTATATTTTACTATAGCAAAGCCAATAAGAAATACAGATGGACCTTACCAAGTCAATAAACCCTGATATTATCTTCGAGAAGTTGTTGGAATCCAAGGATTTTCCAAATGATCCGGCAAACGAAGGACCAAAAAATATGTTGATTTTTGTTAACTTTTAAGCACTTGTTGCAGTTTGATTTGTTTAAATTAAAGATTCTGAATTAATCTCGTTTTTTCTAACGTTTGTATTAAAAAAAATTCTAAAGATTTTGTACATAGTTACATAATTATAAATATGATTTTTAAATAACAACACACTTGATAACTTAATAACAAATTTTTGAAATGATTCTTTAACAGCTTCATTCATCTTTGGAAAGCATATAAAAGCCCCGTACTGAGTAGAAGTGGTGTTGGCGCGCATTTGTACATTTGTAATCAATTCATTTGATTAATCATTTTGTGGTATATTAGTTCTTAGTAAAATAACTTATAGATAATCAGAAATAATTATAGGGTCACGATCTTGTCGAAATGCGCTTTTCGCATAGTTGAATTAGCATTAATTTTATTAAAGCTGGTTCTTGTCCGATGAAAATTGTATCACAAACTCTTTTAAACGGACACTAAATGGCGCATAAACACAACGTTTCGCAGTCGTTCGACAGTTCGAAAAATATATTTTTCACTTCTGACGAACGACTGCGAAACGTTAAGTGTTTATGCGCCATTTAGTGTCCGTTTAAAAGAGTTTGTGATACAATTTTCAACGGATAAGAACCAGCTTTAATTATAATTTTTTTATTGAGTAGTAGTAATATTGACACAGAATTGTAAATTAATTTTTGTTATTTACAGCACGCAAATCTATTTAGAGGAAGATTGGTGAGAAAAGGTTCAATATTTGATCACCTCGCAAGAAGGTCTTGTACAAAGAATATACGGTGCAAAAGGGAAGGATATGCAAATTAAAATCACAATTACAGAAATCACGCAACACTTTAAAAATGTTATCTCGTGCCAGTTACACTGACGTTTTTCGGAAGTTGGAACAAAATTTTAATAATGTTACGGCAATTAATTAGAAGTCAGTTCAGAAATTTTAAAAAGGATAAACCTTCATGGAACCGGGATGACAAAATTTTTGCATTAGCTGTGTATAAGCGTGGACCAAAATGCTACCGGTTTCTCAGGAATTTTTAAACTTGCCGTCGAGATCAACATTACAAAGATTATTACAGGACATTCCCTTAACAGTAGGAATTAATATGCACATTATCATAAGTTTAGAAAAAAGATTGGCTCGCTGTTCAGAAGAATTGAAACAATTATTCGACGAAATAGCATTAAAACAGGCATTAACCTATGATAAGGCTCATGATAAAATTGTTGGATATGTAGATCTTGGACATTTAGGAAGATTCAACCAAGAAGCAAACCATGCATTAGTTTTTATGCTGTCATCAATATCTGGATAGTGGAAGCAATCTATAGCTTTTTATTTCACAAAAGATTAAATTAAAACCGTTTCTGTGAAGAAATTATTAATTGATATTTTGTCCTGTTTAATTGAAAGAAACGTTCATGTAGTTGGTTGTGTTTGTGACCAAGGTAAAAGTCAATTTTAAATTGTTGTGTTCAGAATGTAAAACATTACACGTATGTATTTTTAGGGACTACGAATGTAGCGGCAGTAAGCCAATTAGTTAATAGTACAAATGACGGAGGACATCATATCGTAATTAGTGGAAGAAAAATATTCATATTCTATAATACTCCCCATATTATCAAGAACATGCGGAATACATTACATCAATATGATATTCATTTTGATATCAATAAGGTAGCCAAGTGGGTACACATTGAAGAAGCATACAAAATTGACTTGACCAGACGCTTTCAAGCGTATACATAAAATTAATTATCGTTATCTTATTAGTTGATTTTGTTTTTTTTAGCAATGAGGAAAATTAAACCGTTACATTTCAAATTGAATATAAGTTTTGTTAAAATGAAAATTTCATTTACTGCCCAGATTTTCAGTTCAATAGTGGCAGCATCGATAGAATCGATGGTGGCATCTGCAAATCTGCCAGCAGAGGTAATATACAGTGTTTCCCAAAAGTAACGGATAAATTCTATAAAATGGTTAAGCAAAATGTTCCAGAAAAATGTTCGAACAGATCGATTTTTAATTTTAAATCATTATTGAACGATGTAATTTTCAACCCCCCACCCTTCAACCCCTAAGCGCCAGCAACCCCAACTTTAAAGAATCAAATAGCATAGTACTCCTTGTGATACCTCATGTAATAGCATTTTTTATGCTGAATACAACAGAAAATAGTTTTTTTAAAATCGGTTGATAAATAACTGAGATAGTCAACAAAAATGTATTGAATTGAAAGTGCTAATATTCGAACAGGCGTTGATACGGCTCTAGCAATAAGTGGTATAAATAATTGCAATTTCTTTGTGGTTAAATGTCAAATAGAATTTATTGACATTACGTAGTGTGTTAGATGTAATTTTCAACTCTCCACCCTTCAACCCCTAAGCGCTAGCAACCCCAACATTAAAAATTCAAATAGCAAAGTACTCCTTATGATACCTCATGTAATAGCATTTTTTATGCTGAATCAACAAAAAAAAAGTTCTTTAAAATCGGTTGATAAATAACTGATATATTCAACAAAAATGTATTCAAACGAAACAAAACATAAAACTTAAAAAAAATTGAAAAATAAAACAATATTAAAATTAAATTAAATGTTCAAATTGCTGTCCATTAATGGCGAGGCAATGTCTTAATCTAGAGACAAACGCTTCTTGAATATTGTTTACCACTTCAGGGGTGACTGAGCGAATTTCCTGTCGAATTCTCTGCTTTAACTCCTCAATATTTGGAGGCCTATTCAAATAAATTTTAAATAACCCCAGAGGAAATAGTCCAAAGGGGTTAAATCCGGAGATCTTGCTGGCCATTCAATAGGTCCCCGTCTACCAATCCATCGATTAGGAAATATTTGGTCGAGATATTCCCGTACTGGACGTGCATAATGAGGAGGTGCACCATCTTGCTGTAACCAAATTCGGGGATCGGGTAAATCAGGATCTTCTGCATTAGGAAACAGTATCGCTAAGACCGGAATTAATTCAAATTGGAGAAAGTTCAGATACTGTTCATTAGCCAACGTTCCAACAAAAAAATATGGTCCAACAATTTGGTTACCCACTATCCCAGCCCACACATTGACCTTCTGGGGATATTGTGTATTTGCCTCCATCATCCAATGTGGATTTTCAACCGCCCAATAACGGCAATTTTGCTTATTGACGGTACCGTTTAAGCAAAATGTTGCCTCATCAGAGAAAAGAATACATATTTCTAATGAATGCAGGATTTGCGTTAGAGTTCCATCATTGTCTCGCAAAATTGCGCTCGTCGATCAAAATCATCATCGGATAGCTCTTGTACCAAGTGCACTTTGTAGGGATGAAATTTTTCCTTATGAAGAAGTCTTTAAACTGCATTTTTTGATGTATTAAAATATGAAGCGATTCCCACGAGGGTTGAATGTGGATTTTCCTGCACCATTAATATGGCATCCAATTGTCTGTCTTCATTTAAAGCCTTTGGACGTCCGGCTTTAGGTTTATCTCGTACATGTCCAAGATCGCGAAATTTTTTTTCAATTCGACTTATAGTTGATTGCGATATTGGAGGACGGTTTGGGTGAGTTTCATTGAACAAAATACGAACTTCTTCATGCGTCCGAATTCTATCTCCAAACCCAATCATAATTAAAATTTCGATTCTTTGGGTTTCAGTAAGTTTCATTTTTGCTATCTAATCGTTTGTTTTATGTTTGTTTTTTATTGCGAAAGTAAAGCCGAAGGACCATTTTTGATATTTTATTGCAAAGTTATTGCACACAAAGAAACTATAATGATGTCGGTACGCTAACACACAAGTTCATTCTTGCCTTGTTGGAAACCCCCTTTTTTGCGCATGTTCTCCTTCAGTCGGTAATACAGGTTGCGCATGACAAGCTTTACACTAACATGAAATATGATAACTGACGGCTAACATCGTTAAACACACTACGTAATGTCAGTGAGTATATAGGTACTAATAAGAGAGATCACGACGGGTTAAAAATGCGTATACCTAAAAGTGAGTCGCTGGATAGATGGCTCTTCGTGAACTCTTCTGTTAGTTGAGTCGTTATATAGATGGCGTGTCGCTATGAGAATCTGTAAGAGTCTAGTTCAGTTGGTGATTAAAGATTAGTATTATGCGTGGTGCCCTCTAGTGTCAGACGTAAAAATGTTAGTTATTAAAAATGACTATAAATTAATTATTGGCGTACATGCCCAGTAAATGCCGTAGCCGTAAATAAAGTAACTGATGCACGGTTTGCGAAACTGTAGAATTAGGTGAACAAAAGTCGAAATAATCGAATCAAACCTATTGCCACATAAGGCTGCGCAAATAAGCTCCGCCCACATGTCCTTATATTCGGATCATATGACAGTAAAATAGTATTTTGAGATTAAGGGGCCCGACTTCCTTCTCGATATACGCCTAAAAGCCCTAAAACATACTCAATAAACAATCAATATAACAGAATTAATATTCATTGTATTAATTCCAATTTTTTTCTACGTATAGTAAACATCATAATCTACACGGGACTGCAGCATTTGTAACAAAATTTGACAGGAATTCAACATTGTTTTTCTAAATAAATTGTATCCTTTTATAAATAATGACGACAGCCCCATGTCATATTTACAATAAGTTTACGTTAGACAATAAGAGAATCGAAAAGTTATAGACTGGTTATAGGCATGCGCGTAACGCATGACGAATCACTTTCCTTTATTTAAGGCATACTGTTTATTTATAGGCTCTTTAAAAGTATGTATGTAAGTGCCAGTAGGTATATATGTCAAAACTGTAATATAATGGTAAAAAAAATTAAGGCAAATCTTGACAATTTCAGAGAAAAGCGTAAAAGAGAATTTTTGTCTCAAAAGCGACGCACTTTTCACATCCCACTTGTAAGTACCACGCGATCATTTAAATTAATAATTAAGTAGGCGGGATTTTTTTATACGGTTGTGCACCTTGCCAATCGACTCGCTGTGTAGATTAGAGGTTATGTAAATGTTTTGACGTTTATACGATTCTCATCGGGTTCAATCGCTTTAATTTAAAGGAAGTGAAACCGTTTTAGTGACAACCATAGAAAATGTTCAAAGGTTCGCCCCCGGCAATTAATTAAACATTTTGAAGCATCACTTTGACAATTAAAACTCAAATAAAGCTGTCAATAATTAGTGTTGCCAAACTAATTCAAAATTCATAGCCTACTCTAATTATAAATTTAAATGATCGCGTGGTACAATCGCGGCCTTAAAATTTCGCACGATTTATTATCAAGTAGCCAGAATTTTTCTAAATTCTAGTTTTGTAGAACAGGCTCTTTCCTCAATTTTGACACTAAAGACATTTAACCAAAAGTCAGATTGTTTGGTTATATTTTAAGAACAGCAAGATAATAAAGGTATTAAAACTGAAATAATAGAATAAAAGTAGCGACCAATCATCTTCTAATTTTGCAAATTGCAAAACCCTTCTCTCCTTCAGAAAGCACGTTATTTGACATTGTGTTGCTACAACTTTAGCATTACATTTGAAATCTGACGTTTAAAATTGTTATTTTTGACAAGCCGTCAAAGAAAGCCCTATTTACAGCGGAAAATTAAACCGTGCGAAATTATAAGGCCGCGATAATACAGTGTGAGAAATGCTCCTATCGTCAAGGAAATATGTAAACACAAGACTTCTTAAAACAGATGAGAAAAATACAAAATATATTGAAAATCGTGAGTGAGAGATGTGATTATATGCCCAAGATGCTCTAGGAGGTGTAATTTGCGACCATAACAACATAGGAATACAATTGACATTTCTCGCATCTTATTTAGTTAAACTTAATATAGTAAGTGTTTTATAAACAATGTTGAACTGTGGGTTTTGTGGACGTTCCAGAATTTTGTAAAACGACTTTGTGCGCCTTTGAGCCAGTTGTATAAATCGAGGTAATCACTCGGTCAAGTTAATTGTAGAGGAAAGTTGATCGAATGGTTAACTCATTTTATACAACTGGCCCTATGACATACAGCGACTATATTTAGTGACCAGTTTGGACGAGAAACTACTGAAAACTTTAAGTTTTATCGAGTGGTTAACTCGTTTTATACGTAGAACTGGCCCTATGACACACAGCGACCATATTTAATGACCAGTTTGGACGAGAAACTACTGTTAGTATAGCTCTCCTGTTATTCTTAACTCGTTAGTCAACACTGAATGCAAATGGAAAATTTCAACGGCGACAAATACATGCATTTGTCTTCGTAAAAACTTTTGGTGAGGGTTCATCAGCGACACGCCTACTGACAGTTCCTTCCCCTCACCCTTTAGCCCCTCAGAAACGCGTATCATCTATCGGTGAAATGTGATACTCGTGATTCTCGTCATCCAATAAGTGATGCATCAAACCCAAACATAGCAGTTCAAAACTGTCCGACAGCGGCAGCATTTTACTTACACACTCTCTTCACGTTGTTTTCCCCTCGCCTACATTTTACTACGTACGCTGAAACCTATCGCACGATCTCTCTTAATAGTACCTATATACTCACTGGTAATGTCAATAAATTTTATTTGACATTTAACTACAAAGAAATTGCAACTGTTTTTAGCACTTATTGCTAGAGCCGTATCAACGCCTGCTCGAATATCGGCACTTTCATTTCAATACATTTTTGTTGAATATCTCAGTTATTTATCAACCGATTTTGAAAAACTTTTTTTTATTGTATTCAGCATAAAAAATGCTATTAAATGAGGTATCACAAGGAGTACTATGCTATTTGAATTTTTAAAGTCGGGGTTGCTGGCGCTTAAGGGTTGAAGGTGAGGGGTTGAAAATTACATCTTTCAATAATGGGTTAAAAATAAAAATCGACCTGTGCGAGCATTTTTTTGAAACATTTTTCTCAACCATTTTATAGAATTTATCCGTTACTTTCGGGAAACACTGTATACTGCAGAATTTGCACATCTCATGGACTCTATTTTTGATTCATTGAATAGTCGTAATATTAGAAATTTCCCAGGTAATCTACGAAAATTTAAAGTGTTGTGTTCATATTAACAAACTGTGTTTTGATTTTGTAGGAAAACCTCTGAAACGTGCGATAAGTCGCTCAAGTGGGCATATTAAGTTTTGGAATACCATTATTCCAAAACTCGAAAATTGGAAGTTTTTCAAAAATGGCGTCCAATGCAAAGCTCTTCGTTGTATCAAGGGCCTCATCTTCATGATGAACTCCATGAAAAAGTTGTATGCTCACTATTTCCAAAGTGAGCAAGGTACATTGAAGACTAGATGCGTACAACAAGATCCATTAGAGAATTTCTTTAGGTAACTGATTTAATGATATCATTTAATGATAGCCATATAATATTTATTTCATATTTCAGTACGGTGCGTCAATACGGTGCAGCCAACATTAATCCGACATCAATTCTTAAGTTATATGAAAACTGCAATAGTCAATAATTTATCATGTAAAACGTTGGCGAAAAATTGCGAAGATGATGAATGTCAAATGTTGATTAATTTAAAAGATTTTTTGGGAGCTGCAAGTAATATTCATACACCACCCGTTGTAACATCTGAATTACTTAATATGGTTAACATTAGTATTGATCATAATTCTTTTGATGCCGAAAGTATGGCGTATGTTTGTGGATTCTTTATAAAAAAATTAAGGACAGATTGTGAAAAATGTTCATCGTGCTTTAAAAGTGACAGTATTGAAACGGTACACAATTTTATTAGTTTCAAAGAAAACGATTCGACAAATTTAAAGTTGTTTTACTGCAACAATAGCATGATTCGATGTATAACCGTTGCTTATGATATAATTCACAAATGCTTAGAAAATCATTCCCATATTAATAATATCAAACAAAATATTCTTGAAGTCTTATATGAGCATGTAGATATTTCTTTCAGTAATTGTGACGTTCATAAAGTAAGTATTACAAGCAAATTTTTTAATATCGTATGTAATTGTGTTTTGCATAAATTCACGGAAGATAAGCAAAGATCGTTTGTGGTTCAAAGCAAATCAAAATATCAAAAAATACTACATTTGTAAACTTTGTATTGTAAGTACACTACTCAAAAATGTCAAAGGGGCAATTACATTTTCGTATGTATTCATTACGTATTTAATTTCTAAACAGATTCATACGTCTAGTTTAAAAATTTGTTTGGAGGTGTTTCAAGTAGCTAGTGAAACGATTATGATATGGGCCAATGTTGGTAGCAATATACAAACGGATCTCTGTTTTTGTTCAGATATTTTTTTTTCTTAATATAATAATAATTTAGTTTTCGACCTGTGGTTAAGTATTCATTGTGTGATTGTCCCTTGTACACTTTTGAGTACATAGTGTATATATTTTGGTTGATAGTTGAACAGTTGTAATTTAAGAAACTGTATAATATATGTATAATGTTTTCTAAAATGTTGCATTATTATCAAATTAGCTGTTGTATTGTTTTTTTATTGTAAATGCAGAAGGACCTAACAATATTGTTAATTCCTTCTGCATTAGTTAGTTTCTACAACTATCAATATTGTTAGTTCCTTCAATATTGTACTACAATGTTATTATTAAGCAATAATATTCATAAACCGTTGCTTTTGCTCTTATCATTTCATACATTTAAATATGGTACTGATTTCTTTATATAAAAATAGCAAAACACATTAATTTTATACTGATTGCTCAATATTCATAATGCATAATAAATTTGTATCCATAATTTTTTAGTGTTTTCTAAAATCACCGTCCTAAAACATGGAAATCAACGTTTTTTGCCATAATGCCATTTAATTTAATGTCGTGAAAAATATATTGATAAGAAATTTAATCTGAAAATGATTAAGGATTAACCAAAGTAATAATATTATTGCTGTGGTTACTCTTTGCATATTTTCAAATTAAATTTCTTATTATATTTTTCTTGACATTAAATTAAATGATAAAATAAAATTCTGAATGGAAGCCATATTTTAAAAGTGGCGCTATTTGAATAGTTCGGTAGTACCGCCCGCGTCACCGCCACTGTTCACTCATTGCCAGTGTCAAAGCATGGGAATGAGCTGTCTTATATTTGTCTATTAATCAAGTGTCGTAAAGTGTTGCTATTGTTTCTTGTTCATAATTCTTGTAAAGTTTTGTCGTTTTTCTTGTTCGTAATTCTTTTAAAAAGTTTTGTTGTTTCTTGTTCAAATTTGTTGTTGCTCCTTGTTCCGAAAATGCCAAGATATTGTTATCTATGTTTACAGTCTAAAAGAGATAAGCAAGATTTAATTTTATTTGCTGCACCCAAGGTAAATTTCTTTCCAATTCCTTCTTTTTAATTTAAAAATTGGGTCATTTCAGAGTTAAGAAAGAACGTGAAGCATGGGGAATCTTTTTTGGAAAACCAATTCTAGCAGCCGGTTTTGTCTGCAATACACTTGTGTGAACTTGGCAGCCAACCGTCAGCAGCCGAATGCGTAGTAAGACGTGGAAACGCAGGCAGGTTTACACTGTAGAAACTGGCATCGATTTCGGATTTTCACTCGTATTTCATGAAATACACCCTCTCGCAATATAAAATCAACACAAGGACTTAAGACAATCCAATATAATAACACAGCGATCACGAAAACTAAAGAAATATCGAGTTATATGCATCACGGAATTCGCCCTGAAGTTATCGGTCGCGCGTCCGATGAAATGTTGTGGGGCGAATTATAAAAAATAGTACTTTTTTAATATGTAACGCAAACTTTTCTAATTGCATGAGTACTTGCATTTGTGCATCTGTATTGATAATCCGGCGTGAAAAAGTTTATACCCCCTACACATTTAAATTATATGGCATAATCGAAAATTCCCGTCAGCGCAATGTTCATACAAACGTACATGACTTTTCCAATAAGCAACGCAGTAATGTGAAAAATCATAAGTGGATAGAGGAAACCTTCCGCTTTCGGAAAATGGTACCAAAAAAGTTTATACCCCTTACACTTCTTAATTATTTCAGAGAACGTGTTATAAACCTGCGTAACTCTTTCAATAAGCGACGTGGAAAATCGAAAATGCAGAGGTGGATAGAGGAAATCTTTAGCATTAGGAAACTGAAATCAAAAAAGTTTTTACCCCCTACAAATTTGAATTATTATACGAAAACTGAGACGATGCACAACAGTTTCCGTCTTACGTGGGCGTGACTTGTAAGGCGGATTGTCTGACTACCGATGCTCCTGTCACAAACGAAAGAAACCGCGGCAATCTGTATCTGGCGCGAAATATTCATTTATACTCATAACAATTTATTGTCTTCGTTTCTTCGCGTAAATAGATTACAGTCATTTATAAACTAGAGATTGTTTTCAGTTTGCAATAGGCATAATAATTATTCAGCGTTTGTGTCTCGAATGCAAATCTTTGGGAGAAGAATGTAGATTCTAAAAAGAACTCTTGTATTCCGTCACGTAGGTGGTACCAATTGTGATGTATTTGGAAACATAGAAAATTAGAAAATAATCCACAATTATAAAATTTCGACACGATTTTGACGACTATGTCTTTGTAATAAAAAATCGTTTTACGAATAACATTTTTTGTTTTGATAGAAATAAATTGTGTCATAAGCTCGATAAAATTGTAATTTAGACACATAATTGATTGTAATTTACTATAACATGATAAATTATTACAAAAGTAAATTGTACTTCAAACTTATTGTTTTACAGGTAAATTTTTTTAAAATTTTTGCAATATTGGTATATACAGGCTTTGTTCTGGGACGTACAGTAAAATTATTACAGTTGTACGGTTTTATATGTATTATCGTTAAAAGTTTTTTTAAGACAAAAACATATCGCAAAGTGAGGTATGGTGTACAATTTCAGTTATTTTTAAAGATTATACATAAAAAACCGTATAACTTTTTTCTTCATCGTTTTTCTCTACCTCGTATCATAAAGCCTGTATATAGGGTGCGAAATATATTTAAAAAAACTGTATGTTGGACACATAAATTTGCAATAACTTCTTGGCGATCCCTGTATATTACAGATGTCACCTAACCCACAATCTTTTAGGGGAATCCTATTTTCGCAGCGGCAACCACAAACTGTCCTGTCAACTGTGTGTTGGCGGACAAACAGTTAGGCAGTTGATACGCCGCTTGAGGAGTGGTAAAAAACAGAATTCTTTGTGGAATATAAAAGTGGAAAAGGATTTCCGGATCATTATCATGATCGGAAGTAACGATATTTTAAAAAATGCTACACCGATCCATATTTCATTTCACATTAAATGGCTTCTGCGGTTAGCTAAAAAATTGTCATCTACTGTTTTCATATGTAGCATACCATCATTGCAAGATTATTGTTATCAGCAAAACATATTACATACCAACATGAAATTACAAAGAAGTGTAACATTAAATTCTTGGACGTTCATTCATTTGTATCTCAACGGTCCTATCATATTTTTGAAAAGTATGTCTACCACTAATGTGTTACATAATTTGTAATTAACATACTGTAACGTTTTTAAAGGTTCTATTATTTTTATTTTAATCAAAACACGAAATAGTTAATAATCTAATTTATTTAAAAGTAACACTAATTAACACTAACTTAAGAATAATTTATTTATAAACTAATAAGTGATTTATGTTAACAGCCGAGCGAATATTTATAACGCGACTTCAATTACGAACTGTCCACTTGCTTAATTAATGTCGAACTGTCCCCCGTTTGGCTGCGTGCATTTTTATATGCCGGGGTTGTTTCTCGCGAACATTCTCGCTCGTTCGACAGGAAGTCTCGGATCATCGCTTACATGATATCGAAGCTTCTCGTCTAAGGCGCGTCGTTGTTGACGCATCAGACGGGCTGGGACCGCAAACGTCACACTGCCCCCTTCTTAAAAACGTTTCGTCTCGGAACGTTCCTTGTGATAGCCTTGAAGGAGAATGTCGAAATCGGCATGCTGGTCCCTCTTTACAACATCCGGTCTGGAAGAAATAGCAGTCTACGGTTTTCCTACTGCCAACAGCTGCCTGTGGGTGGTGACTGCAGACTAGAACTTCAATTCCCGTTCCGTTGAAGATGACTTCTATCATGCTGCGAACGACCCTCCAGTCCAGCCCATCTAGTCCGCAGCCTATCTTGGGAATGGCTAATTTCGTCTCCTTGCCTTCCACCAACTGTCTCTTCAGGCTCCATAAAGCTCTCCAAATAATGCGATAGTCAGGCTTACCGCTTGATGTCTTCTTGGTGACTAAGTAGTACACGTGTCGTCTTCGTTCCGCCTCCGTGTGGATGATCTGCAGGCTCTTGCCCACCATGGGGTGCTGTCTTAGGAGTTCCTCGACCTGACCAAATTTCTTCCGGAAGACTTGGGCTATCCCCTTGGACATCCTTAGGTCTTCTGCCACACAGTGGGCCAGACTGTACTCTGGTGACACTTGAAAAAGGTCTTGCTGTCTCTCTGTGGGCACTCCGAATCGCGCCTTATTTCCTGTGGCGTGATGAAACATGAAGGTTTCGAAGTTTACTTCGGAACCTTGCGTCCGTTGTACTGTCCCCTCATTTTCTTCTCCGTTGTAAGGAGCCATTCGGTTGAAGTGGATAACCTTGGGTTTGCCATGCGGAACCTTCCTGATGCGGTAGATGACATCGTTAATCCGTTTCATCACTCTATAAGGACCTTCCCAAGATGTCTGCAATTTTGGGGACAGACCTCTACGTCTTTGAGGATTGTAAAGCCAAACCAGTGCTCCAGGTTGGTATCCCCCATTCTGAGCATTGATGTCATAATGCTCCTTCATTCGGTCGCTGGCCGTCTGTATATTGCGACGCACTTGATTGTGAATGTCGTCCATTTTCCTGCGTAGGCCGCTAACGTAGTTCTCGTCGGCAGGGACCTCACCGGGCTTCACGCCGAACTTCAAGTCGCAGGGCAGCCTTGGCTCTCGCCCAAATACCACTTTCGCTGGTGTCTCTCCTGTTGTCTCATGCACGGACGAACGGTATGCCAGTAGAAAAAGGGGAATGTACGTGTCCCAGTCTCTCTGATGATCGGAGACGACTTTGGACAAATGTCGGTTGATGGTTCTGTTGAATCTTTCCACCATTCCGTCCGACTGCGGGTGAAGTGCAGTGGTTCTAGTTTTCCGGACGCCGAGCAGAGTACACACGTTCTTGAATAAAGCCGATTCAAAGTTCCTCCCTTGATCTGAATGCAGCTCCATGGGCGCGCCATACCGACTGATCCATTCTCGGACAAGGACTTCAGCAATAGTTATCGCCTCTTGGTTTGGTAGGGCGTATGCTTCAACCCACTTGCTAAAGTAGTCCATTACCACGACGATGTACTTATTTCCACTATTCGTTTGTGGAAATGGGCCGGCTACATCTATGGCAACTCTCTCAAAAGGACTTCCCACGTTATACTGTTTTATAGGAGCTTTGCCTCGTCTGTGGGGGCCGTTACTAGCTGCGCAGACTACGCACTTCCTACACCAGTCCTTTACATCTTCCTTGCAGTTCACCCAATAGAATCGCTCGCGCACCTTTTCCATAGTCTGTTTGATTCCCAGATGCCCTCCCGAAGTTCCATCGTGAAGTTCCCTCAGAACTTCCGGCACCCTATTCTTGGGGATCAGTAACTGTGTCTTCTGTTCCGTGCCTTCCTGGTTCTCGATGGTTCGTTTCAGAAGACCATGATCCAGCACTATGGAGTCCCACTGCGCCCAGTACGATTTCACGGATGGTGCACACGGTGCTATCTCTTCCCAAGTAGGCCTTGCCTCCCTACTTTTCCATTCCAGCACCAATTTCAAATCCTGATCGTTCTCCTGGTCTCGTCGCAATTCTTCACCTTGCCATTTGTCGTCTACGATGGCCGTCCTCGCAGTCGTGGCCACTTTCTCCTCCAGCCGACTACAGTGCTTACAGTCTTCGGCACAAGGTCTTCTCGACAAAGCATCGGCATTTCTGTGGCTAGTTCCGGCCCGATGCTGGATTTCAAAATCGTATTCCTGAAGTCGTTCGATCCATCGTGCGACTTGTCCTTCAGGATTCTTGAATCGGAGGAGCCATTTTAAAGCGGCATGGTCCGTCCTCAGGAGAAAGTGTCTGCCATATAAGTACTTGTAGAAATGTTCTATGGACTTTACCACGGCTAGCAATTCCCTTCTAGTGACGCAATAATTTCGTTCCGGCTTTGACAGGACTTTACTGAAGTAGCCAATCACCTTCTCTTGCCCTTCTTGGATCTGGGACAGTACGCCACCGATACCAACATTGCTAGCGTCAGTGTCCACGATGAACTTGCCTTCTGGGAGAGGGTAACTTAGAATAGGAGCACTTATCAAGTACTGTTTTAGTTGTTCGAAACTAATTTGGCAATGTTGGTCCCATTCAAACGGACGACCTTCTTCAGTGAGTTTTGTCAACGGTTTAGCGATGTCCGCAAATCCGGGAACATAGCGACGATAGTAAGTGCATAGGCCTAGGAAACTCCTTATCTGGTGTTTATTCTTGGGAGTTGGCCAGTCCTTCACGACCTGAATCTTTACTGGGTCCACGGCGATTACATTCCCATTAACAATATGGCCTAGATAATTCACTTCCTTCTGGAAAAGGTGGCACTTCTTGAGACTAAGCTTTAGTCCAGCTCCGCGAAGCCGCTGGAACACTCCTTCCAGATTCTTCAGGTGGTCGTCGAAAGTTTTCCCCACCACAATTATGTCGTCCAGGTATACCATGCACGTTGTCCAGGACAGACCCTTCAGAACCGTCTCCATCAGCCTCTCGAATGTCGCTGGTGCATTACATAACCCGACCGGCATCACCGTGAATTGCCATAGGCCCATACCAAGGGAAAACGCCGTTTTTTCTCGATCTTCGGGCGCTAGTTCCACTTGCCAATAACCACTCTTTAGATCCAAGGTCGAGAAGATCTTTGAACCGGCCAGGGTGTCCAGGGTGTCATCAATCCGTGGCAGAGGATAGCTATCCTTTTTGGTGACGTTGTTGAGCAATCGATAGTCTACGCAGAACCGTGTGGATCCATCCTTTTTCTTCACAAGCACTACCGGTGACGCCCATGGGCTGCTCGATGGCTCAATTACATTGTCCTTTTCCATCTCACGAATAATGCGTTCTGCTTCCTCACGCTTCGCCAATGGTAACCTCCTTGGAGCTTGACGGATGGGCCTTTCTTCCCCGGTCTCTATCTTGTGTTTGACAATGTCGGTTCTTCCCTTAGGTCCATTTTCTCCCTCGAACACATCTTGATACTGACAGATCAGGTTCTTCGCTTTTGTCTTTTGTTCTGGAGTCAGTTCCTAGGCCGTCGACATGACCATTTCCAACAACTTCTTCGGGACCTTCATCTCTTGTACGTTTGCTTCTATTTGGCGGGAGATGGAGGACACCATGGCACAGCTTCCCAGGATCGTACCTTTCTTGATGTTGACAGGGAAACAGTTCACATTCATTAGGCGGACTGGTATTTCCTTCTTTGCGGTCAACAACATTTTTCCAACGAGGACACCTTTTCCAATCTTCTGATCGTCAGTGTTAGGTTCGACCATAATGACTTGCCCATCTTGGAAAGCGCCATTCAGGTTTGCATCGACTATAACCTCGGTTCTGCTAGGCAATACGACATCTTCTGCGAGAACAACTCGAGCGGCCACGTCCTCTCGTTGATGTAGAACCAACTCCTCGTTGTTAACCGCCATCAAGCCACGCTTCAGATCCAACTGTAACCCATGAGCACACATGACGTCCATGCCCAGAATCGCTTCGTCCTCTATTTCTGCTACCAGCGCACGATGTTTGATGGGGGTTGATCCAATGGTAATGGTCACCTCTACTTCACCATGGACAGTCGCTGATGTTCCCGTTGCTGTCCTCAGTCTCCATTTAGTCGGCTCGGTGCGTTTTGATGACTTGATCACATCGGGCCTCAGGATAGTCTTCGTCGCACCCGTATCCAGTAGCATGGTGTGAGGGATGTCATCAATGGTTGCATCCACGAAGACACTGCTGGTTAATCGCCGCAGGGCTATTACTTTCGTGGCCTTTGTCTTTGGAGGCCTTTGAATACGCGTCGACGTTTGTCCATCTGCAGCGACCAGACTTAGTTTCCCCTGTGGCTTCCTTCGTGGAGAATCCTGCTTGGCCTTGGGACACCGCCTGCGATCATGTCCCTCTTCCTGGCAATTCCAACACACCAGAGGATTCTTCTGCCTCAAGACTTGTTCCACAATGTGGCGAATATCCTCCGTGGTGGCACACTCCTTGGGCCGCTCTTCTGCAGCAGATTGCACCTTGACGCTGGTGGGTTCCTCCTCTTGGGAGTCCGTGGCAGCTCGCACCTTGGCATGCCCTCTTGAGACTTGCTTCGCCACCTCATATTCCAAGGCGTAGGCCAATGCGTTCTGGGATGTCTTGGGGTGGGCCATTCTCAATGACTGCTGGTTGTCCGGGTCACGAATTCCATCCACGAAGGTCTGCACCGTCAAACGTTCCAGGAATTCTTCAGGAGCTGCAGGATAAGCCAACCGGGCCAGGCGCAGTACGTCAGCCTCGAATTCCTGAAGACCTTCTCCGGATTTTTGATAACGGTTTCTCAGCTGATCACGGTACACCTCGGTCAGATGCGCCTGGCCATAACGCATCTCCAGTCTGTTCACCAGCTTATTGTAGTCCTCTTGTTCCTCTGACGGCATCGTTTGTAGCACATCAATAGCGTCCCCCCTCAATGCCACAATTAACGAGGTGGCTTTCTCACTGACGGTCCATCCGTTCCCCTTTGCTGCTGCTTCAAATTGTTTGAAGTAGTTAGGCCAAGAAGACTTCCCATCGAACGTCGGTGGTTTTATTTTCAATTTCGAAGTTTCCGCTGGTCCTACCATACTTCGGCCCTCGTTATTTTCTAGTATTTCGACTGGTGACGGATCCCCGAACATTCGCAATCCTGCCATGATTTGTTCGAGATTTTTAATTTTGTTATTCTGCTGGAACACTATCTCTTCCACATTTTCTTGCAGATTTCTTGTCTAGAAAGGCTTCTGGATCCTCCCCTGCTTCTAGTAGCGCTTGGTGTAGTCTCTGTTGCAAAATCGATTTCTTTCCGGAGATTTCCAATTCGCGCTCTTCTAATTCGGCTTTTAAGTGGTTCACTTTTAAGTCTTTTAACAGCACTTTCTTTGAAGCCATTGTTTCTTTGTTTAACTAATTTGTTTAAATTTTTATTTAATTTTAATTGTTTATTTATTTCCACGAACCTCACTCCTGGCACCAATGTAACGTTTTTAAAGGTTCTATTATTTTTATTTTAATCAAAACACGAAATAGTTAATAATCTAATTTATTTAAAAGTAACACTAATTAACACTAACTTAAGAATAATTTATTTATAAACTAATAAGTAATTTATGTTAACACTTGCTTAATTAATGTCGAACTGTCCCCCGTTTGGCTGCGTGCATTTTTATATGCCGGGGTTGTTTCTCGCGAACATTCTCGCTCGTTCGACAGGAAGTCTCGGATCATCGCTGACGTGATATCGAAGCTTCTCGTCTAAGGCGCGTCGTTGTTGACGCATCAGACGGGCTGGGACCGCAAACGTCACAATACTATTCTTTTTTCAGAGACAGGATTCATTTGAATAGACGATGCCTCCAAGATATGTATGAATTCTTCCAAAGCCAATGTTGAACACAAGGTAAGACATTCGATATTTTATACGTATTGAGTTCGCATTTCATTATTATTGTTTTTGTTTCTAGGATCTTCCCCATTGGTAGAACGTGTTGATGTAAAATGGTTCTTTTTAGAACCACCAAAACCTTCTCCCAAACATTTGCATTCGAGACACACAAGCGCTTAATGAGATTAGTATATCTACTGCTAACTGAAATCAACCTCCAGTTTCTAAATTTTTCCTATCTATTTATTCTTTTATGTAAACACGCTAATATAAACAATTAACTATCTAAATAAATTGAGGTGGTCAGAAGCAAAGGGGTGTAAGTACAACTTTCGTGATTTGAAGAGAGAGAGGTTCAAAGTTAAATTTCAATAAAATAATTCGCTGTCAAATGATAACTTATAAGATAGGAAAACTACTTTCTAATAACTTTTTATGACTGTTTCAAAAATTTCGTGAAATCACATAACTCAATTTGTGTTAAAAAGTCACTCTGCTTCTAACCGCTTCATTTGTAAAACAATATAAATGAATATTTCGCGCCAGATACAGATTGCCGCGGTTTCTTTCGTTTGTGACAGGAGCATCGGTAGTTAGACAATCCGCCTTACAAGTCACGCCTACGTAAGACGGACACTGTTGTGCATCGTCTCAGTTTTCGTATAATAATTCAAATTTGTAGGGGGTAAAAACTTTTTTGGTTCCATTTTCCTAAAGCTAAAGGTTTCCTCTGTCCACCTCTGAAATGTCGCATTGTCGTAATTTTTTTAAATCAAAAGAATTTTCTTACAAATCAAAAAATTAACTTACTTTATCGTTACATAATGAAACATCTCTGGATTAGCTTCCGATAATCAATAGGGACCGTGCACATGCGATGACAGCGCCACCAATGGCCATATTTTGCATAAGTGGTAGGAAAACACGAGTGACAGTATGATGACAGTTCAAATGTACATCTGTCATTTCAAATGCCCAGTGTGCATTTGAACTTGAATTTTGTAATTAATTTCATACCAGAAGATCAAATAGTTATTATGTACTACAACTGTAAATTGTCCTAAGAGTTATAGTAACAGGAAGAATGTTAAATTTTACAATTATCCAGACAGTAGTAAGAAAATATATATGGATTGAAACATTTAAGTTTGTATGCTGTTTTGAAAGTGATTCATAGATTTCAATATCGATTAGTCATCACGTACAACGTACTCTATTCGAGAAATGTGCAGGAGACTCAGATGAAATGAAAGTTTGAAAAATTTCATGAGAAGTCGGAAAGCAAGTCAACAAATGTAGGCCAGTTTCAAATGCGGTTGATGATTAACGGATGGTTAGTCTTCGTAATGTGAATACATTTACGGTCAGGATACTGATGGTATGCGTTTCATGTGAAGAAGTCAATATAAACAATAGCCCCAACCGATCATCAGACCGACTCCATGTCAAATGCATGTGGAACATGTTTTATACTATTTAACTGGAATACTTTGTGTTAATTGTATTAAAAGACTGATTATATTAGTGATGTTTCTTAAATTGAGGTTTGTACTCAGATTTTTGTTTAATTTATAGCACTTTTACATTAATTCTATGAGTCACTCTCGTTAACCATTTTATTTATACAAATGGGTGTAAAAGAGCAAAAAAGAGTGAAGAATACGTTCCAGTTAGGCAAATTTCCATAAATTTGTGTACGGAGGTCATGCATTTAAAATCCACTGAGTTTGAATGGAAAAATTTAGAAATAACGGAAAACGCCCATGTCCAACAATAATCAACTGCCGAAAATACTGTGCTCATAAACAATAGAATTCAATTTGTAATATATTTTCACATCTATTAGTGACACCACGCAGGATTTGCATAAATTTTATATATTTAGAAATTGTACTGATCATCAAACGATAAAACTTGTTGCAAGATTTGAGTAAATTTAGAAAAAGCCCTAAATATTTTTAATACAATTACAAGAAATAACAACAAATCTGCGCACAACCAAAAATTTTATTGACCATCAGTGCCATGCAAAGTTTCTTCCGCAAATACCAAAATTTTCGCTCGGCTATTGAAGTTATGCATAGGGTGGCCGCGTCTGATGGCCGGCCACTACCAGCTGGTCGTCCACTTACATAAATAAGATTTTAAAATATATTTCAACATCCATTGTAATTGCAAAATTAAAAATTACAGAGTGACGTTAATAACGTCGCTTCAACGTGTCACAGGTGTATTAACCTAAAAACAATGTTTTCCTACCACTAATGCATAAATCACCGCCAGGCGTCGCTGAACGCAGGCATGTGCACAGTCCCTATAGTAGATGAATGAAATAGATTCAATTTTTATAAGTTATATTCAATATAATGTGAGCAAATTTATAAGAGCAGAATTTTTTTTAATGTTGTTTTTATCGTTGCTATTGAAAGATTAACGTTTTGTGTACAAATCCTCTCCATTACACCTCGGTTTATTGATTCTCTTAGGTGATCAACCCCTCTATGTTATTTATAAATCCTTCACTCAATCCGACAGCTCCTGTCACACAAAACGTCAATCTGACAATTAATTTAAATATTTCAAAGTTAAATCTAAACTAAGTAAGTATTTCATTTTAATAACAATTCAAATTCTAATTTTTAGTAATTAATAACAATAATAACGAAATTCTAAACATTAATCCAACTAAACTAATTGTATAAATGTTTTTTACATAAATTTTGATAATTAACTACCCTGTCTGGAACTTTATTACCCTTTACTCTAAATCTCCTACCATCCTTCATGTAAATTAATCGCTTGTTTCTCTTAGATGTCTTTCCTATTTTCTGGACTGGCCAATGTCTCGCTGTGAGTGGATGTTGTAGACCTATACGGCTCTCGTGCATCCGCTCCATTCAGATAGAAAAATCCATCCAATCAACAAATTTCAAGAATGGTAGGTTGTCTTCTTGGATTCTAACTTGGAATTTATCGCTGTATAAAACAGAGACATTTGATTTGATGTAAGAAGACATATTTTGAAGAGGAACGTTGTAATTTGTAAGAAGTTATATGAAGAATTTTGGGTATTTTATATATATGAGGAATTATTATTTGAAGAATTTTTTATTTTGGATGTTTTTATAAGATGCGAAGTTTGTGGGAAACAGCTTACGATGAATAACTTCTGGACGTAGGTAAATATCACTGCAATATGTATTAGTGCATTTTATGTCATCTTTTATAGCATGTTGGTTACAAAAATCTGGAATGGAAACAGTGGTCTCACTAGCAATTCTGAGGATTACATTTTTGGAAGTTATTGCTGTAGGAAATAATTGCATTAATTGTTTCTTTAATAAATTGATAATATTAACAAAAGCTTCATTTGCATATTTTAATAACTGTATACTCTTTCAGAACAATCAATGTGTAGTCTTCACTTGCTTGTTTATCGGTTACCATAAAATCAGCACATGATTGGCAGTAGCTATTTTTTAAAAATTTATTTGCAATAAAACCTGCAATATATGCACTGGTTTGAAATGAAAATGAATAGACAATTTAGAGACATCAGCATATATGGAATGAGACATTTCTAGTAAATAGGGTTGTACTGGTCTTACTGCATGTTGTGGAAAAAATTCTTTGGTGGAAATTGAGGCCTGAACATTTGCAGATGAAGGAAGAGGACTTGCAGGTATTTGTGGTGCCTGTTGCATAAGAACTTCAAGAGAAAATAGTACTTCTGTGTTATCATTTTCACAGTTACCTGAAGAAGAATGTATAATCACATTATTTATGACAGCTGCTTTAAATGCAGAACAAAACTGAATTGTGTTAGGATTGGAATTTTGTCCGCATAATCCTCTAATGTACCCAAAGAAATTTTCTAGAGGGTCTTGATTAAGACATCTTGTGGCCAAGTATTTAAATCCAAATTTATGCACCTTTTTCCATAGCATTTCAATATTTTCAAGTGTAACAGGAAAATTTTTTTACTGATGGTGACGCAGCTACTCTCTTTCCATTAAACCTATCTATAAAAATTAAGTTGTGCAGAATTTTTTTTGCATCTGTCCAAAATTGCAAATGTGGAGATTTGTTTTTTAATGGCCCATTCAAAGGTTTATTAGATTTTAATACAGAATTTATGGAATTGAACAGACGGTCCATAAAAAATACTAATTTGGCTGTGTTTGCATTTTCTAAAACACCACAATTTGCAGCAAAAGTTGGGGCAAATCTTTCCATCTGGGGTAACGGCATCAATTTTATAAAGTGCTTCAATATCCGAAAATGTTGCCAAATTACCATCGAAGACAATGTTTTTTGTTAGAAAAGCATTGCGTATATCTTTTAGTAAGTGTGGTGGATCAAAAATATGTATTATTTCATGCTCACCTATCTTGTAACGATAGACATCTGAATTTGACAACTCTCGTATTGCTCTTACATTTGTAGTGCCCTGATCACTAATAGTAGCAAGTACCTTAAAGTTTGTATTTAAATGTACAATTTGTATTATTTCAATAATTAAATTTTTCAGAATGATGGCTGGTACTGAAGTTTGTACAAAAAAATAAGCTAATGTGGCTGTTGCCACTTCTTGTTAATAATACGTAGCATAAATACTAACACATGATCAGCAATTTTGTTTTCCTTACCTTTGTTGTATTCTACTAATCCAGAAATTGCGCACTTATTTAATTCTAAATGTGGTTGTAATTTCATTTCATCAAACATAAGCACTGCATACTGATGTAATAGTTGCATAGTTTTTGAAATTATACCTAAATGTACTATTATTTTTGAGTTTATACCAGCTTTAATATTAATATGTGATAAAGACCGCATTAACTTACTTCGGGAAGGTAACACTAGAATATTCTGTAAAAACTTATATGCTTTAGGACTTTTTTTATACAATGCTAAGAACAGAGCTTTTTCTTTAACTGTTCATGTAGTTTTCTTATGAAATGATTTTAGCTGTGACTGTATAAATATTAAAACAGAATCACTCATCTTATTATTTAACCTTTTTATGCTATTAATTAAGGGATCAAGTGAACTGTCATCCAGTAACTTTTTCTTGGCGTTTGCTTGTTTTCTAAAATAATTCAATGCTCTCTTACATCGTAAAACTTCTTTATATAAAAATTTCTTTTTCGGTGTTAGTGTCGTTGAAGTAGCCCGAATATGTTGTAGGATCTTCTGCGATTTGCTGTTATCTAAAAACAAAAATAGAGAATTTAACAAATGTTGCAAATATTGCTTACCTCTTAGCTTGTTTTCATAATTACATGCTGCTAATTTGAACTTTTACACACCGGAGATGTAATAAATATGTATATGTTTACCGTAAGGAATTGCTGGAGTTAATGCTGATGGCACAGGAGATGGCACAGGAGATTAATTCCACTATTCTATAGACTAACAGAGCAGTTGATGTTGATGCTACAGGAGATTGTGTTCTAAAAACTGGCAGAGCAGCTGATGTGGATACCATTAACGATTTTGTAGTAGACACACGTCCCGGTATGGGTGAGGAGGCTTCAATAATCATTAAACATGACATTAAAAATATGAACTTTTTCATAGTTTTGTTTACTGACCATGTTCCAGTACCTCCTGCAATGTTGAACTATTGGATGGCAATTGTTGTGTTTCAAAGTTTCGTATAGGTAGTTTTAGAGTAGGAACTGCACCTCTGTTTAATTTGAGCTTTGCAGATGTTTGAAACTGAGAGTTCTCAAAGTGTTCGTTACAAACTCTATAATTTCGAATAGCTTCATCTGACTTTTCTAATAAATCTTTACAACCAATGTGATTGATCCATTTTAAACGTAATTTTGGATTCCTTGGAAAAGCATGCAAAATTACATTTTCTTGCCTTGTATGGTTTACACATCCAGGAACAACACACTGTTGTCTTTGCATTGTTTTGTACTGTAAGTGATATTACATTTAAAATAATAATAATAAAGTAAAAATATACACATACACATATTCAAAATATTGCAAATTAAATGATATTTTTGTCAATTTACATTTGCAATATACATATTTTTGTAAAACGTAACACAAGAAATCAGAAACTTGGATTCCTAGTAACAAACGTGTATTTTTTATCATATAAGAAAACTTTTATTGTACCTAAATGAAAACAAAAATATGTACTTAATTTGTAATATACGTACTGGACTTACCAATATACAAACAAAACAAAAACACTTTTACTTATAGCGTATTTGATTGCAGCGTAGTTGAACAAAATACTATTGAAATCCACACACAAAGAACCAATACATACAACTTCAAACACCTGGAGTGCGTTTAGAAAAGAGGTAGAGTATGGTCAGTGTGTACCCAAACCGTTTATAAAAGGAGATGAATAATTACCGGTTAGATTTGTTCCACATTTCTAAACACCGGAGCATGCACACTGTGTAAACCCAAGTTCCCATGCTCAGAGACTGCAGGAAAAGTTACCTTGTGAGGCTAGGTTTATGTTTTCAAATCTGAAAGTAGTATTTACACATCTAGAATTATAAAAATTAAAATGAATAGTGACAAAAATGTAATTGTAACTTCGTGTAGTCATGATTTATTGACCGATGAAAACGGAGAAATCATAATTCACAAGATATTGTTGTGTAATAGAAAAAGTAAGATCAAAACTCATCATTTTTAAGATCTATTTAACAAAAGTAATGTATGTTTTAGCACTAGCTTGCGTGTAGGTGCCAGCAACTGAGAACATTATAAAAATATTCGGAATCTTCCCCTAATCTAACGTCAACCGTTTAAAAACTCATATGAAGGTAATCGTCACGTGATCTCCCCTCACGCTCCCTCTGCCCAAGCTCTGCCGACTTTTTCTAAACGCACCCCTGGGTTTCACCTGACTTTTTAACTTATATGTGAAATACCAACGGTAAAATATTAATTCCACTATTCACGTGAGCACACTAAGTAGTTCTCTGCAATTTTTAGGCCAAAATCGTAATCTATGAATGGAGTTTGTTAACATGTTAGTGTTTAAAACCGTTGCATATAAATGATACCCCCCTGTCCATATGTGTCAAATAAAATAAAGCCAAAAAAGGACAAAACGTGTGTAGGCCTCTTTTCTTTAGTTCTCCATCTAGCGGAGAGTCTTCGAACTAGACCATGAACTTCTGACGAGCGGCTACACACAGGGTTGATCTCTCCAATCAAGGCGAAGTATTTGTTGTCCAATAAGAATTAAGCTAACATATTAAAAGAAACGCGCGAAATTCGAATTGTTGTTGTATATATGGTTGTATACCACATTAGTAATGTAACATTACACATTACTTTCGAGAGTTCTTTTCAAATAACTACTTGGTCAAATTGCATAAGAAGATTGTATATGGACAAAATATAATTTTTAATTACATTTTACTTTATTCCTAAATAAAACACTTGTCATATATAATATTATACAAAATATTTGTATTTTATGAAATTGTTTAATTACATTCAAATAATGTTTTTTGTTCTTAATTTTTTTACAATATGCTGCCAATCATCAGATACAAATAATACTAACATAGTAACTTATTATATTCTTATGCCACAGTATAAGTAATTACTCAGTAGCGTCACTTAAAAGTCAGTGTCAAAAAAAGCGGCCATTCTATTTGATACCCTTATGAAAATGCAATGTAATTTACACCTGGGTAGGTATCAAACAAAAGAACAAATGTGACAGTTATACTCGAGTGACGCTACTGTGTGATTCTTATACTGTGCTCATGCTATCAGTGTGTGCCATATGATTGTTAAAATTGTAGATAAAGGGAGGTCGTGGAAAGCGTAGCGTAAATTAGTTCAATATATAGTAAATTGATTTGAAAATTCACAATAACTTCTTTTCTGATTCTAGGTCACCTGCTTTCTTTTTTTCTGCCCATACTACCAATCTTTCGGAATAAATTAACTCATTTTGTTTTTCACGACCTCCGTTCATCTATAATTTTAAAAAAATAACCGTATAATTTCATAATTTTATATTAAATTACTAGATAAAAATTAAAATACCAAAAATAACAGAGAATTTTTTTAATCATTATAATACACACCTTATTTCATTTAAATAAGGCACTCATTTTAAAGTACGATTCATAGGTACAATTGGCCCTTAGACATTTGCAATTATAACTTTCAAGTCATATGACTTCAGACACGAAAAAGCGAATAAATAAATAAATAAATTTAAAAAAGATGGTGTTTCCATTTTTTGCTGCATAAAATGGTTCTATTAAGCTATTGTGCAACTCCATAATATTATTAGTAATATTAAGTATTAAGTTTTGTATGCCTTATTTATACATTACTTTTTATAAATCTCAACAAAAAGAAATGGCTTGCAGAATTTCATAGGACATTAAAGTTCTTATTTTAGCGGTGCACCTATACATTAAAATTAAAAATATATTTAGGTTACATAAATTTTACACTAAGAATTGGAAATGATTAAATTTCAAAACAAAATTCAATTTATTCTGTAAGTTTATAAGAAACAGTACTTACCATTTAAATAAATATATTTAAGTACTTTATGCATAGCCTCCAAGTACATATTAGTGTTAATGCTCGAACCTATTCGATAACATGCAGCCCACATTGTACAACGATTTTCGTAATATTTATGAAAATACTCTCCAAATTCTTGAAAGTCTGCATCATTTTGAAGAAGAATACAAATATTTATTGAAATTCTCAACATTTCTCTATTGGCGTAAGAGACACAAAGTTTTGTAAACCTAAAACAGCCAAACTCATTACATCTTGATTAAACTATTAAATATTTTGATACCTGTTCTTGCTTTGTTTTATTTTTTATTAAACTAATCTTGTTTCGCCAAGCTTTATCAACATGCCATGTACCTAACAACTTTTTAGTCTCTCTTGTCTTCATAACAGAACTCCATGCAGCAAAATATTGATCGGCATCATCCGACATAAAAATATTGGCTTTGATATGTCCAATCCTTTGCTTCACTGAATTAATAAAACATTTCAAAACTGTATAATCTTCTCTATTGGAAATTAGAAATGCTGCAGGAAATTCTTCACCAAAATCATCCACAGTTAATACAGTAACCAGTTTAAAACCGTATGAGTTAGTACCGTGAGTTGCGTCCATGCAAATAATTCCATCGTTCCCAAACTTTATCAGCATTTGAGCTTGAGCTTCTGTCACGATACCCAATAAGAAATCTTCTTTTTTTAACAATTCTTGCTCAGAAGTTACTCCTTGCTTTTTATATACAGTAATACAATTTCCAGTACTCTCAGAAACTTGCCTCGCCCATATATCAACAATTGTAGCATCATTTGAATGCTTTATAGCTTCACTATGCAAATTGTAACTTTGGGCTATATTATGAATATCTTTTGTTGTAGTCATGTGTATTCTCTGGAAATCAGTTTCAACACTGCTTCGAATTTTATCTAAGATTACTGTGGCAGGTATACCTTAAATTTTAAACATAAATCATTATACATATATGCATGAATTAACTTCTAAATTACTACCTTGCATTAGCTGTGTTGCTATTGAATTCTTAGCAGTTGCATATAATAATGTATGTGACATTTTAATATTATGACCGTAATGAATTTTATAATAAACAACTTTCAAATTATCATCAGCAATTTGTTTTAAAACGATTGAAGATGTACATGTAGCATTGATTTTACAAGACCCCTGTGATTTCAGCATTCGTTTTCTGACTTCAGAAGGAAGAACTCGCTTTTTTCCACTACGATTACAAAAGTAATAAATAGTATTTCGTTTAGCCCCATAGTGCTTCACCCAGGAAAATTTGGTTCGAACCTCTTCCGCTTCTTTCCATTTATGAAATTCTATAAACCAAATTTTAAGTTTTATACTATCAGTACTTGTAACAACAAACCTTGCATATCAGTAAAGTGTAATTCTTCTACTTCTTGCTGAATTTGATGTGTACTCTGTAAATGATTCCGTAAATCAGTTACCTTCAAACACGTATAATTACAATTTGGCTGTAAGCATTGAACATTACAACTGATGCTCTGTTTTTCGGTGCTATTATATTTGTCTTTTAAATGTCTTTTAAAGTTACTTGATGTTGATCTGAATTCTTTACCACACACATAACAAACTATTAGTTTTTGTCGTCCATTGTAATTGTAAAAAAGCACTGATTGATGCAAAAAATAAAATTTAAGAATAATTCAGTAATCGCTGTCTATCTGAAATTTAACGATTTAACGTCCAAATACCCGAAATTACCGATCACGCCGAAATCAAAACGCTTAAGAGGAATCGTACAAAGTTACCCCTCAGAAGTTCGCATTTTACTATCCCTACTTTGCTACGTTAAGGGGAAATATTCGTGATGTTATGATTGGTTGGTTGGCAGTCGCCTTCCGATCATGCAGCTATTGAAAAACCACCAACATTAGTTGCTTAGAGCTATCTCTGTTCAATACATATTGAGAAAGAACGATAATAACTCTCGCGTGTCGGTAGTTCCGTCATCATGAGCTTACTAGGCTGCGTTCGGTCATAATGTTGGTACATTCAACGGGTTCAGAAATACACATACATGTACATAATTATATTCAAATACCTAACACATTTTTTACGGTAAATTGTAATAAGACGCAATTATCGTTCAAAGTAGACTTTATTTTTAATTGCACATATGCGTCGTATAATAGAAAAGGGACAAGCAGTTACCTATATTTGTAAAAATATTGAAGAGGATTGAAGCTGCAACACCAAAAATTTTACTTATAATGCTATTTCATGCCCATGCGCAATTTTAATATTACCTGCAGCTCAACACTGTAATGAAATTCATTATTTTATTTATTTCAATTGTAAACATGGGTAAAAAAAACTCCATTAACAAGAAGGTCACATATAGGAAAAGAAAAATCGGCGGTAAATATATAAATGTAAAAATGTATCTACATATATTTGTTCGAAAATTGTTAAAAAATGTTGATAATTAAGTACATGACAAACATCATGACGCGAAGTGACTGTTCTTGGTGTCATCGAAACGCCAGTGTCGTTTATAACGTACTATAAGGTAAACGAAATAAATTTTTTAAAAAATTTACGAAGGTATAAACATAGATATAAATCTGCAAGGTTTGGATATTTCAAAATAAATGGTTGAGTATGTAGTAGTCGAAAAAATATTATATACACCACGGCAGCAAAGTGTCTTTATCGACCTCGTTCGCTTGCTCACCGCGGCTTCGCCTTGGCTCGCAATTTGCAAACTCGTTTGATAAAGTGTCACTTTGCCACCTTGGTACATAAATAACTAGAAATCCAGAATGTAAAAGTATTTCGCATCTTGCAATTTTTGATTGAAGAAAAGGCCACAGTTTAAGAAAATATCATAAAAGTTTATTTCTTTTGAAACCGATATGAAGTTAGCAATAACTATCAGCAATAAAAAAAATTCTAAAATAATACCAAAACAGTTTCAGTATTTATGTATTAGTATAAAAATCTACTAATTAAGTAATATTCAATAACTTAAAATGAATATTTTTAGAAACTGATTCGAAATTGACCTATCGAGTAATGTTGCGCGAGGCGTACTCAACTTTTTCAAAAATGACAGCGTTGTCCTATTTTTAAATAAAATATTTTTAGACGAAAAAAATCTATCAATAAGGGGCTTTTGATAGTGTAAAAACAAAAAGGGATGTATTTTTTGTTCGGCCACAATTAAATCTTAAACTTTAGTTCCGCAGGACGCACGTTTTGTTTTTCTCAAAAATGACATTGTTGTCTTATTTTTTAATTAAATAAATCAATAAGAGGCGTTTAGTACTGTAAAAAAAGCATTGTATATCTTTTTATTTTCAATTACATACTTATTTTGAACAAGTTTTCAAATCACCTTAGATTTTTAAGGTCCTGGAGTATGCGGAACGAAAGTTTAAGATTTTATTGTGGCCGAACAAAAAATATGTCCCTTTTTGTTTTTAAACTATAGGAAGCCTATCTATTAATAATAATAGATTATTTTCATCTAAAAACATTTGATTTAAAAATAAGACAACGCTGTCATTTTTGAGTAAAACGAGGCGAGAGTCCTACTGTACGCGGAGCTAAAGTTTAAGATTTAATTGTGGCCAAACAAAAAATATGTCCCTTTTTGTTTTTACACTATCGAAAGCCCGTTATTAATAGATTATATTGGTCTAAAAATATTTGATTTAAAAATAAGACAACGCTATCATTTTTGAAGAAGTTGAGTACGCCTAACGCAAAATTACTTGATAGGTCAATTTCGAATCAGTTTCTAAAAATATTCATTTTAAGTTATTGAACATTACTTAATTAGTAGATTTCTATACTAATATATAAATACTGAAACCGTTTTGGTATAGTTTTAGAATTTTTTTTATTGCTGAAAGTTATTGCTAACTTCATTTGAACTTTTTTTGAACTCTATTTAAATGTACATTTTTATATTTTTACTATTTCGCTTCTAATACACATAAGTTGAGTCAAACACAAATTTACAAAAAAAAAGAAAAAAATGTAAGTGTTCCACTTCAAATTTTAAGGAGTGCATTTAAATTAATAACGAGAAAAAGGAGTTCATGCAAAAGTTAGTTACCAAAAATAATGTTTTCGAAGTGAAATGCGTCTCAAAATTTTTCTTTTAGGTTTAATCAACGAAGAATGCCAGGACGCGAAAGTTCACACAAAAAAGTTGTACGTCAGAATAGGCAAAACGATAATTCTATAAAAATGTAATTTTCCTAGTGATGTAATTTAGCCGGCTAACCGTGGAAAAAGCCGTACCTTTGAATACTATTTAGAGATAGTGAAGTTGATCTTTTCTTGACTAACAAGAAATGTACTTGTTGCTAGACCTCAGTGCATGTATAAATAAACATTAAAATACCAAAAACCTACTGGAAAAAGCAGTGCACAAATTTAAATATGTTTAAATTACCCGCCTTAATCCTATCTAAGATCATGCGCAATAACCCCTAAAAAATCGGAATGCAAAATATATTCTCAGGCCATGAAAAAAGATCACGTGATTGTCTATTTTGTTACCGCCCCCAGCTCTTAAGGTGGGGAGCATATATTCACGCCTTACAGAAATAATTCATTAAAAACATACAAATCGGGCGACTTCATAACTTAATTATGGTTACATATTTTTAAAAGCTGTTTTCACTGATTTGTTAACAAAACTTCAATCTACAAAGTGACCAACGCATTTTTCAAAATTCCATCTGGAAGTATTTTTACTATCGCTGTAAAGTTCAACTACAATTTTTCAATGTTAATTATTTTTTTCTTAATTACCAGATAATGATAGAGAAATTTCCTATGGTCACTTTGTAGTGCTAGTTGTCAGGTATATAGGAAAAAAAAATGAATTAATTATATTCAGAAATAAAGTCTCTATGAATTCGCCCGTTTTAATGGTTTTCGTATATGGAGTTATTTCGTAAGATTGCTCTTAAACAAATATCAGATTAAACGTGATCTTATTGGATGACAAATACTTCTCCTTCATTGGAGAGATTAACCCTGTCGGTAGACGCTCGTTGAACTTCTGTTGCTACGGGTTGAATGATTTTGCGTGTAAAATATTAGGAGTGGAGACACCATATTTTCCTAACATCACCGTCGAAAAATAGGCTTGTTACGCAACTACCGCTGTCGAGTTCCTTATTTATAAAGGGCTTTCTATTTAGCATTGAACTGAGCTGAGCCGAAGTGAGATAACTTACTTGTTTCACTTAAATCTCACTTGGATTTGCAGTGTCAAAAAGAACGCGATGCTCAGTTGTTAGTGAGTCTCAAGTCTCAATAACCTTAAAATGGCTAGCGATTTCATAAGTTCGTCAAAAATTAATGTTATCAGGGTAAGTGCAAATAAATAATAAGTTTATCCTTTGTAGTATACAACATTTTTTATCATACCCTGATCGTTTAATATCCATTGGTCTCCTGTTGTATAATTTATTTGGGACATTTTTATTATACTAGAACCACAGACTAGAACTTATGCAAATTTATCGTTCGCACGTATAACAGCACGTACTTAACCTTACTTTTTAAACCTTTATGTTTATAAAACCGTCATTCATAAAACGTTTTTCGTTTGGTAGTGTCTGATATTTTGATTCGTTTATCTTCACCCCACCATCAAACTGAGCCAAGTGAACTACCTACCGAGGTTGTGCAGTTGGGGTAAGGGGGAGGTAAAAATCTCAGTTTGGCTCACTTCTTAACTTCCAAATAGAACAATACATTTTTTCTGAGTCGAAGTGTGGCAACTGAGATTAAGTGAGATTTTGCGTAAATAGAAAGCGCTTGAAAGGTTGAACTGAAATCACCAATCGAACACGAAATCTAAACTCAGTGTGCACTGAGTGCAATCAGTGCAGCTCAATCGAAAACGCTATTATTATAGTTGAGGGGCCCTCTCGAAAACCATGGTGTGTCCGAAAGAATTTGAAATTTATTAAAATAGTTGACTAATCTGTCACAAACAATTTTTTCCATGATTTTCGAGAAGATGCTCAGCAGTGCTACAGGTCTGTAATTTTCTTTATCATTATAGTTTCCTTTTTTTAGAATTGGTATAATTACAGCTAATTTTAAATTAGTAGGAAAAATGCCTTTTCGAGTTGATAAGTTAATTAGAAAATGCAATGGTTCTATTAATGCGTCACTTAACATTTTAATCACTCCGGTTGACACTCCGTCGGCACCTACACTTTTCTTGTCTTTTAAAGCTTTAATTGTTTTTCTTAATTCTTCTCGAGAAACTTCTAGAAAGTATAATGAGTTTTAGACGTTTACAGAAGTCGTGCATTCCTGTGAAGTAGCCCCTTTGAAATGGTCCTGAAGTTTATCTTCGGTTACTGTTGAAAAGTACTGGCTAAAAATTTCCGCCACGTCTTTTGGATCTTCTTTAATTTCATTGTTTTCCTCTAGCGTGATTCTCTTCTTATTCTTCTTGTTTCCAATTTCTGTTCGCACAATATCCCAGATTTAAATGTTTTTATTTTCCGCTGTGTCAATTTCATATCTGTAATAGTTCTGTTTTGCGTTTATTGTATTAATATAATTTATGTGCCTTTTTTTTGTTGATACAGTTCGTGTAATTTTGCATTTCTTGTGGACTTTATTAGGCCGAAAAGATTTCGCAATTCGTTACCTTCGTTGATCAATTCGTCTGTGATCCATTTTTTTGTTTGTTGGCCCTTGCTCTTTACTTCTACTTTTTTCTTGGGACAATGTAAGTTGAAGTACCATAGAAATGTTTCGAAGAAAGTATTGAATGAGTAATCAGCATCATTACTTAAAATCGCAGACCAATCTAGCTGTCTTAATTCGTTGCGCAGGCTGTTTAAATTTTCTTCGTATTGTTTTGTAGCTTTTCATTATTTTCCCTAGCATTTCGTAATTGTAATGAAGTATTTGATTCATATGATCTGAAATATTTGGGGCGATGCTTTGACAGTCTAATACATCCACCGGTAGGTTAGTCACTATATGGTCAATTGCTGTTTTAGATAGTATTTTGTTTCTATTCTCATGAATTCTAGTAGGTCCTTCATGTCTATTGAGCAGATTAAAGGAGTTAAACACATCTGTTAGTATTCTGTAATCTATGTATTCCCTTTTTTAATGCATCGATGTTAAGAGGAATCCTACAAAGTTACCCCTCAGAAGTTCGCATTTTACTATCCTTACTTTGCTACGTTAAGGGGAAATATTTATGATATTATGATTGGTTGGTTGGCAGTCGCCTTTCGACCATGCGGCTATTGAAAACGACCAACATTAGTTGCTTAGAGCTATCTCTCTTCAACACATATTGAGAAAGAACGATAATAACTCTCGCGTGTCGGTAGTTCCGTCATCATGAGCAACTTACTAGGCTGCGTTCGGTCATAATGTTGGTACATTCAACGGGTTCAGAAATACATGTACATAATTATATTCAAATACCTAACACATTTTTTACGGTAAATTGTAATAAGACGCAATTATCGTTCAAAGTAGACTTTATTTTTAATTGCACATATGCGTCGTATAATAGAAAAGGAACAAGCAGTTACCTATATTTGTAAAAATATTGAAGAGCTCAACACTCAACACTGTAATGAAATTCATTATTTTATTTATTTAAATTGTAAACATGGGTAAAAAAAACTCCATTAACAAGAAGGTCACATATAGGAAAAGAAAAATCGGCGGTAAATATATAAATGTAAAAATGTATCTACATATATTTCTTCGAAAATTGTTAAAAAATGTTGATAATTAAGTACATGACAAATATCATGACGCGAAGTGACTGTTCTTGGTGTCATCGAAACGCCAGTGTCGTTTATAACGTACTATAAGGTAAACGAAATAAATTTTTAAAAAAATTTACGAAGGTATAAACATAGATATAAACCTGCAAGGTTTGGATATTTCAAAATAAATGGTTGAGTATGTAGTAGTTGAAAAAATATTATATAGGGACCGTGCACATGCCTGCGTTCAGCGACGCCTGGCGGTGATTTATGCATTAGTGGTATGAAAACATTGTTTTTAGGTTAATACACCTGTGACACGTTGAAGTGACGTTATTAACGTCACTCTGTAATTTTTAATTTTGCAATTACAATGGATGTTGAAATATATTTTAAAATCTTGTTTATATAAGTGGACGACCAGCTGGTAGTGGCCGGCCATCAGGCGCAGTCATCCTATGCATAACTTCAATAGTCAAGCGAAAATTTTGGTATTTGTGGAAGAAATTTTGGATGGCATTGATGGTCAATAAAATTTTTGGTTGTGCGCAGATTTGTTGTTATTTCTTGTAATTGTATTAAAAATATTTAGGGCTTTTTCTAAATTTACTCAAATCTTGCAACAAGTTTTATTGTTTGATGATCAGTACAATTTCTAAATATGCAAAAATTATGCAAATCCTGCGTGGTGTCACTAATAGATGTGAAAATATATTACAATTCTATTGTTTATCAGCACAGTATTTCAGAAAACACATCAGAAGATCGGCAGTTGATTTTATTGGGCATTTTCCGTTATTTCTAAATTTTTCCTTTCAAACACAGTGGATTTTAAATGCATGACCCCCGTACACAAATTTATGGAAATTTGCCTAACTGGAACGTATTCTTCACTCTTTTTTGCTCTTTTACACCCATTTGTATAAATAAAATGGGTAACGAGAGAATTAATGTAAAAGTGCTATAAATTAAACAAAAATCTGAGTACAAACCTCAATTTAAGAAACATCACTAATATAATCAGTCTTTTAATACAATTAACACAAAGTATTCCAGTTAAATAGTATAAAACATGTTCCACATGCATTTGACATGAAGTCGGTCTGATGATCGGTTGGGGCTATTGTTTATATTGACTTCTTCACATGAAACGCATACCATCAGTATCCTGACCGTAAATGTATTCACAATACCAAGACTAACCATCCGTTAATCATCAACCGCATTTGAAACTGGCCTACATTAAATTTGTTGACTTGCTTTCCGACTTCTCATGAAATTCTTCAAACTTTCATTTCATCTGAGTCTCCTGCACATTTCTCGAATAGAGTACGTTGTACGTAATGACTAATCGATATTGAAATCTATGAATCACTTTCAAAACAGCATACAAACTTAAATGTTTCAATCCATATATATTTTCTTGCTACTGTCTGGATAATTGTAAAATTTAACATTCTTCCTGTTATTATAACTCTTATGACAATTTACAGTTGTAGTACATAATAAGTATTTGATCTTCTGGTATGAAATTAATTACAAAATTCAAGTTCAAAAGCACACTGGGCATTTGAAATGACAAATGTACATTTGAACTGTCATCATACTGTCACTCGTGTTTTCATACCACTTCTGCAAAATATGGCCATTGGTGGCGCTGTCATCGCATGTGCACGGTCCCTATACACCACGGCAGCAAAGTGTCTTTATCGACCTCGTACGCTTGCTCACCGCGGTTTCGCCTTGGCTCGCAATTTGCAAACTCGTTTGATAAAGTGCCACTTTGCCATCTTGGTACATAAATAACTAGAAATCCAGAATGTAAAACTATTTCGCATCTTGCAATTTTTGATTGAAGAAAAGGCCACAGTTTAAGAAAATATCATAAAAGTTTATTTCTTTTGAAACCGATATGAAGTTAGCAATAACTTTCAGCAATAAAAAAAATTCTAAAATAATACCAAAACAGTTTCAGTATTTATGTATTAGTATAAAAATCTACTAATTAAGTACTCCTAATATTCAATAACTTAAAATGAATATTTTTAGAAACTGATTCGAAATTGACCTATCGAGTAATGTTGCGCGAGGCGTACTCAACTTTTTCAAAAATGTCAGCGTTGTCCTATTTTTAAATCAAATATTTTTAGACGAAAAAAATCTATCAATAAGGGGCTTTTGATAGTGTAAAAACAAAAAGGGATGTATTTTTTGTTCGGCCACAATTAAATCTTAAACTTTAGTTCCGCAGGACGCACGTTTTGTTTTTCTCAAAAATGACATTGTTGTCTTATTTTTTAATTAAATAAATCAATAAGAGGCGTTTAGTACTGTAAAAAAAGCATTGTATATCTTTTTATTTTCAATTACATACTTATTTTGAACAAGTTTTCAAATCACCTTAGATTTTTAAGGTCCTGGAGTATGCGGAACGAAAGTTTAAGATTTTATTGTGGCCGAACAAAAAATATGTCCCTTTTTGTTTTTAAACTATAGGAAGCCTATCTATTAATAATAGTAGATTATTTTCATCTAAAAACATTTGATTTAAAAATAAGACAACGCTGTCATTTTTGAGTAAAACGAGGCGAGAGTCCTACTGTACGCGGAGCTAAAGTTTAAGATTTAATTGTGGCCAAACAAAAAATATGTCCCTTTTTGTTTTTACACTATCGAAAGCCCGTTATTAATAGATTATATTGGTCTAAAAATATTTGATTTAAAAATAAGACAACGCTATCATTTTTGAAGAAGTTGAGTACGCCTAACGCAAAATTACTTGATAGGTCAATTTCGAATCAGTTTCTAAAAATATTCATTTTAAGTTATTGAACATTACTTAATTAGTAGATTTCTATACTAATATATAAATACTGAAACTGTTTTGGTATAGTTTTAGAATTTTTTTTATTGCTGAAAGCTGTTGCTAACTTCATTTGAACTTTTTTTGGACTCTATTTAAATGTACATTTTTATATTTTTACTATTTCGCTTCTAATACACATAAGTTGAGTCAAACACAAATTTACAAAAAAAAGGAAAAAATGTAAGTGTTCCACTTCAAATTTTAATCTACAAAGTGACCAACGCGTTTTTCAAAATTCGATCTGGAAGTATTTTTACTATCGCTGTAAAGTTCAACCACAATTTTTCAATGTTAATTATTTTTTTCTTAATTACCAGATGATGATAGAGAAATTTCCTATGGTCATTTTGTAGTTCTAGTTGTCAGGTATATAGGAAAAAAAAATGAATTAATTATATTCAGAAATAAAGTCTCTATGAATTCGCCCGTTTTAATGGTTTTCGTATATGGAGTTATTTCGTAAGATTGCTCTTAAGGTCACCACAGAGTATTATGTAGTCAGCTTTTTCCATAGAATATCCAATATAGCCGATATGAGAAGTTCTAAATTTCCTGACGGGGGCGGTAAATTGAGATGACCGCTATTTTTATTTCTTGTACGGATACAATGACTGCACATGCCTCAATGTGCATCTCCTGACAGTATTCGTTAAGATCGATTACTTTAAAGTCCATTTCATCCTTTGTGTATATGGCTGAGCCACCATGAATATGTTTTCCTCTACAAAAATAAGTTGCGAGAGTAAAACCAGATAAATTAGCATTTATGGCCTCCTCCTTGGTTAGCCACGTCTCGCTGAGACACATTATATTGGATTTGTGCTCTTGTATTAATATTTCTAATTCTGGGATTTTATTCCTGATGCACTGCATATTGAGATGCATTAACTTAAAAGCGTCTTTTTTGACGTACCTTTATTTCTGGGATAAAAAATCCTTATTCGCCTTTAATCTACGGGGATTATAATATCGTACTATTGCGTTCCTTGGCCACACTTCTGAACGGAAAAGTTTTTCTGTATCGGTGGAATTTATTCCAACTTTAAAGGCTGATATATTTTTCGATATCACTTCTAATTTTTCACACTCCGCAGCTTGGCCTGAGTTGTTGCTTAGTAATTGCTTGATGTCTTCTGAGGTTGTTTCCGGTTCTAGCCTAGAAACAAATAGCCAACGTCTTCTTTCAAGGGCTGTGATTTTGCAGTCATTATTCGTTCCTACTAAAGATTTTTGTTGGTGTTTGTGGCTTGGGTTTGGATGTATTCAAATCTATTACCGATTCTCCTTTCTTATTAGCTACCTTATCGGCGTATGGTATTTTTTGTGTTGGAGGCTGAGTCTTTTCCTTCAACGATTTTTCTATAATAAATGTTTGATCGTCCACTCTTCCTTCTAATTGTGACACTAATTTTTGCAGGATGTTTACTTCTTTTTTCGCGTATGCGAGTTCAATGTTTTTTATCTCACATTCGGTGCGAACGCACGTTGCACTGCTCGAGTTGTTAATATTTGTTGGCAAACTTAATTCACTGTTTTCATTATTTCTAAAAATCGTTTCGAAATAATGTATCACCACATCAGTAGCTAGTACGTTTTGTGCTACTTTGCGTTTAATTAAATGTCTATGATGTCTGATTTATTTAGATCGATTGCTAGAGCTGCAAGATCGTTCACGCACGCACGGATCGCCATACTATACTGTACAATTATAAGATGGAGGCAGACGTAGAAGATGCGATGTGTCGTTGCTGTGAAAAAGTACTAGAGACTGATAAAGGTGTGACGGGTTCTGTGAAAACTGGTGTGATATATGTATCATCAGGGAAAGACAAGATACATACAGTGAGCCAAAAGAAGAAATAAAAGTCACTCGCAGTGGTCGTGTAATAAAACCACCCAAGAAACTGGACCTTTAGTGAAAGTTGTTTTCTAAAAAAAGGGCGTGTGATATATGTATAGTCGGGTAGACTGGAACGGGGAATACCCCGCTCACAATATGTTTATATTAATATCAATACATATAGTTCAGTAGTCTACTATTAGTCGAGTTGTATCGCAGACGCGGAGTTGTATCGAAGACGCGAAGTATTATCGATAGTTTATATTCTAGTGTTAAGTCTTATACGCACTTATGTATTCATATAGAAAAAGAAATATATATTAAAACAACTGGTACCACATAACATGCGGAAAAGTTGGTGAAAAATATACAAGCTACTAGGTGGAAAAAATTGCAATCTAAAGTGGTTGTGTGAAAAGTGTGACAAAGATATGACAAACATGAAGGTAGCGGTCAAAGCAAACGCATTGGAGGCGGATACTATTGCCAACCTAATTGTATCGCAACCAACTGTTGAAAAGCTAAAAACGGAATTAACATCTACAATAGGGATGATAGTGCAAGATCACTTATTAAAAATGGAAGATTATAAAGAGACATTCGAAAGGTGTGTAGAAGCGGTTAAAGAAATTCCAATGAAAATAAACAAAGAAACTAATCCAACCTATGCGGAAATAGCTGCTACAAGAGAACGAAGCAGAAGAGATAACTATGAAACAACACCAGCTCTTATAATGACCCCAAAAAAAGAACAATCGAGTAATGAAATAAAAAGAATACTGCAACAGAAAATTAGCTCCCAAAAAGCAAAAGCAGCAATCAAAGAGGTAAAATATGGCAGAAATGGAGCAATAATAATTAGAAGCGAAAATAAAGAATCCATAAACAGGTTAAAATGCATAACAGAGGAGGAGATTGGTGAGAATTATGAAATAAAACTAAGAAAAATGAAAAATCCTAAGCTGGTTATAATAGGATTGGATAAGGAATATTCAACAGAGGAGCTGATGGAACAACTGAAGACCAAAACCAGTCAATCAGGTTTATTATGGTGAAACTTGGATCTTTGTTAATTACAGATTATTGGTAAATAACAGACAAAACAGTGAATGTCAATTATAGTGCAACATTAGTTATCTGATCTTGCAAACAACCTTGGTATTTTTCAGATTATTGAAAAATATTCAAGTTGCCCTATTACGGTGGTAGCATAGCTTAAAATAAGCAATATTGGATATTGGTTATTTTAAGAAGTCGTTTAGCTACTCTGAAGCACATTGTCAAAATTTTATCACACAGTAAAGGTACGGTTTCTCTGACGCGTCAGACGCATGCGGCGGACGCAGTACGGCTGACGCATGCGTTTGACGCAAGCCAGCGTGTTTCTTCTGGTGCGGCTAATGCCGCAACCGCTGACGGATTGTTTCTTTTCAATCGTGTTTGGTGAGCGTTCGAAATGAGTGCGATGGCGAAAATATTTTTGGTAGAAGAAAATGAGGTTGAAGAGGTTTTATTTTATTATTATTTTTTATTTCTTTCAACGCATTGTTCTTTACTGTTTGATTTTTGAACTCGGGGTTCGACAGATCATACAGACATGGAAATTTTGCAACGTATTCCACTAATTATTCTTCCTCACAATGCGAAAATATTAATTTTTGAGAATCAGCAGTCATGTTGACGTTATTGTTTAGTGACTGCGGTTGCGTCTATACTGCTCTTCGACGGGTACTGACAGGGCTGATGGCCCTGCGTCAGCCGCAACAGACGCAGCCGGTTGACGCATGAGAAGAAATGGTTGCAGACGCTGATAGCAAATTCCACCTTTCATTGTAGCAGTGCATTGCGTCAGCCGTACTGCGTCCGCCGCATGCGTCTGACGCCTCAGAGAAACCGTACCTTAAGTAACAAGGAGAGCATTGTAAAATGGATTTAGACTTTGTTTTATTAATTAGGGCGCTTAGAAATGAAGAAGAACGGTAATAAATATTTTTAAATGTTTTTTTTTAATTTTACACGAAACGTATTTTAGACAAAACTTTAATGTTATGAGAAGGACACTTAGAGATGTTTCTAATCCCTTAGAATTTCCCGAAGGCGTTTTTAGATCATTGTATAGATTTTCAAGAGAAACGGCTCATTATCTTATTCAACAGATTGGTGTGTACTTGCCAGCTAGAAACCGTCAAAAAATTGCATTGCCTGAGAATCTTATAATTATTTGTGCTTTGCATTTCTATGCACAAGGAACCTATCAGAAAGCTGTTGGACAAGATTGTGTCTTCCCCATGTGCCAAGCTTCTGTGAGCAATACTGTGAATGATGTTACAAACATTTTGTACACCTGAGTAAATTTCCATTAATTAGAGGAAGAAAAACTCGAAGAAAAGCGAAAATTTCTGGCTTTCTAGGCATCGTGGGCACAATAGATTGTACGCACGTAAAAAATTTTTCTCCTGCTATCGATGGAAACAATGCTGAAATTTTGTTTTTAAATCGTAAGGGATTTCATAGCTTAAATGTTCAGTGTGTTGTTGCTGCTGATTTGAGGCTACTGGGAATCAATGCTAGGTACACAGGTTCTGTTAACGATTCAGTAATTTGGGCTACGAGTCAGATTAGAAATCATCTCCGTAATTTTTATCAAAATGGACTTCGTAATAGCTGGCTGATAGGTGATTCTGGATACCCGCTTGAACCTTGGCTAATGACGCCCGTGGGAGGTAGAAATCAAAATGAAAGAGAAAGACATTTCAATAATGCACATAAAAGTATTCGAAATGTTGTAGAAAGATTTAATGGTGTACTAAAGTCCAGATTTAGATGTTGCTTTGCAGAAAGATCTTTGCATTATTCTCCAGAAAAAGCTGCGAAAATTGTAAATGTATGTGCAATTTTGCACAACATTTGCGTAAATAGGCAAGATATAATTGAATTTGAAGTTAATCAAAATGATAATGATCTAAATGATGATGGAGTGCAGATTCCACTTAATAATGTTATGAATGAAGGGCAAATGGTTAGAAATCAAATAATCACTTAATATTTTTAGACTTAATGAAAACACTAAAATAGCGAATTTTCACAAATTTTATTCAATTCAATTGTTTCGACATACAGTGTCTTCGTCAGATGTGTATTGAATCTGCGTTAATTTACTTACTGAAGGATAATTTATACCTACTGCAGTAGATATACTATGCTGGTTCGGGACCAATTTCCCATAAGATTTAACACAGGCCTCGAGATTGCAATTTTTGCGGGGATCGTGGTGAGGGGGGGTGAGGTGAGAAGGGGGAGCGGGTCGCGCGCAAGCGGCAGCAGGAGCGAGAGGGGGAGACGCGGCAGTAGATATCTAGACTCGCGACCTTGGTACATTTTTGGGCATAGTTACAGCGGTTTTTGGAAGCGGAGGGGTGTTTCGCGAATTCTACCTTAATTTTTGATTTTTTTTCTTCGCCTCATCATATGTATTAAATAGCGCGTCGACTTATGAATAAAACGAAGCATATGCTTTTACTTCAAAATAATTTATTGTATCTTACTACATTGCTGTCAACACAAAATAATGTTGTTTATTTACTTAGAAATTTGCAATTTCTTACACAAATATTCACACAAATAATGACCAAATTCTAAACGATTTTCTAAATACAATTCAAGCCCGTCCAAATCATTACAGTAACACTCAACGTTGAAGTTATCTTATCTAACACCTAATCGTGCCAATCCTCCGAAACCACTCGTAGCGGTAATAATCATCTCATATTTTTCATTCGTAGATGGTTCCAAGTCAATGAAATCTCCTTGATCTCTAATGCTTTGAATCTCTGCTAACAAACGAAGTTTAGCTTGAGACATTTTCACCTTCGCATACGTTTAGAAACTGAAGAAAATAATGTGTTTCCATTAACTTTTATTCCTGGTAAGATTTCATTGATAATAACTTGAATTTATCTTTGAGATTTTCTAAACTGTTTAACAGAATAAATTACAGCGAAACGATAATCATTTATTAAACAGAAGTGCATCAGTTCGCTCCCTCCTACGCAACCTCAGAGTATTTAGTGCAAAAGAAACATTTTCAAATTTAGAGAGGGTTGTCCTCTACATCATTCTCTGATAGCGAGATAGCAGTTTGTTATAGTTATTGTAAGACGAATCAAGGTTGAAGCGTGCGCGATTAAGCGCTATGGATCTGACTTTTTTCTTTTTCATATAGAATGCACACCATTATTAAACTAATGTGTGTTGTAAGCTTGGAATGATAGTATTCATCCAGAGAAAATCTGTTAACGGAACAGAATTTATCATCAAGTATGATATTAAATTGCGAACAATTAATATTTTATCTGTCTCAACAATACCATTTTGTTCATTTGCGTGATACCTAGAATCTAAAGCATCCTTGCGTTGAAGTTAATTATAGTCAAACCTCCATAACTCGAATCTCAAGGAACTGGAAAATTATTTTGAGTTATAGAAATTCCGAGTTAGAGACTGAGATTAATATGCAGGAACATCAATAAATTTTAACTTACAGAAAATTTGACTTACAGAAAATTTTAAGTTGTGAATGTTCGAGTTATGGAGTTGTGACTGTATTTTAAAAGTTAAAGCTATAATACTTTTTATAACTTCTTTATTAATATTATCTCTAGGGTTTATTTACAGAAGTATAGATAGTTCATATCATATTTTTCATATACACCTCAACGCTTCCTCTGATTAAACTGCTTTTGTTTATGTTAAGATAGTAGTCTGATTTTATCTGCTTCCACAAAGCCGTTTTGTTTATACATACGAGGTTACTGCGTTTAATAGAAATATCTTTGAGCAATGTCCTCACCAATATAATTAATTTCATAAACATTTCTATAATTATCGAATGATATATGTTTTTAAATTAATCGACACTTGCTGATAAATTTCATGCTGATAGATGTAAAAATCTTGATGATTGATTTTCAAAACCATGTATATTAATTCCATAAACTCAAAAACTATGTGTGTTAGTTCCATAAACATTTCTACAATTATTGAATGATATATGTTTTTAATTATTAAAAATTATTCAGCGTTTAGGCTGGGAGGGGCAGCCTCCCGCAAATTACTATTTATCATTTCCGTTCCAATCGAAAATGGTGTTTGCCCTCCTAGATGGAGGGCAAATATACGCTATTATGTGAGTTTCAATCTTTTTTTATTTTCTATCTGATAAATTACTAATGTTCATTTTTCTTATAGCTCTCCTCCAACCCCAGGAATGGAGGGGGTGTTAAGTATACATCCTCCACATCAATCTTAATGTAAGCATAAGTTTCTTTACCTTGTTCTTGTTTTCAATTAATTTATTTTTTTAATTTTATTTCAACTTGCTTTTCAAATTTTTAACTTTACCTTAACCTTGTTCTTGTTTTTGGAGGGTAAATTACTAATGTACATTTTTCTTGCAGCACCCCCTCTCCTGGGACAGGATCCTAATGTAAGCATAAGTTTCTTTACTTTGTTCTTGTTTTCAATTAATTTATTTTTTAAATTTTATAATACCTTGTTTTTGTTTTCAATGAATTTATTTTTAACCTTCATTTTATATTTCTATACATGTAATACCTTGTTCTTGTTTTCAATGAATTTATTTTTAACCTTCATTTTATATTTCTATATATGTAATACCTTGTTCTTGTTTTCAATGAATTTATTTTTAACTTTAATTTTTGACTTGTAATACTTGTAATACTTATAATATCTTGTTTTTGTTTTAAATGAATTTATAATACCTTGTTCTTGTATTCAAGGAATTTATTTTCAAGTAATTTATTTTCTTCAATTTTTATACTTGTTCTTGTTTTCAATGAATTAATTTAATACTTGTAATATCTTCTTGTTTTTTTCTTTGATATTTCAACTTTTTAATTAATTTTATAACATATTAAAACTTATATAATTTGTTACAGGATACAATAAAGGAGATTATTTTTATATATGTATTATATGTATATTTCACCTAATCCTATCCTACTCAGAGTAAATTAATTTACACACAACCATTTTAATACTTTTAATTTATTATTGAAATTAAAAGAAATTTAAAAAAAATCACATGCTATACGGGGTGTTTCATAATAGGTTGAGAAAGTGAAATCTTAAGTATATAATCTTATTTTAAGTTAAAAAGAAGTAAAAAAATTCAAATTTTGCTTTATTTTTTCTACTAACTGAACAGATTTCACATTTTATTAACTGCTTTGTTTATGTTCTAAATAAATTATTTTAATTTTTTTTTAATTCTCTCATTTTTCAATAATAATCAATGAAAGGTATAGTAAAACAGCTTATTAGATTTCATTATTTCATTATTTCACTCAATAAAACTTTCTTCAGATAGCAGTACCTGAGACAACAACAGAGCACCGATGACGCGACTACTGAGAATTGATATCAAGGTTGTAGTTTCTTATGCAAATTTTAATTCGAATTTAATAAGCTTGAATTTAATTGGATGTTTAATTTTCATTAAAATCATGATGTTGGTAATCATCTATCATTCTGTCTACATCTCTTATGTATGCATGTATTTTTTCAATAATTATTAAGGCAAGTTCAATGATACATATCATCTATATCTTAGCATTCTATTCTGAAGAATTGCGTCAACAGTAACCAAAAGCTTAAGACTTTTTCTTTATCAAGAATTAATTAAATGAATATCCATCTCGGTGAAGCTTATACTTTAGGGGACTTTATACTTCGAGCGATTCTTCGGTGTACTGGTAAAAACAGGTGCAGTTTATAAAATAACAGGTAAATCAGGTAACAGTTTATAAAATAACAGGTAGCAGTTTATAAAATAACAGATAAAACAGATAGCAGTTTATAGATGTGACAGATAGCAGTATAATAGCAAAAGTGATGGTAGGCAAGCACACATATAGAAGTAACATTGAACGTTAATAGCACATTTACTGATTTAAGTTCCTATTTAATTTTACGTAAGGGTTTAAACAGACTATTATGTTATGTATTAAAAGCAATTTAATTTTTTTTATTTTTTTAATTTAATTTATTAAGATAAGTACTATCTATACCAGATACGTTTTTTAAAAGTGCATACATTCCCTAAATCTGATTGTCTGTATGCTTGGTTAGTTGATAATACTGATAGACTAATAGAATCTAACGCTGTCATCTATCTTGAGGTATCTTTTTGTATTTACTATATCATCTAACTTAATAATTATTTCCATATACAGTATGTCCCCAGATTGAGTTTCCATGAAAATTGTTATTCAATGTATTCCCCAATGCTCCTCTTCGCACTTTTCTATCATATACAATCGAACCTCCATAACTCGAATCTCAAGGGACCGGAAAATTATTTTGAGTTATAGAAATTTTGAGTTAAAGAAAGAGATTTCAGTTATACACAATGTGCAGGGACATCAGTAAATTTCGACTTACAGAAAGTTTCGAGGTTTGAGTTATGGAGGTGCCACTGTATCTAAATTTACCTGTTTTAATGATATGTTATTATTTATTTATGGTTATGATAACGGCTCTGCACTTACCTTATGTTACCTTACAGTTTTTCTAATAACAGATCTTACAGTGTGATACACATACATACACATTTTTGCTATTGATCTATTCATACGCTTTCATCTTCATTAAAAATATAGCATCTGTTATTAGAAAAGCTGTATATAATTTTGTTTTAGGAATCAAACAGTTTTAACGTTTTCATAAGATCAATTTTCGGACACATTGCAGCTGCAGATTCATATATGGTTTTAAATTTCAAAACATGCTTACTTTACTCTCAAAATTGTCTAACTTCAAATTACATTTAGAATTATTGTCTTAAAGAGTGGTCACATTGGTTCCGATATCAAAAATTAATTTAAAAACAACTTCATATTAACAAATGTATAGGGTTACAATAGGATCGTAATGAACTGGAGTATACTGCCTTTTATAAACTGGTACCTGTTTTTATCTGTTTTACCTGTTATTTTATAAACTGTTCAGAAACTGCTATCTGTTTTACTAGTACATCGAAAAAATTTATAATTTATTGAGACAGTTTATTTTGAATTGTTATATGATTATCGGTTCCAGTCTGTCTCCACACCCCACCTCAACACCGCATTTGTTTACTAAAGGCTGGTTTATACAACAAGAATAAGAAATAAGGTTTAAGGCGTAACGCTTAAGATAAAAGTTAATCTTACGGGTCTGTGTGTTTGCGTTTGTAAACCGAATAAGGAATAAGGTATACCACGTAAGATAACAAAAGTTGGTTAACATTGAACTTTTAGACCTCATTCTTAGGTGATATATCATGGGCGCATGCGTACAAAGCATTGCTTTCTAAAATTATTTATAAAAAATATTATTATTTAGTTTTACCTGCTAATTTTTAAAACCACTTATTTTGTACATTTATTTTTCACGAAATAATCGGTATACCCAACTCATGATTTTAACGATTGACAATAACAAACCTAACCACGCATGCGTGCTTTGGAGGAACACTAAATTTTATTGGTCAGTTTTAAAACATATCTTATTCTTATTCTGTTGAATAAACACGTATTGTCCATATGTAAATCAATTAAAAAAAACAATTTAAAAACAACTTCATATTAACAAATGTATTCATTCAAAACATAATGAATGAATACATTTGTTAATATGAAGTTGTTTTTTAATTGATTTTTGATATCGGAGCCAGTGTAACCACCCTTTAAGACGATAATTCTAAATGTATAGGGTCACAGTAGGATCGTAATGAACTGGAGTATACTGCCTTTTATAAACTGGTACCTGTTTGTACCTGTTATTTTACAAACTGCTACCTGTTTTACCTGTTATTTTATAAACTGCTCAGAAACTGCTATCTGTTTTACCAGTACATTGAAAAAATTTACAATTTATCGAGACAGTTTATTTTGAATTGTTATGTGATTATCGGTTCCAGTCTCTCTCCGCACCCCACCTCCACACCTCATTTGTTTACTAACCCACTATAATATGAAGCCCTCTCAACTGCTCGTAACTGCTGCTATGATCTCGGTCACGTGGTGCGTGATACAGTTGTATGGTTGCCTACTTTTGTTATATATAGCTTTTCTATTGATTGAAATTTGAATGGGAAAACTTAATATTGAATGATTTGTGGTATGTAAAAGCATTACTTTCAGATGCTTAGTTATTGTGGTAACCTAATCTAAGCTTGCTTTCCCTCCATAATAAATTATGTAAATAACGTTAAGAAGTTGTTCAAGTATACATTAGGTAATGGAAATATAAACTTTTTATTATTTCAATTCAGATTTATTAATGTTACTCGTAACAAGAAAAAAATGTACTAATTTATGTTTGATTACAAAAACACTATTCTATTATGATTCCAAGGTAAGCTGCTTTCTTTATTAATGCAGTAACGCGAATTATTCCATTCGTAATCGGACACAATAGTATCTTCATGACACAAACTGACGAACCATAATTTAGGATTTTGCAGGTTCACTTTCAATCTTGTTAAATGAGCTGCAGGTTTCTCTTCTAAACTTTTCAGCAACGGCTTCTTTATGTTGCTCTCATACCATTCAACTAAATTATCACCTTGCGAGAGGAATGATGTTTTCGTTAAATAATAGTAAGTTTCACCATCCTCATGTATACAAAACATTTCTGCAGAAATCTTGATTGATCCCTGAGCATTTGGAAGCATTGTTGATAATTCTGCATGAAACACTTGGAAACAAGCATCGAAAAATTGTTCTTGGTTACATTGAAACATCGGTGTTATGAAAGATGATATCATGAAATTGTTTGGCCACAATATTGGATCCCAATGTATGAATGATTCATCTTCTTGTTCTTCATATTCTTCTTCCTGCTGCTCGGGAATAGATCTTACCCGTGGCACACACATTTTGCAACTGCTCATTCAAAGGTTTTTCATTATAATTTATAGTGTTTAAAACAAAATTAATCACGTGATGATTTACTTAGAAATTTACAGTTTCTTACACAGATATTCACACAAATAACATTAAGAAGTATGTTTCCAAGTTATTTTGCTATATTAAAATATATACATCATATTAATGACATTCCCAATTTGTACAGATCCATATCAGTTTCAAGATGATTATTATGTTGATGGATGGAAAATAAAACAAAGATACAATTTTTAATATAATTTATTGCTATGATGATATTAAACGAAAATAACAATTATCATAAAATCATAAAAATATATGTATATGTTTATAAATCAAGTTATAAAATAAAACTATGTTTACATCTAAGCTGCTAAAAAATGTCATTTTGTGTGGATTTATGTATCCATAATATCCCGATGCCCCCACGGAAGAGTATCATAAGAATTTTGAATTAAATATCGTTTATCATCGTGAGGACTCAAAGCGATTTTTTGCTGCGTAACTGTGTGGACGTGGTGTTTTTCTGAATGTATTAAATTTTGATCTAAACATTTTTCTACAGAATTTTGCAAACATTCTAAATAGTCCTTGAAAGTAATTTTGTTCTGAATAACATTTCGTTTAACACCCTTAGCCTTCTTGTCTTTATCCTCACCCTCCACTCTGTATGCATAACTTTTCGATCGCAAACCAATAAATTCCGTCATAATTTTACCATTCAGCTCATCCTTCATCAGACCTGGAACCTTTTTATTTACACGAGGAATACCATACCGATTGTTTTCCTGATAGTCGCTAGTGTCAAAGTGTTTATAACAGTCACGTTGAATTACTTTATATACATCATCACACTCAATTTCATAAATTAAAGAGTCTGTATCCGTATAACAAACCTTACATTTATCACCAAATTGTGATTGCATATATCCATAATGAAATTCATAAAGTTTCACCTTTGAAATATCGAGTACACACATGCCAACATATATGGGCTTATTAAATAGAATTTCCGTTTTATTTAATTCTATTACAACTAAATTTTCGTTAAATATTGTGCAGGACTTGAATTCTGGTTTCGCAATTAATTTACCTGCGCCATATCTTCCCTCCCATTTAGATATTAATTTTACATTACTATGTTTCCTGATATTCTCCATCGTTTTGCCAAAAGCTGCATTATTTAATAATTTATAAAGATCCTTTTCGAAATCATTCTTTGCAGCAGTTCTCAGACGGGTGTTTAAATCAATATAAGGTTTTAACCACGCCGCCTGCTTAAATTTCAATATGCGATGAATTTTAGCTAATTTTAAACCATATACCAAAGCCTGCTGTAAATATCTATAGTGAATGATGTAACGCTTTTTGTTATTCAATGTAGCCATTAATTTTTGTTCTTTAGATTTTGGTGCGCTGACGTGTTCTGGACAAAAAGGTAAATCTGAGTGAGCATAATGCAACTCAGCAGGATATTCTAAATCAACTTCTAAAATATATCCTACGGGACTGTTGTTTGAAATATTAAAATCTACGTTTTCTACATCATCCACCCACTCAAACCCTCCGTAGAGTAAGGGTTGTGACATTGCATGCCCATAAAGATTGTTAACATCAGTATAAAGTAAATATTTTGATAGTTGGGTGGGATCATAGTCGGTCATGTACTTGTTGTTAGCTTTGACATAACGTTTCGAACACTGACTCAATCCCCCTCGAACACCTCGCTCGACAAACATGAGCATATCGATGTCTGTTAATAATTCGAGCTCTACTTTAGTATACTTTAGCATAGCATCCCAAGTATATCCTGGAGCAGAAAAATAATGAGCAGGATCGAGCCCATGTGAATTCAGTAGGGTTAAACGAAACTGCTCGAATACATCAGCTAACAGTAAAACATCTGTGCGTAAGTATAAGTCTGAGTACTCCCCCAAATTTTAAATTTTGAACTCGCTCCAAACACATCATTTAATTTATTATAAAATTTCTCTTTCGCTGGCAATTTAGATTCGGTAAAACGTTTAAGCGAGTCAAAGTAGTCATACGGATACACACCCTTTCGCGTTAATAACTGAAATTTTTCCTCCGGTAAATTTTGAAATTCTGATTTTAAAATAGGATACGTTTCCAAATTTGAAGCTAATTTATCAAGACTTGAGCTCATAAACCGAAACGAATCAATAAAACGAAACTTTACCAAATTTTTATCAACATGTTTCGTAAACGAAATATACTTCTCTTTATTTACGGGAAGTAAATCGATGCGGCCCTCAAAATCTGATGCTAATTTTTTAATTATGAAATGAGCATCATAACCGCTCAGATTATGAAACACAACAGGTACCACGTGACCATCCTTATAATTAACATTACATCCCTCGTGTGCTGCTCCCCTAAACACCCCTGCTAAGTGACAGTGATCCCTTACTTTTTTGTCTTCAAGGCTAAACGGCTGCTCGCAGATGTGACAGTGGGTTGCCTGATAGAACTCCAGATTTTCAATTGAAGTTAAGGGTTCCATGGGTAGAGGGCAAAGGAATACGGTTTCTAAATTTTCAGCGAACTGTTGCAGTTCTGCAGTAAACCATTGCATGCAGTCCTCACCACGATACGATTTATAGAAAGATAGTGAATCATCATAAGAACATTTGACATAATACCCGATACTACAGGGCACATGTTCTTGGTACTTATTTTTACTGTTACATGGTTTTAATATGCATTCTAGATCGGCATATATTATGAACGGTGTCTTAACTTTATACCTGAAATTTTTAAATTTTAAAATATTGTTTTGTTCTGTCGGCATTCTAATTTTACAAACGTTTAATTTTTCACAATCTATTGCGTGCTTATCCAAACGTTCTTGACTATAAAAGTAGTTAAAGCACCGATCACAAAAATACTTTTTATGTTGGTTTGCACTCAATTGGTTTGATACCAACCTGGAAAGATTTTTTATCCATACATAATGATATTTTACTGATGTAGAATCATCATACTTGTCTTGTATTACTTGTATTACTGAATGATATGATGTGGAAGGCACATACCATCCACTTTACTTACCTTAATATTGTAGTAAAAGTGATGATGGTAATGATAAGACACAGACACCGCAGACGATACGCACTCTCTCGCAGTTATAAACAGAATGATGAACAAATTTATTTGTTACCCAAATTTATAGATTTCAATAGAAATGAATCAATCAATCACATTCGAGGATTTGTTTTTATTGTTGTTCATTTATAAATTGAACACATTGCTTCACAGTTTTCGTTTCTCAGATATTTACAACGCTTTTGCAATAGAGTAAATTTTATGTTCAGTTTGAAACAGTTAAGTAGTATAGTGATTCCTAAATCAGCTTGAAAGAAAATTTGCTTCATGATATGTACTGAAACGACTTCCGTTTGCAATTAATTTGCTAAATTTCGTTGTATCTATTTCTAATTTCATTCTCAGTTAATCGCGTGCGATTCGACCTTGATTCGTTTTCTTTATCTCGCTGTTCGTTTTATTCATCTGACTCATTGTTTACGTTTCGTTGCATAAACGTTTTGAGTTACGTACGATAACTCTAGTGCGTGGGGAATTTGAATCCTCTTCTTCGACTTTAGCATGCGGAAGTGCGCCAGGTAAAAAATTATAATTAAAGTCGCGGCGGTATTTAATGCATAAGATGTCTAAACCGAAAACGTATATGGAGTTTAAAAAAAAATTGTATTAGAAAACGAATCAACCAAATCACATTCGATTAACCGAGAATGAAATTTAGCAAATTAATTGCTTCACAGTTTTCGTTTCTCAGATATTTACAGCGCTTTTGCAATTTTATGTTCAGTTTGAAACAGTTAAGTAGTATAGTGATTCCTAAAACGGTTTGAAAGAAAATTTGATTCATGATGTGTACTGAAACGACTTCCGTTTGCAATTAATTTGCTAAATTTCATTCTCGGTTAATCGCATGCGATTGATTCGTTTTCTTTATCTCGCTGCTCTAAGGTCGCGAGTGTTGCTATCTGCTAACACGTCTCGACAAGTATTAACATTCCTGAAACCGCGAGCGCCTCCGCCCACGCGTTCATCTTATTACACATCTCGAACTGATACGAGCAATTGATCCCAACGGTCGAGCGGTGGCTTAGGTGGACGGCTCACGAACGAGTTCGAAAAAGGATATCATTCACCGCGCGCGTCGTTAATATTACACATCTCGAACAGATACGAACAACTGACTGAACGGCCGAGCGGCTTAGGTGGACGCCTCACGAACGTCGAGGAACGGGTTCGAATCTCTCTCTGGATGGAGGAAAAAAATTCGTTATTTAGAAATATCTTGAAATAAACATCTATTAGCGCTGGTCATAAGTCGACGCGCTATTTAATACATATGATGAGGCGAAGAAAAAAAATCAAAAATTAAGGTAGAATTCGCGAAACACCCCTCCGCTTCCAAAAACCGCTGTAACTATGCCCAAAAATGTACCAAGGTCGCGAGTCTAGATATCTACTGCCGCGTCTCCCCCTCTCGCTCCTGCTGCCGCTTGCGCGCGACCCGCTCCCCCTTCTCACCTCACCCCCCCTCACCACGATCCCCGCAAAAATTGCAATCTCGAGGCCTGTGTTAAATCTTATGGGAAATTGATCCCGAACCGGCATAGTATATCTACTTACTGCCACAATTATCCTATACTAAGAAACTGAGTTGGCAAATCTAAAAATATTTGAAGGGTTCATTATAATATTTTTAGACTGGATACAACTTTATTAAACGTATTAAAGATTTACATAGTATTAAAAATGCTTTTACACACTTACAAAATGCTTTTAAGAGTTTCTTGTATGTTTTGCAATATTCATTAGCAATTCTCTTAATTAGTTTTGTTGAATAGTCCAATCTCCTTTTCGATTTTTTTATAGAAAACGTAACATGTTTATTAATTTTTGGGTTCTGAAAATGCCTTCGCAAATATGTATCTTAGTTTAATAGTCTTTAGTTACTTACTTTATTTTCCACTGAACGACAGAGTCCTAATTCTTTAACACTTTCCATTCCTGTAACAGTTACAGTACCTAAAATTTGAAGTAGTCTTTCTTCTAAATGAGTTAAAACTATAGAAGATGCACTCCCTCCACCTGTTAAATATCGATAAACATGTATTTGTCTGGCCTTATTTTTTACATAATAGACCCAATTCCAAAAATCCTGAGACAAAAAACAATCACAATCAATATTTACTAACAAGTAGAAAAAACTTACCTTTTACCACTGCATTGTTTTTTTTTGCACTATCTTTATGAAGTAAATAATTTATATATAACTCATACTGCTCATAACAAATATTTGAACCTAAAATATTTGTTTAATAAATAAATTAGTTTTGACATTGTTATTTCTAACAAATTTAGAATTTCTTACAAAATTATTTAAAAAATAAATAAATAAATAGAAGGCATCCTGGTAAACGACAAAAAATTAAATGAATAAATCAAGCTCAGTTATTTTTTATATGATTCTGTGATATCACAGAATCTGTTAATAGCCTCTGCAATTTCCGTCAGTCCTTTAGCAATTTCCAATAAAGCATCTTTTTGTGAATTTGTTGCTGTGACGTAGGCATTTGTGAGTACATTGTTGTGTTCCTTATACCTATAGAAAAGGAAATTCGTTGCTTAATAAATTGAATCTTACTAACTTTTAATATGGGCACAGGTCATTTTTATTGAAGAAAAATATGTTAACTTACTTTCAGTTAATATCATTGTTTTTAAAATCTGAGACTTACGTTTTTTTTCTTTGTGCCAGTACCTGTGGCTTCGTCTCTAACACCAGCTTCTGCAGTTTCTATTTCAATTACTATGTTTTCATTAATCTATAAAATTAAATATAATTAAATCTAAAATAACAAAATATAAACTCACCTCTTGCATTCCTGCTTCATACATTTCTGCCTTTCCCCTCCATTGTTTAGTTCCTGTGATGTTCTAGACAAGCTTGACGAACCCTGTTGCGTAAGTCTTTTGCATTATTATTTTGATTTTTGTACTCTTTCTGTTTAAAAATTTTCATTTAACCATTTGCGAACTATTCTAGCATTAAGAATAGTTAGAGAATGGTTAAATGAAAATTTTCCTTTACGATGGATAGGCAGAAAGAGTCCTTTCATGTTTTGGTGTCCCAGATCTCCTGACTTAACACCTCTGGATTTTTATTTATGGGGAATACTTAAACAAAAAGTCTACAAAAATCAAAATAATAATGCAGAAGACCTACGCAACAGGGTTCGTCAAGCTTGTCTTGAACATCACAGGAACTAAACTATGTTGTAAAGAATAATAGGAAACGTATCGAAAAATGCATACTGCACGATGGGGGCCTGGTAAAATATTAGATTAAGCTGTTTTTTTCATTCTGTGTGTTTTAGTCGGTTAGTTTTAGCGTTTTGTAAAACTGTAGATTAAATTGAAATTCTATTTTTTTAATAATTAAAAATTTAAATTTTTCAACCAAATTTGGTAATTGGGGTTATTTCGTAATTCTAAACAACTTTTTCTAATAACTTTTTTTGATCAAACAAGGCCTACTATGTTTTCTTAATTTTTTCGACTTTCTATTAAATCGCAGTAGGTCATGGCTTGCAATACAAAAGGTTTCAAATTTGAAAAATGTGTGTTTTAAGAGGATGTTCATCTGGCGAAAATTTGAAATCGATCCGTTAATAAATATAAAAACTACAGGGGTGTGTAGATGAGAAATGAAACACATTGTATAAAGGTATAGGGGAAAAACCGACTAAGTCTCGCTCATGTTTGTTCTAATCTTGAATTATGTGAACATTCGCTAGCCTGTGGGTTTGATATTTTTAGACAATATATAAAACATGATATGGTCTTATGTTATCAAGCTGCGAGTTCTTAACATCAATTTAGTAGAAAATTGTAATAAATTTTAACCTCAAACGGCCCATAATTCAAATATCATTATTTGTGACTTAGTTGGTTTTTCCCCTGAAGCCGTCATATACATATTTTTTTAATATTTCTTACTTTTTTCCATTCTGTTGTGGAGCGAACAGGTCCATTGCCACAAGAGTTGAGTGCATCTGTTAAATTTTGCCACAGTAAGTCTAAATTCTGTGGCCCTTCTTTAGGGCCAGCCATTCTCCCAGTTCTTAAAATCGGGTTCTTTTGTAAATTTTCTAAGAATATTTTAAATTGTGTTTTCGTCGTCCTTTTTTTATTGCTTGCCATTTTGTTGTAACTTTTTGTGTGCACATTTCTTAATTAAAAACTCTAATTAATAAAATTTAACTTACCGTGCCCAGTAATAAATACAAATAACCTCACAACCGCGGAGTGATACACAAATCGGCGACCAAAAATGCAGTCAGAAAATGACAAATATGTAGTAATAACAACAGATAATACTAAATTCTCTAAATATTGATGGAGGTTGGTATGCATGATGCGCAACAACTTCACACGATGTAAATTCCAATATCTGAAAATATCCAAGGTTGTTTGTGATTTCCAAGAGGAGCACCGTAATTGGACATATCATTAGTTATTGAAATATTTCAATAGCCAAGACCCAATATTGAAAAATTTCCAAGATCCACCGTAATAGACCTGAATAACGGACAATGACCAGATCAAAGTAGTCTGGAACCTCCTCCGACCTTGACGGAAAAATTCAAGGTCAAGGTCGGAGGAGGTTCCAGAATCGGCCTATCCCTGACGTGACCTTCGCCATAACCTTGACATGGAGGAGGTTCCAATTTCAAGGTCAAAAGATGTTCCGGAACAGACCTACCCCTGACTTTCACCATAGCCTTGACGCGGAGGAGGTTCCAGAGTCAGATAACCTTGAAATGGGGGTGAGGTCAGAGGAGGTTCTAGTGTTGATTTCTGCTTAGTGACCTTCTGGTTGGAGGAGGTGAGGATGTATATTGGTGTTACCCCCCACATAAAATCTTGTTATATAAGACCGTTAATTTGTGAATTGATTCAGTTGTTGCAGAACTGTGAGTCGTGTTATACAAAGTCAATAGTGTATCATCGATCTATATAAAAGTAAGTTTATTATATTTTTCTAATCATATATAATTCTTATATTTTTTATGTATTTAATAGTGACGTCTAAACAAGTGGAATTTTTCCTGAAGCAGAAGAAAAGACACGAGGATGATCAAGGTGATGATGTACAGAAGAAAAGATTCCTCACTCAAAACGTTGATAAACCAAAAGTATAAGATGAGAAAGATTTGAGTATGTCCTCAGTTCGAAACGAGTTTCAATTTGAAGTATTGTCTCAACCTTTTTTCACGGATGAAGATTTTCGTCAGTATGATGTTAGCGAGAAAGTACCTTCAGAGATATCAGAAGTAAGGGAAGTGGCTGATGTGGACCAATTACCATTGTTAGCTCAAAGTGTATATTTTTTAAATAAGAGCCGCACGAAGTGGGTTTGCGTGGGACTGTGTGCCGAAACATTTTTTGATCCTGTAATACGCATTATGGGTACTAAAAGGCAGAGCATATCGTTTTTAGAACAGGAATGGAAACAATTCTGTTCTTATAACTACACATTAAAATCATATTTTACCGAGAAAAAAACTGTTTATCCGGTAATGAAAATTACTTCGGTAAAGGCATCTTTCGAACGTATCGAAGGAACAAAAATATTGAAATTAGAAAGAGGTGACGAGACACTGTATATATCTTATAAGGGTTTATTGGAATTATGGAAATTGTGTGATATTATATCATATCGTTTGGAGGTTTTGAAGCAATTGAATTATAAAACATTCTACTCCAACATGATTCCATGCGTGAGTGTTATGGATGGTGACGTGAAGCTAACTGTCAAAGCATTTCTCAATAATGAAATATCTGAGAAAGGGGCGATTACAAATGAATTAATAATGTTCGGAATTAATAAATTAATGTGTGACATAAGTATGCATAAAGCCGTTACTATGTAAATGTTTTGATTCATTATGTACATATTACTGAAAAATTGTAAACATATGAAATTAAAAATAAAATTTTCTGACAAAAGTTTTATTATTTACTCACCTAATGACTTTTGATATATAATGTTTAACGACAATAGTACACATTATCATCGTCAACTGTTAGATGGGAACATGAAAGTGGAATTATAAATTTAGATGAGAATTCTGGTGAAGGAACGCATTGGGTAGCATATTACAAAAGAGGTAGAACTGTAAAGTATTTTGATAGTTATGGAGATCTACGACCTCCAGTGGAAGTGGAAAAATATCTTTTGTCAAACGGAGTAGGCGTTATTAATTATAATTATGAAAGATATCAAAAATCGAATTCACAAAATTGTGAACAATTATGTCTACAGTTTTTAATAACCTTACAAGTTAACTAAGGATTTAGTTCTTGAAAGAATGTCAACATGGAATCTTCACCGATTTCGTGTACATTTACTCTAACGGGAAATGAATCGGTTTTAGTTTGTGAGTTTAATCCGCCAATATACCTGAGCGAAGACGCAACCTATGAAATGTATATGTTAAATTTTGAAACGTTTAACGCAATACCTAACATAGATGAAAGTAATAATTTAATACATTATGAAGAAAGAGGAAAAAAGTCTGCTTGGAAAACTATCGATATACCTACAGGCACATATGAACTCGATGATATTAATAAATTTCTGAAAGATTATTTTCAAAATAACAATATTCTTGATTAGATAAACATTCATGGAAGTAATAATACTTTAAAGGCAACCATAAACAGTTCGGTTAAGCTCGATTTTAGTCAACCAAATTCATTGGGAAGATTGTTGGGATTTGAACCGAGAATATTGAAGGAAAACGACAACAACATCGGTGATTTTCCAGTCGATATAAACAAAGTCAATGCTATAAAAACAGAGTGTAATTTGACCGCTGGGTCTTATAATAACGGAGAACCTGGTCATGTGTTGTATCATTTCTTTCCAAACGTACCACCGGGATTTAAAATAATAGAATACCCTCTTCAAGCTATTTATCTGCCAGTGACCGTGAAGGTAATTACGAGAGTAGTCGTTCGACTCTTAGATCAAGAGAATCGTTTGGTTAACTTTAGAAACGAAGTAGTTACTATAAGACTTCACTTGAAGAGGTTTACACAATGATTACCTATCTACGGCAGTGGTTATTCGAAACAAAAGAAGTGGGATAGAATAAGACGGAATATTTTATTTAAGCCACGAAAATATATACTGAATTGTTGTCGACAAAAAAAAATTGAAATTGACACGAGAAAATAAAAAGTATTTAAAGAGTTTAGGTTATAATGTGTTAATCTAGAGAAAGAGAACAGTACCTTTTAAAAACTCTTAAAGAGAATTATTCTGTAGAAGTGACATAACCGTCAAAGGGTGAGCACCATCATTATACGTAAATCAATTATTACCTAAACAAAATGGATATTTTGGGAGTGACTGATAAAATTAAAATGGATACTTCAATAACTAACGTTGAGTATCATTCACACTTACCATTCGGTTCATCATTTGGTAATAACGATGAAGTTCGAATAACAGTTCCGGAAATTGACAATTACACTTTACCATGTGAAAGTTATATGTATGTAGAGGGAAGACTTCGTTTGGCTAGCGATAATACCAAGCATAGTCCTACAGCACAGTTGATAAATAATCCAGTGGCTTATATGTTTAGCGAGATTAGATATCTTCTGAATGGAGTGCAGGTGGATTCGGTAAGAAATGTTGGCGTAACGTCCATGATGAAAGGTTACTTTTCTTTTACTCCCAACGAAACAATAAAATTGGAAAATGCAGGATAGCTTCAGGAGAAAGCAAGAATAAGCAATGTACTCGACGTTAAGGGAAATTTCGCAGCAAGCGTACCTTTAAAGACATTGTTAGGTTTTGAGGAAGATTATAGAAAGATAATCTTGAATATGAGGCAAGAACTGGTGTTGATTAGAACGAATGATGACGGTGATGCAATTTTTGAAAGTAATACGGCTGAAAAAATCAAATTAACAATTGATAAAATTGTATGGAGGATGCCGCATGTATCAGTAGGATTGCGAGAGCAATTGGTTTTAACGAGGATAACAGATAGAGATGTTGAAATACAGGTCCCTTTTAGGAGCTGGGATTTACACGAGTACCCTTCCCTTCCAACTACAACAAATCATTCATGGACAGTAAAAACTGCTCCACAGTTAGAAACGCCAAGATATATAATTATTGCTTTTCAGACTAAGAGGAAGGGTGTTGTCGATGCTAACATGAGTCTGTTTGATGATGTTAAGTTAAAATCTTTAACAGTATTTCTAAATGGTGAACGATATCCATATGATAATTTAGACATCGACATTGAGAATAATAAATACGCATCCTATACGATACGATATGTATTCTAGATTCAAGAAAAATATTACCATCGTGAAAGTAGCCAACCTTGGTTCAATCCAAAGGAATTAGCTCGATGTCCTTTAATAGGAATTGACTGCACGTTTCAAAAAGATACGATGCATAAAAGTGCAGTAGAAATCAGAATTGAGTTTACAACTAAAGAAAATATCGCATACTGTTTAATTCTGCACGACAAAGCATTCTCTTATTTACCTCTCACAAAAATCGTAGGTCAGTTGATGTAAACGTTGAAAGGTAATAACATTATTAAAAGTGAGGGTATGAGCTAAACGTAATTTGATTTTGTAAGAAGCAACATCAACGGAACCATGAAAGAGTTTATTATCATTGATATCCAAGGATTTAAAGTGGAAGATAATAAATTTATACCGAAAGAGTTGGCTTCTTACGATAGTGAAAATAAAGTAAGTCATTTTATGTTTCAACCTCACACCAGTTTGTCATTAGTATCCACAAAATATCAGAATGTTGCAAAGTGGTTAATGACTAACCACCATTGCATTCACTGGAATACTGGATTCGTTCCGTTATCGGATTTTGATGCAATTATCAATTCTTTGTGTTGTACAGCCAAAGTTGTGTACGTTAAAGGAACGGAGAAGACTTGGTTTCTACGTGGAATTCTTACAGGAAGTACATGTGTAATACCTGTATTACAAATTTATGGAAATGTGCAAAAATTACAACAGTCCGAAGCCAAGTGTCCGTTTCATTTAAGAAGAACTTGTATGTGCGCATTAACCAACGTGTATGATCTATATTATTTTGTAACGAACCAGTTACAAAAACGTAATTTTTCAAGAAGCATTTGTGATATATTGTGAGGGAACTTTGGTTCTTAGTTATTGAAAGAAAACTTCAGCTTCGCGATGAATTCGCTGAGACGTCTTTTTTGCAAGCAAATTATAAAACACACCGTAGAAAAGGTTGGCGATGTCATGAAGAAATACGAGACAGATCATTCTTTCACCGATATGCCAGACAAGGACTTAATTTACTTCCCCAAATGGTATTTATCAGCGACGCAATAGACGGTCCAGCGCCCCGTAAGATGAATTGTAATTTATGTAATTATGCTTAATGTGTTAATGATTGAATATTTATTCGTATATTATATATGTCTTAGTTTTTTATAAAATCAATTAATAAAATAAACTTATGTCAGCCAGTTTTAAAAGGAAATAACGTGATATTTTTTTATAGTTCAAGATTGCAATTATGTATGCTTGCAATGAAGCGGCTTTGACCTATGCTTGGTGACATAATTTAGACTCGAGAACTTATACGAAATTCGCAATTTTGGATACGCGTAAATAACATTATAAAAAACGTTATAAAATATTCTTCGATTTCAAATGAATCACAATAATATAAAATAAAGCAAGTGTATTGACATACAGGGATTTTTTCTTTTCTGTATACATAGGTACTATGTATACAGAAAAGAAAAAATCCCTGTATATCCCTTTTATAAAAAACAGGTCAACGCATTGCTTTACTGTAATCGTTGCAGCCTAGAAACATCAGCTGTGTTAACTTTGATTTTAAGCTTTATTTTTTGGAAACATCAAATTATTATTGACAAACTGACAGATATCAGTTTAGACCAATTTCTTCAATTTAATGTAGGTAAAAGTGATTTTCAAAATGTATAGCAAAGACGAGAAAATAGAAATATTAATGTGGTACCAGAATGGGAATAGCTTAAGAACTGTTAGAGACTTATTTTATTAGAACTATTCAAACCATTATTAAGAAATTTAAATCAGAGTTAATAGTTAATACTAGGCTTATCGGCCCATATTTTATCGATGGGAACCTTACTTTAAACAAATTTTTAGAGCTATTAAAAAACAGAATCATTCCGGAAATTGAAAATTTGGCCATCGATGAGCCATGGTTTCAAATGGATGAAGCCCCTCCACATTCCACAAATGCTGTTAGAAACTTTCTAAACGTTAGATTTCCGGAACGATGGAGGAAGGTACGGCCCCATACTCTGGGCACCGCGTTCTGCAGACTTATCGCCTAACGATTTTTTTCTCTGGGGCTATCTGAAGTCAAAAATTTACAACAATATTCAAATGCAAAATTTAAACGAATTAAAAGAAAGGATAAGTAGAAAATGCAATGAGTTGAACCCTGATTTTCTCAGAAATGCTGTGCGTGCTTTTCAAGATCGTTTAGCTTACTGTTTGCAAGTAGAAGGTGGAACTTAATAACAAAACAAAGACATGTAGTAAGTAGAGGTTAGCTGCATTTGTGGCACTTTTAGGAAATCTTGCACCAAACAAAAAATATTTGTAACAAGAAAATGGACTTAACACAAAAATACCAAAAATGAAGCTAACCGCTTCTTGTTGTTGCAGGTCGTTCATTCCTTTCTTCCGTCTTTACTGTACATATCGGTTTCAAGATAAAGTCTTGATTCAAAAAATTAAAAATTAATTGCTACTAATTTGACATTAACTGACATTAATAACTTGATTTTCCACAGCTGACTATTCTTACCAAAAATTACACAACGCGTTGACTCGTTTTTTTTTAAAAGTATACATAGGGGATATGTATACAAAAAAGAAAAAATCCCTGTATGTATTCGCTCTACTTCCCGAGGATAGTGTTCCTATTATTTCCCTTCCTAGACAAAGTTACGACACGACAAATTCATTTCTAATATTAATAATTTTTTATTAAGAAACTTTCGATACACCGGTAAAAAGCTTGTAAAGCCTAACAATATAAAGAAAAGAGCGTCATTTTTACTTTCAACGCTCCTGAATAATTGATCGAATGGTTTACAGTGGTACGTGATTTTTTTTATGCAATATAAAGTTTTTAAAACGCATAAGATCATTGCATCTCATTAACATTTCGCTGTCAATTTAGCGAAACGTTTAGGGAAGTTTACCTTCACTTTTTCTATAAAAACAGAATCAAGTCTGTTTTAAATTCAGTATGAAAGCTGTAGCCAACCTCTTCACAAGTACTCCTACAATCGTGCAGACAGGTGAGATTCTTTATTAACATAATACGATGTATTTTTTAAATGTTATAAAGGTTGCTTACCATTTAATACATGTCAAAACTAACCATTTAAAGTATATGAATGGAGCTAAGACATGAATTCTCTTTTCCACAGCCACCCCTTATAACATTTTAAAAAAACACGTGGTATAATACTGTTTTTTGTTTCCGATCTAACAAAGTTACATTTAGTACTATGTAAAGAAGAGAAGAAAGGAAGAAAATGAAATTTTATATTTTTAATAACATCTAAAGGTAACATACCCGACCATGTTTTTAGACTCTTGTAATGAGTGGTATAATTGTTTATTCACACATAAACACTTTTTAATAAAAACACTTATTGTATGAGTTATTATGAGTACGAAAATATTACATATGTACATATGGGTTGCCGACTTATGACTGATTTCTTTTCTTTCTTTCCTTCCACTCATTAACTCATGTTCCCGAATCTCTCACCCCATTTGTCTGTCACCCTCTTTGACTCTCACCCCTTCCCTTCAGAACCGATATGGTGGTGGTACTTGGGGAGGGGGGGAGTCCGCCCACTAAACTTCTCCTCCCAGTCTCCTCCCATTTTACCTTGCCCAGTGTCCTCCCATTTTACCTTGTCCAGTCTCCTACCATTTTACCTTGGAAACAGGATGTCATAAAAATTCCCACATCCGTCTGGTATGTAACCTTTAGATGTTATTGAAATACATGATAGAAATTTCCTATTGCATCATTTATGTAACCTTTAGATATTACAAAAGTTAAATAATTCCTACAAATATGAAACAATCCCCATTACATCATTTCTGAAGGTTTAAGTGATTTCTACAACCGTACTGGTAAGTCCTCTTTTAATTATTTAACATAATACAATGCTGTTAATTCTTTATTAATGAATATAATAATATGTTTTGTTCCTTGTTGCAGATCTAACATTTTATTTTTTCTTTTTCTTAAACCCAATCATCAATCTACAATCTAATAGTGAGTATTTTTGAATTTTTTATATACGATTACTAAAATGATATGTTTTAATGCATCCCGTGTTTTTACATAACAGTAATGTCGAATATTGGCGGCGGAAATGAAGAACGTTCAATTTTACAACAATATTTGCAGGATACTAATCCTTCAACTTCAATTACTACTAGCGTGGTTTCTGCACTTCCAGAAACTTGTGCAGTTACCACTCAGGCAAATGCTGTGCCATCCTGGTGGAATGACATTGACAATGGCTACTTCCTCCAGGAAGGTGCAGTTGATTCTTCCTTGGCCGTACTTGGTGACGAGATAGATCGTTTAAGTCAAAATAATTTACTAACGCCGAATATTTCTTTTCAAATTCAACCGGTTCAACAAAATTTACTAACCCCGTCTACTTCTTTTCAAATTCAATCCCTTCCGCTTCAAACACAACCCCTTCAAACTCAAATTCCGTATCAAACACAACCCCTTCCTCAAATTTTTCAATTTATAATCATTCCTTCAAAGCCACTTCAAGCAGTTTCCGTTCAACTCGCACAACCCCTTATTTCATCTTTTCTTAAACCTATCCAATCCGTTCTTAAGCCCACTCAATCCCTTTCACTAGTTTCCCAACAATCAATACTCCTATCGTTACTTCTACTGCTTCCACCGCAAAATCTATCGTTTCTAAACATGCTGCCGCAAAATCTGCTCCTATTTCTAAATCTGCTCCTATTTCTAAACCTGCTCATATTTCTAAAGCTGCTCCTATTTCTACACTTGCACCTGCTTCTATTTCTGAACTTTATGACGTTCTTTCTCGTGAATCCAGATGTACGCGGGATAGATGTACGCGGCGAGGTAGTCAATCTTCTCATCTAAGGACCGCTGAAAGTTTGTGGTTGCCTAACCGTGAGTATGCGTTATTTAGGCGTCAACAAAGGATGACTAGGATTGTTAATCGAAGAGCAGCTCTCCTTTCATCTTTACGTTCGCCGCAAAATGACTCAGACTCAATGTTTTTGTCTAAGCAAAAGTCTAGTGCGGAGTTGTTAGGTCAGTCGCAATTTCGAGTTGTTGCAGATAATATCCCGCTAAATCCTAATGAATCTGGTGATTCTGAGATAATTAATATATCAGTGACAGCTTAGTGACAGTGATTGGAAGAATTTTACTATAGAAGGTTACTATCCGGTAAAGAACTTTTCTAGAGCAAATTATGCAGGTGGAGGAACAGTCATTTTTGCGCGATCTGACTTAAAAGCCATTCCAGTGTCTAGACCAATATTAAGTGTCGAACAGACCTTTGAATATACATGTGTTAGTTTTAAGCTTGCTGGAAATGATTGTTTTTTAGTATCGATTTATAGATCTCCTACTGGAGATTTTCAATCTTTTTGTTTGAATCTACATAAGTTACTTCTTATGATCTTTGATAGTAATAAGTACATATTTGTAAGCGGCGACTTCAATGTCAATTTTTTGTCTCATTCGAAGGAGAGATCCGAATTGCTGGATATTGTTAAAGCTTTTGATTTAAGTCAACTGAATTATGCGCCTACTAGAAATGAATGCTCTCTTTTAGATAATATTTTTTTCAACTTTAAAGGAAAAATCAACACCAAAGTTATTTTTACAGAATTTTCTGACCATAACGCTGTACTATGCGCTGCGTGCGTATATCCTGTTGGTCGTTGGGGTTGCAGTGGAGTTCTCGAGCTACTGTTCTGCTGATGAGGCCCCAATTAGGGCCGAAATAGCTATACAGAATATGCTCGGGGACCCCATTGTGATCCTGACGACTCGCAGCCAACATTTACATGTTTGCGTTGACACGTTTTGTCCGCTTCGACTGCCATCTCGTGCGTGTTAGCTTTTGAGGCAACGGCATTGTTGCTAGCTGCTTTCACGACATGAATTATAAGTCGGAAAATAATTGTGCTGCGGCGCGATTATTTCACATGTTTGCACTCACGCGCTAAGCGTGCGTATATCCTGTTGGTCGTTGGGGTTGCAGTGGAGTTCTCGAGCTACTGTTCTGCTGATGAGGCCCCAATTAGGGCCGAAATAGCTATACAGAATATGCTCGGGGGCCCCATTGCGATCCTGACGACTCGCAGCCAACATTTAAACGCTGTACTAGTTAATATACCGATTGAAATTGAATTTGTAGAAGAAGTAGATAGGCTCATTGTTATACGACAATTCTCAGAGCAAAATTTTTACACTTTTTCCAACTTACTGATGAATGAAAATTGGATTAACGTGTTCGCTGCTTCCTCTGTGGATGAAAAGTATAATAATTTTATAAGCATTTTTATACAATATATGGATAACGCTTTTCCTAAGCTTACAAAAAAATTGAATAAAAAAATCATAGAAATACTTGGATAAATGTGGAGGTAAAACAATTGTCAGATGAACTAAAAAGTCTTCATTGGTTGTATAAAAACATTGGGAGTGCAAATATATTAAATAAATACAAGGAACTTAAAAAACATATAACCTTAAATTACAAGAAGCAAAGAAAAAAGCCAATGCCGATCGATTAATGAATTCTAGGAACATCACTAAAGCTTGCTGGAACCTTATAAATTCGGATCTAAAGGCGTATCAAAAACTGAACTCTCTTTAAAAAAGGTCAAGAAATTATAACGGATCCAACTGCAATAGCTGATAAATTTAATGACCATTTTAGTTACAGTAATATCGCAATTAACTTGACAAATGAAGAAAAATTAAGTCCGGTTTCTGCACCATTATTTTCTATGTTTTTGCCAAAAGTAACAACAAATGAGGTTGCTGATATATTAAAAAAAATCTCCAATAAAAAGTCTGAGGGTCCTGACGGAGTGCCTTGCTTCATAGTCGGCCATGTAGCAGAGCTCTTAGCCATTCCTTTAACAGATATCATAAACTGTTCATTCAAAACTGGCTCCTATCCACATGAATTAAAAACTGCTAGAATAGTCGCTGTACACAAGAAAGGCGATTCTACAAATGTCGAAAATTATAGAGCAATAGCTAATCTATCTGTTTTTGCAAAAACTATTGACAGACTCATGTTTATTAGAGTCCTGAACTTCTTAGAAAAACACGATTTGTTAAGTGAAAATCATCATGGTTTCAGAAAAGGTAAAAATACCATCACTGCCCTTTATGATGTTATCGACCACGTTATCACTTGTCTTGATAATAATGATACAACAGCGGGAATATTATTCGATCTCTCAAGGGCCTTCGATGTACTAGACCATAAAATAATGAGGCATAAATTACAAGAACATGGTATTAAGGGTCCTGTATTAGATTGGTTTACGTCTTATCTATCTAACCGTCGACAATTCGTTGAAGTTAAACATGATTCAGATAGAATAAAGAGAGCACATTTCAGATCGCAATTCGCAACTATTAATAATGATGTCCCTCAAGGAGGCATCTTATCTCCTCTTTTGTTCTTACTATATAGTAATGATCTTTGCATAAATCATTCTTCATTGCGAAATGGACTTGTAAAACTTTGCCAATACGCCGATGACACTACGATGGTTATAAATACGGACGGAAGACAAGATTTAATCAGTGTGTGCAATGAAATGTCCAAGACCATGCATGATTGGTGTTCTAATAATAAACTGTATCTCAATGTTAAGAAATCCGTCATTGTGCAGTTCTCCATTAGGAATTCGTTACTTTCAAATGAAAGTTTCTTAGTAAAATGTGGCACTAATTCAATCCCAACTCAGTCAGTTGCCAAATTTCTGGGTCTGTTGGTGGATAGTAATCTAAGCTGAGATGATCACGTGAATAGTATTGCTGGAAGACTAAACAGTGCATATTTTGCACTTCTTAACCTGAAAAAATGCGGAAGTAACGACATTCTTTTAATGTACTATAATGCTCATGTACGCTCTCATTTAGAGTACGGAATTATAATATGGGGTAACTCAAGAAGTGCAAATAGATTGTTTCTTATTCAGGAAAAAATTGTAAGGTTAATAGCGGATGGCAAATGGAATGATCATTGTAGACCCTATTTTCAGGAGTTAGGAATCATGACATTTTTCTCCTTATACATGTATAACCTTGCTCTATTCGTATATGATCATCATGACAAATTTTTAACTAATGATGATGTTAATGAATTTTATAATACCCGAAATGCCAAAGCTTTCCGAGTTCCTGCACATCGAACCACTTTCTTCGCAAAAGGAACTAGTTTTATGGGAATTAAAATCTTTAATAAACTCCCTATCAAAACTAATTCAAACAGAAATTCATTTAAGCCAGACATCAAGCACATTTTTCTGAATAAATCCTATTACACTGTAAATGAATTTCTGAATGAATGACTGTAAAAGTTGATCTGTGTTTATTTATTTTAAGTATATGTATATCTTTAAACCTTGTGTATTGTATCTGTTATTTCCCTGACAAAAGTAGTTTTTTACCTTTTAGCACACTATTGTAGGTACTTGACAAAACAATATTCTGTAAAGAATCAGATTGTGAATAAAGACTATACTATACTATAGAGAGATATCTCTATCCATAACAATGGAGATATCTCAATTATCACTTACATCTACCGTTTCTTCACAACCAGTTCCTTCACAAGCACCCTCTATTCCTTCACAAGAACCCTTAGCACCCTCTATTCCTTTACAAGAACCCTTTTCCAATTTATCTAGAGTTATCTCAAAAGCAGTCCAAAATTATTATGATGGAATAATGCCTGAAGTAAGGAATTATTGTTTACAGGGTGAGAGAAATCTTAGGAAAGTCACGGACGAGTTAGAAACATGTGGCGAGATTATGCGTATAGTTCGCCTAAGGTCTCCGACTGACCGGACTTTGAGCGAACAATACGATAAAATTTCGCTTATACACGACCGTCTGAGTCTGATCCAAGATTTATTTCATAATCTTGCCGCAGACATATCTACTTTATGATAATTCTTAAGGTAGATATGTCTGTGTTTATTGTTGTTCAATGGTTTGTTCTTCAAATGAAGTTGTTCCCAAGAGATAGATTAGGTATAAAGTATACCTAATAAGACATCTGTATTATTAATGTTATTCAATTTACAGATGTCTTCACCCAATGGGCCAATAGTGAAATCCATTTTCCTAGATAAGGTGGAATTGAAAGTGAGTTAATTATTTTTAGTTTTACAGTTTATAGGTATATTATTTTTGTACTCACCCAGTTAACAGATGGAACACTATTGAATACGGAAACCGCAACGATTAATTATTCGTCGGTTGGGTTTCCGCAGGTCTCACCCATTTCATCATCGTACAACCCAACACCAACGCTGACGGCGACGCCAGAACGGCGACCGCCGGAGCAGCAAGTGGCGGCGCCTCAAACGAATACGTTGAGGTTACGTTGGGTTAAACGAGGAGTGTTTGCGCCGTCTGTGTTGGGGTCGCAGCCTCAGCCGCTCTTCCCTGCACCAGCGGCTAAGACTGTGCAGGTGCAGGTGGAAGTGGGGGCTGCACCATCATCCAGCGAGATGGATGAGTCATGGGTTTGTTTTTTATTACATTTTTTAAACATTTTTAATAACATTACTTTTACAGTGAAGATTGACAGTAAACTTGGATCACTTTAGAACTTGGATGGAGTGGATGGAGAAGAGATTTCAAAGGCCGCAACACCCCCTTACGGCAATATATTGGCCGGAATAAGTTCTAGAGTGATCCAGATTAGATTAGATTAGAGCGGTAGATCGCCCTGTCGGTTGGGCGAGACTACGGTGGAGGCGCTCTGTTAGTTTAAGTTATTTAGAGTTTTTGAGTTTAAGTTATTTATAGTTTTTGTTGTTTAATTTATTCTTTGTTTTAGTTTAAGTTATTTATAGTTTTTGTTGTTTAATTTATTCTTTGTTTTAGTTTAAGTTATTTATAGTTCAAGTTTTAGTTATTTATAGTTTAATTAACTTAAAGTGTTAAATCAATAATTTAAGTGTTAAATAAATAATTTCTTACAACACGCATTTTTACTATAAATAGCAGATGATATTAATAACTACAACATAACAATAGAGTGTCGCATTTGGTAAAGAGTGAAAGTACCGTTTCAGAAAAGTACTGTTTTAGAAATATGAAAGAAATATGAAGTTTAAACAACAGTCTCTAAAGTTACCTATACAAAATTTTGATGATGCAATCATAAACGAAACCTTTAAACGTCACAGCGCTCTTTTCGGAGGATCAACTAAACGTGCCATAATCAGTGGTAAAAGTGGAAGTGGTAAAAGTAATTTGATAGTGTCTTTGTTGGTAAACGCTAATGAGTTGCGTTTCAAAAATTTATACATTTGTTGTAAGACCTTATCTCAAGAAAAGTATAACTTTCTTAGACATTTGCTGCCTACAGTGCCGGAGATAGGTTACTTTGAAATTTCTGATACTGATAAGATGGTATCCCCTGCAAATGTAAAAGAATATTCAGTTGTTGTTTTTGATGACGTTCAATGTACTACACAAAATGTAATTAAAGAATACTTCTCTTTTGGACACCATAAAAATGTCGATTGTTTCTATTTAAGTCAAACTTATAGTGCAATTCCAAAACAAATGATTCGTGATAATTGTAATTTCTTAGTGTTATATCGGCATGTTTTTGATGATCATGTGTATGGAGACATGACCTTTTTGGAAAGAAACAACCTTCCATCTTAGAAAAAGAAGAAATTCACGACATCTCTCACGGAGAACCTGAATCTCCACCATCAAAATCTGCTTATGAAGAAGCTGAAGAGTTTCATACAGATAGCAGTAGTGTCCCTTTAGACGAATCCGAAGCTCATGCTCGTACTCTTTTACAAGAACGGAAATCAATACTACAATCTAAATTACAATCACCAGAGGTACAGGCTGCTATACCAAGCTATACTTGGTGGGTTTTATGAGTACGAATTACAAAAAGTGAAACATCCTGATGTATATTTAATTAATGTGTTGAGAAAAAAAGGTAATAAAGCACCAGTTAGTTATTTAGAATTAAGTTCTAAACATAATGGTTGGATACCAAAACGCAATGTTTTATAATAACTTTTTTTTTTAATTTACAATAAATATATTTTACGAACTAACATATTTACTTTGTAGTATACAGTGTGTCCCAGATTGAGTAGGCTATCATGGGTAATTTTCTTATTAGTGAATACTTATTACTAATCAAGTAAAGGCAACCCGCTTACTTGATTAGTAATAAGTAAAGGCAACCCGCTTACTTGATTTAAAAAAAGAATATTAAAAATAATTTTTTTTTAGATATGGGTTGTGATACACGGTTGAAACGAGAAAAAAAATGCTATTTAATCGTACAAAAATTCAATATGGCGTCCATTTAAAATAAGAAAGTTGCTATCAATATCTTGACAGCCGCCATCTTGAATTTTATTTTGACTGTATTTTCAGCTGTATTTTATCAAACATAGTAACTTTTATATGAAACATTTTTTCATATTTTTATAATTGCGACGTTATTGGACATTAAAGAAAATAGCGATTTTCAGTTTTTCTGCGATAATATCTGAACTATTCGGAATTTTCAAATTTTCAACGGAATCTGAATCAGCACATAAAACTGCAAAATATTGCCCATTTAACCAAATCTCTATCTTCACTAATAAGAAAGTTACCCATGGTAGCCTACTCAATCTGGGACACACTGTATTATTATACCGATTTGCACAAAAAACTTTATATTATTATAAATGAAACATATTTAATCTATTTACTATTTTTATTACTTTTTTCTAATTCCTTTTCTAATTCTAATATAACGTTTATCATCTTTCGATGATAATGCAACTTTATTTTTCAACTCTGTGTACACCGTATGAAAATCTGATTGAAACACGTACATTTTTTTTTTTTAATGAAACCATCTCATTCAATAATTTCTTTGTGGTCATCCACAGTTAAATATTTATCTATAACATATTTTTTAACACCTTTCGCTTTCTTAGTACATTTTGAAGTAAGCTTTACACAATAGGCTTTCGCACCTGTACCAACGAACGATTCTATTACTTGTCCGGCGTATTCATCTTTGAATCTTCCAATAATTGATTCAGTTTGAGGCATTTCATGAATGTTATTTGTTGGGTAATTTGAAGTATCAAATTTACCTAAATTTTGCTTTATGTCTTCGTACACCACGGTTCGTCTGAATATAATTTTACTTTGAAAAAAATGTCCATGTTTAATTTATGTTTTTATCAACTTTTAACAGTCTTCTTTACTAAAAAACATTAACCTTTAAATCTTTGTACGACGAGTTTTTTTTTTTAATCAAGATTTATTTCAGAAATATCCAGCTCTTTTATGTATTTCACAAATTGTATATAAAAAAATTAATAATCAAACAACAATCATTTTGTATTTGCATGCTAATTGTACAACATTTCAGCTTACAAATGAATTCTGTTGTAGAATCTTACGGGGTTCAAAAACTTTGATGGAAAGTCAGGATGAGTTTTTGGGACTTCATATCTCTCCCACAGTTTCTTAAAATCTGCGTCACATAGCAATCAAAATGAGAATAAAGGATTATTCTATGTTTTTATGTCAGTGTAATGACAGTCCGAAATTTTCTGTCCGCAGTTGTACAGTTGCGGAATTTAAAAAAGCATACGTACACTCAAAACGTGTCGCTGTGAGCTTGGTTTTGTTTAAAATTATTTTCGCTTTATAAGTCAAAATCATTGTCAAAGTGGCGGATCGACATTAACATGCCGCATTTAAGTTTACCCGAAAAACGCAAATAACTATACATATACATTATTAAAGAAGGGTGGTAAGTAAAAAGATTACCCGAACGATTTGGGCACCATACAGTTTTTTTCTTGACTCCTAAAAATAAAAGTGACCTGATTTAATTATTTATCAGTGTTTATGTCAATGAGACAGAGATCGATTTACTTTTCTAATATTGCAAAATAAAGCCTAAAGACTTGTATGCTTTTTTAAATTCCGCAACAGTACATTATTTACACTTGGATTAAAAAAATTCTAAATAAAACTCTGAGTTGAGATTTTAATTTTTTGACATTTCATTCTTTTTTTAATGTGAAATTTCATTTCATGTCCTGTTGAAAAGTTTCATATTAAAAATAATGAAATTTTCGCGCTTCTTTCAAAAGAATTTTTTTTCTGAAATTTCCACGTCCCTACACGGAACTCTTAGCAGCAATTTGAGTGAAGGGACGATATCCATACGATAGAGTACGATAGCTATTGTTTCCACTGCAGGTCAATAAGGGCGAGGTTAGCACGCAGAGGTCACGATTCTAATGACCATCACTGTACAACGGGAAGCCCTTCATGGAGATTCTTTTAATGGCAACTCCTGTCGCTAATTGCTTTCGAAAATTGATCTTTTACGTTCCATTTCTTCAATTAAAATATATCAAGTGTTTATCAAGTTTAAAACTGATTGGTTAAGTTATATTTTGGTAAGAACTTGGCATATGATTTTGAAAGAGCAATCGGTCAATTCCGGCAAAATTTCATTGAATTAAATATAACATGTTAACACCATGCCATATTTCACCATGTTCAAGAATTCTGCAATTCTAAATGAGAACCAGAGTTAGAACAATTTAGTGAACAAGCTTTTGAAACAGCACATGCAGATTCTAAGAAAGTGTGGGAGAACTCATTCTGATTTTCCGTCAAAATTTTTGAACTCCGTTAGATAACGGGTAGATACAATAGCCATTCATTTGTAAGCTGAAATGTATAGTTAGCATAGAAGTACAAAAAGATTGTTGTTTGCTTATTAATTTCTTTTGTTTTGTATATACAATTTGTGAAATACCAAAAAGAGCTAGGTATTTCGAAACAACTCTTAATTAAAAGAAAACCCGTCGTACGAAGATTTAATAGTTAATGTTTTTTAATAAAGAAAACTGTTAAAAGTTGATAAAAACTAAAATTAAAGATGGACATTTTTTTAAAAGTAAAGTTGTATTCAGACGAACCGTGACACATTACCAGTATTAACGGATAATATTAAACTGTCCGTATCGGTATATAATAGAGCTGCATGATTGTTATATTTTCGTTTTATGAAATTATAATAAAACTCGTACATTACTGTTTTCGATATTTCCAAAACACAAAATCCTACGTATAAAGGTTTGTTATAATTTACTTGTACTTTGGTTAATTCTATTGCGGTCAGGTGATCACTAAAAATTTTACTCGATTTGTAGTTCGGTTTAGCAATCAATGATTCAGCTCCCGGTCTCCGATTATGACTTTCCCACTTGGTAGCTAATTTAATGTCGACGCGATTCTCAACATTTTCCATGGTCTTACCGAAGACACTATTATTTAACTTGTAAAAAAAAATTCAAATTCGTTTTTCGCTTCAGCTCGTTTCTGCGAATTAAAGTCTATATATATTTTTAACCAACGAGACTGTTTAAATTTAATTGCCCTGTGGATTTGAATTAATGTTAAACCATGTTCCAAACATTGCTTTAGATTTAAATAGTGAATTATGTATTTGGTTTTGTTACAGAGATTTGGAATAAGTTTACTATATTTTGATTTTGGTGGAATTATGTTTTCCGGACAAAACGGTAAATCGTTGTGCTTTTCATGTAAATATGTCGGATATTCCAAATCTACTTCGAATACGTACCCAACATCTGAATTTTCTTCTAATTCTGAAATGTTAATATTGTTAATTTCTTCTCTGCTTAACCAAGTAAATTCTCCCCATGGAAATCTCGAACACATCGCATGCCCATAGAGATTTGTAGCATCAAGATAAAGTAAATAATTAGTTGCCTTGCTTGAATCAAAGCTCTGTAAAAATTTATTATTAGCGTTTTCAATTCTTTTAGTGCACATGCTCACTCCACCACGAATACCCATTCTGAAAAAGTGTAACATATCAACATCCTGCAATAATTCTAACTTAATTTTCGTCATTCGTAACATTGCTTCCCAACTTAATCCCGGAGCTGTGAAAAAATGGCAAGGATCAAGTTTATAATTATCAATACAAAGATCTCTGAAATTTTCAAATACGTCTGCTAATAATAAAATATCTGATGTTACATATACATATATCGCTGTAATCACCCCTACTGTTACAATTAAATAAATTCCAAACGCGCTGTGCTCTTTCATAATCTTCATCACTAATGTGTTCATCATAAAGCACATCATAAAATTCTTCTCTAGAAGGTAAGGTGCAGTGAGTATATAGGTACTATTAAGAGAGATCGTGCGATAGGTTTCAGCGTACTTAATAAAATGTAGGCGAGAGGAAAACAACGTGAAGAGAGTGTGTATGTAAAATGCTGCCGCTGTCGGACAGTTTTGAACTGCTATGTTTGGGTTTGACGCATCACTTGTTGGATGACGAGAATCACGAGTATCAGATTTCACCGATAGATGATACGCGTTTCTGAAGGGCTAAAGGGTGAGGGGAAGGAACTGTCAGTAGGCGTGTCGCTGATGAACCCTCACCAAAAATTTTTACGAAGACAAATGCATGTATTCTGTCGCCGTTGAAATTTTCCGTGTGCATTCAGTGTTGACTAACGAGTTAAGAATAACAGGAGAGCTATACTAACAGTAGTTTCTCGTCCAAACTGGTCATTAAATTTGGTCGCTGTGTGTCATAGGGCCAGTTCTACGTATAAATAAAGTTTTCAGTAGTTTCTCGTCCAAACTGGTCACTAAATATAGTCGCTGTATGTCATAGGGCCAGTTGTATAAAATGAGTTAACCATTCGATCAACTTTCCTCCACAATTAACTTGACCGAGTGATTACCTCGTTTTATATAACTGGCTCAAAGGCGCACACAGTCGTTTTACAAAATTCTGGAACGTCCACAAAACCCACAGTTCAACATTGTTTATAAAACACTTACTATATTAAGTTTAACTAAATAAGATGCGAGAAATGTCAATTGTATTCCTATGTTGTTATGGTCGCAAATTACACCTCCTAGAGGACCTAGAGCATCTTGGGCATATAATCACATCTCTCACTCACGATTTTTAATATATTTTGTGTTTCTCTCATCTGTTTTAAGAAGTCTTGTGTTTACATATTTCCTTGACGATAGGAGCATTTTTCACACTGTACTATCGCGGCCTTATAATTTCGCACGGTTTAATTTTCCGCTTTCTTTGACGGCTTGTCAAAAATAACAATTTTAAACGTCAGATTTCAAATGTAATGCTAAAGTTGTAGCAACACAATTTGTCAAATAACGTGCTTTCTGAAGGAGAGAAGGGTTCTGCAATTTTCAAAATTAGAAGATGATTGGTCGCTACTTTTATTCTATTATTTCAGTTTTAATACCTTTATTATCTTGCTGTTCTTAAATATAACCAAACAATCTCACTTTTGGTTAAATGTCTTTAGTGTCAAAATTGAGGAAAGAGCCTGTTCTACAAAACTATAATTTAGAAAAATTCTGGCTACTTGATAATAAATCGCGCGAAATTTTAAGGCCGCGATAGTACCACGCGATCATTTAAATTTATAATTAGAGTAGGCTATGAATTTTGAATTAGTTTGGCAACACTAATTATTGACAGCTTTATTTGAGTTTGAATTGTCAAAGTGATGCTTCAAAATGTTTAATTAATTGCCGGGGGCGAACACTTTGAATATTTTCTATGGTTGTCACTAAAACGGTTACACTTCCTTTAAGTTAAAGCGATTGAACCCGATGAGAATCCTATAAACGTCAAAACATTTACATAACCTCTAATCTACACAGCGAGTCGATTGGCAAGGTGCACAACCGTATAAAAAAAATCCCGCCTACTTTAATTATTAATTTAAATGATCTAGTGGTACTTACAAATGGGATGTGAAAAGTGCGTCGTTTTTGAGACAAAAATTCTCTTTTACGCTTTTTCCCTGAAATTGTCAAGATTTGCCTTAATTTTTTGGACAAAACGAAAAACCCGATTCTTTATTTCCTGTTACCATTATATTACAGTTTTGACTTATATACCTACTGGCACTTACATACATACTTTTAAAGAGCTTATAAATAAACAGTATGCCTTAAATAAAGGAATGTGATTCGTCATGCGTTACGCGTATGCCTATAACTTTTTGATTCTCTTATTGTCTAACGTAAACTTATTGTAAAAGCAAAATTATATGACATGGGGCTGTCGTCATTATTTATAAAAGGATCCAATTTATTTAGAAAAACAATGTTGAATTCCTGTCAAATTTTGCTACAAATGCTGCAGTCCCGTGTAGATTATGATGTTTACTATACGTAGAAAAAAATTTGAATTAATACAATGAATATTAATTCTGTTATATTGATTGTTTATTGAGTATGTTTTAGGGCTTTTAGGCGTATATCGAGAAGGATGTCGGGCCCCTTAATCTCAAAATACTATTTTACTGTCATATGATCCGAATATAAGGACCTGTGGGCGGAGCTTATTTGCGCAGCCTTATGTGGCAATAGGTTTGATTTGATTATTTCGACTTTTGTTCACCTAATTCTACAGTTTCGCAAACCGTGCATCAGTTACTTTATTTACGGCTTCGGCATTTACTGGGCATGTACGCCAATAATTAATTTATAATCATTTTTAATAACTAACATTTTTACTTAAATTGATTTGTTTAATTGGCAGTATTAGAGAAATAGAATATCTTATAAATCACGTGAATTATTTCAGCCTGATTGGGCCTCATCAGAGATATGTACTAAAAAATTACTTTTTGAAAGGATAATAATTAAATTATACACTTACATATTTTTGAATTTCCAATAACAAATCAATTTAATTACAATTTCATTTGGCAAGAACTACAGCTGTCATTAATTTCACTCAATGTTTCCATAGTTACTTACGTTATTTATTTTACTGTCACATTTTGCCTTTTGAATGATGAAACGTAACTGTTCCTTTCAATTTTTTCTTTCAGGGTTTGTTTTTGGGTTATTGGAAATTCAAAAATATGTAAGTGTATAATTTAATTATTATCCTTTCAAAAAGTAATTTTTTAGTACATATCTCTGATGAGGCCCAATCAGGCTGAAATAATTCACGTGATTTATAAGATATTCTATTTCTCTAATACTGCCAATTAAACAAATCAATTTAATTACAATTTCATTTGGCAAGAACTACAACTGTCGTTAACATTTTTACGTTTGACACTAGAGGGCACCACGCATAATAGTAATCTGTAATCACCAACTGTACTAGACTCTTACATCGACTCTCATAGCGACGCGCCATCTATATAACGACTCAACTAACAGAAGAGTTCACGAAGAGGGATATATCCAGCGACTCACTTTTAGGTATACGCATTTTTAACCCGTCGTGATCTCTCTTATTAGTACCTATATACTCACTGGTAAGGTGGGATAATCTAATTTCTCGAATGAGTTAATCAAACAATATGGGAAAACCCCTTTTTGACGTACTAATTTAAACATTTCATCATCATTGAAATATTTCCTAATTTCCCTACATTGCCAATCTTCCAAGTATGAGCCTAATTTTTCCAAAGACGAATGCATGTGTAGAGTTTTATAACTTTATAAAAAGAAGTGACGTAAACTCTAAATAGCATTTTTTATTAATTTATTTTTTTGTACATAACAACGTGCAAACTAAAGTTGCTAGATCATCTGCTACACATGAAACGAAAAGAATCTACAAATCTTATTTTGAAATAGACTTTGCGCTTTTTTCCTTTACAATCTATCTTATCCCCTACGTGTATTATTTTCGAAAAAGATTTTTCTTTATTTTGCGCGATCACATCAACGTCCTCTCCTTCTAAATGCCATCGTCTTCACAAATAAATGACTATCATAATTAGAAAGATTATGAAAGAAAATTGGAATGAATTTTGGTATTTTAAAATTAACATTACACACCGAATGAGCTCTAAACGCTTCAGTTAAATGTTCATGGTCACGGACTTTTTCCTTAACATCCAATATTGGTCATTCACAAATATGACACATCGTTGCGCTGTCGTAGGCCTCTTTTTCTTCTCGTGTTAAATCAAGCATTGGTTTAATTTTACTTAAATATTTATCATAAATCTCTTTAATATGTTTTTCTAACGATTTTATAAACTCAGTAGCAGCATTTTGTCCGCGATATAACTTTAATGTTGACAAATTGTTATTAAAGCTACACTTAATATAATACGCAAAAGAATGAGGTTCGTGTTCATAACATTTAACTGTGAAAGACTTATCTGGAGTTGGTTCAACTGTATCTAATGGTTTTAGTAAAGCCTCGAAATCAGCGTACACAACAAAGGGCAATTTCAATTGTTTCTCAAAATTTTCAAATTGTAATATATTTTCTGGGATAGATTCACCATATTTATTTGTTTTAACTCTGCTGATGGTAAAATTGTTTTGATAATTTTACAATCTTCTCTTTCGTGTTGTTGCAATTTTTCTACACATGGAAAGTATATTAAACATCCTTCACAAATACATATATTTCTCGTGGCCGTGGTGTGAAGTCTGTTTTGACACTAAACGCGATAAATTTTTAATCCAACAATAGTGAGTATTTTCGTTATTTTTTTTTATACCGTCATCAACCTATAACAAATTTATATGAATATCTTTTCGATTTTTAATAAAATGTAACGGTCCTACAACTTCATACTCTATAACGTTACCGTTATAATGGGAAGCAAGTCCATAAACATTTATAGAAATATTGTTCTGACTTTCAAATTTTTTTACATCACAAACTTTCAGTGGAAATTCTAAATCTGTGAAATCTGCTACCGTGCTATAATGGGGATACGAAGATATCCTTTGACAGTCGGTTGACACATCGCTGATGTTATCGCCCAGGCAAAACAAGCGTTGTCATTATTTCTAACGTTTATCATTGCCTTTTTCGCACTTATTGAAGCCGGTAATGACATGAAGCTGGATGCTTTCAACGGATTATATTTATTAATGTTGTTATTAATGTTTCCTGACAAAGACATCTAATTTTAACACAGTTAACAGTTCGGTTTTCAGAAAAGCTCAAACACACAAACAGCTCTACTTGAATTCTGTAACTACCTGTATGAAAGCTTAAATGAAGGAAAATATGCTGTTTCGTTATTCATAGATCTAAGCAAGGCTTTTGACACGGTGAACCACAAAGTACTACTACAAACACTGGACATGAAGGGTATACGTGGAATACCAAAACGTAGCATCATGTCATATCTAACAAGAAGAACTCAGAGAACAAAGGTCCGTACGACAATAAGTGACCCACACATTATCAGCATAGGTGTACCACAGGGTTCCATCTTAGGTTCCCTGCTGTTTATCCTCTATATAGATAATATAAGGAATCTAAATTTGTGTGGAAGACATATAATGTACGTGGATGGTCTATCAATAACCTATACAGGATACACTGCAGAAGAAGTGCAGTCACAAATAGACACAGATATGCCGAAATTGGAGAACTGGTTAGTGAGAAATCATCTTACTATAAACACAGATAAAACAGTGTATATTATATTTAAACAAAAAAATAAGTCAAACATTAAAATAAATTTTAAAATAAATGACAAGAACTTAAAGAACAAAGATAACATTAAATACCTGGAGTTGACAATAGATGATAAACTCACATGGGAGAAATATATAGGTAGCATTATAAAGAAGTTGACACCGATTACGGCAGCTCTAAAGAGGATGCACACGCCTGAAGCAATGAAAGATCATGTATACTTTGCCTTCAAACATCCACACCTTTTGTATGGAACTCTGTTATGGTCAAATGCTAGTCAGTATATACTCAACAAACTTGGCAGATCCTTAAATAAGGTTCTTAAGATAATCTTCAACAAAGACTGGCGCACACCAACAATACAACTGTACAAGGAACTGAACAAACTGAAATTAAGAGACATAATTTTCATGGAGAGGTCAAAAATAGCCTACCAAATTTACAATAACCTGGTCAAAACAAACATTACAATAAAAAATAATCAAGATGTCCATCTTCACAACACAAGAGGGAAAACAAAGAACTACCTAGAGACAATAAATAATAATGCTGGAAAGAAAACAGTAAATTACCATGTGCTCAACACATTCCATACTTTATCACAAGAAATACAGAAAGCAGAATCCTTAGAAACTTTCATGCGTAAATAAAAACGTTCTGTCATAGGAGATGCATGCAAGAGTGATGTATAATATAAATGCTATACGATCCTGGACAAGAAGCTACTGCAGAATTGGCTTAGTGCTACTGTTGTAAGCAAGGGCAAATGCAATAATTATTACTTACTAAGCTTAATACATACTAATGGTACAAATCTGAAACTTGAGATAGGAAAGAACTGCACTGTATACTTTTGTAAACTCATATTATTTTCTATTGTTTAGTTATAACACATATTTAGTTTAAGTATCTACAGGTAGTGCATTATAGTATTGTTAATTATTAAAAGTTACTGTCTGCAATAGGGATAGATTTAATATTAAGTATATTTTAAAGCAAACTGAAATACTGCCTAGAATGTAAGTCTGTCTCGTCGCCACGGTATGTGTTAGAGAATAGGCTTTAATATTACCAAATGTACCTTATGATAAGTGAATGTGTACCTGAAAATAAGAAGACTGTCTACTAATAAAGTTTATTCTATTCTATTCTATTCTATACACTATACTTGTTCGGATGCCATCTGTTTATGTTTCGTGAACTAATGACGTTTGCATTTTTAACGTTTTTACTCTTCTTTAATTCAAGGTTATCTAAGTTTAACAACGTCAGCATATCCTTAAATTTACATTCTAGATCAATTTCGAGAGCGCCAATCAAATTGAAATTGAAACACAACAACTTGCTTTCAGATGTTTTATTACAATAATGGATTTATTAAACGAAACAATGAACATTTTCTTTTCGTTTTTTGTTTGTCTTTTTTCATTGAATAATAGATCGTGTAGTTAAACGTCTCGACTCGACAAAAGAAATAACGATGAAGCATGCAACAATTGACACCTGTCGTCTTATTAAAAATTTTTAAAACCTAAGTAATTACATGATCCTCATTCGCATTAAGTAATAATAGTAGTATGAATGTATGTATGTATGTACAAAAGTGGGACTTACTCTTACGACACTAACCGGCTACGCGCGTTAGTCTTTTCAATGCAGAACAGCGAAACAAAACAAGGCATTTTCCACCGAAGAGAGAGAGAGAGAAAGAAACAGACACCGGATGGATAAATTAACAAACGAAATTATATGTATACTGTCTAAAACGACGCGACGTCACGACTTAAGGTTCGTTTCTATTTTAAAAACTGTACTGACTGACCATAATTAACTTTAGCTTAACTTTAACAAAACGACAAACTAGGTACAATAAAAATATTTACATTTCGTACTTTGAGAAATGGAACAGCCCGAGTTAACGTTACGAAATTTTATATTCACATCACACCCTGTTCCACAATTACCTAAATTAAGTTTTATTGTCTTCCGAGAGTGATTTTTTCCCCTTTTTAATTTAATGAATGAGGTTGCCATCTCTTCTATTTTTTTTTGTTATCAAACATTGCTAGGTATAAAAAAACCTCCGTACTTTCAAAGGCCACGCAGGAAATTCTGTCGGTGTCCCCTGAGGAAAACGGCAGACACCGATGGAACCCCCCACAGCGAAAATAGCCCTTCTGATGGAAGGCACAAAACGTCATCCGGCAAGACAAAAAAAATTGCGTCTCGGCACTATCGAAAACCAGAAGAAGGTAAAGCATTGTTACCTTCGACTTAACCTCACATGCGACATAAAAAAATGTATTGTTGCTTAAGTAACGAGGCACAAATTTAAATTAATCAATAATTAGGTAGTACTCACGTGAACACACAAACAGATGCAATTCTACAGGCAATTTATAGTATTCCGCAAAACAACACATGAACTGAGACTCACCGGTTATACGGTGTAAACACAAAGCATGCAATTGTTAGGTTAGGTTAATGTGAATGCCACAAACTCAACACTCTAGAGCAATAGTTCCCAACCTTTTTTTAATCGCGACCTTTTAGATTTCTTAAAAATGTTCGCGGTCCGGCTTCTCATTTGCGATATTTAATAGTATGTATAGTCTGATAGGATGTATACGCTGGCCATTAAATTTTTGCTTTTAAAACCGATGGCCACCCACTAGAAAACCCAAGGCGACCCCCTTTTGGGTCGCGACCCACCGGTTGGGAACCACTGCTCTAGAGCAATGCTGGCCACAACGCACAAGAGTCGTGGTACTCGTGGTGACTGTAATGAGTTCATCCCCTCTACAAGCAATAACTGTAATCGGCGACAGTCGAAAATATTCGCCACTTGTCGAAACTATTAGGTCTGTTTGGTAATATTACACGAGATAGCATTCGTGTAACGAGTGCAGTAACGTGAGTGTAGGAAGAGTACAGCGGTGAAGTTAGTGCTACCAAACTGCTTGAGTGTAGTTTGTGCGGTTTATTTTTCCACGTGTTATAATCGTTGAACTTTGTAAACATCAACTATAACCTGAAATCTTACATGTTATTTCAAAATAGAATTAAAATGTATACATGGCAGTCTATTTTAGTTGTAAACGCATCTGGCGAAAAAAAAAACCTTTGTAAACGAGTATTTTACGTTTTGAATAAATAATTTTGCATTTCCTTGTGAGATTTAGCAAAACATATCCACGTGCAATCGATCACACAAATGACGTTTAATAATCTATTGCGCATGTCTACCCTATCTGCACTCGTTACCCTTTCTCCCGTGCTGGTGTAGTTTGTGTAACACGAAATACACTACACTAACATAACAAACAAGGTAGTGTAACTGCAATGAATAATACCAAACAGGTATTAAGAAAAAAGTGTACACTGGTTTGCACTAGTGCAGGATAACAAACACACCTATTATATTGCGCGTCGTGGATTCTAGGCGTGCCTATTTGAATTTAAACTGGAATAAGCGCGAAACACTTGCGGAGAAGTATAAGTGGTGGTGGAACTGTTCCCCTACCGTTGCTCGGCCCTGCTCTAGAGTTACGCAAAACGCCTCAAAGGTCCACACTTTATAAGTTTACAACGCATATTATAAATAATTACAATTATTTATTACACAATACAAGCACAAAGCGAAATACGAAATTTCAAACAGGTTGACCAACATAAATGGCGATTAAATTTTCACCAAGTTACGTACTATTACCAATTATGCATTTTACTTCCGATATGCTTTTCGCTTTACATTTCAGCAAAAGGAAACCAAATGCGAAACTATTTGTGAATACACTAAGCGTAAGCAAACTTTTAAATCGAATTTTCTAACAGAAACCAGAAACCAGTTTGTTCAGAAACAAGAAACAAATACTGGAGCGCCAGCTTGTGTTAATTAAATGAAATATTAAAATCTGAATATACAGGCCGTTCCGATTTTGATCACTGTAAACTTCTCTGTTAAGTAGTTACACAGATAAAAATAAGGGAAACAAAAGTGTCATCACGTCACTCGCTAACAAAAAAAAAACAGACAAGAGAACATCAATCATTTCGTTACTTTGTTATTCATCGGCAACTTTGCACGCAACTGTTTTCCGAATTGATTGAATTTCATTGACAGTTGAAGTGTTGAAGAGCGCTCTAGTTAAAGTGTCACTTTCATCATCTAGGTCTAGATAAGTAAAAGTTGATGATGTTGAAAACTATTATTTGAAAAGTATTTACAGTTTCCAATTGTTAATAAAATGTTTACTTAAACGTTTAGAATCCAAAATGGCGTCGACTACTAACAATGGCAATGTTCTTTATCATTCACTAGAAACTTCTTGCACTCAACTGTTTTCCGGATCGGTTGAATTTCGTTGACAGTTGAAGAGCACTCAAGTTAAAACGTCACTTTTAATGTCTAGATAAGTAAAAGTCGGTGGTAATGTTGAAAACTATTGTTAAAAAAGCATTTACCGCGTGTAGGCAGTGACACAGTAATTTTCAATAATTGTTAATAAAACGTTTACTGTCAATCGACGAAAATATCCTTCCGCGAAGTATAGTGTCGCGAAGTCATTATCTGGGAAAATAAGTAAATTAAAATTTGTTTCGTAATTATTGCAATTGTGTGCATTTCAAAATTAAGCAGGATCAGCACCCATTGGCAATTAGTAGAACAGCCGCGTTACACATGCTCGCATTCCACTTACGTAGAAATGCAAGTTCTGCGGAATGTAAGCGTGTATGTTTACATGTGCCAATTAAGATTGAGGCAATTAGAACGTTTGTAAGAAACAAATTTGGCAGAGGTTAATTGATGCCGACACCTTTAGAACTTTGTACCTTGGACCGAACCCCAGCCACCAGGACAAAAGAACCGATTGTGACGTAGATTTAGAAATGTAGAGAAGATAAGAGACCAACCCGCAGGTAGAACAGATAGTGAAGAAGCAGTTAGATAGTCAAGTAATTAAGAGCAGTCATGTATAGGTAGCAGTGATAGAGTAGTAACTGTCGGATAGTCAATGAGTTTAGGCCACGTTTATACCGAACGCGCTTTGCTTTGCGCTTTGCGTCTTACTGCACGCTAGGCGGTAAAGCGAAGTTAACCGTCCTACTGTTTAGGCCGTAAACGTTCATACCGCGCGCTTTTCACGCTGTACTATGCTTAGCAGTAAACTAAGTGAAGCGCCAGTTAACGGACAGTGTTCGTTTTTTCCGCCTGGTAGAAGTTGAACGCTTTGTTTACGAAAAGTATTTTTATAAAAATATGGAAGAGTAACCGATTAGTTCAGTATATATACGGGAACCAATCTGGAATCCAAAGGTTGCCGGCCATAAAAACTATAAATAATGAAGTTCTTCTCTCATTAAATGCATGTACCCATTTTCTAGGCCATCTCTTTAATGTTTTCTTTTTTGATATAGTTTTTTCCAATAGCATCAACCTGCGTGTTAATTTCTTCATGTTTCAATAACTGTCAGGTGTTGGCCGAAACGCGTTTCAGCACCTCGTCGATATAAACACCTACTCTCATGTGCTTTACTTAGCGCTTTTCTTTACACTGTGAGTATACGTGAAACGCTAAGCAAAGCGCGTTCGGTATAAACGTGGCCTAAGTGTCTAAAAATCAGAGCCACCTAGCGACTTTATTTGGAACTAGTTTTCGAAGGGGAAATTCGAAGACGTCATCGTCGAATTGATATTTTTAAGGATGTGGCTATTTGCACCTATTGTAGGTACGAGTAATTGGCTATTTGCACCTACAGTAGGTACGAATAATTGGCTATTTGCACCTACTCTAGGTACGAACAATTGGCTATTTGCACCTACCGTATGTACGAATAATTGACTATTTGCACCTACTGTATGTACGAAGAATTGGCTATTTGCACCTATTGTACATAAAATGTGATATAGGGATGGGGGTAGCACAAAAACATGACCTAAAATTGTAAACAAAAGTTCTTAGTGATTTATAAGGCAGTGTTAAGGTAAAATTAGAGGTAAAAGTTTATGTTTATAAAATTGCATATCGTAGACAAGAATAATTTAACAACTAACGAAAATATGTTTATTTAGCGGTTTCAAACGAAAGTTAACATAAAACATATAACAAATATCGGGAAACTACACAGAGCAACAGTGGATTCCTGACATCAAGATTTTACGATTTAGAGAAAATGATCGCAACTTTCAGAAAATCTTGCCCATCACTTGTTCAACTTGATGTGTCATTTGGTTTTAACACGGAAAATTATAAATTAATGGCAAATCTGAATTTGCAGCTATAACGTTTATTTCAGAAGAAACTTTATTAAATTTGAAGGAATATCTTTTAAACTTTAAAACCTTTAACCATTCCTTCGGTATTTTTAATCAACAAAGATTTTACCGAAATATCAGCAATTCGTGAGACATTTTGTTGTGTAAATTTCATGTTATAAAATATTTAAAAAAGTTAATAATATCTTCTACTGCATTTAACTGTGACATTGATATGAAAAATAACATCTTACAATTATTCAAAAAAAAGTCTTATATTCGCAGACACCAGAAGAATATGATTCAAATAAAACTGAATTTATTAAACGAAACAAGAACGGTACAAATTTATACACATAGTAAAAAAGTTTCATTTGTTAAAGTATTTAATTAAAATTGGGATTCACGCAAAGAAATGTGTACTGCTTTCGTAAAAATCTCCCTATGATGGGTGATTCAACCACAAATAGAACAGAAAGATCTTTTTGGACACTTAAAAACCATATAAAAAATAAGTTTCGTGCAGTTCCCTCTATTGGAATTTTTATTATTGATCTTATAAATTAAAGGCTAAAAAATGCCTTTGCTAAGACAGCTCAAAAAGTGTATCGAATTATGGATCCGAATCCTGAAATAAGAGAATTATTAAACATTGTTTCGTAAAAATTAACAGGTGGTTTACAGAGTTACAGAGTTTGTCTATGGTTTTCTTGATTTTTTTTATTTCGGATGAAACGTTAGTTGTGTAAAACAATTCCAGAAGCTGATGGGCGAGTAATATCATTAACAAAAATTTGTAATTTATAACAACTTACTCAGTATATTTAACATTTTTATTTGCTTCTTTGTTTTAGGTTTTCCTGATCTGTACTTTATACATATAATCATTGTAACGCGTGATCAATATCTTTTCTAATCAAGTGACCTATGGAAAAAAATTATGTCTTTGGTTCATTATTTCAAATGCCATTTGAATTACTTTTATTGCATTCCTATCGTTTTGTATAGGAATGCAATATAAATATGTAATTCAAGGCACCTGATTTTATTTCCATAGGTCACTTGATTAGAAAAGATATTGATCACCTGTTACATACTCCTACATTATTTTAGACAAATGTTTAATTATTGAATTTACGTTCAAGTACTATAAACAACCAAAATATCAATAAGACTAGAAATAACTATAAGACTAAAACCGGTTGAAATAAAGATCGCAACTGTAAATAGGATCCTTATAAATACCTATACAATAGGTTCAAATAACCAATTATTCTTACCTACAATAGATGCAAATAGCCAATTATTCGTACTTACCGTACGTGCAAATAGCCAATTTTCGTGCCTACAGCAGGTGCAAATAGCCAATTATTCGTACCTACAGTAGGTGCAAATAGCCACATCCTATTTTTAAATCTCACGATAGGCCCTCGGCGGAAAACAAAAGAAAACCGACGGATTTTGGAAAGGCATCTGCATCCAGAAATTTGGCGGCTTATCTTAGAACTACCTTTTTTTTTAAGGGAAACCCAAAAACGTTGATCATCTACCTCGACTTTGCGTTAAGAATATCAGAGCCGCCATCTAGCGGCTTCGTTTAGCAAGAATTTAGAATCATTGATATGAGTTGTGGTTAAGATGCGCCGCTTTCATTTTTAAATATCGGCCAATTTGCGGTTTGCGATTTTTAAAAAAACTGACGCAAATTATATCTCAAAATCGCCCTCTGGCAACAATGCTGCGAAGCGTAGTACAATCCAAAATGGCGGCGACTACTTGTATTCATTACATTGTAATGCACGCAACTGTTTCCCGGATTGATTGAATTCTCTGACAGTTGAAGAGCACTCAAATTAAGATGTCACTTTTATTGCCTAGATAGTAAAAGTCGGTGATGTTGAAAACAATTATTTAAGAAAGTATTTACCACCGAAAATTTGCTTCCGCGAAGTATATTGGATTCCAAAATGTCGGCGACTACTAGAAATGACAACGTTCCAATCAAGTGAGCGAAAAACTTTTGAGTTGGCCTCGTAGCAACTAAAAATTTTTTTTTTGTTATGCTCCTATAATTTTTGCGAGCTTCATTTATTTATTTATTTACGTTTTTGGCGTTGGTGTTCTTTTTGAAAACACATAATGGAGGTATATTTTTGATATTCATCCACAAAAACACATTCAAGTAATTTCGCGCGTTTAAAAATTAAAACAAAGGAAGAATTGAAGGGATGGCAACCCTAAAGAAGTGCGACATCGAAAATGAACGCGTGAGACAAACAAATCTCTTTCGCGACGCTTAAAATTAATTTCCGATTTGGTTTCGGTTAATGACGAGACTAAGAAAATAGTACAATGATATGTGTGTGTGTGGGGGGGGGGACATTTTTGCCAGAATTTCAACAAACGATAAAATATGAAATGATAAGAATCATAAAACAAAAACAAAAGCTGGCCAAAGTGTCCCTTTTTGCAGAAAGTCTTCTCCTGGGGTGTGTTCGGAATCATTACTTCCGAGAGCGTCTTGAACGTATAATCGCGTCTTTCTCGGTCATGATTTTTAACATATTTTGCGTCTCCCTCATCTGTTTCAAGAAGTCTTGTGTTTACATTGTTTCCATGACAATAGGCGTACTCTAAGCGTCCTACTTACTGCGCCCGTTGTCATGGAAACAATGTAAACACAAGACGTTTTAAAACAGATGAGCGGGACGCAAAATATGTTAGCAATCGTGACCGAGAAAGACGCAATTATACGTCCAAGACGCTCTCGGAGGTAATGATTCTGAACACACCCCTGTGTGCATTAATTAGTCAGTACATCTCTTCCTTGCTACGCAAGCGTTTTATTTCCCTAATATCTTGAGCAAAAGAAAAACGACAAGTCGGAGGTGAAATTGGCTCGGATTTCGTCAAGTTAAAAAAAAAAAACAACTAACCTACAAAATTTATAGCACCAAAATCAACTAGCAATGTAAACGAGTTGTCGTGTATGTATGTGTAGCGTGTGTGTATGTGTGTGCACGAGAAACTAAGAAGAGACAACAACGGTGCAAAGACTTCTTAATCCTAATCCATGAAAACGTTTTTTTTTTTAATAATATTATTATCATAATGTAGGAAAAGGCGAACATTGTTTTGTAGTCTAGATATGACATGAACAAGACAAAGAGAGAGCCATCGAAATGTATATGATATAAGATTGTTTGAAAGCCGCCGAGCAAATTCCTTTCAACAACTAAAACGACGTAGAAAAAAATCGAGCGCGCGCGCGCTTTAATTGGTTGCTTTAACAATAACAAAAAAAAATTTACTCGGCGGCTCCTACCTATTATGTATATTCTACGCAGTCAATCCAAGAAATATTGTTGTTGTGCGAAATGTGACTTTGTGCATTACACTTATTAATCCTATAGGCGTTAAAAACGAACCGGCGGGGGGAAAAAACAAAAAAGGCGGTGGGCGGTTGGGGGCGTTTCGAGAATTGCTGCTTGCGCTGTTGCATTCGTTGTCGCGTGAAAACAAACCAACAAACAACAAAAGAAAGGACGTGTGTGTTTTCATCGTTCGCCGCGCGTCAATTCTCAAAAGCGCCCGCACATTACAGACTATTTTTTTTTGAACGCCACAGTTACAATACAAAAAACGAGCTCGTTATAAAATTTCATGTACAATATTAATTGAATTTGTTAAGCCTACGAATTTAATCACGTAAACCAATTCCCCATCCCCCTGCCCCTCTTTTTTTTTATTCTAAATTATCTTACGAAAGAAGTTCCAAAAATTCGTCTTATACAGGGGGCGTCCCAACAACGGGCGGCGGTATCCTCGATGAGTACTGAAGATATATAAAAAAAAGTGATTGTTAAAAATTTATCAAAATGATTCTTATGAATGTATACGGAATGAATCGAAACGGCGCGGCGGTGCCGGATGCAACTTTTTTTTTATTTCAAATGGATCGCTCTTAAAATTCTACACATTTTCTGTAGGTATACCGTTCAGTGCTGCCAACTCTGTCGATTTTTCTTCGGTGGATCTACCGAATTCAAATTAATTCTACCGAAATCCAACGTAAAATACAGGATGAATAAAAAGTAGGTGGAACATCGATGGTAGAGCTACCATGCATTTAATTTAATTCCTAATTAAAGTAGGCTATGATTTCAATGTATTTTTTTTCTCCTAAAGGTTTGTAGCACCGATCTGTTCGTTCTGATATAATCTCCCAACTCCTGCGCGTTTGAAAATATTGAAGCATGAAGCGCAGGTTGTGCATTCAAGCTGAAGGGTAGCATTTCGGCACCTGCTTTTATTAAATAAACTTTGCGTTTGCTTTACACGTGATCGGATATGATGACACTGACAGTTGTTGACAACAGAGTTGGGCAAATTGCTTTTAAAAAGTAATTCAAATAACGAGCCTCAATTACTTTGAAAAGTATTGGCAATTATCGATTATTTTTTCTGTTCATATATAAAGTATTGGCAATTACCAATTAAAACGAAAAGTATTTGAAGTTGCAGAGCAATTATTAATTGAATTAGTTTGGACTAATTCAATTACTTTAGAGTATTTCAATTAAGTATCATTCATAATTGACTTAGTGCAGAAAATTAGTGCAAATCGGTACTGCAGTTTTGATGTATCTATTCACAATCAACTTAGTGCAAAACGTCTGTTAATTGTGAATAGACACATCAAAATATATCTGTCAAATATTTGCATTGCCAATCTGCAGTACCGATTTGCACTAATATTTTGCACTAATTCAATTCTGACTAAGCCTTTACTTTGACTGCTTGAATTATTATTTGTATGAATTACTTTAGAGTATTTCAATTACTTAGACTAATTCAATTGCTTTAGAGTAATTGAATTACTCTAAAGTAATTATTGAATTGAATTATTGAATTAATTGAATTACTCTAAAGTAATTCAAATAACAATTCAAGCTGACAAATGCTCTAAAGTAATCGAATTAGTCTGAAGTAAATGGATTACTCTAAAGTAATTGAATTGCTTTGAATTTTTTTTTTTTTTGTAAAATCGTATCAAAATGATACAATAATTTACGGGCGTAAATGGTGCCTTTTGTGCCCTAAAACCTAAGAAACTAACATGTTTATTTTCATCACATTAGCAACCAACAACGTAACTTGATTTTTGAGAACGAGTCGTGCCACACCGATGTGAAGTTAGTAATAATTCCAGCAATAAAAATCGTAAACTTTATCACCGGACGACATAGACGTTAAATCGCACCTAGGCATTAATTATTTCATAAATTCCAGCATATTTACTCCTTAATACTAACACAGAAGTAGAGCCTCTTTTTCCCAGAATTACTTAAAATAAATATACAATTTATTTAGTTCGTCATAAACTTAGTATAAAAAACATATAAAAAATATAAAACATATAAAATATAAAACATATAAAAAAATTGCGATGTAACCCACTAGTTTATTTTTTTTAAAATCTCAAACTTTCGCGTGCCTATATTTCACAGCGTTCTGTCAATAAAAGTTTATTTCGGGGTAGTTGACATGAACATTTTTTTGAAAATTTCTTCAGGACGTTAATTTCCAGAGGTTTTTACGCAACATATAAAAAACTACCCCGAAATAAACTTTTATTGACAGAACGCTGTGAAATGTAGGCACGCGAAAGTTTGAGATTTTTAAAAAAATAAACTAGTGGGTTACATCGCAATTTTTTTATATGTTTCGTAAAAACCTTTGGGAAATATACTCTACGCTGTGAAATATACTTTGACACTTTGACACTTTGTGCCAAATTTTATCACCAATTTGATTACGCAACGAAAAATCTGGCAGTCCATTTGAAAAAATCGATCTTTTCACATTTTTCACTCTTGATGAAAAGTATAAATTTAAGAATTATTCTCAGGCAAAGATGTTTATTTTAAAGAATAGATGTTTATTTTAAAGAATACCTACGATAAAGGGATCTTTAAACTACAAACTTAATTAGATTTCAATTTTCTATCTCGTGTCAAATAAGAGTTACAGCCCATTTTGAAAACGTCAACCACCTGCCATGATTTCGGAAAATGATTTTTATTTCAAAAACTATAATAGATAGATATGGTACGGTTTCAATAAAAAGATTCAAAATTATGATTCCCATCTAAAAGTGCAAAAATAAATAGTGTATTCCATTTAAAATAACAAAGTAGATGGCGACTTCCGGTATAACCGGAACTGCTAAACATCTGAAAATATTTTAGCTGAAGAGAACGCAATCACTTGTATGTAATTCTAAATGTTCAAGTTTCTATTTTGGCCAGAACCCCATAAACTTCTAATGAAAGGTCTGGCACACCTTGTATATTCATTATTCATATACATATATTCATTTTTGTGTAAATTTGTTTTTAATGCGATGGATGTGCTTGTTTATTAGCACAAAGTTTATCAAATCTAGGTGTCATAGAGGAGAGTGCTACTCGTAGCTCTTTTTCTACTACTAAACGGGCTCGATATTTGGATTTCATTGCAGCTAATACAGAAAATCCCGTTTCGGATAAATATGATGTTACAAATGGCAGCAGTACTTGCAATGCTTTGCTAGACAAAATATTATATTCTTCACTTCGATTCAACCAAAACTGAAATTTTTGTTTCAATGAAGTATCGCATGATAATTCTATCAATTTTTCTTTTCCAATTGTTGCAAGTCCAAATTCATCGTCCTGTCGATAAATGTATTCTGTATCCATGCGAACTTTGTAAAATCAAGATCATCAAAATAATGTGAAAAGTGCATTAGTAAACCATTCAAGTGTTCAATAAATATATTTTTGTTCTCTTCAATAACTCTGGCACAGAAATCATTTAAAAGTGGAAACACGTCAACTTATTTTTTTGTAAATTTGATTTCCATAATTCCAGTTTTTTTTATGAACGCTTTCACTTTGTCTTTTTGAATCAGTGAATGCATTTGTGGTTGTTTTATTCAAAGCACTCAATTTTACAAAAATTTCGACCAAATAGGCAAGTTTAACAATAAAGTTATCATTCCTAAACAAGCTTGCTTTCTTCATTATGATTTTCGTCAAGAAAAATAGCAATCTCTTCTCTGAGTTCAAACATCCTTTCAATCACTTTTGCATGAGATAGCCAACGTACTTCACAATAGTACAAAAATGAAGTATAATTAGCTTCCATATTTTCACATAACTTTGCAAACAATCTAACTTTTAAAGGACTGTTTTTATGTAGTTTATAACTTTTGTAACTTTTGTAAAAATGTTGTGAAGTTCCTCGCTCATATTTTTTGACACAAGAGTTGCTTTAATTAGTTCATTATTTGAAATGCCATTTGAATTATTTTTATTGCATTCCTATCGTTTTGTATAGGAATGCAATATAAATATGTAATTTAAATGGCATTTCAAATAATGAACTAATTAAAGACACATGATTTTATTTACATAGGTCACTTGATTAGAAAAGGTATTGATCACCCGTTATAATAACACTTGTGAATCCTAATGATAAATATGATGAATCGTATTTTCTTGTCTTGAGATTTCTACCTCCTTGTTCCTTGTTGCTTGTATTCCCTCTAGATTTACTTGTGTCAGCATCAGTATCTTCATTGTTAGTGAATTTTCTCTTGCAACCAATTAAAAACTTATCCATTTGTCCAAAAATATTACGATTAGATATAAGTATATTTTTTAAAAAACACAATTTCTAAATTACTGACGGTTATTATTAAGTAAACCGCCAAAAACACAACGCACATCGATGAAACACTTGTTGAAACTCTAGCTAAGAGTCATGTTTCGAATTGTCTTCATTGAATTTTATGGTTTCTACGCCAGTAGTCCTAGCGGCCGTTTTATAAACTATGCCAGTATGCCCTTGCCAACGAAACACGTGGGGTTGTACAATTTCCGAAACAACGGATTTTCAATTAACAAAAAAATCGATAATTGGATCACTATCTTGTCCGATGAAAATTATTATAAAATATGTAATTATTTTCGTGCGGACACTTGGAAAAATTGAAATTTATGTCGAATTTTCGCTGGGTGTACAACTTCTTCCGGAAAATTATAAATAAACAAGTTTTTAAGAGAAACTAAAAAAAGAAACCCGTTGTCAAAGAAACTAAATAAGTTGTCAAGTATAACTAAATCTCAATTCTTCCAAGTGTCCGCACCGAAATAATTATATATTTTATAAAAAAATCAATCTCTAACGTAGTTACAAAAAGTATGTATATTTTCATTCACGCAGCTAATGCTGTACTTTTCAATCAACCTTTGTACGTAGGTATAGGTTAAACGTCTTGGCTAAGGCAGGTAGCATATTATATTACAAATTATTAATTCATTAATCCATCCAAACTATTAGGAGTACTTTTTTATAAATAAATGTTTACCACATGTTCATATCGAAGTTAAAATGAGATAAATGGATTGTTAACTCCTTTATTCTGTCAGGATTTACATTAATAAACAATTAGATTAGAACATTTTGTAACAAATACAGTTTCCGGGTTTTTCTACACACACGCCATAAAGGCCAACTTCACTTCGACTCTCTTCCCGCATATTTCAGGTCTGCCAACTTATTTTTTTCAGTTTTTAATATTCGCATTGCTAACAGGCGCACCTCCCAGTTTGGAAATCGCTGATGTAAAACAATTGACTAAACGAAAACGATTTAAAATTTGTACATTTTTAGGGTTGTGGACGTATAAAATCACCTTTCCAACACGCCACCACTGTCTGTACTAAATACAGAGAAAGAGTGCGTCGCTTGTCAGGTCTTGGCATGCAGATTTCGCCAGCAGTTGGTAAGCAATCGATTTTTTTGTGATTGGATGATGATTGTTCTCCTTTAGGAGAAGACAGTTGGCAATTTGGATTTACATACTTTTAGTTGAAAATTTGTGATCGATTGTATGAATTTCAGAAGTTTGGTTCTGATGAAACACCTGCATCCCAAGCTGAATTTACCCTACCTCTACTTTCGCGAAATAAACGTTCAGTTCAAAGTGGGTAAAGTGGAAGTGGCCAATTCGCATTCCCAAAACAAATTTATTGAAAATATGTTATCGGCAAACTTTACCGTAAGAGCTTACGCAAATTATTTTCAACGAAAAGGTAGGACGCCCTTTTCAAAACGGCTGAAGGTAAAAAAATTCAGACTCGTAACATCAAAGGTGCCGACAAACAGTTTCGTATCTGCTACGATAAGTGATAAAGAAAATTGAACGAAGAAAATCCCGCAATGGCACTGGCGGGGAAAAGGAGACGAAGGAGGAGGAGGATGAGGCAGCAGTCTGCAGTTTAAAAAACTGCATTTATTTTGGATTAAAAATATCATCGTGTAATTTAATAGGTAAGTGCCTTTTTGTAAATGTAATAAATGTTTTTCACAACAAATTAGTTTTCGTAGTAGAAACACATTTTGAAATTAACAAACAAAAATTAAAATTAAATTGGTATAATGGGAAACCCAATAGTATTAATAGATCACTAAAGATTAGATGAATAGATGACACTATTTTGTGTAGGTGTGGTATGTACGGTGGCTTGCAAAAAAAATCGCGTACACCCAATTTTTGTCGTGTTAAGTCGGTCTTAAATTAGGAGGATGATTTCATAGAAACACTCGAGTAATGCTTTTCCAACTGAGGTCAAAGGCCTCGTTTATAAGTAAATAATAAGATACTCTACTGGTATTATAAAGTAATCGAGATAGGAGTTTTTCAGGAGAGTTTACTTGGGCCGATTCCTTTTGTGTTGGACTTAAATAATTAAGAGTTTAAACTAAAATTTGAAAATAGTAAACTATCTTGGCTCGTGTGAACATTTTAATTTGGGTAAACGACATTATAAGCCTAAATAAAAGCAATTAAGAAAAAATAAATGCTTTAGACATGATGGTGATTATATGTAGAGGTATATTGTAACTAGAACGAGAAGACCACCAAAGAATGTGCAGCTGCAAATCAGTCGAGCGTAACATAAACATAAGAATTGATAAGAATTATGTAACGTATGACTCACCTGCGTGCATAAATCTAAAGCCGAGCCGTGTGCAAAAATGTCAAGGCAACAATTGACGTAATACCCCGGAAACAAAACCCCTATAAAAAGGCGACAAATCGAACGTTAGCACATAATTAGAATAAATCTAGTCAGAATGTCATCTAGTCTAATTGTCAGGAAGTGCCCAAAATACGATGTGAGTATTTGTAGTTGTAATTAATTGTTAATAAGTGTTGTGTTATACTGACCTACGACCCTTATTTCATGTTACTTAAATTATTACCGTAACAATATGTTTATACGAATGAAAATATTTTGCATCAAGACTTGCAATCAAAGCAAAGCAAAATATCTGACTGAATTACATATTAGCTCGTTTGAATTTTTTTCCTATCTTATATACTATAGACGGTAGAGAAGATCGCGGCACTCGGTGAACAGCCTGTATTTTTCTTAAATTTTAAGTAACTCAATTATACTTTTAAGTAATTCAATTACTCAAAAGTATTTCAAGTAGTGAAAATTAATTGAAATAACATAAAATTATGTCAAATACCAAGCATTTCAATAAAGTAATTTAAATAACAACTATCAGGACCAGATATGAAAAGTATTTGAAATATTTTAATTCAATTAATGAAAACGCTTCAATTACTTTTTCAAGCATTTTAATTCAACTAATGCCCAGCTCTGATTGACAAGTTGACAACCGTCCTGTGACTCTTGCAGTGCGCATCGCCAATTTTATATAAAAAAATCACAGCTTATTTTAATCAGGAATTCATTTGGAGGCATGGCACTATAACTTTAACAAAAAAAAAGTTTCAAACAAACGTGAAATGGGTAATTGTTCACTTTTTATGACGTCATCAATCTCGGATCGTCACAAACTTTTTTTTATTATATTTTACATTACTCTTTCTACCAAACATTTCACGAACAGCTTGCGTTTGTACAAATCAAGTAAAATTTATTCCGAGCGCCATCTCTTGACAATTGCACCTATTTATCTGTTAATGATCTGTTAAGCTTAGTAAATTACTCACGTTTGTGTTTTCCGCTTCGAAAAAGTTACGAAGATTTTAAAAATGATCGTTTTCATTAATTTTCATAACAAGCCAAACGCCATCCCTTGACAATTACATCAATTTATGTACTCGTTAAAGTCTCTTTTAAATTTCCTGAATTAGTAAAGCCTTTGAGATTAAGGTACTAAATCAACATACTTCGTATAGAGGTAACGCATTTAGTGATTTTTTTATATCTATCCTTGTCGCACATTCCTCTCATCTAGGGATAAAAAACAGTTGGAAATATTATTTGAAGTGACGTTTGTCAAAGTTACTGTCAGTGGTTAAGAAAATTGAGCTTAAATATCGCATCCCAAACTTTTATCGCATGACATTTAATAATTCCGCCCTTTTCGTAAAAGAAACATTCTGCATTTCTCAAAATAACAACTTTTTGATTGGTAAATAATTAACTAGACATAACCTAACACACTTTTAAATTGAAACCAGTGACATTGCAGTAAACAGAATTCCCTAAAACTGTTGTCTTCCTTATTGCACTTGCGACAATTATATTAGTTATCTTTGTTTCTCAATTCTCTCACGAGAGGAATGGGATTGCGTTACCTGAACGGAGTGTTGATTTAGTACCTTATTTGAGATCGTTTACGAGCGCCATCTCTTGATGAACGCGGAATTTCTTTTTATTTACAAGCATTTTACGGACAACTTGCATTAATTTGTACAAATCATTCGTCCCCAACGCCATCTCTTGAAAATTCCGTTTAGTAAATTAATTAAATTTTCACCGCATTAAAAAAAAATTGCGAAATTTACGAAATAATCGATTTTGTTAATTCATATTTAAAATCATTACCAACGCGCCATCTTGCAACCAACACGGAAGTTCGTTTTCTTTACTAAACATTTTACGAAAATGTCACACATTTGCGCAAATCATACAATCTTACGTTAGATCCACTTTCAAATTTTGCGAATTAGTATCGCGTTTTCTTTCTTAAAAAAAAATTAAAATTTAAAAATTAATCAGAATTAAAAATAAATATCGAAGTATTAATTGGTACTTGAGATTAAGGTACTAAATCAACATACTTCGTATAGAGGTAACGCCTTTAGTGATTTTTTTTATCTATCTTTATCGCACATTCCTCTCATCTAGGGATAAAAACAGTTGGAAACTTATTTGAAGTGACGTTCGTCAAAGTTACTGTCAGTGGTTAAGAAAATTGAGTTTAAATATCGCATCCCAAACTTTTATCGCATGACATTTAATGATTCCGCCTTTTCCGTAAAAGAAACATTCTGCACTTCTCAAAATAACAACTTTTTGATTGGTAAATAACTAACTAGACATAACCTAATACACTTTTAAATTGAAACCACTGACATTGCGGTGAACAGAATTCCCTAAAACAGTTGTCTTCCTTATTGCACTTGCGATAATTATATTTGTTATCTTTGTTTCTCAACCCTCTCACGAGGGGAATGGGATTGCGTTACCTGTACGGAGTGTTGATTTAATACCTTACTTGAGATCATTTACGAGCGCCATCTCTTGATCAACGAGGAAATTATTTTTTTACACGCGTCTTACGGGCAACTTGCACTTGTACAATTCATGTGGCATTTGTCCCTAGCGCCATCTCTTGATAATTACACCTACGTATTTATTATTTGTTAAAGTTCTGTAAGCTTCGTGAATTAATTATATTTTTTGTATTTTCCGCCTCTTTTCTTTCGGAAAAGTCATGAAGTTTTTAAAAAAGAAGTGTTCGTTTTTATTATTAATTTAAGGGCAATACAAACGCCATCCCTTGACAATTACACCGTTTATTTGTTAGAGACACTTTTAAATTTTAGGAATTGGTAACGCCTTTTCTTTAAAAAAATTAAAATTAAAACATTAATTATTATAATTAAAAATAAATATTGAAGTATTAATTGATACTTGAGATTAGAGTTAACATTTGTCCCCAGCGCCATCTCTTGACAATTACAGCGATTTATTAGTTAAAGTCTCTTTTAAATTTTGTAAATTAGTAACGTTTGTATTTTTTACCGTCTTTTCTTTAAAACAATGGAAATTTAACAAAATAATTATCGAAGTAATTAAATCATATTTGGGATCAATTCTGAGCGTCATCTCTTGACAACCACAACAATTTATTTGTTAAAGCGTTCCTTAAGTTTGGTAAATTAATTAAATTTTTAAAGCATTAAAAAATATTGTGAAACTCACGGAGATTATCTAAATTAATCGATTTTATCAATTCAAATTTAAAACCATTACCATCTTGCGACCAACGCGGGAGTTTCTTTCTTTTCGATTAACTTACAATTCTGCATTTACTTGGATGTACGCAAATCTCACAAGTTAAGTGCCATCTCTCGACAATTACATCAATTCATTTAATAAATTTATGTGTCAAAATTCTGTTATTCTGTGAATTAATTTACATTTGTTTTTGTGGCCATTAAAACGTACACGTTTGAAATTTTCGAAAAAGAAGTAAGGTTTTTTTCATTAAATTACATTTTAGATTTATTTTAGTTTTAGATCAGTTACTGGCGCCATCTCTTGACCAACGCGGAACTTTTCTTTTCGCAAACATTTCACGAACAACTTACATTTGTACATACAAATCCCGTTGTATTTGTTGCGAGCGCCATCTCTTGACAATTACACCAATTTCTCAAGTATCTTTTAAATTTTGTGAATTAGCCTTTAAAAATTTACAAAATAATTATCGAAGTAACCAGTTTAATTAAGTCATAACTGAGATCAAATTACGAGCGCCACCTCTTAATTAAACGCGGAATTTCTTTTTTTTTACAAGCATTTTAAGGACAACTTGCATTTGTACAAGTGACATTTGTCCCCAGCGCCATTTCTTGACACTTACTCCAATTTATTCGTTAGTTTTTTTTTTTTAATTTTGTAAATTAGTAACGTTTGTATTTTTTTAAAACAACGGAAATTTAACAAAATAATTATCCAAGTAATTAAATCATATTTCAGATTACAGTCACTAAATAAATACAGTACCGCAATCCATATGCTTAATGTGTAAGACAAGGAAACCACGTTTTTGCACTAAAATGGGTGACTTTTCTAGTGATTTTCTTTCCGGCAAGTTTAATCAAACTTAACACCTGTCAAATACAAGGTTAATAAATATGTGAAAAGAAAAGTCTTGTACTGCAATAAATATGTTTTAATTTTTTCTAGACCGGTTTCGCATAAAGCATCATCAGTAGAATTACAACAACCTTCAAGATAAAGAATTATATGAAAATTAAATACTTAAAAGTAATAAAGAACTTTATCTACGACTAAAATATAATGGAAGTATTATATGTGTGGTTTGTGAACAATAATGCCATGCAATATTCTATTAGGGAATAATGACGAGGGATTAATAGTCATTATTCCCTCTTGCTCACCAATTACAAAATTTCTCTAATCAAATAATACCATGGCAACAAAATACACAAACTCAAAACTGTCATTGTTAAACGCGTAGTGTTTGTGAATTTAATAATTTAGTCGTAGATAAAGTAGAGTATACTACTCGCAATAATGGCTATTATTCCCTCTTAGTGTTACTCCCTCGCGCTGCGCGCTCGGTTCGTAAATACTTTTCCTCGGGAATAATAGCTATCATTATTGACTCGTGGTATAATCTACTATACAGTATCCTCTAATCTAATGTATGTATGCTCAATAAGCATGTGTAGAGTATTCGAAAATTTTTTGTAAATGACAGATGTTTTTTGTAAATAAATAAATAAAATTTGAAAAGTTGAGGAATGTTTTTTAACTGGTATGGTACTGTACGTGCAGTAAAATATTTGATACATGTTGAAGAATCAAATGCAATTCCAATTAATGGATTTGAAAAAATTATCAGTAGGAAAAGATGTTTGTTCATTAAGAACTGTTTTGGAAAGTAAATGATAATTTAAAAATATTTCTAAATTTTCTGCTATATCTAATTTGTTTCCTTTTTGAAGATTATGTAATAATTTAGTATTTGAGGAAGAATCAAACGTATGTGAACTGTCAATAAGATGATTAGCAAAGCTTGAATCCGATTTATTTAATCGTAATGATCTTAAATGGGATGCGGATTATCTCCTCTTTTAGCGGGTCTTTTTATGGAAAATGAATATTTTTCTTCTATAAATCTTTGTAAAAAATATATTAAATTTTATGCTAGGTATAGCATAGTGTACCCTTACGGAAAAGTAATGTAATTTGCAAATAAAAAAACGTGAAATGTTAAATTTTGAAAATTGTGCGCAAACAAAACAAAAGATACCGATGCGTTGGTGAATGAAATTCAAACAAACTGCAAATGTCAGTTTAAAAAATGTCAAGTATCTCTAGAACGGTTAGGTTTAGGCACAGACAATGGCGTATAGTAAATGCGCAATTTTACGAGCGATCCAAATTTGTTTTTGATTGCTTCTGGGGAAAAAGTGACGATTTTGACAGGTCAACGTCAAATGATTCGCGGAATTACGTTCCGTAAAAACAGCAGAAGTTAACCCCCCCCCCTCAATTACTTTCAACCTTATTTATCGCAAGATCGACCCAAAGGAAAATGTCCAAAAGTGACAGGTCAAGGTCAATTGAAGTTTTAACGTCAACCCAACTAAACAAAAGCAAAAAATTAAGACTAAAAAAAAATTAAACAAAAATTAAACAGTTAAAGGTCAAGATCAACTGAAATGGTAAGATCAGCCCAATCTAAGCAAAAAATTAAGTAAAATTTGAATAGTTAAAAGAATGTTCTTAATATTAAAGGTCAAGGTCAAATTAATTTTCAAGGTCGACTCAAAAGAAAATGTCAAACAGCAACAGGCCAAGATCAATTAAAATTTCAAGGTCAATCCAAGTGAAAAAATAAAACAAAAAATTAAAAAATAGTTAAGGTCAATTAAGAATAAGTCAAATAAAAATAAGTCAAGGTCAATTGAAACGGTAAAGTCAACCCAACCTAAGCAAAACAATTAGGAAAAATTGAAAAATTAAAAGGAAATCGTTAAAAAAGTCAAGGCAAAGCAAAAAAATTAACTAAAAATTAAAAATTGTTAAAAAAAGTTAAAGGTCAAGGTCAACCCAACCATCTAGCCCAAGCGAAAAATTAAGATTGAAAAAAAAAATAAAACAAGAAATTTAAAAAGTTAAAAGTCAAGGTCAATTGAAACGGCAAGGTCAACCCAACCTAAGTAAAAAATTAAGGAAAAATTGAAAAATTAAAAGAAAAATGTTTAAAAAGTTAAAGGTCAAGGTCAAAGTAAAAAAATTAAGGAAAAATTGAAAAATTAAAAATTGTTAAAAAAGTTAAAGGTCAAGGACAGATGAAATTTCAAGGTTGACCCTGATGAAAATGTGAAAAATGCCAGATCAAGGTCAACCCAACCATCTAGTTCAAGCGAAAAATTAAGATTGAAAAAATAAAACAAAAAATTATAAAAAGTTAAAAGTCATGGCCGATTGATACAGCAAGGTCAACCCAACCTAAGCAAGAATTTAAAGAATTTAAAAATTAAATTTAAATTTAAAAATTAATTTAAAAATTTCTACATGCATCACACATCTCTATTTAATAAAATGAAGTAGCTATGAATGCAAAAAACTGTTGAAAATAACAGTGCAAAGAAAAATATGGCTTGCTGTGAAGACAAAAAAGAAAATACATTTTGACACATCTTCGTACTATCTTGTGTTGTTTACTACTCGATTGTAATTAGTCTAAACTTATCACAATGAATTTTTCCAACGAAGAAAAGCGTGACATATTAAGAATGGTAACAATAGCAATTCAGTAATAGCGAGCGAAATTTATTTCCAACAATACCCAGAAAGACGCCAACCACATAGAACAACGTTTGGTAAATTAGATAAAAACATTGCACTTCATGGATCTTTTCATAAAACTCGAAGGAAGTATGGAGATCGCCTTAATGATGAGGAGAACGAAGAAATATTAGAAGAGGTAATTAATAGTTATTTATAAAATGTATGAAACTAGATATTACAGGAAATAAAGTTGATAATAAAAATATATAATTTAATTACAAATCTAATTAACTACTGCCTTATCTGTTTCAATTTTCTTTTATAATCGGCAAGTTGCGGATACTGTAAATGCTACACATCATGTTAAAGTTTGGAGAGCCTTGAAAAAACACAATTACAAATGCTACAAAGTACACGTATCGCACGTTTTACTTCCTGGGGATACTGAAAGACGATTAGAATCTTGTCACTGGCTTAGCAATCACTTCAATAGGGATGAAAATTTTTTAAACAACATTATTTGGTCGGACGAAAGTAAATTTACAAATCATGGTTTATTCAATCGAAATAACGAACACGTCTGGTCGCTTGAAAATCCAAGAATCAACAGGCCAGTTCGAAATCAAGTCAGATTTGGGTTAAATGTTTGGGCAGGAATTTTGGGAGATCAAATTATTGGACCATTTATTTATGAGGAAAATCTAAATTCCGAACGTTATCTAAATTTTCTTAGAACTACATTTGAAGAATATTTGGATGATATTAATTTAAGGAGACTTCCAGAATTATGGTTTCAACATGATGGTGCACCACCGCACAATGCAAGGGCTGTTTGTGATTATTTGAACGAACAATTTCCAAATCAGTGGATTGGGAATAAGGGAGTAGTTCGTTGGCCTGCAAGGTCACCGGACCTCTCTCCACTAGATTTCTTTTTGTGGGGAGTTTTAAAAAATAAAATTTATGCAGAACCAATTAACGACATTGCCGACCTACGAAATAAAATTTTACTTTCTTTTAATTCACTACGAAGAAGAGACGTTCAACGTGCTATTAACAACATTCGACGAAGAATAAATTTATGTATAGAAAAGAACGGAGGATATTTCGAATATCTTCTCTGAACGTTTTGTTTTGTTTTAAATTATTATTATTCTAATATTTCTTCACTCCTCTCATTATTAAGGCAACTTCCATACTTCTTTTGAGTTTTATGAAAAGATCCACAAAGTGCAATGCTTCTATCTAATTTATTAAACAATGTTCTATGTGTTTAGCGTTTTTCTGGATATTGTTTGAATTAAATTTGGTTTGATGTTAAGTTATTGTCTTTCTTGATTTATAACGGTAATTTTTATAACTGACAATTTACTAAATTCAGCTTTCGTAATGTACCTACGAAATAAAACTTCGAAGGCATATCAAAGCTTTTTTGTTTTTGTCTTCCCAGCAAATCATATCGAGGGCGTCATATCAGAAGGACGTATCAGCATAGGATTATAATGGCGCTTACGCCCTTCTGATATGACGCCCTCGATATCTTTGCACTGTTATTTTCAACAGTTTCTTTCACTTATAGTTAGTTCACTTTATTAAATAGGGATGTGTGATACATGTAGATACATCAGAAAAAATAGATCTATTTAATGGTATTAAAATCCAATATGGCGGCCATAAGAAAAAATGAAGTTGATGATGGTCAGAGCGAAACGAAACGTTGTAAGTACAATCTAATGATATAATCGTAAAGAGCTCAAAAAAGTGCATGTAGGATGTATTCATTTTGTCGTGATCCCTGTAATAATAACTTCGGAAAAAAATAAAAAAGAAAATTACGTTTTTCGGTTTTTTGGAAATATTTCAAGAACTAAAAATCGTAGAAGATATTTCAAAACAGATTATTGTTCAGCACTAAAATACGCAACTTTGCCCCAATTTAACCGACTTCGTATCTCTTACCGTTTCCGAGATCCCAATGGTGAGCCTCGAATTTATAACAGCCTGTATAACAAAAAATTAAAAGTTAAAGGTCACGATCAATCGGGTCAATTGTAATAGCAACACAATCTAAGCAAAAAAAAAAATTAAGGAAAAATTAAAAGAAGTTTTTTAGAAAGTTAAAGGTTGGGGACGTCATAACTGTTTTTGATTGCTTCCCCAAGAAAGTGATAATTTTGACAGGTGTCAACGTTAAATGATTCGAGTGATTACGTTCCGTAGAAACAGCAGAAGTTAACCCCTCTCAGCTGCAAATGTCAGTTTTTAAACAAAATGTCAAGTATCGTACCTCGAGAACGGTTAGGTTCACGCGTAGAATTTTACGAGCGATCCAAATTTGACTTCGTGTACAGGGTGCACCATTTGAAATAAGAAAGTTGCATACGTCACCACCACAGTTTCGATAATTTCGTGTTACTGTCAAAACGTGTCGACATTTATTTTTTGTATCTTCAGTACTCATCAAGATTTGGCCACCCGAGAACATAGCGTTGGAACACCCTGTATCTATATATTATATTTATTTTGTTTTCTTATTAGAGAAGAACAGTCAGTCTCGGACTGTCTCAGTCTTGGATACTTTTCAATAAAATTGTCGATTAAAACCTTGGTCATCACAAATATTCTTTCTTTTTTAAGAAAAAAATAAAATAAAATCGTACGCTTTCGTAAATTAAAGGAAGCGTAGCCTGCTCGCTCCCCCTCGTTGTGTTTCGTTCCTTATCGACTGAGTCTGTCTGAGACAGAGAAAGGAAAAGGTAGTTGAGGTTTTCGTCGTTTACTAAAGCGAAAGAATATCAAAAAAAAAATTTTTTTTTAATATATAAATCCCCGAGAATATATTCATATGGACATAAAACTGTATGCTCGATAAATAAAACTTAACAACTTAATTGATTAATTGATTTAAAAAAAAAATTGTGATGTGGTGATTACAACAAAACAGAACAGAAAAAAAAACTCTATTTGTGATGACCATGTTTTTAATTGGCACTCGTACTCGTACACTTAACAGTCACTTGTTTTTTCTTTCTTTTTTTTAAGTTGGCCACACTAGAGAAGTCACTCTAAAAACTAACGATCACACCGAAGGAGTTCAGCCACACACAGCAAGCGAAACCTCTCTCGAACGTCCGGAACGATTAGAAAATGCTTCTAGCGCTAGGTAAGGTTTTCTGTTGTGTTATAATTTTTTTGTTTTTGTTTTTTGAATCAGAGACGACGACAAATTACTCTTTCTTTAGTTAGCGTTTTTAGACGGCAGTGAACTCCTGCTGAAACAGTGGGCTCTTAAAACGACGAAGAGGAAGTCGTCACACTCACGCGCGCTTACTCGTTACGAATGGCCCAGTCGAAAGCTGTCCTCGATGTTGCTCGATATGAAGTTGAAGCCGGTGTCTTGCAACAGCTCAATTTGTTCGGAATCTAAAGGTTCGAGCCCCTCCCTCAAAAGGTCGTTGTCTAAGAAGTCTGTTTCCAGTTGCTTCGCTACCGCTGGCTCACCCATTGAGCAATCTGCGGGCAGCCACGTCGCGTGAGTAAAGAAAAAAAAAGGAGCACGCGTATTAGCACAGTATACTCATCATCAATCAGAATCAGTAGGGGGACAGCTCGTGTCGGCGCCTTTCATGTTCATTCGACCCAGGCGTAGCACACTCCACCTTTGGCGCCAAATTCTAGGTTTGAATTTAGCTACCATACAACTACCACATGTGGCGCTGTATACAATAGTTGAAACAGTTATCTGTAATATCAATCTTTGAATCTTTTTTTAAAATGCTCCAGTGATGTACTGGTACTGCGTCTCATTTCGTGTTGGTTGGTGTTTCCAGAACAAAGTTTGGGGTTTGGGTATATAACTTGTTGTGTGCCTTGTTACAGGAATAATTCCTGTCATGAAACAGTAAAAAGAAATCCAAAGGAATTTGAGGTGAGACACGTAATCACCACATAACAATAATTGATTAAATTAATTGTTTCTTCTCATAGCTTTGCAAGCAGTGGTGCATTCTTGTTAACCCAGAAGATTTATTAAACAAAGAATTCACAATTCGAAAAAACTATGTTCTCTGTGATGACCATTTTGATGCATCTGTAAAATATGTAGTTGATGATCCAACAATTAAATCAAGAACAAGACTAAAATGTGGAGTTGTGCCATCATTAAATGTTCATAGTGAGTAATTTAATATCGTTATTGTGCTACAATAAAAATTCTGGTGAGTAAGTTGGTCCTTTCTGACCACGATGTCAAAGTAACGAAAAAGCTGTTACGTTAGGTTCAAAATAAACTCCATTTTTAAATACAAACTAATTGCAAGTAAGAACTCATACTGAATAAACTACGGCTACTCAGTTTAACTTTAATACAACCTTTAAATTAACATAACAAATACTTATACTTAATATTGCCTTGGTAAATCGTCTTTGGAATTTCTAATAATTATGGTCAAAAAGGTTTAAATAATTCGTCTGAATTTCGTTGGGAGAAACAAGACTTTATTGCTTGACTACATCATCAAAATCACATTAATACAATTATCTGCCTTAACCCCATGAGGTACATACTAACTCGGGCATATTGAATGTTCCAATTTTCACATGTCCAAGTTAGACTGGAATATTATGTTCTTGAAGTAAATTTTCATTCAAACTCGGGGATGTAGATGCATACTTGAATAACAAATGTCAGTTAAAAAAAATATTTTTTTTACCCACATGTTCAAAACTCATTAGTTCCTTAAGGGATTAAGAGAAGGCATGCCTTTTTGAGCAAGATTTTCATGTTGCTTATTTTAACAGGTAACTATCAACTAAAAGGCAATAAAACCTTTCCAAAAGAGGTTGCTGATTTAAACTCGCCAGGTCCATCAACTGTTTTTACATTTGATTTGCCCATGCCTCCATTACAAATAGAGGAACATATTTTACAAGCAGAAACTATCAGTAGGTATACAAAGATTTAATAAAGTTGTATATATTTCTGTATTTTCTGTTAAAATAAAGTTCTTAGGCCCAGTTTACAGAAACTTTAATTGCAATCAAATTTTAATGAAGTTGTTAATTTGACATTTCGCAATGTAATTCTTATGGCAACTTAATCGTAATTAGTTTAATTCGCAATTAAATATTTGATTTGCTTTCTGTAAACCCACCCTTAGTGTTGTATCATTAATCAAGAATGCATGTGTCAATCATTTATGTTCGGCACAGTTCTAAACAGTGGCGGCTCATCGGGGTGGGCAGGGTGGGCACTGCCCACCCTGTTAAAGTTTCTCAATGCATAATTAAAACAGGTTCTTGTCCGATGAAAATTGTATCACAAAATCTTATAAACGGTGCGCATAATTAATTTATAAGATTTTGTGATACAATTTATCAATACAATTTAATTTTTAAAATAATTTTGAAATATTTTTTAAATTTTTTTTTCATCTATTTGTGTTTTTTAAATTTATAAATCCAGAACATTATTATAATGCATAATTAAAAATGTGCATGTGATCTAGATTCTTGAACTTTGTATAATTCCGCACGCCCGGCAATACGTTAAATTGCGATGCGGTGCAGCTCCTTGCCACTATGCATGCGTAGTGATAGTGATAATGTGATAGACAGAAAGGAACGCTACACGTAGGTTGTTACGTTACCCTCTCTTACGTTTTCCCGATGGGCAAGCCCACGGCTACGTGACAACTCGTGATCGCAGTGCTGCCTAAAGTGCGGGATATCAAGTTTAATTTGCCAAATTTTGTATTTTATTTTGAATCTTCTGTCCATTCTGTTTGATTAATATCTAATAAATGTTACATAATATTCAATATTCGTCTGAAAGATTTATATTATACATTGTAATGCATAACTAAAAACAAAAAGATTAATAGCTGGTCTGAAGTTAAAGACAGATCGCGGGAGGGCAAGCCCGTCCTACAATTCGTTTATGTTCGGTTGTTCACGAGCACCATCCGAGTTAAAATCGTTAATGTCGTATTATTAATTTAACTAAGGTGACAGCTTTCGATATTAATGTTTTAAAATGGCAGATTTATCAATTAAAAATTTATGTTAGTTCTTACTTTCAGAATTTATTTCAGTTACTGTTTTGCATTTTATTTAATTATTCTGAGAATTTATTTAAGTTATTTTATTTAGTTATTATTTTGAGAATTTATTTCAGTTACTGTTTAGCTACAGTTTTAAGTTTTATCATTTCAGAATTTATTTTAGTAATTTTTAGGATATAGTTTTGTTTTCTTTTTTAATGTGTGGAAAATTGGAGACATAATGACATATCATATCATAACGATAATACTTGTTCATTAACTTGTTAAAATAATTACTAACAAAGAACATAAAAATATCAATCAGAGGAGTGTCTTTATAAAAGGTCCTTTAATTTTTTAAATGTTGCCCACCCTCTGCATATCTTGAAGAGCCGCCACTGGTTCTAAATCAGTTCGGAACTGTATTTCCTCGTGCGTTTTCACTTTCCTAGTAGTGTAAAAAGTAGAGTGCTTGAGAAATACACACTGTAGAAAACTTTAATGCAGATTTACCCAAATAATCACTTGTTGCCAGCAAAAATTGCGTTAAAAATACTTCTGTAAACATGGTAAATTCCTTTCTTTCGGGAATTTCCATGTTTACAGAAGTATTTTTAACGTTATTTTTGCTGGCAACAAATAACCAGTGATTATTTAGGCAAATTAAATTTTTTTACAGTGCAACTTCGAACCAATTTAGAGCTTTACTAAATTTACTAGCTTTAAAAAATTGTTGCAAGCAGTGTTGTTAAAAATCACAATTTTCTTTAAAATAATCAAGCAAAAATTAAGATTGAAAAAATAAAACAAAAAAAATAAAAAAGTTTAAGGTCAGCCCAACCTAAGCAAAAAATTAAAGAAAAATTAAACGATTTTTTTAAGGTTAAAGGTCAAGGTCAATTGTAACCCAACCTAAGCAAAATAATTAAGGAAAAATTAAAAGAACAAAATGTAAAAAGTTAAAGGTCAAGGTCAAGTGAAATTTCAAGGAAAACCTAAAAGAAAACGTCAAAAAGTGATAGGTCAAAGTTAATAAAAATTTCAACGTCAACCCAACCATCCGATACAAGCAAGAATTAAGAGTGAAAGAATAAAAGAAAAAATTAAAAAGTTAAAGGTCAAGGTCAAGTGAAATGGCAAGGTCAGCCCAACCTAAGAAAAAAATGAGGGAAAATTGAAAAATTAAAAGAAAATTTTTTAAAGTTAGAGCTCAAGGTCAAATAAAATTTCAAGTTTGACCCAAAAGAAAAGTCGAAAGTGACAAGGTCAATTGAAATTTCAAGGTCAACCCAACCATCTAACCAAAGCAAAAATTTAAATGAAAAAAATAAAACAAAAAAGTTAAAAAGTTACAGATCAAGGTCAATTGCAACGGAAAGGTCAACCCAACCAATGCAAAAAAAGTTATGAAACAATTGAAAAATCGAGGAAAATTTTAAATGTTAAAGGTCAAGGTCAAATGAAATTTCTAGGTCAACTCAAAAGAAAATGCCAAAAAGTGACAGATCAAGGTCAATTGAAATTTCAAGGTCAACCCAACCATCTAACAAAAGAAAAAATTTGAATTAAAAAAAAGAAAATTAATAAGTTACAGATCAAGGTGAATTGAAACGGCAAGGTTAACCCAACCTAATCAGAAAAAGTTAACAATTGAAAAATTTAAGGAAATGTTTTAAAAGCTAAAGGTCAGAGCTAAATGAAATTTCAAGGTCAGCTCGAAAAAAAATGTTAGTGACAGGCCAAGGTAAAATGAAATTTCAAGGTCAACCCAAGCAAAAAAATACTATTTTTTAAAGGTCATGGTCAATTGTAACGACAACCCAACCTAAACAAAAAAATTAAGGAATAATTAAGAGAAAAATTTAGGAAGTTAGTGGAGAAGGTCAAATGAAACTTCAAGGTCAACCCAAAAGAAAATGTCGAAAGTGACAAGGCCAATTGAAATTTCGAGGTCAACCCAACCACCTAACTAAAGCTAAAATTTTAATTAAAAAAAATAGAACAAAAAAATTATTAAAAGTTACACATCAAGGTCAATCGAAACGGCAAGGTCAACCCAACCTAAGCAAAAAAAGTTATGAAACAATTGGAAAAAATGGAGGAAATTTTTTTAAAGTACAAGGTCAAAGTCAAATGAAATTTCAAGGTCAACACAAAAGAAAATGTCAAAGTGACAGGTCAAGGTAAATTGAAATTTCAAGGTCAATCCAAGCAAAAAATAATATATTTTTTTAAACTGAAGGTCAAGGTCAATTGTAATGACAGCCCAACCTAAACAAGAAAATTAAGGAATAATTAAGAGAAAAATTTGGGGAAAGCTTTAGGTAAAGGTCAAATGAAACTTCAATGTCAACCCAAAAGAAAATGACAAAGGAGGTCAAGGTCGATTGAAATTTCAAGGTCAATTCAACAAATCAACCGACCCAAGCAAAAAATTAAGATTGATAAAATTAAAACAAAAAAATTAAAAAGTTACAGGCTAGAGTCAAGTAATGGCAAGGTCAACCCAACCTAAGCAAAAAAATTAAGGCGAAATTGAAAAATTAAAAGATTTTTTTAAATGAAAGGTTGGGGTCAAATGAAATTTCAAGGTCAACCCAAAAGAAAACGCCAAAAAGTGACAGATCCAGGTCAATTGAAATTTCAAGGTCAACCCAACCAACCAACTCAAGCAAAAAATTAAGACTGGAAAATTTTTTTAAAAAATTAAAAATAGTTACAAATCAAGGTCAATTGTAATGGCAAGGTCGAACCAACCTAAGCAAAAAAAATTCAAGAAAATTTCAGAATCAGAATTCAGATGATCAGAATCAAAATCCAGACGATCAGATTCAGAATCCGGATAGTCAGAATCAGAATCAAAGATTCACAATGAATAAGATAAATGTTAAATCCATTAAGATCAGAATCAAAATGAACAGGATTAAAATAACGATGATTGGGATCAGAATCAAAAGGATCACAGTCATAATCAGATGATCAGGTTCAGAATCAGAATCAAAATGAGGAATAAGTTTCGAATGAGATTAAAATCAAAATGACTAGGATGGTCTCATCAGGATAGACTGGAACCTAGACGAAATTAATTATATACACAGTGATTAAGGTCAATGTGAAATTGATCAGGAACAGAATCAAAATCACCAGGGTCAGAATAATTATCAAAATTATGAAATCGAGATCGGAATTGGAATCAAAACAAAATTAATGAAAATCGCACTGATTAATATCATTGCGAAATCGATCAGGATCAGAATCAAAATGACAAAGATTAGAATAAAGATGATTAGTATCAGAATCAAGACGATTACAATCATAACCAAGATGATCAGAATCCGAATCCAGATGATCAGATTTAGAATCAAAATAAGCAATGAGATTCGAATAAAAATGACGAGGATGTTAAACAAAATTAGAATCAAAATCAGATAAGATCAGAATAAAAATGACTAGGATCAAAATAAAGACAATCAAAATCAGATCGAAGATAATCAGTATCAGAATCAAAGTTGTCAGGATCAGAATCATGATGATGCGAATCAGAATCGTGTGATCAAGATCAGAACTGGAATAACAAACAAAATGAATGAGGTTCACATTGATCAATCAAATCAATGTGGAATCGATCAGAGTCAGAATAAAGATGATTTATTATAATTAGAATCAAAATGATCAGGCTCAGACTGGAACCAAAACGAAATCAATCATATGTGTACAGTACACAGTGATTAAGATCAATGTGAAATTTGTCAGTATCAAAATTAAAAAGGCCAGGGTCAGAGTAAAGGTAATCAGAATCAGATCAGAATGAAAATAAGCAATGAAATTCATAACGATAATTATCATTAAAGTCAAATCAAATAAGATTAGAATCATAATGATTAGGATTTTCAAGAAAATCAGAATCAGATGCACAATGAATAAGATCAGAATAAAAATGTCTAGGATTAGAATAGAGATAAACATATTCAGAATCGAAGTGATAAGAATTAGAGTAAAATGATCAGAATCAAGATGATCGGAATTGGAATCAAAACAAAACTAATAAGATTCACAGTGATTAATACCAATGTGAAATCGATCAGGATTTCGAAATAACCATGACAGAATAAAGATAATGCGGATCATAATCAGAATCAAGATAAACAAAATGAAGAAGATCAGAACCAGAATCAAGATGATCAAATAATCAACAAACTCAGAATCATAATTGAACCCATCAGAATCAGATTCACAAGGAATAAGATAAACGTTAAATCGGACAGATCAGAATCATCAATTTGACCAATAACACAACCAAGATCATCAGGATCAGAATCAAGGTGATCGGGATTATTAGAATCAGAATCAAAATCAAAACAATATGAACGAGATTCACAGTGATTAAGACTAGTGTCAAATCTATCGCAATCAGATTCAAATTGATCAAGAAAAATCAGGTTCAAAATTAAAACAAGAAATAAGATAAAGATAAGATTTTTTTTCTTTTTGTAAATAAAGCTTTCATTTGTTTGCATTTCATAATTTTTTGTTGCCTTTCATATGTTATGTTCTTTTAAGTTTTAAATGTTTACTGTGCATTTCGACGGTTTATTTTTTTGTTTTAGTGGATAAGTTTAAATAAATTTCACAAAAAAATCATGATTTTAAAAGATAAAAATCGCTTGATTAAAATCAGCGATTTTAAACGTGATTTTAATCAAATGATTCAAATCAACTCAACCCTGGTTGCAAGTAAATCATAGTATGCGATGTTTTGCACAACTTCAGGCTTTCTACACAATATGACAGGCTTATACATAAACTGGACTCTCATTGGTTTAGTTATGGGTTGATTTCTTTTCGACCTCGGTCCCTGTATTTAGAAAAACTCGTTCGTTTAGATCTCGGTCCGACTAGGCACTCTCATTGGTTTAGTTATGGATTAATTTCATTTCGATCTCGTCCGTGCATCGAGAAAAACTCGTTCGTGGGCTCTTAAAACAGTCCGATCTGTTTAGACCTCGGTCCGACTAGATATGAAACTGGACTCTCGTTGGTTTAGTTACGGGTTTATTTCATTTCGACCTCGGTCCGTGCATCGAGAAAAACTCGTCCACGGGCACTTAAAACATCTACATTATGATCTAACAAAGATGGTCCACACGGTCGTTTGTGGAAGGTCCGCCAGTTTTCATTTCAAAAAAGGCTCAAGAACTGTAGCAGCGAAAACCCCAAGCTGTCCATACTGATTGATTGATGTGTGTTTTGTGGTATTGCCTAGTTACCTGTGAATATAATATCAGGTATACCAGTGGGAGTATTTGGTGTCGTGTGTGTACTAGGCGGTGCCGTCGGATATACTAACTGCGAAGGTGACGTACTGTAATAGCCCCCGTCACCGAGTAATTCGGATGCAGCCCCCGAAACCTCCGGCATGGTCTGCGGATGCGTCTGCTGCGTTAAGTGGCCCTGGTCCATGTACGGAACGTCAGTAACCGGAGTGTCCACCTGATTTTCGTTAAGAACAAAAATAAAAAATTAGACAACCGAATGAGCTGCGCGTACAGTTTTGAAAGCAAAAAATACTAGACGAAAACAGGTACCTGTAATTGTCAAAAACAGTTTCCTGTAATTGTTCTTACTCATTTCCTCATTATTTATTTATAAAAAGTCATTGCTTATGTCTAACTATGATGTCTAATGTCTAACAGAATCCAGTCTTCGAAGCGACTGCATGATTTTCTACAGCACTTCGGTGCAATGTTGCCAACTACTGCGGTCGCTTTCCCCCGACCCCTCACATTGGGACAAAAATTCTCTTTCATGCTGCAATTTTTATGCATTTTTGTCAAGATTTGCCTCAAAAATTCCCCTTCTCTCAAGAAATTTCCCTTTTTGCAATTTCAAGGCAAAAAAATCCCACGAATAGAGGAAATTCCCACGAATTGGCAACACTGTTTCAGCGTCGACGTCAGACGACCGTGGCTGCAGCAAATTTCAGCCAAAAAATTCTCGCTGTTAAAGTGCTTTCGAAGAAATCGGAATAGATGAGAAAGAAAACGAGAAATTCAAGAGGAAAAGAGAAAGACAATTTTACGGAAGAAAAAGACAGAAAACAAATGACGATCGTAACGTTTGCGAAAGGAAATAAAATATGTACAGGATGTTTCATTGAAGATGCACCAAACTTGAGGGACACGTTTCTGACATTATTTCAAACAAAATATCTTAATAAAAATTTTTAATTGGTGCAACTTGAAATTTGCATAATTTGGAGCCGATGTTTTTATAAATACCTTAGCGATTTAAATTTCTACCGCCGTGAAACAAGACGAGCGATTTAAATTGTTTTATGAATGGCACGCGGGTGCAAGAAGACAATAAATATCTATAGTAAACGAAAAAATTTATGAGGCTTTTAAATTTGCCCTTGACCGTAAAGCCGGCTCCAGACTCGCGGGATTCTCCGAGCATCGAATATTCGCCGAATGCCGTGATGCTCGGCTTGGTATTCGTCAAATAGTATGAGGGGCTTACCCGAACCGCCACCTTTTGCGTTTTGTGTTTGAATCTGTGAGTTTGCCTACTTGACGAATATTCCTCCACTTTGAAGCGGACAAAGATACCGACAACTAGCCACGCGAGGCGAGCACTCACTACCGTTGCTTGACGAGTAGATGAGCACACATCCACACTACTCGGAATTCGGCGAACCTTTGCTCGGCACTCGGCGAATCCCGCATATCTGCAGCTGCCTTTAGACGTGTTACAAGGCGAACACTTTGAAAAAAACCTGCGTTTTCGTCACACTAACATTACCGTAAACCGTAATTACATCAAATTTGCCGAGTCTTAATAATGTACGATAATTAACGCTTGTAACGGGATTTTATTTATTCCTGTATCCAACAATTACTACAATTATGTACAATTAATAAATTGGGAAAATTAGTAACTAGAATTATTGCTTCCGCCGCACCGGTCTGCTAAATTATTTTCAGACTGAACTTGGTCATATGAGTTAGAAACAAATTCGGAAGCGGGCATATTACGAAAACGGCAATTACCTTACAACATGTGTTCGAATAATCTGCGTATTCTCGAAACAAGTAATCGCCCATCGCACACACCAACTCATACACATACACAAGTACATAATAAACTTAAAAATGAAAAGTATAAACTACACCAACTAATTACTCGTCACTACAACCACACTACAACGTTAACCAGAACGGAGTGAACGAACTAAATGTGTTTCATCATATCATCTGAGGCGCGACAGTTTATGGGGTAATAAAGTAAAAAACCGAACGTTAAGGCAGGTTAAGAATTCGGGCCGCTCTCATCTAGTGTACGTTTTAAAAATATACGATTCTCTTCTCCCTTCAATTATCTCAAAAGTTATTCATTAAAAAAAATATATTATAGGGAACTTTTATTTCTTTTCACGATATCTACCAACATACCGAGTTTGGTGCATCTTCACTGAAACAGCCTGTATCTATGTATGTAATTTCAGAACTCGAACGAAACTCAAAAAATTTCAAAAAAAAAACTAAAAAATGGAGAAAACTTGAAGATTAAAAAACAATTCAAACATTAATTACTGTCCGACCCTAGCAAAGCTAACATAACCAAAGGCGAAAAATGTGGAAAATTAAAAAAAAAATTTATAACAAAGGTATGAAAAGGTCAATGTCAAGTAAACCCAAGGCAAAGATTCGGAAAATAACTTTAGAAATTGTTTATTTCAGAGGGCAGAGGTTTGAAAAGGTCAAAGGTTAAAGGATAAGCCAATCCATGGCCAAAAAAGCGAAAAAAATGGGGAAAATCTTTAAAAAAATAAAATTTCGAAAGACGAGGTTCAGGAAAGATAAAGGTCAAGGTCAATTAAAACTTCAAGGTCAAATCGTCCAAACCAAGCACAAAATTAAGATTGTAAAAAAATTAAAAAATTAAAGGTCAAGGTCAATTGAAATGGCAAGCTCAAGCCAGCCTAAGCGAAAAATTAAAAGAAACATTTTTAAAAACTTAAAGTTCAAGGTCAACCCAAAAGAAAACGTCTAAAGTGAAGGTCAAAGTCAATTCAAATTTCAAACCATACAACCTAAGCAAAAAATTAAGATTGAAAAAAATAAAACAAAAGAATTAAAAAGTGAAAGATCAAGGTCCACTGAAATGACAAAGTCAGCCCAACCTAAATAAAACAATTAAGAATTGAAAAATTAAAATAAAAATGTTTGAAAGTTAAAGGTCAAGGTCAAGAACAAAGAAAATGTCAAAAGTGACAGTCAATTGAAATTTAAAGGTCAACCCGAAGATTAAAAAAATAAAACAAAAAATTAAACAGTCAAAGGTCAAGGTCAACTGAAATCCAAGCAAAAAAATTAAGGAACAATTGAAAAATTGTTTAAAACATGTTTAAAAGTTCAAGGTCAACCCAAAAGAAAATTTCAAAGAGCGACAGGTCAAGGTCAATTGAAATTTCAAGGTCAATTGGATCATCCAATCCAGGTAAAAAATTAAAACTGGAAAATAAAACAAAAAATTAAAGAGTTGAAGGTCAAGGTCAATTAAAATGGCAAGGTCAACCCAACCTAAGCAAAAAAATAAGGAGAAATTGAAAAATTAAGTTTTTTATGTTAAAGGTCAAGGCCAAATGAAATTGTAAGGTCAACCCAAAAGAAACCGTCAAAAAGTGACAGGTCAAATTTGAAATTTCAAGTTTGAAATTTCAAGGTTAACCCAAGCAAATAGATTAAGACTGAAAAAAATTAAAAAGTTAAAGTTCAAGGTTAATTTAAATGGCAAGGTCAACCCAACGTTAGCAAAAAAATTAAGGAAAAACTGAAAAATTAAAAGAACTTTTTTTAGTGAAAGGCCAAGGTCAAATGAAATTTTAAAAGAAATTGTCAAAAAGTGATAGGTCAAGGTCTAAAAATTTCAAGGTCAATCCAACCATCCAACTCGAGTAAAAATTAACATTGAAAAAAATTAAAAATCAAGGTCAATTGTAATAGCAACGTCAACTCAACCTAAGCAAAAGAATTAAGGAAAATTTGAAAAACATGTAAAAAATTTTTTTTAATCACTCAAATTAAGTGAAAAGATTAAGGAAAAATTGACATTAAAAGAAAAATTTAAAAAGTTAAAGGTCAAGGTCAAATGAAATTTCAAGGTCAACCCAAAAGAAAATGTCAAATACAGGAATATTTGAAGACTATTTTAATAAAACTCGGAAACAAATGATGGTGGCAAAAAAATAAAAAAAAAAAACGAAATATTTGAGCTCCAATTTCAAACTTAATAAATAATCTATAAACAAATTCATTTCAATTTACATTATTATTGTAAATGTTGGCTGCGAGTCGTCAGGATCGCAATGGGGGCCCCGAGCATATTCTGTATAGCTATTTCGGCCCTACGACACGACTAAGGATGATTTACATTATAAGACAACGACACGACACGTAGCGTAACAGACAAGACACGGAAACATTATTCAATGTAATTCAATGATATCATGCACACTATCCTGCAACGACACGTATCGGCTAAGACAAGACGAGACGACAATCTGACCAGGAATGTTTTTCGTGTCTGTGCGTGTCGTTGAAGTACAGTGTATTTTTCGAATCTGACTGTCTGATGTGTGTCTGATAATGTACACATTGCGTATTTTTCGTGTCGTGTCTGTTACGCTACGTGTCGTGTCGTTGTCTTATAATGTAAATCATCCTTAAGTCGGAAAATAATTGTGCTGCGGCGCAATTATTTCACATGTTTGCATTCACGCGCTAAGCGTGCGTATATCTTGTTGGTCGTCGGGGTTGCAGTGGAGTTCTCGAGCTATTGTTCTGCTGATGAGGCCCCGATTAGGGCCGAAATAGCTATACAGAATATGCTCGGGGGCCCCATTGCAATCCTGACGACTCGCAGCCAACATTTACATGTTTGCGATGACACGTTTTGTCCGCTTCGACTATCATCTCGTGCGTGTTAGCTTATGAGGCAGCGGCATTATTGCTATTTGCTTTCACGACACGAATTATAAGTCGGAAAATAATTGTGCTGCGGCGCAATTATTTCACTTACATTATTATTATTATTACTAACGTCAAATCGAATTTTAACGACAAATGTATGTTGTATGTATACGATTCTTTCTCTGAGAAAATACGAAATTTGAAAATTGGTGACTTGGCAACACTCTCTAAAACTAACTGCCTTGGGTCTATAGAATACAGGTATTCCTTTTAATTTATTTTACGGTAAGTAACAGTAAAATAAAGTCATTACCTAGAAATATTAAGTTTTTTTCCATTAATGTTGATCACTCTTTAATATTAAATATTTTGCAGTTTTGCCACTTTGAGAACGAACAATTACAGGAAACTGTTTTTGTCTACTATTGTTTGCTCTCGACTGTAATTAAATACAAAGAGGCAAAGCGAACCCCATTTTTTAAAATCTCTTCCTTTAGTTTAGTTAGGGATGAAGCAGGAGATTATACTGGATGATTCATACATAAATATTTAAAGTAAGAGTAAACACGAAACGATAATGCAAATTAAAAAAGATTGTACTTGCATTATTACATCACCCAGTATATTACGGAACGTTTTCAATATTTGAAAGCGACTCATACAAAACAGCGATGAAGACACACCACATGCAACAACAACAAACAACGCTAAGTATAACGAAAATGAGCCTAAAACTGTACGTGTCGATCTACGTTTTGCTTTCTAAAAAGAGAAGGCGTAATCCAAGTACAGAAGAGAATCAATCGAACAAAGCACATGCCAAATAATAACAGTAAAAGTAACAAGAATAATAAAGTTGGGCTGTTTAATGAAACATATTATTTACACAAAAGTCTACGATGTAATCGAATATAAAAAAAAAACCGAACACTCAGCCTGCTCTCATAGATAAGAAATATGTATATAATAATAATAATGAAAAAAGGTAAAAAAAATGGCTGGGGAAAGTCACCTGAACTTGCGCGCTCCACGTGCAACCCGATTCCATAAGACTAGCGACCAACTGTGCCCAATCCTAGCAAAATATGTACATTACGTAGAAGATACTTAATTACTTAATTAAAACAAACAACTGTTTTTATTTTCTAATTAAATTGAAACAACGAACTCATTTTTTTAAAATTAATCTTTTATCTTCAAAAGCTTTTGTCCCATAAGACGTAATATACAAGGTGTTCCGTTTAAAACGGTTTCTTTCTACCATAAAGTGGTGCACAGTGTTAATTTAACAGTAGTTTCTTGTACAAGTTGTTTCTTTTAACTCCCAAGTTTTTCTCGACGCTTTTATTAAGTTAGCGCCACCTATTATCCGAGAGGACACGCAAATTGTGAAGCTGACGTTTCTAAACAGTGCTGCTAGATGGGAGGGGGGATCTTTAGCGTCGGGATTTTCTTTCTATTTCTTTTTGAGGTATAAAAGTTAGCTAATATTAAAATAATCATTTTTCATACTATTTGGTATCTTCTCTTCACATTTACAGGTTGTTATCGACTTTTCACTTTTCAGTTCTTCAGTTAACCTGACAAGATTGACAGTTCGTAAAAAAAACATGAAAAGTATAAGTTTGTGCTCACCTCACCTCCAGATTAGAAAAAGAAAAGAAGCTCTTCATACAGGATGCTTTAAAAAAAATTATTGCTCTCTTATCGTCGACATTTCACTTTGACAAGTTTGACAGCTAAACAACTCAAAAAAATACATGAAAAATATGGTGACTCAGAAAACAACTGATGTTTGTGCTCGCTTCCAACAAAAAAAAATGAAGTTTTCTTTCATTACTTCGATTAATTTGACAGTTAATAAAAAATATGAGTAAAAAGAACGGGAACTAAAAAAAAAACTGCCATTTGTGCTCCCGTAAAAATAAAGAAATTAAATAAAAAAATAAACTTTTCTTTTATTACTTTGACAAGTTTGACAGTTAATAAATTGTATGAGAAGTGTTATTTGTGCTCACCTGCACCTCAGAAAAGAAAACAATATTTTAGCAGAATGCTTCAAAAAATTGTTCCTTTTAACGACATTTCACTTTGACAAGTTTGACAGTTAGGTAAAAACAAAGTCTGGAAGGTGCGGTAACTAAGAAAACAACTGATGCTTGTGCACGTCCCCAAATCAGAATATGAAAGAAAAAAGACCGAATTTTTCTTCTGTTACTTTGACAAGTTTGACAGTTCGTAAAAAAAAACATTAAAAGTATGAGTGATGTTTGCGCTCACCTCCAGACTTAGAAAAGGAAAAGCACTCTTTCTGTAGGATGCTTATCGACAGAGCACTTCAATAAGTTTGACAGTTAAACAACTCGAAAGAAAAAATACATGAAAGGTATGGTGATTAAAAAAAGAACTGAGAACTGATGTTTGTGCTCGCTTCCAATTCAAAACAAAAATAAAATAAAGTGAATTTTTTTTGTATTACTTTGATAAAGTTGACAGTTCATGAAAAAAATTTGAGTGAAAAGTGCGGTAAGTTTAACTTTTCTTTGGTCATTTTGACAAGTTTGACAGTTAATAAGTAATATGTAAAGTGCTCACCTCCACATCAGAAAAGGAAATTTGTTTTTGCAAAATCCTTCAAAAAGTTGATTCTTTTATCGATATTTCACTTTGACAAGTTTGATAGTTAACCAACTCGAAAAAAATACATGAAGGGTACGGTGATTAAGAAAATAACTGATGTTTGTACTCACTTCCAATTTAAAAAAAAAATCAAAACAGTGAGCTTTTCTTCTCTTTGACAGATTTGACAGTTAATAAATTATATGAGAAGTGATACTTGTGCTAACCCCCAAATCAGAAAAAGTGTTTTTGTAAAATGCTTCAAAAAATTGTTTCTTTTATCGACATTTCACTTTGACAAGTTTGACAGTTAACTCAAAATGTATGAGAAATACGGTAACTAAGAAAATATCTGACGTTTGTGCTCATTTCAAATCAAAACAAGAAAGAAAAAATTGAACTTTTCTTCTGCTACTTTGACAAGTTTGACAGTTAATAAAATGTATTTAAGTGTAAGGGTAAGATTAGAAAAGGAAAAAAATTTCTTTTTACAGGATGCTTTAAAAAATTGATAGGTAGGTCTTTCATCGACAATTCACTTTAAGAAGTTTGACAGTTAATTAAAAAAAGATTAGTGGAAAATGCGGTAATTAAGAAAACGTCTGATGTTTGTGTTTTACTTTTTACTGTTTAAGAAAGAAAAAAATTATTTTTCTTCTTCAAACTTTGACAAGTTTGACAATTAATAAAAGAAAAATAGGAAAAACAATGTTTCTGATTGCCTCCAAATTAGAAAACAAAAATGTTTTCACAAAATGTTCACAAAATCGATTCTTTTATCTACATTTCACGTTGACATGTTTGACAGTTAATTTAAAAAGAACTGACGTCTGTGCTCAACGCCAAATCAAAAACACAAGAAAATCAGAAACAAAAAACAGAAGGAAAAAATTGAACTCTTCTTATTGTTAGTCACTTTGACAAGTTTGACAGTTGAGGAAAATATATCAAGAGTATCCAAATTAGGAAAACAGTTGATGTTTGTGCTCACCCCCAGAAAAAGAAAAAATTCCCCAGAAATAGAAAAAAAAATGCCTTGTCACTGCTCCTTCATCGACGTTTCGCCTCGACAATTTTGACAGGTAATTAAAAAATGAAAAGCATGACTTTGCGCTACCTACTCATTTAAAAAAAGGGAAAACAAGTAATCTCAATTAACCCTGGAGCCGTGGCGCCGGGTCTCTCAGACCCAGCGTAAAATATTTACCTTGATTACTTCCAAGAAATCGGTGCTAGGAGCACATACACTCATAAGTGCCCTTCAGTTTGTGTGAGCATTCGGATGTAGACGCATCGATTTGATTGTGTTTATAGTTTTTGTTTTGTTTGCGAAAAGGTCTCATAGACCCGGCGCCACCGTATTCGTGACTTTTTTTCTTCACATAACTATCGTGATCAGTTAAGCTAGTGATTTTTTTTAAATTATCAAATTCTCTTACATATACATATACATTAGGTTTGTTCGAGTTCTCGCCAGGACAGTCCTAGAACCGTCCTAGAACGTCTAAGTGCAGGCGCGCACATGCGATTTTCTGTCGCGCGACTATTTAATCGCAAAAATGAAACGCATAGTTTTTAAATACCAATGCATGCACATACGACTAAATAATCGCCACGATTAAAAAGATGCAACCAGACCTATTTTTCAAGCGACGCGACTGTCGCAAGGTAAAATACATCATACAGACAAGAATGAACCTGCACGCACTGCGACTAGTTAATCGCAATTTATTCAGTTGCTGTGTAGGGTGTTCTGTAACTTAGCGTTTTAAAAAAAATTGTTATAAATTTTATAATAAAATGTCTGACGACGAATCACTCATAAATAGTGTCTTAGACATAGAACTGCTAATTGCAGAGGTGGAAATAAGACCAGCTCTTTATAATAAACAATTAAAAGAGTATAGTGACAGAAATGTGAAAGAAAAACTATGGGGTGAAGTTTGTTTGATTGTATGCCGCGACTGAATGTAGTACTGAAAAAACTTATTAGGATAGTCTCTTAAGTCGTTATAAATTTTATGAACCTGCCTTTTTAATAATCTTTGACTTATTACTGGATGTACCCAATACTGCTTTTTATACCGTTTTTTGGCTCTCATATGCACTAATAGAGCTACCACGCAAGCAGTTTCCGTAAAATCCATGTTGTTCTAGTTATTATTATACATTTTAACGATTAATCTGTCGCAAGTGCGCGCATAAAAATATTTTTCAGTTATTTTTTTGCGACTACGATTTTTCAGTCGTGCGACAGAAAATCGCATGTGCGCGCTTGCACTAAGAGCATGCGCATAACAAATTAGCGTGCATTTTTTTGTTGTGCGCATGCTCCTGACAGTTATGCGCTTGTCCTCGCGGAACCCGAACAAGCCTAATGTATATGTAGGAGTATTTGATAATTTTCAAAAAAATCACTAGCTTACCTGATCACGATAGTTACATAGTTACTAATATGTGAAGAATAAAAAAATGTCACGAATTGTGTAAACAAGTAATTTTTATATTCAGCTGATTTTTGTTCACTGATTTTCAATTGAGTATATATTTGTTCTTTACTTCTTCGTTATATGGAAAGTGCTATGCCTGTATTTTACCAGCAAATTAGGTAATTATTATATTAGGAGTTTTTAATCGAAAAAACAGTCACAATTAAAATCTAGGCAGTTAGTACTTTTCATTATAGACTAGATATGAATATACAATGTTTAAAAATGATAAAAATTAAATTTTGGAAAAAATACAGAGGTATTATTTTACGGGTCCGTCAGACCCAGCGCCACCGTACTTGTTACGAATTAGGGCGCCACCACTGCAGGGCGGAAGATTTTCAGAAACATCTTTCTGTCAATATTTCACTTTGACAAGTTTGACAGTTCATACAAAAAATATGAAAACAAAATGAATTAGGGAAACAACTTTTTCTTATTGTTTTTTATTAACTGTCAAACTTATCAAAGTTTGAGGAGGAAAAGTTCAATTTTTCCTTCTTGTTTCGACTTGAAGCGAGCACAAACGTCAAATGTTTTCTTAGTTACCGCACTTTCCATTAATTTTTTTTTTTTAGTAAACTGTCAAACTTGTTAAAGCGAATTGTCGATGAAAGGGCTATCAATTTTTTAAAGCATCCTGTAAAGTTCTTTTCTCTTTTCTAATCTTACACTTACACTTTTCACTTTTTTAATTAACTGTCAAACTTGGCAAAGTAACAGAAGAAAAGTTCAAGTTTTCCTTTCTTGTTTTGATTTGAAGTGAGCGCAAGTATCAGATGTTTTCTTAGTCACCGTACTTTTCAGCAATGTTTTTTTTTAGTTAACTGTCAATGTGAATTCTCGATAAAAGAGATATCAGTTTTAAAGCATCCTATAGAATTTTTTTTCTAATCTAGAGGAAAACACGAATATCACTTATACTTTGCATATTTTATATTAACTGCCACACTTGGCAAAATAACAGAGAAAAGTCCAATTTTTTTCTTTCTTGTTTTGATTTGAAGTGAGCACAAATATAGATGTTTTCTTTGTTACCGTACTTTTTACCGTTTTTTTTTTTTTAGTTAACTGTCAAACTTGTCAATGTGAATTCTCGATAAAAGATCTATCAATTTTAAAGCATCCTATAAAGCGAATTTTTTTATTTTTCTAATCTGGTGGAAACCACAAACATTACTTATACTTTTCATATTTTTTATTAACTGTAAAACTTGTCAAAGTAACAAAAGAAAAATTCAGTTTATTTCTTCCTTGTTTTGACTTGAAGTGAGCACAAATATCAGATGTTTCCTTAGTTACCGCACTTTTCACTAATTTTTTTTTGTTTAGTTAACTATCAAACTTATCAAAGTGTATTGTGGAGAAAAGAGCTATTAATTTTTTGTTTTTTTTTCTTTTCTAATCTGGAGATGAGCACAAACATCACTTATAATTTTCATATTGTGTATTTATTAACTGTCAAATTTATCGAAGTGGCAAAGAAAGAGTTCATTTTTTTTTCTTTTTTCTATTTGATGGTGAGAACAAACGTTAGAACGGCGTTTTTGTGTGTCGCTCGTAGATGCGAAAGTAAAAACAAAATGCAGTACTTAAAACTGTCAAACTCGTCAAAGGAAAAAGTCGATAAAGAAGCAACCGATTTATGTAGCATCCTGTATAAAGAGTTTAATTTCTTTTTGTAGTCTGAAGTGAACACAAACATTAGTTCTTTTCCTAATTCGTTTTGTTCTCATGAACTGTCAAACTTGTCAAAGTGAAATATTGACAAGTTTGACAGTTCATACAAAAAATATGAAAACAAAACGAACTATAGGACAACAACTGATGTTTGTGTTCACTTCCAATTACAAAAAGTAATTAAACTCTTTACACAGGTTGCTTCTTTATCGACTTTTTACTTTGACAAGTTTGACAGTTTTAAGTAGGTTCAGCACTTACGAGCGACACAAAAAGAGTCGAGTTAAAATTAAATCTGGAGTCCGAAAAATACACAGGATGTTCGTTTTAAAACAACGAAGCGCCCGAGGGCCCGATTTAAACGAAACACACTGTATACGAGAAGCCTTTTACTCTCAAAATGTGGTGCAGCGAAATTTAATTTGGAACATTTTTTTCTCCTAAAATGAAAACTAGAGTCATGAAAGAAAACGTCTTAAGTGGAACACCCTGTATAATATATATGTATACAGGGTTAGAACAGTCCCGGAACGGTCGAATAACTTTGTTACTTGAGAAGTATTTTTTTTTAATTTGGTACGGATATATAGTTAAAAATAACGAATTTATTGTGACAATTTTTACTTTTTTTTCGCTTCGGAAATGCTTTCTAATTTCTTTTTTTAAATGAGACACTATGTATATTTTTACATTTTCGGATGCAAAATAAAAATCTATCTTCAGAAATATCAACATGTTTATTTTTATTGATACAAAGGCAATACGAAAAATAAAAAAAAAACTATAAATGAACGTGAAATCAAAATATCTTTGAAAACAATTTGAAATTTCATTTAGGCTACAATAAATGTTCAAACTGTGCCCTATTTACAACTTGGCAGTAATGTAGTCGATCTACAAAATGTCTCAGTGAATTCTGTATCATTTGTGGCGTAATACGGTTGATTTCTTCAGTTATTCGTACTTGTAATTGTTCCAGGTTATTTGGTCAATTTTTATACACTTGACATTTCAAGTGACCCCACAAGAAAAATCCAGTGGAGTTCCTCCATCCAATGAGGGTTTTCAGTTGACAAGTAACGACAATTGTGTCTATTAACCGTGCCATTGAGACAAAACGTCGCTTTATCAGAAAAAACTATTTGATTCACCAGGTTGGGGTCTGCTCTGATAAATTCTGTCATTAGTTCACAAAAATGTTGTCTGCGATCTGGATCATCTTCAGTCAACCCATGAACAATATGCATTTTGAAGGGTTTCAATTTTGCAGACTTTAGAATTTTGTGGGCAGATTTTTGGGAGATCTCATGAATTTGTCCCAAATCCGTTGTAAATACATGACTACTTTCTTGCACTGTTAATAAAACATTTAGACTGGTGTCTTCATCGGTTGCTGTTCTTGGCCGTCCACTTCTTGGTAAATCTTCTACTTGGCGCAATGCTTCATACTTCTGAATTGTTCGATATGCCGTACTTTTACTGCTTTGGCGATCTGGATTAACAGTGTTAAACAAAGTACGAACTTCTTCAAAAGAACGTTGACGGTTACCATATCCGCGCATGATCAAGATGTCAATTCGCTCAGATTCTGTAAGTTTTACTGCCATTTTCAAAAGTTTTCGTTAACTGACAAAACCAAAGGACTCTAACCTGTGACAACAATCTGACAGGTTACAGTAAAATTCCTGTGTTTTCAAAGATATTTTGATTTTACGTTCATCTGTAGTTTTTTTAATTTTTCGTATAGCCTTTGTATCAATAAAAATAAACATGTTGATATTTCTGAAAATAGATTTTTATTCTGCATCCGAAAATGTAAAAATATACATAGTGTTTCATTTGTAGTATGTAAACAGTTGGTATGAATGACTGGCCTAATCTGTGCCAGCAGGTGCAGCGCATGCTAAAAAGAAGGTTGGTAACACTAGTCTATGAAAATGGCGTATGCAGAACGAACAACAAAATAAACATGTCTTACTAAAATTTGTGGTCATTCTGACATTACACCCCACAGTTTTTCAGAAGTGTGATCAAGACTCAAATTTTACTCAGATCTATGATCAGATAAATCCAGTGTTGTGTTTAAGTTATTTGTTTTCGCCGAAATGACGCGTCTAGATGAAATTGAAGGCATGGCTGAAGCGATACGCAGTGCATCACAAAAAGTTGCCAAGGCACTTGATTTCTTTATCAGTTTGGAGGAACGGAGATTAAATCGTAGGCGATTGTGTGAATTTACCGGATTTGCATTTGTTGAGGGTAACGCAGAATACGAAAAACACGTGGCGAATGTTACCGAGAAGATGCAAGTAGGTGATTTAGTAGCTATTTGCACTCTGTTCGGATTAGATTATGGCGGTACGCCTGAAGAATTAGCTAGACGCATAACATCGGCTCTCAATGATTTCAATTTTGGAAATGATGTAGTGGCGGCTCAAGATAAGAAGAAAATGAGTTCGAGGAAGAGTTTGAATGCCCACAATTGCGTCATTCACTATAGGGACCGTGCACATGCCTGCGTTCAGCGACGCCTGGCGGTGATTTATGCATTAGTGGTAGGAAAACATTGTTTTTAGGTTAATACACCCGTGACACGTTGAAGTGACGTTATTAACGTCACTCTGTAATTTTTAATTTTGCAATTACAATGGATGTTGAAATATATTTTAAAATCTTGTTTATGTAAGTGGACGACCAGCTGGTAGTGGCCGGCCATCAGACGCAGCCACCCTATGCATAACTTCAATAGCCGAGCGAAAATTTTGGTTTTTGCGGAAGAAATTTTGCATGGCATTGATGGTCAATAAAATTTTTGGTTGTGCGCAGATTTGTTGTTATTTCTTGTAATTGTATTAAAAATATTTAGGGCTTTTTCTAAATTTACTCAAATCTTGCAACATGTTTTATCGTTTGATGATCAGTACAATTTCTAAATATGCAAAATTTATGCAAATCCTACATGGTGTCACTAATAGATGTGAAAATATATTACAAATTGAATTGTTTATGAGCACAGTATTTCAGAAACACATCAGAAGATCGGCAGTTGATTATTGTTGGACATGGGCGTTTTCCGTTATTTCTAAATTTTTCCTTTCAAACACAATGGATTTTAAATGCATGACCTCCGTACACAAATTTATGGAAATTTGCCTAACTGGAACGTGTTCTTCGCTCTTTTTTGCTCTTTTACACCCATTTGTATAAATAAAATGAGTAACGAGAATGACTCATAGAATTAATGTAAAAGTGCTATAAATTAAACAAAAATCTGAGTACAAACCTCAATTTAAGAAACATCACTAATATAATCAGTCTTTTAATACAATTAACACAAAGTATTCTAGTTAAATAGTATAAAACTTGTTCCACATGCATTTGACATGAAGTCGGTCTGATGATTGGTCGGGGCTATTGTTTAAATTGACTTCTTCACATGAAACGCATACCATCAGTATCCTGACCGTATATGTATTCACATTACGAAGACTAACCATCCGTTAATCATCAACCGCATTTGAAACTGGCCTACATTTGTTGACTTGCTTTCCGACTTTTCATGAAATTCTTCAAACTTTCATTTCATCTGAGTCTCCTACACATTTTTCGAATAGAGTACGTTGTACGTAATGACTAATCGATATTGAAATCTATGAATCACTTTACTTAAATGTTTCAATCCATATATATTTTCTTGCTACTGTCTGGATAATTGTAAAATTTAACATTCTTCCTGTTACTATAACTCTTTTGACAATTTACAGTTGTAATACATAATAAGTATTTGATCTTCTGGTATGAAATTAATTACAAAATTCAAGTTCAAATGCACATTGGGCATTTGAAATGACAGATGTACATTTGAACTGTCATCATACTTCACTCGTGTTTTCATACCACTTATGCAAAATATGGCCATTGATGGCGCTGTCATCGCATGTACACGGTCCCTATAATCCAATTCTAGTGTGGTGAACCCTGAATATACTAGTACTACTCGTTTCACTATGAATTTTCGTGATATTGAAGATTCAATTAAAACATTCGATGGAGAAAATTCGTATCCAGTAGAATCATGGATTGCAGATTTCGAGGACTTGTCTGCAGTCATGGGCTTCAATGATCTCCAAAAACTCGTGTTTGCGAAGAAATCTTTAAAAGGTCTAGCCAAATTATTTGTACAAGGCGAAAAACGATTAAATACATGGGAATCCCTTAAACGTAGTTTGAGAAGTGAATTTGGCAAGAGAATAAGTAGTGCGGATTTACATCAGAATCTCAGTCGTCGAAAATTACAAAAATCTGAAACAGTCTTAGAATATATGTTGAAAATGAAAGAGATAGCTTCAAAGGGCAATATCGAACAAGAGGCGGTAATTCAGTATATTGTTGGTGGTATTCCTATTTCAAAAATAAATAACTCTGTATGAAGCAAGAAATTTCAAGGAATTAAAGGATAAACTTGAAGTGTATGCCAGAGTTGTAAAAAGGCAACAAGTATCGAGTTCCAATTACAGTGTCAAAAATCCCCATAGCTCAAGTTTCATGTCAACTCAATCGAAGAATGTTGTGAAGTCGACATCGTCAAATATGAGTGGTAGTGCGACTAGTGCTGTGCGTTGTTTCAATTGCGGTGGTAAGGGGCATTTTTCATCAAAGTGTTTAAATCCAAAGCGTGAGCCCGAATCGTGTTTCTTGTGCCATTCGATGGATCATCAAAAGAAAGACTGCCCGAAAATCAAGCAAGAGAACATTACAGCGAAATCATTCACATCTGTGACCCATCTCATTGAAAAGAATGTGGCTAGTCACATCATTCCTGAATATTTGATAAGAATATCTATGCTAGGCGGTGAAATAGATGCAATTATTGACACAAGTAGTCCAATTTCTTTGCTGTGTGAGACGATTCTTCCGAGTGATTGTGTTATAAGGTCTGATACTGATTTGCACCAATTTCAGGGTATGAATGGTAGTAAGTTGCAAGTACTTGGACGATTGTCTCAAACAGTAATGGTAAATAACATTTTGAATGTATCAATAGATTTTTATACTGTACCAAAAAGTACTATGTCACGCGATTGTCTTCTAGGTCGTGATTTTACAGCCAATCCTAATATTGAAATAAATTTTGGTGAAATGGTAACAATAAGACCAAAATCAGGTTCTGTTGTGAATGAAAATTTTCAAATAGATGTTACTAATTTGAATTTTTCGCAGATTGAACTTAATGTTAATAATAATATCAATTGGACAGTACGACAAGAAACTGAACGAATTATAAACGAACATTACATAAAACCTATACGACCAATTAAACCCGAAACTGACTTACAACTAGAAATCATGGTCAAACCTAACCATCAACCCTTTTCATTTAATCCAAGACGTCTTTCAGTAGCTGAGAAAACTGCAGTGAAAGAGATAATTGATGATTTATTAGATAGGGAAATAATCAGAGCAAGTAATTCCCAGTACAGTAGTCCCATAGTTCTTGTTAAACGTAAATCAGGTAAATACCGTATGGCAGTAAATTACAGAGAATTAAATAAAATTACGCAAAAGGACAATTATCCGATACCCAACATCGAGGATCAAATAGAACAGCTAAAAGATAAGAATTATTTCACGCGGTTAGATTTAAAAGATGCATTTCATCAAATTCGGTTAGATGAAAACTCTTCTAAGTACACGTCATTTGTAACTTATCTTGGTCAATTCGAATATACACGAATGCCGTTTGGTATTGTAAATGGTAGTTCATTTTTCTTGCGTTTTATTAATACAGCTTTCCGAACTCTTTTAGCGCAAAATAAAATTATAATTTATTTAGACGATATTTTGATTGCCACACGTACTGTAGAAGAAAATTTAACCATTATTACTGAAGTTTTGCACATTACGGTAGCCAATTGCTTAGAGTTAAAATTGGACAAATGTGAATTCCTTTTAACCGAGATTGATTATTTGGGATATAAAATTAATGAGAATGGTATTAGTCCAAACAATGCAAATATTAAAGCTATAAAAAATTATCCATTGCCAACAAATCATAAGGAATTACACAGTTTTCTTGGTCTTGTGTCATATTTTCGAAAATTTATTAATCTATTTTCCTTGATTTCTAAACCTCTATACGACATTTTAAAAAATAAAGATAAATTTATATGGGACGAAAAAGCTAGTCAATGTTTTGAACATATGAAATCATTATTGATACTTGAACCAGTATTGGCTATTTATTCGCCTACAGCAGAGACGGAATTACATTGCGATGCAAGTTGTCACGGTTACGGATCGGTGTTACTACAAAAACAAAATAAGGATAACAAATTCCACCCCATATGCTATTTTAGTAAGCGCACCACACCATGTGAATCGAAATGTCATAGTTTTGAACTAGAAGCCTTAGCAATCGTGTATTCTTTAGAACGTTTTCGCATTTACTTACAAGGTATCAAATTTAAAATAGTCACTGATTGTAATAGTTTGAAGCAAACACTCGAGAGAAAAGAGATTAATGCGCGTATATTAAGATGGTCACTAATATTGCGCAATTATAATTACACGTTAGAACATAGATCTTCTGATCGTATGAAACATGCTGACGCTTTAAGTCGTGAATTTGAAATTTTAATAATTACCGAAAATACTTTTGAACGTAATTTGTGTCTTTTGCAACAATTGTTGAGATTCGTAAGCGATTAGAGCAAAATGAAGAAAAATATTATGAGTTAAATAATGGACTCGTGTATCGAAAATCTAACGATGAACTATTATTTTATGTTCCAAAATCGATGGAAGAAAATGTAATCAGAGCGTGTCATGAACAAATGGGCCATCAAGGCATTAGTAAAACACACGAATATTTATCGCGCATTTATTGGTTCCCAGAAGCTCGTAATAAAATTCAGAAGCATATAATGAATTGTTTGAAATGTATAACTTATGCGTCAACTGCTAATCGTGTGGAAGGTCAACTACATTGTCCAGACAAAGGCAATAGGCCATTTTTGACTTTACAAGGTCCACTTGAAAAATCAGCTCGTCGACACAAGTACGTATTTGAAATAATAGATGCATTTACTAAATTCGTTAAATTGTATGCTACGGTATCAACTAGTTCTGATGAAGTCATTAAACATTTGCAGAATTATTTTAGTAATTACAGTAGACCAAAGAAAATAGTTTCTGACAGAGGTAGTGCTTTTACAACGAAATTCACAGACTTTTTAAATTTCTTTTTCAAAGACTTTTTAAAATAAAAAAATGTTCAACACGTGTTAATAGCATCTGGTACTCCACATGCAAATGGACAAATTGAGCGAATAAATAGATCAATTACTTCAATTGTGGCAAAATTATCAAAAAGTCCTTCAACTTGGGATGAATCTTTACGCGAAGTTGAATATGCATTAAATAATTCTGTTAATCGGTCCACCGGCAAAACACCTTCAGAATTGTTATTTGACGTAGAACAATTGGGAAATGTATCACATGAATTACGCGAATTATTGAAAGATAAACTTAGTGAGGAACGTGATTTTGAGCAATTACGCGATTCAGCTAGTAAGCAAATTAAATCCAGTAGCGATTACAATAAAAAGTATTACGATAAAAGACACAAAACACCTACGAGATATTCTGTTGGCGATTATGTAATGATTAAGAATGTTGATGTGACTGCAGGTATTAATAAAAAACTACTACCTAAATTCAGAGGTCCGTATGAAATAATAGTAGATTATACCACGAGTCAATAATGATGATAGCTATTATTCCCGAGGAAAAGTATTTACGAACCGAGCGCGCAGCGCGAGGGAGTAACACTCCGAGGGAATAATAGCCATTATTGCGAGTAGTATACTCTACTTTATCTACGACTAAATTATTAAATTCACAAACACTACGCGTTTAACAATGACAGTTTTGAGTTTGTGTATTTTGTTGCCATGGTATTATTTGATTAGAGAAATTTTGTAATTGGTGAGCAAGAGGGAATAATGACTATTAATCCCTCGTCATTATTCCCTAATAGAATATTGCATGGCATTATTGTTCACAAACCACACATATAATACTTCCATTATATTTTAGTCGTAGATAAAGAAAGTTCTTGATTCAGACAGATATGTGATCGCGGATCCAGAAGGACATCAGCTTACTCAAATACCATATCAAGGCATATCCTCACCTGAGAATATGAGAAAGTGGAAGAATGTTTGAATGTTGTTTATATGATCCTAAACCTATGCCTGACAATAACCTTTGATCAGACACCTCCGATATTGACTACCTACAATTATTTTATAGATGTGTTACATAAAGCAATTTTGTGCGATCTCTTATGTTAACGAGACTGAATAGATTGATGAATTTCGTGTTTTGATATTTAGTTTTAGTTCATAAGTGAATTTGGTCATTATGTTTTGCGATCTTTGTTATGTTAATTCATTTGATCTCCCGTACGATTTGAGGCATGTGAATTATTTTGTGAATGAATTGTTTGTCATTTGTTGACGATGTGATTTGTGTAATAGTTTCTCGTATGATTTGAAACTTACATTCACACATAAGTTCATTTCATTATGTCATTTGTTGACACTTTAGTCATTATGTCATTTGTTGATAATGTTAGTCATAAGATATAAATTTCATTATTATGTTTTGAACTGTATCCTTATGTTAAGTTTTTGATAAATTTGTTTATAGTTTCAAAATTATCTTCGTGATAATTCTTTGTTCCTGTTATTTGTAGTAAATACACTCGTGGACAAAAAATTCCGGACACCCAACTTAATTTATGTGATCATAAGGGAAAAAATTTGTTATCGTTTATTTTTACAAATTATGAAATATTACCTATTTATTTGTTCAATCAAAGTAAGAATGGGGAATAAAGAAAGGAACTAAACATTTATTTCATAAGAAAAACTTGAAAAACAGAAAAATGTAAAAAATAACTAAAATTCTTTTGGCTTATTGACTAGGTTTCAGAACTGCGTTAACAAAAAATTTTGGTTGACTAATAATGTGTGCTACCTCCACGAGCTGTAATGACTTCTGCCATACGGCCGCGGCGTGGTAAACTTAGAAAACAGTTAGAGACCTCTTCTTGTGTGATGTTTTCCCATTCTTCAACAAGAGCTACTCTTAGTTCTTGAATTGTTACTGGTGTGGGCCGAACTCGTCGCCCCAATGAATCCCAGAGGTTTTCTATTGGGTTCAAGTCCGGGCTTCGAGCTGGCCATTGTAATCGATGAATATTGACTTCATTCAAATAGCGCGTAACCACCTGTGCAATGTGTGGTCGTGCGTTATCGTGCATTAACGTAAAATTTTCACCTAAGAATGCAGCAAATGGTACGACGTGATCAGCTAAACATTCGTTGATATACCTTTCAGCCGTCATCGCACCATTTTCAATGAGAACAAGCTCAGTTTTCGCGTGCATTGAAATACCAGCCCACACCATTATACTGCCACCACCAAATGGTATTCTTGGAATAATGCAGCAATCTGAAAACCGTTCACCTGGCCTTCTCCACACACGTTCTCGTCCATCTGGTGAACGTAGACGAAAACGAGATTCATCCGTGAACAATACGGAGCTCCATTGCTCCATTGTCCAATGTCTATGTTCACGTGCAAAACGTAGTCGCTCAACACGATGAGCTGGGAGCAAAAGGGGACAAGCAGCAGGTCTTCTTGATGTCAATCCGTATTCCTGCAATCTTCGGCGAACGGTTCGAGCTGAAACTGCAGTACCATGCACCTCTTCCACTTGACGAGATAAAACTGTTGATGGTAAACCACGGTTGCGTAGTGTAGATAACACCAAAAAGCGGTCTTGTCGTCGGTTTGTGATGCGTTGTCTTCCCGATCCTGGTCTTCTCGTGTACTCCGCAGTTTGGCGATATCGTTGTATTACGTGGATGGTACTTCGAGGAACATTCAACACATTGGCGATGTATCTTATGCTGCGTCCATCTTCATTTAAAGCTACTGCTCGAGCTACATTTTCAGGTCGCATTTTTTCCAAACAATAACGTCACTCTAGACAGTTAAAATGCGCGTTCGACAAACGCAGTTCAACTTAGGAAAACTGAATAAACAGCACACTAAGATTTTTTGACTAAAGATAATTTTGCACAGTTTTGGTTTGTCTTAAGTTTTGCAAATAAATCAAATGTATACTACCCCTTTTTTATTTCCCAATCTTAGTTTGCAAATGTTTCACATGTTGTAAAAAAAAAAAACAAAACAAAAACCAATTTTTTCCTACGATAACAGAAATTAAATTGGGTGTCCGGAATTTTTTGTCCACGAGTGTAGATTACTTCTCAAAATTGTAAGCTTGAGGGCAAGCTAAGTATCAGCACGGGGGTCCGACTCAATAGACAAAATGTGTATCACTTAGAAGTATAGGTCAAGGGGGTTAAAGGCAAGGGGTAGGCATGCTTCTGTATATCCAATCATAGAGGTCGCTAAATGGTTAGTTATTTTACAGATTGCGTTTTCATGTTGTTTTAGTATTACTTTTAGAACCTACTTTTAGGTACAGATGGCGACATTCTTCGGCAGGGGATATGGGTAATTCCCAAAAGAAAGACGCAGTATGCGTTTGAATACTGACGTTCTCTTCGTAAAACTTATTTATGTTATTTATTCTTTTATTATTCAACGCAACGGTGAATGGTGATTTACCATGAATCGCCAACTGTGTGTAGTATGTAAAAGTTCTGTGGAAAACATACAATCTTTTTGGTTTCCAAGATCAATCACCAGGTAAGTTAAATAAAAACCAAGCACAAGAGACGTAGTAGAATTAGGTATGGTGGCCTTTGTGTAATGAAAAATATGGCGCCCCAATACAGAAAAAAATGCGGATACATAACTTATATCAGGCGATCAAATGAATTTTACCTCGCAGTTTGCCATGACTCGAAAACGTATGTCTTGACAATACGAAATATGTTAATTTGTCAATTATTAATCTGTGAACAGCACTAATCTCAGACACCAGGTTTAGTTGGCAAACCCCGAGGGCAAACCCCACTAAAGGTAAAATTCAGTTGATCACCCGATTTAAACATAGTGACATGTGGTCTACTTTACATTTTTTCAGACGATATTTTTGTTTGCTTTGTTTTGTTAAAAATTTTGGTCACAGCTTTGGTTTTTGATGCAAATTTAACAGTTTTTTGAGAAATCTTCAATTTTGTATTCTGAAATTTTCTTCAATTTTTCTTTTTTAATTATGCAAAAAATAATGATTAATTGCTTAGAATCACATAAAAGGCTCAATGCGGATTTCACAAACGTTACTTAAATTTAATCATCTGTCAAAGGTAAACGTTGCCATGGTTACATGTGTTGAAGGTATAGGAATGATTATTCTTAATCGATGATTAAAGTTAAGTGACGTTTGTGAAATCCAGCCTCAGTTTTATACGTATAGTAGGTATCGGTTGTTAATTTTATATTATTTTATATAAAGGTGTCAAGAATGGCTTACTGCTCTGGGTTTGAATATGCCACCTGAAAATGTACAGCGAAAGAAGAGAGTATGTGCCAAACATTTCACTCTTGCTGGCAGAGCTGATGTTCAGGTAATTAAGGACGCCTTTGAAATGGATAAGAATGAAACAAGATTTTGATGTGTCCCGAAGTTAACGTCAGAACGTGGTCAGAACATTTAGGTCCCGACTCATTCGCAAGAATGAGAGTGTCATTGGCGGCACAGCTCTTTAGCCATTCTGTCGCATGCATAATTTTCTATAATATATCTCGAGGTAAGTTTAGAATCTACATATAATCTTTATAATTTCATACCCACAAATTTTAATAGAATCATCTGTTCTTCTGGCTGATACTTTCAGTAGAGTTGACTGATTCAGTGCATAAAATGTAATTAATTAATGTGTCTTAGAACTGACAACAGATGTGTTATAAATTTTCCTAACAACATTTTTTTTGTGTGCTTCAGGTACATTGGGTAATAATGCTCTTAGTACTGCGACATTTGTACAAGATATAGACATGCTCTTCGACAGTTTAATGGCAGTTCGTTGTATCCGACCCATGGCAAACACTTACGTGTCCACTTCTTCCAGTCATTTGCAGTTTTGGTAAACCATGAAACATAAAATTAGTAAGTTTTAACTATTAATTTCTGACATGTATTATTGCTTTAATTAATTCCACTTTTAAATATCACTCATATTAAATTTAAATTTTTTTTTTTTAAGTTATAAGTGTCATTTGAACTAATTGCGGTAGATTTACAATAGCTAATAATATCATTTTTAATAGAGTAACCCATTTTTAAGAAAACGTTTGTACTACATTGTGTTACTCTCAAATTGTAAATATACTTTTTTTTTTCACAGATTAGTGGCGTTTTGTTGGCTACGCCAGTAGAACCATGCCTCCCTCACAAAAGGCTGGTTGGCAAATTTCACGGCAATGACTGGAATCTGGCAGAAGTGTGAAACTATGGGGCTGAACCATCTACGGACAGAATATCCCCCTTGATTTGTTGCGCTATTGTAACAATCGATTTTAACTTGTATTTTACATTTTATTGAGTAAAGTTATTAAACTGTATGCTTTTGTTTATTTTGGTAAGTACCTATACTACACTAGACACATTAACAATAATTCAGCAAATTTACTTGTATTTTGAAACACATTCCGGCAAATTATGAGCTAAAATGTTTGTAATTTGAATTTCACTTTGTGTTTCCGAATACAAGTACGTTTGCCGAATTATTAGTGTTTCTCAAAATTAAAAATTAAATACAAAAATTCAAATATCCCGCCCATAATTATATTTTTCGAAGCGCCATCTAGTGTTCTTAATTTTGCTTTCGTTCCGCTTTATTTTTTACATTTAATATTGGTGGCGTCATCTATGATTGGATATACAGAAGCTCCTTTTTTGTGGTGGGGAAAGTATACACAAATAATAGCATTGACATAACCATCTCTCGTTGATGTGATCGGTGGTATCAGGTTAGCCGAACTGTAGTATGTAAACAGTTGGTATGAATGACTGGCCTGATCTGTGCCCGCAGGTGCAGCGCATGCTAAAAAGAAGGTTGGTAACACTAGTCTATGAAAATGGCGTATGTAGAACGAACAACAAAATAAACATGTCTTACTAAAATTTGTGGTCATTCTGGCATTACACCCCAAAAAAGAAATTAGAAAGCATTTCCTGTCAAACCGGAAGCGAAAAAAAAGTAAAAATTGTCACAATAAATTCGTCATTTTTAACTATATGTATATCCGTACCAAATTTAAAAAAAAATACTTCTCAAATAACAAAGTTATTCGACCGTTCCGGGACTTTGTACTAACCATGTATATTTTTTTTACAGAAGAAGAACAATTTATGTATGTGGTTCGTGGTTGTTTTTGTTATAAACAATCTGGCAGGTGGAACATCAAATATGTACCGTACAAATCAAGTGATCGATTAATAATATTTTTTTTTGTTTGTTATTGAAAGGGTTTGCTTTCGCCTTTTGATTTTGACTCCACGGTTTCGCTCCCCTTCTTTTTCAAGAAGACGCTTTTGCATCTGGTTACAAAAAAATGAGGCGGGGATAGGGGCGGGAATTTACAGTTTCAATTAAACAGCACAACGCGAGAGTAATCTAGACATAATATCGAAACTGTTTCAACGATGAAATCGTTACCTAACGTGTGTTATCCGACTCAAAACATGTTAGTATGACGTGAAGCAATGATCAGATCATTACATTTAGTACGGTACTATTTAGCAACGTCCTACTCACCACTCCCTGTACGCAAGACAAAACAAGCTGAACGGTTAATAGGTGTTTCTAAGGGGGCCTCGGGAGGGCATAACTTACCATCGAGAAATTCGCCAGGTGATGCTGGAGGTCGGAGGTCATGTTCAGCCACGCGCTGTCGTTGGGGAGAGGACTAGGGGCTCCGGGACTGCATGGAGCCGAGTGGCGGCCCCCGAGTCCGGGGGAGGACTGCGGACTTGGTCTCGGGCTTCGATGCCCCGCCATTTGCTGGAACTATTCAATTAGAAGACGTCGTCAAGATAAACAAAAACAAAACGCCCAACTAAAGAAAAAATTTAAAAAAAAAGAAAATTTCGCAAGTGCAAAGGAGCTTACGGTTGGTGATTGAAACGCCTGGGGCATCGGCTGCTGTTGGTACATTCCCCCCATTCCTGCGAGCTGTGCGTAATCTATGGCATCCGGAGGGAGGGGCATGCGTTTGTCTATCGTCTAAAAATTAAAGAAAACCAAATTATTTTATCCAATTATAAAATACTATTACAAAAAAAAAACCGAGATAAAAAAAACAGATACTTTACTAGTTTTTAAGAAAATTGTAGTTAAAAAAAAATAATAGCACTTAATGAGAGGTTAAAAAAATAATTAATCGCGTCGAACTATGTCCATGAGTTTAAAATAAAAATGTACAGAGTGTCCTGAACTAAAGTGTAAACATTGAACTGTAATTTTTTTTTAGAAAAAAATTTGCGTGTGTTACTTGTTTATAGCGATCAAGAAATTTGTTGTTTCTTTTTGGAGGGGAGGTGGTGGGGGCGCACATGTTAAAAAATAATTCATGCTGATCAATTGCCAAAAAAGTTTTTAAGAAAAAAAAAATGTACAGGGCGTCTTGCATTAAGTTGCAAACAATTGAGCTGCAGTTTCCTTGGAAAAACAAATAATTTATTATTGTTGGGTGGGTGGGGGGAGGGAGGCATATGTTATAAAATAATTAACGATGGTCAATTACCTCACGTGGTTTATAAGAAAAAAAAAATGTACAAGGTCTCTTGCATTAAGTTGCAAACAATCGAGCTGCAGTTTCCTTGAAAATAAAAGTTAATTTATTTTTGTTGGGTGGGGGGGGGGCATATGTTATAAGATAACGATGATCAATTACGTCAAAAGGTTTTTAAGAAAAAAAGTGTACAGGGTCTCCTGTATTAAAGTGCAAACAAACGAGCTGCAGTTTTTTTGGAAAACATTCAATTAATTGGGGGAGGGGGGCAAAACAATTAAATTTATAAGTAAAATTTAGAGGCACGTGAAAAATAATTAATAACGATCAATTACGTCAAAAAAATATTTCAGATAAAAATATATAGGGTGTCCGGAAATAAAGTGCAAACAATTGAGATGCAGTTTTCTTGGAAAAAATCACGGTGGATCGCTCGATTGACATTTTACATACGTAAATAAATTTTGTTGTTTTTTCCGGGGGGGGGGGGGGGGCACATGTTATAAAATAATTAATGATGATCTATTGTCAAAAGGTTTTTAAGAGAAAAAAAAAGGATGTTCAGGTATTACAGTTTGACAGTTAATAAATGACACGTCAAAAGCCAATGTACATTTATGTATTACGGCATTATGACAATAAAATTATGAGTATATTTGTGCTCATCTTCACATCAGAAAAGGGGAAACTTTTCTTCTTTACTTTGACAAGTTTGACAGTTAATAAAAAGTATGAAAAGTGTAAGATTAGTCAAGGAAAAAACTGTTTTTACAGGATGCCTTATAAAATTGATAGGTAGCTTCAAACACAGGAAAAAATTGAACGTTTCTTATTGTTTGTCACTTTGACAAGTTTGACAGTTAATAAAAATACATCAAGAGTATCCAAATTAGGAAAACAATTGATGTTTGTGCTCACGCCCAGAAAAAGAAAAAAACTCTGTATAAAGGATGCCTTGCCATTGCTCTTTCATCGACGTTCCGCCTCGACAATTTTTACAAATAATTAAAAAATGAAAAGCATGACGTCTGCGCTAAATACTAATTAAAAAAAAGAAAACAAGTAATCTCTATTAAGGAAGGTTTTTGGAAACATCTTCCTATCAATATTTCACTTTGACAAGTTTGACAGTTCATACAAAAAATATGAAAAACAAAATTAATTAGGAAAACAACTGATGAAACATTAGTTTTCTTATTGTTTTATTAACTGTTAAACGTCAAAGTTTGAGGAAGAAAAGTTCAATTTTTTCTTTCTTTCTTTAGTTAACTGTCAAACTTGTTAAAGTGAATTGTCGATGAAAGAGCTATCAATTTTTTAAAGCATCTTGTAAAGAGTTTTTTTGTTTTCTAATCTTATACTTTTCATACTTTTCTGTTTGGCAAAAAAAATCAAAACTGATGGTAGAATTCGCGAAACACCCTCCGTTTCCAAAAACCGCTGAAATTGTAGCAAGATCGCGAGTCTCGCTATACACTGCCGCGTCCCCTTCCCGCTCCTGCTTGCGCGCGATCCCAACGCAACGTAATGTTTTTCTGAAGTCAGTTACGTGGGACCTCCCCTCAATTTGAATAAAGATTTAACGTTTGCTAGAAAAAAGAATTACAAAACCGCAACTGTAAGACAAAAAAAGTCGATAAAACAGAAAGCGTGAAAGCGATAATTATTTAAAGTCAATAAAAAACGATAATTAATAAAAGTCGATAAAGTAGAAAGCCATAATTAATTAAAGTCGATAAAACAGAAAACGATAATTAATAAAAGCCGATAAAACAGAAAATGGTAATCAATAAAAGTCGATAAAACAGAAAACTATACTTGTGTTTCGAATGGGATCTTTTTAGTCAGTTTCGTGACAATTTTTTTTGTGTTTACCTAAATTGGGGTCGTCTAAAAAGATTAAAAAAAAAAAAAACTCAAAGTACCAACCTTTGGGTGATTAAGGTACCTAGAATTAACTGGAACTGATAAATGATTCTGCAACAAAACCACAAAACAACATGCAAAATCAAAAGAAAAGAAATCAACGATAATAATAAAAAATCAAAAGGCATGCGTTAAGAAGCGAAATATTTAGCAGGGGGATCCGCCCGACGAGGGCGCTTCTTACTTGTTGCTGTGACGGCGAGCCGGGGTTCGCAAATTGAAACCTCCCCTCCTGCCTCATACCGTGCTGTATACTTATAGGAGACAACGTCGACGGACTTGTATTTACAGGACTCTGTAATTTAAGTAAGCGACATTTTTGTTGGTACCACTGAAATAATTACATTTCGCCTGACGGGTTGCATAATTCTAAGGCGTCCGAATGTAAAGGGCATACTTACAGAACCATACGGAGAACTTCCTTGGTTATCACCGTCTTGGTCGAAAGGGGTTGGTATTGGTGAGGGAAAATGAACACTTGTTAGGTCTGGCAGGGAACCTGTATTGTTTCCGATTGGAATTTGTATCGTCCCAGGTTCGTGTGCGGAAGGATAAATACTGGAACCAAAAACGCTCTTTCTAGTCGCAAACGAAACGGACGAGGCAGCCGGTACTTACTTAATTCCTGGTACCCTGGGTACTTCGCAGCTCGACTTCGGCCGACCGTCGTGTTGCTCCGGTCCGTTCATAGATGGCATCATCCATCGATTGTTGGAATTGTCATTTCTTTCGTTACTCATTCCCTGGAAACACAGATGATGTAAACGTGGGGGAAGAATTCCATAATCCTTATTAAAAAAAAAATCGAAAAATAAAACTTTGTATTCGGTCCGTGATAAGTGCGTCAAAGTGAAGGCCCTAGACCTTCCAAAACCGGCCAATCATCTTAAAGGGAAATCGCGTTTGGTCTTCGGTCCGTGTTAATTTTTACAAACGCGCAAGGTGTTGTCCTAAACACATGCACGGACTGAACTCTAAATGCGAAAGAAAAGAAAAACAAATTAATAAGACTAAAAATTAAAAGCATTATTATACAGGGTGACCACTCACGTTGAATACATATATATTAATCATAATTTTTTTTGTCTCAATTTTATTTGTTAATTATTTCTGTTTTATATTTGCTTTTTTCTACTTTGCGTTCACAATGAATTCATTGTGACACCAAAAACAGTTTCACAATGAAGCTCATTGTAAAACTGTTTTTGGGGAAATTTTAGTCAAATTTTAATTGAAAATATTTAATAGATTTTACAAAATAATTTATTATTTATTTGTTATTTAACAGAATACTCACAATGAAGCTGGATAAGAAAAATTAATACCTTGTCAATGTGATTTTTGTTTAAAACGAAGGGTTGTCAGTGTTGCCACGCATTACAACTAAAATTCTCCATATACTAAGAAGATCCAACTTTTGACAGTATTTTTCATATTTTTGTTCAATAAATGACGCAAAGTAGAAAAAATAATATACTATATTCTTTCAAATTAAATTGATTTGTTTAATTGGCAGTATTAGAGAATTAGAATATCTTATAAATCACGTGAATTATTTCGGCCTTATTGAGCCTCGTCAGAGAATTGTACTAAAAAATTACTTTTTGAAGATAATAATTAAAATTATAAACTTACATATTTTTGAATTTCCAAAATCCCAAAAACAAACCCTGAAAGAAAACTTTTTGAAAAACTGTCTAATATTTTGCAAAAATGAAAGGAAACGTGTTAGCTTCATCAGTCAAAACGGCAAATTGCGACAGTAAAATAAATAACGTAAGTAACTATGACGAGGCTCAATAAGGCCGAAATAATTCACGTGATTTATAAGATATTCTAATTCTCTAATACTGCCAATTAAACAAATCAATTTAATTTACAATTTTCATTTGGCAAGAACTACAGCTGTTGTTATATTCTTTCAGTTGACCGTCATTAATTTGTTCTCACATTTTTAACTTAATTTTGCAGTTTTCTTGTACTTGTACTTTTTAAATAGCTTTTGATTTTTCATCTTTTAAATTTTAGATCTGATTTATTATTTGTCTTTCGATTCGGAGTTTAATATTTTCGTTTGTTCGGATTTTTTAAGCTTATCATTTTTCCTTTTTTTTTTCGTCTCGATGTTCAGTTTTGTTTGTTATCTTCGAACTTGATTGATCATTTTTTCCGATTTTAATGTTTTGCTTCGTTCTGCGTTTAATTCTTAGGCTTATTCGTTTGTTTCTTTTTTCTTTCGCATTTAGAGTTCAGTCCGTACATGTGTTTAGGAAAACACCATGCGCGTTTGTAAAGTTTACACGGACCGAAGACAAAACGCGATTTCTCTTTAAGATAATTGGCCAGTCATGGAAGGTCTAGGGCCTTCACGACCGAATACAAAATGACATTTGGAAGCTACTTAATTTTTAAAACTTGATTAATCATTTTTTTCTGATTTTAATGTTTTGATTTGCTTTTAATTCTTAGGCTTATTAACTTGTTTTTTTCTCTTTCGCATTTAGAGTTCAGTCCGTGCATGCGTTTAGGAAAACACCTTGCGCCAGATGTAAAGTAGGTAACTTTACACGGACCGAAGACCAAACGCGATTTCTCTTTAAGATGATTGGCCAGTCGTGGAAGGTCTAGTGCCTTCAAGTTGACGTACAGTTGCGGACAGAAAATTTCGGATGTCACTGTCACTCATCTGACGTATACATATAGGAATTACTTAACTTTTACGTCAGTGGAATGACAGTGACATCCGAAATTTTCTGTCCGCAACTGTACTTATCACGGACCGAATACAAAATGACATTTGCAAGCTCCTTGATTTTAAAATTTGACTGATCATTTTTTCCGATTTTAATGTTTTGCTTTGTTCTACTTTTAATTCTTAAGCTTATTCATTTCTTTTTTCTTCCTGTCTCTAAGTTCAGTTTTATTTGTTGGCTTCGCGATTAAAATTTCTTCGGATTCTTTTTTAAATTTAATTTAATTTTTTGTTAGTTGATCTTATTAGAAATTGTATTTTTTTTAATTTTAATTTCTTCTATTCTCTTTTGTGATGTCATCCATTTTCTTTTTATCTATTTGTTTTGGCGTTTGTTGTTTTATTAACTGGTTTCACTTGATTAGAAGTTATTATTTTTTAATTCGTTTTTTTTTTAAACTTGACAGTCATTTATTATTTGCTTGTTTTTTGTTTATCCAGATTTAACTTTTCACTTAACTAAAAAAAAGTTGTAATATGTTTATTCCTAATTTCTTCTGTTTTTAATTTTTTAATTCCGATTGTCATTTGTTTGTTTTGTGTCTTAGTCGGTGATTAATTTTTTGTCAGCCGACTTCATTAGAAATTGTGATTTTTTGAATTTTTTATTTTGTTAATTCCTTAAACATTCAATAGAGGACGGCGAGTTATCCTTTCTGATTGACAAGTTAATCCTGTAACTGTCAACATTCTTGTCAAAATAAAATTTTAATTTGTTAATTCGTTAAATTCTTAATTCTTAATAGGCGGCACCTTCTCTTCTCTGATTGACAATTAGTACTAAAGCTGTCAACACTTCCGTCAAAATAATTTTTTTTAATTCCTTAAACTCTCAATACATGGCCGCACTTTCTCGTCTCTGATTGACAATTAGTCCTAAATCTGTCAAAACTTGTGTCAAAATATTTTTTTGATTTTGTTAATTCCTTACACATTTAATAGATGGCGGCGCGTTCTTGGTTGACAAATTAATCTTGAAACTTTCAACATTCTTATCAAAACAAGTTTTTAATTTGATAATTCGTTAAATTCTTAATAGATGGCGGTACCTTCTCACCTCTGATTGACAACTAGTCCTAGAACCGTCAACACTGCCATCAAAATAATTTTTTTATTTTGTTAATTCCTTACACATTGAACAGATGGGGGTGTGTTCTCGTTTCCGATTGACAAGTTAATCCTGAAACTGTCAACGTTTTTGTCAAAACAAATTTTTAATTTGTTAATTCCTTAAATTCTTAATAAATGGCGGTACCTTCTTCCTATCTGATTGACAAAAAAATCAAACTAATAAAAATCAAAATAAAACTGTCAATACTCCTGTCAAAATAATTTTTAATTTCTTCTATTTACATATGTTTTAGTCTGTGTTTAATTTTTTGTCGACCGACTTCATTCGAAATTGTGATTTTCTTTAAAAAATTTAATTTCCTCTGTTTTCTTTCGTATGATTGTCATTTCGGTCCGTGTAAGCACTGTCTTGAAAGCAATGAACCGAAATTTGAAGAAAACGCACAGATTTCAAATCGAGCATTCTCTTTCCTCTCATTTTATGAGACACACTTACCGCCAGCCACACTTACCGATCAGTTTTTAATTTGCACTGAAATGTCTCAATGAACTAAGCAGCTTCCAAATTGCATTTTGTTTTCGGTCCGCGACAATCATATCAACGTGAAGGCCCTAGATCTTTCATGACTGACCAATAATCTTAAAGAGAACTAGCGTTTGGTCTTCGGTCCGTGTAAAGTTACTTTACATCCGCGCAAGGTGTTTTTTTTAACACACGCACGGACTGAACTCTAAATGCGAAAACGCCTTCACTGCGCAATCTCGTAGGAAGTAAACGGCTGATATCTGTATGTACTTATGCAAGCCAACCGGCAGATGTGTTTATCGCGAATTGGGTCGTCTGCACATCATTTCTTTTTCTTGTCCGAATATTGGCGAAGCTCGTGGGCCACTACTTTCGCATAAATCTTGAAATTAAACCTAATCAATCACAAGCGGAAAGGCATCACAACGCACAAACACCGCTAAAGTATTTGATTACTTCGCCGAAAGCGATTATGATTGATTGGCCGTAATTTACGTGCCTCTTCGTTCGGCGAGGAACGTTGTTACGCGCAATCGATAACGACTTATTTACCGAATTGTCGGAACGCCTAATTTTAGATACGTAATTACGTACGCGGTGGTGATAGTGCGAAGACCTGTTCGTTTCCTTTTTCTTTTTTTTTTCGGTGCAGAATTTCCGTTCGTAGTCGTTTCGAAACATGTTCGATTCGCAGATGTTAAAGTAAACCTTGATATTTACATATAATTAACAGTATCTAGATAACAGTGAAAGTGTTTGCCGGTCACAGCCGCAGTGGAGTGTTTGAATAAAGGATAAAATTCAAAAGATTATAATTTCTAGTTAAGAGAAATCAACCAATAATTAAACAGCAAAACAAGCAAACAAAGAGAAAACAATCATAACTACATTGAAAATTTAAAAAAATTGAAATAAAAAATTGCAATTTGCTTAAGTAAAAACAAAAAAATCAGTAACTAGTAAATATAAAAATGAGAAAAAATAAAAAAAATCAATTTCTGATCAAGTGAAATCAGTCAACGCCGAAACTAACAAACAAAAAGAAACAAATGACAATCTTACGAAAGAAAAGAGAAAAAATTAAAAACGGAAAAAAATCACAGTTTCTCATAATGAAGTCGGTTAACAAAATGTTAAATGCCGGCAAAAACAAAAAAGGAACAAATGACAATCGGGTTCAGAATTAAAAATTAAGAAACAAAAGTAATTAGAAATAAATTTAGTTAGAAGTAAAATGTTAAACCTATAAACAAAAAATCAAGAATAAATTACTATCTAGTTAAAAAATAATAATAATTAAAAAAATCGACGCCGAAACAAACAAGAAACAACGAAACAAAAAAACAAAACGCTCTTTAAAACGATTGGCCAGTTATGAAGGACCGAAGACCTTCACGTTGACGTGACGAAGCCTCGATTTGAAATCTGTGCGTTTTCTTCAAATTTCTTTCAATACATTGTCTACACGTACCGAAGACAAAACGCGATTTATCTTTAAAACGAGTGGCCAGTAATGGAAGACCTAAGACCTCAACGTTGACTTGATTATCACGGACCGAATATGAAATGAAATTGCTCCTGGGACAATATTTAAGTTGTTTGGAATATTTCAGTGAAATTCAAAACTAATCGGTAAGTGTGGTCTGTGACACAGAACAAAATGAGGCAGGAGACGCCTCGATTCCAAATCTGACCTCCACGTTGACTTGTTTATCATGAAATTGCTCTTAGGACAATATTTGAGTTGTTTGGAATACTTCAGTGAAAATCAAAACTAATCGGTAAGTGTGGCCTGTGACGCAGAATAAAATGAGGTGGGAGACGCCTCGATTCCAAATCTGTGCGTCTTCTTCAAATTTCTTTCAATTCATTGTCTACACGTACCGAAGACAAAACGCGATTTCTCTCTTTAAAACTATTGGCCAATAATGGAAGACCAAAGACTTCCACGTTTACTTGATCAGCATGGACCGAAAACAGAATGAAATTTGAAACCAGCTTCTGCACCATAGTTTTAGTTTTTTTTTTTTAATATTTCCGTTTCCATTTAAGTAAGAGTATTTGAAGTCTTAAGTAAATCCAGGGCGTTGAAAACTCACCTGCATGGCACTTTGATGAAGGGCCGAATCGCTGTTCGCCCTCCGCCAACTCGTGTCCGGCGGAGGACTCAGGAATGGCCCCGGCGAGTACGGCGACGTATCGTGCTTTCTGTCCTGGGGCCTACGAATGGGCCCCCCTTGAGACCGCGCCCTACTCTCCCTATGACTGTGGCTTATAATATTTGAATCTTCCGGCTGGAACAGAAAAGAAACAAGTTAAAATAATGGTAGTACCAACTTTTTTGCGATAAATATTTACTTTACGATTCATGCCCATCAAGATAAGCTAGGAATATATTTTTATAATAAATTATGGGTAAAAATAACATAACGTTTTATAAGAGAAAAAAATGTAAATAACGCGTTAATGTTATTGCTCGAGCGTTTTGGAAGTCGAAACGATTTCCTTTCCTTGTGCTTCGACGATGTGCAAAAATAATAATTAACGCTCTCTTTTCGAAACGCAGAACGAGTCACCTTGCTGCATGATTCGCCGAAAAAGGTGCGTCAGATCCATTCAGAAATCAGTTTCGATTCTAATCACGCGTACAAACTGCCATTCAATATCACTCGCCTCTCCATGAAAGATGATGATACGAAAGATCCAAGTGGATTTAAACAGAACAACAAGTTCATCTCTAAACTATTAATTTTTCATATTTTTATTTTTTTCAACATGCGTATGTACAGGAAACACTTTAACTCTACAAGCGCACTTTGCTCTAGATGTCACAGATAACGTCCTTGGAAAGCAATGCATTTCGTTTTTTTTTCGCCTGAGAGCGATAAGACTTTCTGGAAAAACAAACGAACCGAAAATGAAGAAAAAACAAATCAGAGTTTTCTCAATTTCTCGGTCGATGGCGCTCGTGATGATAACTTGCTTGTACTCTATTTATGAACTTGGACAGGTTTCGCTGTTAACGCTAACGAGGCTATCTAGATTCACGAGAAAAAGTCTGCCGCACAGAAGATAGCGCTCGCGATAATAAACTGTTTATGAGGTTGAGGCGCCCAAGTGAATCGGCGACCTTGAACAGGGTTCACTGTGAACTGCTCCAGCGTTTGTAGAAAAAAAAACCAAATTTTCTTTTTTTACCTTCCGGTTAGATGGCGCTCGAGATAACTGAAGTAATTTGTATAGATGTAACGCATTACCTTGGTCAGGTTTCGCTGTCAACTATTTCCGGTAGATGTCGCTCGAGATAACTCTTTACATTCATTAAATTTAATCCAATTTGTGAATGTATGACCTTGAATGGCTCTCGATGTGAATTGTTTCAACATTTCTTGCCCGAAGCTGTATCATTTCAGGAAGAGAATGAGTTTTCTCTGCTGCTCGCAAGATGGCGTTCGTGATAACTGACCGAACCTTATGAAAAACCTAAACCAATTTTTTCTATTATCCGGCAGATGGATGTCGCTCTTGGTGTTAACTCCAGTAATTTGCAGGTTATGTTTCACATTTTTCTTGTAGCAACTTGCGATAAGAATGAATAATTATTTTATGCTCGATCTTTTACGATTTAAAGAAAGTTCGTCTGTTCGTTTAAAAAAATTGTGTTGGTAACACATTATTCTTTTCGAGCCGAATTTTTGACACTTAGGCCCAGTTTTACAGTCGAGGAAATAAGGACGGAATAACTGTTCGCCGAATATCCTTTAATGTTCCTCCATACCTACGTCACACCTATGTCACGATATTCTAAGAATAATGTTTATCCGACGATCGTAAAATCGCGCCTTAACGATTTAAGGATATGTCTAACACATTTCCCAATTTCGACAGTAATTTTCGACAATGAGTTTTATAATCGATTTTTCGCAATTTTTCGTTAAAAAAAATATATAACCTCAAATGTCCGACACAAAACGTCGATAAAACAGAAAACGATAATTGCGCGCCCATGTGATTCCACGACCTTTCTACAATTTACGAAAAAAACACGAGTTTTCTCTGCCATACGAAAGATGGCGCTCGCGTTAATTGACTGATATTCCTATTGTTTGCAGAAAGAAAAAATAAACGAATTTGTTCTACCTCCCGGTAGATGCCGTTCGTGATGATAAATCCAGTAAATTGCTTGAATTTGCGAAATTCAAGCCAAAAAAAATTTTAACGAACCAGAAGATTTTTGTACTTCCCGGTAGAGGCGCTGGCGATGACAAATAATTTCTTTATATTTCTGAAATTAAAATTTAAAAAATGTTTCATATAAAAGATGTAGATTAATGCGGTGCTCGCGAGAACCCAATCGAACATCACATTTTCAAGATATGAAGCAAAGGTGCGTTTTTTAAATGGAACACCCTGTATGTCGTTGCATTCCAAGAAAACCAATCTCGTTAGACCCACGATGTGACACATAACTTCAGGCTAGTTTTGACACGCGAATTTAAAAATGCAAAACGTGGGGGTCGAAGTTAAAAAATCGCAACTTCGGTCTGTAACGTTCACGGGGGACGTCCGCAAGCAGAAAAGTCACCTGATGTAATATTTTTTACCGACTGCACTGGATCGTGAGTCAGTGTCAAGTTCGACGCGAAAAGAACACAGCGCGAATATTCTCGTTGCTCTTGGTTGGCGCATTTTCGAAATCAAACGAGAATGTTTCTTATAAAAGTTGTAGATTTTCGTCTGTGTTTCGCGTGGTGCTCGCGAGAACCCAATCGAACATCACATTTTCAAGATATGTAGCAAAGGTGCGTTTCTTTTAATGGAACACCCTGTAAGTCGTTGCATTTTCGAATTCGCCAGCTCATTCTAGCCTGAATTCACGTGTTGCACCATAGGTCTAACTTGATTGGTTCTGGAGTTGTCGGCGCGTTACATGACTTACAAGTCGAAAACCAATCGTCTTAGACCCACGATGCGACACGTGACTTCAGGCTAGTTTTGACTCGCGAATTAAAAAATGCAATAAAATATGGGGGTCGCCATTAAAAAATTTCAACTTCTTTCTGTTTTCTCTGCTGTACGGAAGATGGCGCTTGCGATAATTGGATGAAATTTAAGAATCCACGACCACGATCAAGTACTGTATGCAACCTATTCCAGCGTTTGTAGACCAAAAAAAAACCAAACGAATCAGAAGATTTTTGTAGTTCCCGATAGATGGCGCTCGCGATAACTCGGATAATCTCTTTAATTTATGAAATTAATGTCAATTTGTGAACATATGACGACCTTGTAGGTTTCGTCGTGGACCCCATGGACTCATCTCGCTTTTTCTTTTCACCTAAAGAAAACATAACATTATAAAACAAATGAAGTGGAAATATTCTTCTTAAAAAATGGCAATCCTTCTAACGCGATTGCTACAAAGTATAATATAATCAAAGATGTCACAAATAGACACTAATTTTTTTTTTCAAAAACTTAATGCAGTGACGTAATTTCGTTAATCGCTTTCAAGAGGTACGCCTAAATTTCAAACCGTTCAATAAAAAAAATTCCACATTATATCTAAAGTATGAAACCGAGAACCGGCGCCTCCTTAATTTCGTCTTGCGTTCAGTCCGTGACAATTAAGCCAACATGAAAGCCCCACCCAACATCGACCGTTGGCCGTTCATTTTGAACAGAGATTGCGTTTGGTCTTCGGTTCGTGCGAACGAATAAATGCGCTCCGCCCTCGGTTCAAGTAAACCATTGCGTTTCGTCTTCGGTTCGGGTAAACAATTGCGTTCTGTTTTCGGTGCGTGTGAGCGTTGTGTCGAAATCTGAAAAACAGTTAAGCGTTAAACCGTCGCATATTCCGAAATAAATATTTCTTTTTTTTATTTAACGTTCGTGCACGCCGTTTTCAGGAATATGTCTCTCTTCTGTCTTTTGGTTTGTGATTTATTATAATCCGTCTTCGGTCTTGCGGTATTTAAAATTTTATTTATTTGTTTCTAAATCTGCATTAATTAACTTGATTTAGTAAACCTACCAAAAAAATTATATTACATAGTTTGGAATTTGGAACTTAATCATCTTGGCGCTTGATAATGTAAACGGTGTCCTAAATCGCAAGGATCCGGTTTCAGTTCACGCGACAGTTTATTTGCAAACACCGAATAATAACAAATGCTGACATCACTCCGGAGACGTTTCGGGCCGCCTGCCTGTGTGAAGTGATTTTTTTATGGAGCGCTACAGGAGGTCTGTCTAATTACGCAGATAATTGTGTTGTGCGAATTATTGCCTGGCGTCCCACGTAGAACACACACATACACACCCGGATCGATAATATCATTGCGGAGAATTATTAAACTGTTTCTCGCGAAAAACGTCTGCTTTGCTGCATATTTTAACGATAACCGTCGCTCACGGACGATTTCCTAATACAAACCACCCACTGGTACAAGACAAAATTTTATGAACTATCAGGAAACGTCTGCACACCGAAATTCCAACTAATTTAAATACCATATGAAAAAAAAATTATATTTATAGAAGAATGTAATAACAACCTTCAAGTTGGTGGCGCTGATAATGTCAAATTGCTATCATTTATATGACAACGCCTTGTATATTAAATATGTTATGAGTTCAAAACGTAAAGTATCTCATTAAGTCATTATAAATAAACAAATAAATCAAGTTTCGTGTATTTCAAGGTAATGAATTGATTCCAAAATTTAGTTTCGTCTTCAGTCCGTGTTAATTAAGTCCCACCCATTACCAACGGTCTTCTTCCGTTGGTCACTCGCTTTGCAAAGAAATTGCGTTCGGTTTTCAGTTCGTGTAAGAACAGCTTCGGGAATATTTTGATGACTAAATAAATAACTTTAAAGTTGGTTCTTGTCCGATGAAATTTGTATCACAAAATCTTTTAACCGGACACTAAATCGCGCACTATACACTTAACGTTTCACCGTCGTTCGACAGCTTCGTCAGAAGTGAAAAATATAACACGTTGTCAAAATAAACAAGGTTGTCAACGGAAACTGAAAAGGTAAATTGATTTTTTTTTTCCTTTTTAAACATAATAAATATTTTATTTTAATAAATGTTAAAAATTGACAGACCTATATTCTATTTAAAGAATCGAGAAAACCAGAAAATATATCTTTTTAAGTAGCGACATCTTGCAATCGCTTTTTGACCTAACATCGCAGTAGGATTGACAAATTGAAGCTAGTTCGCCACATAATAAGTCATCCCATGCGAGGCGCCCATGCTTGCTGTCAAAGCATTTGAGAATTTTAGAAAATCTTTGTGCAAATCGGTTTTGATTACAGCAGATTCCTCGAACATGCTCTGTACAGCTGTTCTAGGCCTAGTTGGGCCTTCGTCAGCAGAACCGTAGCTACTTAAATTGTTTATTACTTTCACATCGCAAGGGCGTATAACCTGGACAGATCGGTTTGGTTTGCAGTGGATTTCTCGAGCTACGGTTCTGCTGACGAAGGCCCAACTAGGCCTGGGACAGCTGTACAGAGCATGTTCGAGGAATCTGCTTTAAAAGGAAAAAAAAATCAATTTACCTTTTCAGTTTCCGTTGACAACCTTGTTTATTTTGACAACGTGTTTATATTTTTCACTTCTGACGAAGCTGTCGAACGACGGTGAAACGTTAAGTGTATAGTGCGCGATTTAGTGTCCGGTTAAAAGATTTTGTGGTATGAATAAATAACAATTTGCACACGCGTCACATAAAAATCTAATACACAATTGCAACAATTGTTTGTTGTGCGTGGTCACGCACATTTCAAAAGGAAGTTCCAAATACAAAAGAAACCGGTCGGGCTAAACTTTTTTCCTACTGCGAACAAATTAATCAAATTTTCATTACTGGCTGTTTATTACCCCGGAGGCAATTAAGGCACGCACGCGCACCTGTACAAACGAGTTTAACGTCTTCAACGTGAATTGATAATTGGGAGAGGAAAAAATTCTTCTCGCCGGCCTTGATCCAGACAGTTATCTAAAATCCCGCGCAGATAAATATAATAACGTACATACGTTGAGTTAATCATCGGGGCAGATATAAAAATAAGCTCGCGCTTACTATTGAACACGAACACAAAAAAATCACCGCGAAAACATTTCGCCCGATCGAAATAGTCCCTTATTTATTATTTTATTATTGCGCGAAATATTTACCTGCTAGTTGCCTTTGTGTGCGCCGTTTCTAATGTAAAAAATATTCCGGCGGCTCTATAATTTCAAATAATAATTACGATGGCACATTTCCCACACAAATATAACAGATGTTCTTGTTTTAAAAAAAAAACGTAATAAATCCCTTGCATTTGAAGAATTTCTAAATTAAAAAAATATTTTACACGGACCGAAGACGGAATGAAATGGCATAAAAGAGATGACAACGCATCAGTGCTTTTGCTGTCTTCCAAAAGATGAGGATAGATACTACACGAACCGAAGACAAATCTCTTGCATTTGTAATATGTATAATATTTTATTTAGAAAAAAAAATACATTGCTTGTTATTCAATCCTGGAATAAAAAACACAGTATAGCACCATAATCGCAGCTGTGCGTTTAACAAATCAAAAACGCGTCGAATATTTTTAAAATTGAACAATTTTAAATACTGCGTGGACCCAAAGCGGAATGCAATGGCGTAAAAGAGATGACAACGCATCAGTTTTTTTGTTTTCTTCCACAAGATGGTGGTTAGACACTACGCGAACCGAAGACAAATTTCTTGCATTGTCACCACTACGAACCGGTACGAATATTTGTGAGGTTTTTGTCCTCGCGACGCGATTGGTCGGCGGATTGCGCGGCAGTAATTCAAAATCAGCGGTAGAGCAAGAGATTAACTTAGTGTAAAGTTCGTGACCTAAGTCCGGGATAACTTTTATACTCGTCGGTTTATTTAAATGAGAGAGCGATAAACAAAGCGTAGAAATAAGAACATTTACTGTTAAAACAAAGTTAATGATTACAAAGTGTGATTAATACATATAAATACGAGACAGCCAATGAGAACGCGTATCAGAGTTCTAATAAGCGCGAATCCGAAAGGGGCGGGGCTTACAAAGTCCGCGTAAACACTTCGGTAAACGAAAGTTTCACCGATTTTCCACCGCGTACTTGCACTCTTTTCACTCCGCGGCCACTTTCCGACTTCTTCAACGACGAAACCACCGTCCACTCTCTCTCTGCGTCGGCTGCTGCTTCCTTTTATGCCTTCGGCGGACTTCTGTGGGCCAATTACCACCTCGGATCGCGAAGAATCGAACGAACGTCCCTTACTGGCTAAAATCGGCAATTAGAGCAATGCACGAAATTAAATATCCATTTAATTTTCACCTGGTAACAACATTTGCAGTACTTATAAAATTTTATTTTGAAAAAAAAGGTATATTGCTTTTTATGAAAACCTGGTCTAAAAAATACAACACCGCGCCATAATCGCTGCATGTTTAAAAAATTAAAAATACGTATACTGTTTTTAAAACAATTTCACACACTGCACGGACCGAAGACGGATTGCAATGGCGTAAAAGAGATGAAACGCATTAGCTTTTTTTTCCACAAGAAGGTGGTTAGATACAACGCGAACCGAAGACAAATCTCTTGCATTTGTAACATGTATAAAATTTTATTTTAAAAAAAAAAAAAATGGTACACTGCTTTTTATGCAATCCTGGTATAAAATACACAATGCCGGGCCATAACCGTAATATGTTTTCAACAAATTAAAAACGCGTCGATTATTTTTAAAATTGAAAAATTTTAAATACTGCACGGACCGAAGACAGAATACAGTGGTATTAAAAAAAACACAAATACAATGGCGTGCAAATATAATAGATGTTTATATTATTTACTTTTCATGTAAACTTCATATAAAATATACAGTACCGTGCCATAATTGGTTTAAAAAAATTAAAAATACGTCGTTTTGAAAATTGAACAATTTGAAACACTTCACGGACCGAAGATGGATTGCAATGGCGTAAAAGAGATGACAAAGCGCTACTTCCTTTGCTTTTCCCCACACAAGACCAAGTTATAGATACTACACGAACCGAAGACAAAATGCAGTGACATTAAAAAATACAAATTGCAATGGCATGCAAATATAACAGGTGTTCAAATTTTTACACTTGTAAAATGTATAAAATTTTAAGAATACAGTGTGCCATAATCACAGCTGCGTTCAATTAATTGAAAGTAAGTCAATTGTTTTCAAAACCGAAAGATTTTAAATACGGCACGGACCGAAGACGGAGTGTCATAAAAGAGATGACAACGCATCAGTTCTTTTGTTCTCTTCCACAAGATGGTGGATAGGTACTACACGAACCGAAGACAAATCTCTTGCATTTGAAATATGTACAAAATTTTATTTTGAAAAAATAATGCATTTCTTTTTATGCAATCCTGGTATAAAATACACAAAGCCGCGCCATAATCGTAGCTGAATGGTTAACAAATTAAAAACACATTGACTATTCTTAAAATAAAAAAAAATAAATACTGCACGGACGGAAGACCGAATGCAATGGCATAAAAGAGACGACAAGCCTCAGCTCCTTTGTTTTCTTTCTTCCTCAAAACAATGAAATCCAAAATTTTCGATACTACCCAAATCGAAAAGAGAATACGGTGCCATTAAAAAACGCACGATGCAATGACATGCAAATATAACAAAAGCTTACATTAACAAAAAATAAATATCTTGCACATGCAGAATGTATAAAATTGCATGTATTTGAATGTATAAAATCTGGACGGCATGTTTTAACTTAAGTGAAAGGTACGTCATTGCACTCCTTGATGCTGTTTTACAGTAAATCTAAGGCACGCCTTCCAAATTCCACGGCAAGAGTTGATAAAAAAATTTAAAAATCGCCCGGTATAAAGTTTTGTTTTAGAAAAAAATGTGGTGCATTGCTTTTTATGCAACCTTGTTGTAAATTATACAGCACCGCGCCATAATCGTAGCTGTGTGTCTAATAAGTTAAAAATACCTCGATTGTTTTTAAGATTGAAAATTTTTAAATGCTGCGCGGACCGAAGACGGAATGCAATGGCGTAAAAAAACGACAGTTGGAAAGCTGACAACTGTCGTTTTTTTACGCCATTGCATTCCGTCTTGCGTGGCGGTGAAATTCAAAATTTTACTTGCTACATGAACCGAAGACAAAATACAGTGGCACTGAAAAAAAAACTTTCTTGCTTTCTATGGAAATGCACGTGCAATGAAGTGCAAAGCGTTGACAGTTTCGCATCGAGTTCAGTCCGTGCGTGATCTTAAAAGCTCCGTGCACGAACCTAGAATAAAACGATATACGAAATGCGAGAAATAGAGTTTTGCCCTCAATTTGCTGTTATTCTTTCAGGAGGATGCGATAGCGAAACGCAACAGTTTCAGCTGTGTGTATTTCCTTAATGTTTTTGACATTTTCCTCACACGAACCGAAAACCAAACGGATCTCCTTTTCAAAACAAGCGGCCAATTACGAAAGAAGGTCATTAATATTGGGAGGAGTCTTCATCTGGATTTGGAGACAGCGTCGAAAAGTAAAAAATATATATGTATATACATATTTTAATTCTTTATGATTGATGGCTTAGTGAAAAACATTTCTTTTTGTTTAACATTGGAGAGAACAACTCTTGAAGAATGGTCAACAACAATACAAGTAAATAAATTTTTAAGCTTCTGCTTTCGGCACTCTTTTTGCACGAACCGAGGACCAAACGCGATTTCTTCTCAAAACGATCGGCCAATTATGAAAGACGATCGTGAGCTTTCATGTTAACACACGGAGGTCGTTTCTTTTCTTTTTAGAAAAGAACACAAAATATTTACATAATCAGCAAACTATGCGCACTTTTGACATTTTTCTCACACGAACCAAAAACCAAACGGATCTCCTTGTCAAAACAAGCGGCCAATTACGAGAGAAGGTCGTTAATATTGGGTGGAGTCTTCATCTGGATTTGGAGACTACGTCGTAATGTCAAAAAAAATATTTTAATTATTTACGATTGATGGCTTAGTGAAAAACATTTCTTTTTGTTTAACATTCGAGAGAGCAACTTTTGAAAATGGTTCACAACATAATTAAATAAATTTTGAAGCTTCTACTATCAGCACTTTTCTAGCACGAACCGAGGACCAAACGCGATTTCTTCTCAAAACGATCAGTCAATTATGAAAAACGATCGTGGACTCTCATATTGACACATGGAGGTCGAGTTTTTTTTTTCTTTTTTCGTAGAAAAGGACAACACAAATATTTGATCGTGATCCGGAAATCTTCTCGTAAAAAAAAAACGAAAGACGCGCTACGTTTCCTCCTCCATGACTTTTTGGATGCAACGGCGGCGCGGCCCTCGTTATTTCTGAAACGGTGCGAAAACTCAGCGGTGCTTCTAACAATACCTTTACAACTCCGACAATAACGGAAACACGTACTACCTACATAAACAAGCCGCACAGAAATTAGCCCGAAACGATCCAAGGACGTCGTGAGATACAGGGTGGCGTCACTTCTTCCGGTGATCTCGGAGATGAGATCCGATTTTCTGTTTTTAAACGGGAAGCACGTAAAAATAGATCTTAAATAATACGAATGAATGTTAAATGCGGCTAAAAATAAACCGAATCGGCCCGGTACGAATTAATGCGTTAAATGAACGAGAGAGAGCACCTCGAAAAATTAAGCACTTTATTCTTGGTACTGCTTTGATAATTAGTCAAATCGATGTAAATCGATAGATTCACAGTACAGCTTAATGGAGCTCAGTTTACCGCGTAAATTTTAACGCAATATCAGACTTCAAAATATAATTTACTTTTCTTAATACTCAAAATGCGTTCGTGTTTTATTTTTTTTTAATTCCGACCGTTACAAAAATTCCCCAAGTTACAGTGGCATTAACGGCTACTTGGAGGCAAGATGGCGGCGAGGCTTTGTATTTACGTGTATTTTAGATACTACACGTACCGAAGACAGAATCCAGTTTGTGCTTTGACTTTTTTTGTATTTCAAGAAAATGTCAACGTGTAAAAAAATAAACCAATTCCATGTAAGAAGACAAAAAAAATCGAAAGGGGGAAAGTAGCAGAAAAAAAAAAAAGAAACCTAAGACGGTCGATTAGGTAATCAATTTCTACTGTCTATTTTCACTGCAAAAAAAAAAACTAAGGCGAACCAAAAAAATTGCAGCAAGCTTTGATTGCGCGCGTTTAAATTTAAATTTAAAACAAGAGCTAAAAAAAAGAACAAAAGACGACGTTACTTTTCCAAGAGTAAAAACGCAGCATTTTCTAGATTGCACGTGGAATAAAGACCAATCCGAAGCGTAAATAACAACAGTAATAACACATTTGATTTATTACCAACCGCCTGCTCCGAAACACACCAATACGGTCCGAAGCCGAGGCAAAAATGCGATAATTACGTCAATGAAACAGCTGATCTACGTTCGCAAAAATATCTCGCTGGTGATAAGCGAAGAAACTGGTAAATACATTTATAAACCGCATTTAATTCGATTCCACCAACTTAAAAATACTTATTATTATACTTAGTCTTTCCTTAAATAAAAAAAAAAGAAAGAATGCATAATTTTACTTAAATGTACCATGTGAACATACTAATACTAATCATCCTGTATATATCATTTCGAAGCATCAACTCTATTCAAATATTAATTACAGCTCGGACAAGTAACGCGTAGCCTTAAATAACCTTCCATTCGAATATTATCATTTTCATAATTAAAGCTGGTTCTTGTCCGATGAAAATTGTATCACAAACTCTTTTAAACGGACACTAAATGGCGCATAAACACTTAACATTTCGCAGTCGTTCGACAGCTTCGTCAGATATTTATATTTCTCACTTCTGACGAAGCTGTCGAACGACTGCGAAACGTTAAGTGTTTATGCGCCATTTAGTGTCCGTTTAAAAGAGTTTGTGATACAACTTATCATTTTCGTTAGTGTTTGTAATAGAGATTCTCTTGGGTCTTGGCTCTTTCTAGAGCAATAAAGAAACGCCATCTGCTGAGTTCTTACGGAAGTAAAGCAAAAGACAAAGAAAAGAAAATCGATAAATTCTAAGAGAATTTTCGATTTTTTTTGTGTCAACAAAAAACAAATACAAAAGAAAAACAAATGACCATCTAAGGTTGGCGTGGTTTGACATTTTCTCTTTAATAATAAATAATAATAAATGAAAAATACACCGACTGTTTATAAAATTTGAAATACCACACGGACCGACGACGGAATGCAATAGCTGTCACCACTGCGGACCGGTACGAATGTTTGTGAGGTTTTTGTCCTCGCGACGCGATTGGTCGGCGGATTGCGCGGCAGCAATTCAAAATCAGCGGTAGAGCAAGAGATTAACTTAGTGTAAAGTTCGTGACCTAAGTCCGGGATAACTTTTATACTCGTCGGTTTATTTAAATGAGAGAGCGATAAACAAAACGTAGAAATAAGAACATTTATTGTTAAAACAAAGTTAATGATTTTTTTTTCTTCCTGTTTGTTTTGCTATTTTTTCAGCCCGGAGGCTATGAAATAGTCTCTTATTATCCCCACCCCCTCGGTAGGTAGTGAGTGGGTATGTGTCTCTTTCTTTCTCTCAGAAAGATAGGCAACTTGATTGATAATATACGTTCATGATGTGAGAATGTACAAGATGAGCCGAAGGACGTCTCGAAATAGGCCGGGTGAGGTTGCCGAGTTGAGTCAAGTCAGAAGCAGGATTGCGATATCCCTCTCCTCCAGCAAGTGCCGTAGTTCTGCTTTCTTGTTTGCGACGCCATTATCGTTTCAGGTGGCTATTTTGATTGTTTCCTTCCTAAGCGTCACTGATCTTGGATTATAATCCATTACCCAGTTGCCGGAAAAGTGGTAACATTTTCTCAATCTCATCAGCTAATTGCTTAAATTTTCTTAACGCACTGATGTTGATATTTTCAACGTTCTCACCATTAATTCCTTCCACTGCCTGGGCGAAAGTCTGGCCTTCTCTCCTTGTTGCTTTTTCGACCATTTTCCTCTTTTCTTCCTTCTTCTTCTTCCTCAATTGCAAGGGGTGATGAGGGCATTCTTTGCTCGCGGCATGATGTTCGCCGCCGCAATTTGCACACTTCAGTACAATCTTCTTTTTCTTTCCGGGGCATTCGAATGATGGGCACACCTCATGCACCTGTACGCCGCTGTACATCTATACTGCACACGTCCAAACAACTGACATCTGAAACATTGTAAGGCATTGGTGGGTCTCCTCTTGAGCTCCGTTTTCACCGTCATACCAGCCACATCTTTCAGGTCGAAGAGCTTTTTACCTTCTACGTTTTTCTCTGCGCTTACGAGAAGCATAGGGAGAGGTTCTTTAAACCTTTTAATCCTGCTCACGTTTAATACAGGGAATCCTTTTTCCCTTAGTTCATTGCGTACCTCTTCTACTTCAATTTCCTTCGGTACGCCTCTTATAACCATGTAACACGCCGATGTGCTACTATTGTTTGTTGCCTTTTTGGGACAACTAAATAAGTAATAAATAAATCCAAACAAATAAACAATTTTAATTTATTAGCAAATTAATTTACGGGCCACTGAAAGATTGCCGTCTGTAGAATTTAATGTGTAATTATCCTAAGGTAAGTCGGTCAGAAATTTCAAAGAAAAGAAAGGTCAGTTTTATGGTTCCATGCACTCCGTCTAGACAGATGACTACCTGGCCCTACGGGACTTCTATACAATGCGGTAATACAACTACAATAAAACTACGCTCGGCGCCAGCTTTTCGGAGAAATTATTTCTAAACAATTTTCAATAATTAAATGGCTCGTGATCGTTAATTAGGACGGCCTCTACTTGTGTCGGTAACCTGTTCTTACTCCCGGTGAGACGGTTATAACTATGAGATAGCAGGAATTGGATACTTATAAAAAAAATAAAAATGCGGACTAAAATTTATTCAATTATTTATTGCAGATCAAGGGAAAAACTCCGTTTTCCAGGCGCTCTGCAGCCTGGAAACCTGAGCATAAAAAAACCTGTTTTTTAAATTACCATACAAAGGAAACACACACAAAGAATTACGATCGTATAAGAAATACAGTAGAATTCGTTTAGCGGCTTTCCCGTTCGAATATCGTGACGAACTAATTAATTCCAATTACACAGCTGGTGGGTTTTATGCTTGTCCTAAACAATATCTGTGGACTGACTATTCAATTTAAAAGAACAATTAATTTGTTTTCCAAATTATGTTTATCTTGGTACTCGTGTTTAACATTTCAATCGTACTCAAAGACACGCTCTGTACATCAACCAGTGCACAGTGTGGCGTTGTGCCTGCAGTGTACTTCCTTAATGAATGTAATTGATTATTTAATCAGATACTGGGGAAGTATGTGATACAAAATGCAACCCAGGCGATCAATCTGTGAGAGAATCAATAGTAATCGCTAGTTTTTCAAGGGGGAGCTCTCCTGGGGAGACGCAAATGGCCCGATTTTGATAACCTAATAACGCTGCGAAGTGGGGAGTCTGGCTCGACCGTTACTTTCGCTATTCAGGTGGGGGGTCAGTGCCTGCCCGCTTTATTAATTAACCTCTGATTGCGTTGTTTCGACGATGATCTAACCTGTACGCAATGAAATGTTTTGACCGTTTTATACGACGCTCTACTATGGGTAGTTATGGTCTTGCGGTCTCACAGCGGATTACTTCTAATTAACCACAGATCCCCCGACAAGACTACACCTTGGTCCACACACAGGGTGTGATGGAAACCTGGCTGAGAAGATGACTATGATTACGTGATTCAGAATTGGTTTGGCCTCTTAATTTTACTGCACTAGTAATGCAACTACTTGCCTTGATTTAGGGGATTAATTTGTGCTGGTCACACTTGGTTTCAGTGGCAGATCTGAACTTGCCTTAGACCAGTGGTATAAACAATCGATTTCACTGCGCAAATCGAAAAACACTTTGTTTGAGTGTTTCCAAACTTGCCAGAGAATATCGCAAAAGGAAATTAACTAATTTTACAAAAGTACCCTGTATATGAATTGCACTATAAATGGAAAACGTCGGCTGACTGCCTCTGGTCGATCTAAATTACAGAAACGCCTAACAAACTAGTTTAATAATTTATATAACAATGGTCAATCAACGCCACTAAAGTAGATGCCACTGATTTACTTTTAACTTTGGTTCGGATGCAAATTAAGACGAAGAATAAATTTCACAAACCAAGCAAGTACTGAAATTTATAGATTATGGAAATTTAATCATTTAATACCACCAATTATGTAACGAATAAGATACTAGATATTACAGCTAATTACCTAACTCCGCGCCGAGGAATAAGAATCCAAATTCACGCACAACACAAAATTTTAGATTCACTTCGCGATTAAATTACGCGTCACGACCGTGATATTTAATTGTATTTTTAATTGCCTCTCAAAAAACACTGATCTTTTATACGGACAGGACTAATTAATTTATACCCGCTAGTGAAAATAATCAAGAAATCAATAAGTAACTCGAGCGAGTTGCCCAGCAGAATAGATACGACTGATAGTTTTGAAAGCGCGTGGCTATCTGTCTGTAATCTTAAAATTCATTTCTCAGCTGCCCCTAATTAAGGCCCCTCCCTTTGATTGGAAAACAAAATTCAAAATCGCTTTGGCCAATAAGATAGCGTTTAGCATTCAAAAATGCACGCCCTACCGTTTCCTGGAATGTGTTTTCGACTTCACGAGCCCACCCGGACTGTTCCACGCGTGTCTTTTAAATTCTGTATCTCCTAAATTTTCAAATTATCCTGACGTTTTTATTATTTCCTGCCTTTTGCAAGTATCACTTTCTAAATAGACATATTATCTTACAGAACTTAAATGCGTGTCGAATTTCAACTTTTAAAGAAAACCAAATGTGCATTAGAAATTCGCATGGAAGATTTATGATAGTCAGTCCGAGAAGCTATTGAACCGAGTTCAAGTACGATAAGAATTTATGACGGCCCGCCCCGGTTATGTGAAGTGGCCCTATTGACTGACCCCATGCCTGGCATCCTTGCTTTCCCTTACGATTTCAAACAAGTGTACATTTGTTTGTGATTTATCATTTTCAAAACAGCCCCCTCCCGACTCCCGTGACAAGAACCATAATTGCAATTATTCGTAAAAATTTTAGTTACATCAATAACATGCTTATTTGTTTTATATACAAATTCGCGACCGTTTCAACCACTTTCAGGTTCTTCTCCTCTTTGAGGCAATAGGTATGGCATTGCACGTTCTTTCCATCCAGGAGGGTCCTTATTCTTCGGAAATCGGTGGGGGACTCAGTGAAAATCTTTATACCCTCTTTAGTCACTTTGCAATTCACTATTTTGATGTTGTTCGCCGCCGCTTCTTTTCTAATTACTTCCAACTTTCTGTCCTCTCGCAGCGCGATTGAAGGGGGTCTGTATTCCTTCTTTGGTTTTGGACTGACCTCTAGGTCACTTTCGTCACCTTCGGACGACTGTCCTTGTGTCGTCTGCCACTCCTGAGTATAGATTATTTCTTCGCCATCTTCCATCGATGTTATGTGATACAATTTTCATCGGACATTACCAGCTTTAATTATCGATAATACCGATATTATCGATATTATTGATAATATCGACAATATTGATATTATCGACAATATCGATAATATCGATAACTTCGATATTATCGATAACGTCGATAATATCGATAACATCGATAATATCAATAATATCGATAATTAAAGCTGGTAATGTCGAATATTCGATATTATCGAAGTTATCGATATTATCGATATTGTCGATATTATCAATATTGTCGATATTATCGATAATATCGATATATCGATAACTGAACATGGAAATATCGTTATTCGATAGTTATCGATATTATCGATATATCGATAAATTTTCGCAGCCCTAGCCGTTCCGCGGACCTTTCGTTATTATTAATTTTAAGTTATTTTATTATTATATCAATTGTATGTTAATTATTTCTGATGCGGAAACGGCTAGGCACACAATTAATAACACTCTTTCAACTTTATCGCTCGCAGCATCACGTTGCGATTTACATTGTAATCATAGACAAAGGCTAGTTTCCAAACGTCAGCCAATCACCGCCCGCGCTTAATTAAGTTCGAATAACTTTTAATTGTACCGTCAGATCAACTTGAAACTTTGTAAAAATAAAGGCAACAGAGTAGTATCCCAGACAATCCGATCAAATTTCATCCTGATCGTACCGCTAAAAATATGTATAGTTATGCGACCGGAAGCACTCCTGTGTTCCCATCGCAATTTCAGGCGTTTCTGACCGTCGGATTTCGCCGGACGCGACGTTAAATTAAAGCCCGCGAAAAGCGCTATCCGATGACACAAAGAAAACCCTGGGTCGGCCGGGAAAATAAAAAAGTTTTCTTTGTTTAAACTTTTCAACCCCGAGTGACTCAGAAGATTATGACGTCAGAAGCGGACACCCGACCGAGCCGGTTCCGGAAATACCCTCGGTCGACCGAATAAAAGGGTCCGGATCCGTTCACTCGACCTCAGATCCTCTGAGATCATTGAAGGGACGGAGTAGGCAGATTGAGGCCGTTCCCAACGCTCCCTTACCTACCTACCTTATTCCTTACAATTAAAACGGATCGAATGTCTGCCCGACGGCGGAATCGATCCTTGATAAATTGTTTCTTTCGTTTTAACTGTATATTAATTCAATATGTGTTTTTTTTTCCTTCCGCTTTTTTGTGTTCACCATTTATTGTCTCTCACCCCGAGAAGCATCGAGCTAGCCGGACACCCCAGAAGCCGCTTCCGGGTTTCGAGGAGCGCCGTTCGGACGACACGGAATCGACGCCACCGCTAGGGCAATCGGTCCGTCACCTCATCGGCCTTCCCACCAATCGTCCACGACACGGTGGTAACATGGGTGTCACCTTTGGTATGCGTCAGACGACGAATGTCGTCTTTCTTCTGCGGGAGACGATGCGTTTGCGGACGGCGTCCTTCTGATTTCCGATTGGTCGGCGTGTCGGACATCCGGGAATCGTGAAAACGTCTCGGAATCCCTTTCCGGTTAACGGCTACAGGTTCTGTAGCTCGGCTACCTCGACCGGTGGACTAGGAGTGGAGAGTGAGAGTATGGTGAACACGGAAGAATGCCGGTTGTCCAGGCGTAAAAAGAATATCTATTTACAAGTAATATATACACAATTAATATATAATATTAAAAGGTGTAGTGCTCTGACGCGTAGCGGTTGGGAATGTCAGACCGGCGGTCAAGAACGGTGGCTGATATGCCGGAGTGTGACAACACAGCCGGGCCACGGCCTTGGTGGCGGTAGGTTGGCCGGGATGCCAAGGTAGACCCTGGTGCCGGCGGCGGTTAGGATATAGACTGGCAGATGCCGAGCAGCACAACTGGTTGAGCCGAATAGTTTACCGTGGCCAGGAAAACCCTGGGCCTAGCGGCAAGGAAGCGGTGGCCAGGTTAGGAAATCGATGGGGGTGACTTCAATCTGCCTACTCCGCCCCAGAGATCGTTAGGGTGGACCGTTCGGCAGTGATGGTAACCTTTATATTGTTACGGTAATTTTTGGAGTAACATGAAACTAGGGACGTAGCTTAATATAACAAAACATTTATTATTAACTAATTAATTAACAATCATTTCACTTACATTTTGTGTAATGGGGCACTAAAAGGACAACTAGTCTACATGACACTCTGAAGAGATATTTTCTAATACTAATCTAGCGTTCACTCTATCGGCTTTTTATAGGGGTTTTGTGACGTCAATTGTTGCCTTGAAAGTTGTAATTCCTCGCTGGATTTGTTCCCGTAGATGAATCATAGTTTTTGCACACGACTTGCAGGTGGACGTTTGCAGCTGCGTCTCGGATGAGTCATACGACGGAGGCATCTTTTTGTTTACATTATAGTTTTTATGTTTACTTAATTTAATCAGCTGTACATCTTTGCGGGTTCTCTTATCTAGTTACATTATTAGTAAATTCCCTACGTATTTGATAGAATTTCCCTACAATTCCACCGGTGCGATTTAAAATTCCCTCTTTTTCCCCTACAAGAGATTTGTTTATTTGTATTGCTCGTAACTATTTCTTGAGAGAAGTAATGCTAAGATTTTGAAGGTTGCATGTAGGATAACTTAAAAATGAATAACAAAAAACTTTAAAAACCAAAAATGGGTTACCTACTCGAAATTTCCCTCTACGAGGAAAATCAGACGGTAAATAAAAAATTTAAAAAAGAAAACATATATTTGTTAAACATTTCATAAAAATTCAAAATAAAATTTAACAGAAAAATAAAATAATACATAAATAAAAATTTAAATTTAAATTCTTAAATGTTTGCACTCTTATCAGTTTAGGAAACATGTATACCGCTATACACACATTTTTAAAACACATTTTATGGTTCATTGTTCAGTCAGTTGAATTGTTTACTAAGGGCTTAATGAGTGACTCATACTGCAACAACATTCAACTCATTTACTTTCATGTCATTAATTAATTGATATTGAACTTACCATGTTGCTGTTTCCTCGAACCCTCGAGCTCGTTTCAACGATTTACTATATATTTAATAACAGTAAACCGTTAATTTGAGTTTGACGGTTAATGCTTGAATGTTTGAATGGTTATGTTAACCGTGAATAGATGGCTGTAGTGGTACTGTAAACAGCGTTTCGTTCTTCACAGTTCAAATCTACAAATCATGTTCAAATCAATTTGGAATCAGTTTGAAACTTATTTGAACTGCGCAGAAACAAAGTTAGTAGTTTTTCCCTACAAAACCGCTGTTGAAAGAGTTTCCCTACGGGCAGTCATCGATCTTCACCGTCGGTGCATACACTTCGAGAAAGACCAGATATGGACCAAGCACTTCCTATCCGAGCCGCCAACGACCGAGGATCGTCCAACCACAACCGCCGTGTAAATTCAGCACGACTTCGCGGTCGAATATGAAGAAAGGTTCCAGGCACTCATGGCATCGTTCCCGGATGTGTTCTCCGAACGTGAAACGCAACCCACAACGGCCAGTACCAAACATACGATCCGACTGACGGAGTCCAAACCAATCCGACTGCCTCCATACCGCTGTTCTGCGGCCAAGAAGAAAGTAATGGACGAACAAATCGAGTCCATGTTAAAAACCGGAGTTATCCAACCCAGCACTTCCGCCTACAACTCACCGATAGTGATTGTTGAAAAGAAGGATGGCAAACCGCGGTCCTGCGTCCACTACCGCCGGCTCAATGCGGTAACCAAGGACGAAGCATCCAGCCTACCCCGCATCCATGAAACGATACGGGATCCGTATCGGGTGGGATTTGGGATCCGCCAAGGTGTTTACGACGCTGGACATGAAGTCCGGATATTGGCAAGTTCCGCTGGATCGGGAGACCAGGCCGCTCACCGCCTTCATCACATCGGATGGAGCCGCCTACGAGTTCAAGGACATGCCCTTCGGACTCAAAAACGCACCTACGTTCCAGAAACTCATGACGGAAGTCCTCGCCGGATACAACAGGGACTTCACACTAGTCTACTTGGACGACGTCATCATCTACTCCGATAACTGGGAGGACCACTTACGACATCTCCATCTCGTCTTGGAAAGGTTCCACCAGCATCGACTGCAGTGTTCCACCACCAAATGTCGATTTGGAGCCGCGTAGCTGAAATACCTCGGACACCAGATAACGGCCGAAGGAATCCGGCCGAAACAAAGCCACCTCGGCCAATTACAAAACTACCCGCAGCCCAACTACCGTAAGGAGCTATGCCAGTTTCTCGGGCTCGTCGAATGGCTGAGAGACTACATTCCGAAGTGTGCTGAAATCGTCGCCCCGCTTACGGACTTACTCAGCAACAAAAGACGATGGAATTTCAAAACCCAAGAACAGCAAGCTTTCGGTAAACAAACCGACGCCAGCGCAAAGGGACTCGCCGCCGTGTTATACCAACCAACGGAAAACGGACGCCGGATCATCTCGTACGCCAGCAGCAAACTGAACGCCGCCGAGCAAGGCTACCATTGCAACGAGCAGGAATGTCTAGCCGCCGTATGGGCGATGAAACGCTACCGCCCGTACCTCGAAGACCGGAGGTTCACTCTTCGGACCGACAGTCGCGCCCTCCTCTGGCTCGATCGAAGTAAAGATTCCAGGTCGAAGTTGACGCGTTGGTCCCTGCTCCTCCAAGAGTACCAATTCGACGTCGAACACTGTCCCGGACGAGAGAATGAACTCGCCGACGCCCTGTCCCGCAATCCGGAACCAACGCCTGTTCCTGCTCACGTCACGGAAACCGAAAAACTGATCCCACCAACGGTACAAGTCCTGGACGTCGCCGACCTATCCAGGGAAGTAGAGAATGCCCAACAAACGGACGACACATGCCGCCGACTTCTGGAACGCTTCCAAAGAATCAGCGCCACCGGACTCACCGAGCCTGGGGACCGAGGATTCCAGCAGCTCTACACTGTCGAAAATGGTTACCTTAGACGCCGGGAGGATGGTCACAGCCAGCTCGTCGTTCCACCAACGATAACCGAGCAGGTGATGAATGCATTCCACGACGACCCCTCTGCCGGACATCCGGGCGCCGAGGAAACCGAACGATCAATCCGGAAGCGTTATTTCTGGATCACCATGAAGAAGGATGTCCAGGAACACGTACGAAATTGCCTGACGTACCACTGCACAAAAAGGGGCGCACTACAGGCCAAAGTTCCGACCGCATCAAACGTCTCAGCCCTGGGAAACCATGGCCGTGGACCTCATGTGGCCCTACATCCGAAGCAACCGAGGAAACCGGTTCATACTAACCGTCACGGACCTCTACACGAAATGGACGGAAGCATTCCCACTGCAGGAGAGTCGGACGACAACGATAGCCCGAAAACTCGAAGAGGAGGTGTTCGCACGGTATGGCTAAAAAAATCCATCCTTACGGACAACGGCACCCAATTCCTCTCCGTTGTTTGGGACGGTGCCATTAACCGATGGGGCTGCTACCACTGGACGACCCCCATCTACCATCCTCGCGCCAATCCTGACGAACGACGGAATCAGGACATAAAGAAAGGATTACGCATCCATCTGCGAGAAAAGGACAACCGAAGCTGGAACGTCGCCATACCCACCATCATGTTTAACCTACGCACCCGGAAGAACGCTGCCACCGGAACCACTCCCAGCCAGGCCCTACTAGGTCTCGAGCTGCCTCGACCGGGAGACTGGCAAGCCAACAACGGACCGCAAGAAGACGGAAGGGTCGCACAGGAGGAACGCATCCGGAGGATCCACCGGAATCAACACCGCTACCGAGCCCGGTACGCGATCGAACGGCCAGTTCCGGTCCGCTACCAGCCCGGAGATTGCGTCCTGACGCGCACCCGGAATGTCGCCATAGGAGAGATACCAGATCCTTGGACCGGACCGTACCAAGTCATCGAAGCAGCCGGACCACCTTCTGGATTCAGCGGGGAGACGACCAGATCAAAATCCACGTCGATGACCTCAGGCGAGCGCCGAGACCAGCCACCGACGACCACCAAAACTAGGGGCGTCGCAAACCGCAGCTGCGACCTTTCAAAGGGGGCGGATTGTTACCAACGCCGTTCCGCGGACTTTCAGTTATTATAAATTTTTATTGGACATTTAAGTAGCGACATCTTTCGATCGCTTGTTGACCTGATATTACAGTAGGATTGACAAATTGAAGGCAGTCCTCCACATAATAAGTCATCCCAATGCAAGGCGGCCATGTGCTGTCAAGGCATATGAGAATTTTGAAATTTTTGTGCAAATCGGTTTTGACTGCAGCGGATTCCCCGAGCAGGCTCTGTACAGCTGTTTCAGGCCTACTTAAGTGTCCATTACTTTCACATCGCATTGGCTAATAACCCTATAGGACATATCGGTTTGGTTTGCAGTGGAGTTCTCGAGCTACGATTCTGCTGACGAAGGCTCAACTAGGCCTGAAACAGCTGTACAGAGCCTGCTCGGGGAATCCGCTGCAATCAAAACCGATTTGCACAAAAATTTTATAAATTTTTAGTTATTTTATTATTGTATCAATCGTAGGTTAATTATTTCTCATGCAGAAACGGCTAGGCACATAATTAATAACACTTTTTCAACTTTATCGCTCGCAGCATCACGTTGCGATTTACATTGTAATCGTAGACAAAGAATAGTTTGAAAACGTCAGCCAATCACAGCCCGCGCTTAATCAAGTTCGAATAACTTTTAATTGTACCGTAAATTGGACTTGAAATTTTGTAAAAATATTCAGAGCAGTATCCCAGACAGTCCTACCAAATTTCATCCCGATCCTACCGCTAAAAAAATTGTTACGCGACCGGAAGCACTCCCGCGCTTCCGTTGCAATTTCAGGCGTTTCCGCCCGTCGGATTTCGCCGTGCGCGACCTCAAATTAAAGCTCGCAAAAAGCGCTGCCCAATAACATAAAGAAAACCCTGGGTCAGCGGGAAAATAAAAAAGTTTTCTTTGTTTAAACTTTTCAACCCCAAGTGATTCAGGGGATTATGACGTCAGAAGCGGACACCCGACCGAGCCGGTTCCAGGAAACACTCTCGGTCGACCGTATAAAAGAGCCCGCGTCCGTTCACTCACTCTCAGATCCTCCGGGATCATTGACGGGACGGAGTGGGCAGATCGAGGCCGTCCCCAACGCTCCTTACCTTCCTACCCTAATTCCTGAAAATTAACACGGATCGAAACTCTGCCCGACGGCGGAATCGATCGTGCATAAATTGTGTTTTCGTTAACTGTATATTCATTCAATATATGTGTTTTTTTTATCTGCTAACTTAGTGTTCACCATTATTGTCCCTCGCCCCGAGAAGCATGGAGCTAGCCAGACACCCCAGGATCCGCTTCCGGATTTCGAGGAGTGCCGTTCGGACGATACGGAACCGCCGAGGAACCAACGCCACCGCTCGAGCAATCGGTCCGTCAAATCACCGGCCTTCCGCCAATCGTCCACGACATGGTGGTAACATGGCATTAAAAAACACTAAATGCAATGGCATGCAAATACAACAGATGTTTACATTAAAAAAAATTAAATCCTTACACTCGCAGTACGTAGCGAGTCATTTTTTACATTTTTTTTATCAACTCTTGCCATGAAATCTGGACGGCCTTCTTCTTTTTTCTTTCCTTTGTGGACGGACGGACAGAAAGAAAACGGAAAGCAAAATGCGATCCATCGCTCATACGTTCGATTTTAATTTCTTTCTAGAAGGAAAAGCGACGTACGTATTTTATTCGTCCCGGTTTTACTTTTAGAAAAACAAGCGAAAATCGATCGACTTTACATTGTTTATAGTTGTTACGATCGCCGCATACTCTTTTTATTGTTTTCTTTGTCGAAGGGCGGACAGAAAAGAAACGGAAAACAAAAGACGATCGACCGTTTCTTCGCGGAAAGGAAATTTCGCATTTCCGTTTATTTTATTTTTTTTGTTGCCATTAAGGCCCCGATTTTACAATCGCCAGTGTACCTGAATTGCATAGGTACACTGAGAAAACAAGATGTGTTAATCCAACCAAAAAAACTGTTTATCCAACAAAAAATTTCGTTTCAATACGTTCAAACAATTTTTTTTTATAATTTAACATTTATATAAATGTCATTAATTTTATTTTGTACTAATCAGATTACTATGTCAAAACAACTAAATCAAATAGCTTACTGTTATGTTACACAAATACTTTGTTTACAATAAACCAAATATTTTGTTATAAATTTCTGTAATAATAAATTTTATTTAAAGTAACCACACAAAATTAAAATGATATTTTTGTTGCAGTAACATGTGTATGTATACCTATTTAACAAAAATTTTAGTGTAATCAACATTTTCATTCACTACAAAAAGAAAACTGTTATATTAATGCATTTTGTTTTCTCAGTGCAGCATCCTTGCCAATTTTTTTTTTACTGTAACATTAAGTTTGTCGCCCTTTTTCTCTCGGCTTCCGGTTTAACCGGAAGTGACGTATTTTCTTTCCAGATTTATGTGCTGATGCAGATGATGCTTTAATATTTTCGTCGTAAACAACGAAGCAATTAATCAAGAAAAGGCTCGACAATCACCTCGTCTAAATCAGTCTTTATCACGTTTATCAGCGACCTTGAACCAGCAGGAGTGCGATTGCGACCGAAAAGATTTCGGATTCAGGAATGTAGCAGCATATTCGCTGCTGCAAAGTAAATCAGCGGCGCGGCGGCAGGATCCCGACGTTCTGAAACGTATTCGCAGCAGATGATACATAATCTGTAAATATTACCTTACAACATTCAAGGCCACCTCGATTTGAAACGCCGCGCAGAGATCACTGCGAACGGGAATTTTTAACAAAATGTAAATAAACGCGCATGTGCTTATGATGGTTCATAATAATATGAACGTCGCGGTCATTAATGCCTGCAAAAGTTGTAGGCGAGAAAACAAGTGCCGGTTCACGTCGAGGGTCAGTTTTCGAAGGAATTTGCATACATAACAATAATTAAGTGAAGTCGCGTCACTTTTTACCGTGAAACGATTCATTTTAAGTTTTACTGCCTAGACAGTAAAGACGATTTTGATGGCCCAAGACAATAACACTAAACTTGCCAATATGATTTCATAAATAATTATAAACAAAAAGAAAAAAGCAACTGATTCTGGATGGGATTGATCCTTCTTCGCCCCCTCCGCATTATGTCTACATACATATATTAATAAATTAATTAAAATATTAATTAGTACAACACGTTTACTACACTCACAAAAAGTAGAATGGCGTTCATTAAATCATAAACCAATTTTTTTGTTTTTACGTAACAACGGCCTAGCAACCGCCCAACAACGTTTTTTTTTTATCTTAAGTGATTGGATTGTTGTTAACAAACAACAGTATAGAAAGAACTTCCTAAATTAATGTTCATTCTCGAACAATCTGCGAAAAAATTAGCTCAGGTGTTCAGAGGCAGCAAAGCCGTAAAATGTCTGGCGCGGCTGTAAATCCCGTACTTTCTTGCCTAGTTAAAAAAAAACAATCTTTTATTTTATTTTCGAATAATAAAAAATTAACATTTTAGGTCTACTTGACTATTTTTAGTGAAAGGACCCCACCACAAACCACTACATATTTTATAAATAACGCGTGATATACGGGGTGCAATCAAGTTTAAATTATATTGCAGTATAATTTAAAAAAAAAATTAAACAAAAGCAACATTCGAGCGCCTTTGTATTTCTCCTTTTTTTTGTAAGAACAAAAAAAACAATGTCGTTGTGGGGAGCCAGGGGACGAAACGTTGGGGGATGCAAGTTTGTGGACCACTTTTCGGGAATTCTTTTCGAACCTTCAACGTGGTCGCATCGCGACGAGCCATCCTCCCCCTTCGCGACGCCACAGGTTTCGATCCGATCTCACCATAAATAACCGAACGGCGAAAACCGACACTTTGATACGTTTGTCGAAATTTCTCGAAAACGTAATCTCAGAATTGTTTTCAACTCTCTCAAACGCAAGAATACCCTCCGGGGTACCTAACCTATGAGGCCTATACCCTGGGAAAATGCGTTTTTTCGAGATATGATTTTTAGAAATTTTGCAAATTTCCAAGCTTCTTTTCCAGAACTTTTTACGAGCCTTAGAGAGCTCGGATCGAATCGAGCCACACGTCATCGTTTGTGCAGAATATGACGAGGAACGCGACGCCGCCGCACGTCATCGTACGGCAGAAAATGACGAGGAATGCGACATCGCCGCACGTCATCGTATGATAGAAAATGTTTGAAGATCGGACTCCTCGGGGGGGGGGGGGGGTTGAATTGACGAAAAAGGGGGGTTCCTGCATGTGGTTAGACGGCGCCCGCCGACTTAGGTTCTATAAAAGGTTTAAAGTTAATCCTAAGTTAGAATGTGACACAAAATGCTGTAGGTACGTCATAACGAGTGTCACATTTTAACTTAGGATTAAAGTTAATCCTCTCTTAAACCTTTTGTACAACTAAGCCTTAGGGTTATAACCTCTTATTATAACTCCTGATTCATAAATTCGTTCAGAATCGTCCTGGGACGCACCGTTTGGCCACTACGGGGCGTCGAAGTTCCAGCGCATTCTTATGGGTGATCGAAGATTTTTCGAAGAGGTCGCACTTTTTCGAACATTTCTCGAAAACGTGATCTCGGAATTTCTTTAAACTTCTGACGCCGCGCCGATTAGATTAGTCCTTCACGTGTCTTTCGAGGCCCCGCCCGTACCGGTAGGACCGGACGCTCAGGGCCGGCTTAAGAGGGGTTAGAGTTTGGCTCGGGTTAAGTAACCGTTAAGTAACTAGCCGTCAATTGGGCAGGAATTAGTTTCTATTTCAGTTATTAATTCTTTTATCCGACGTATATCAAGGCAAAGAAAAGAAGTGTTGGACACTTTTCTTTTTTTGCTTCTCTGTTCAATACCGGATGCACAAAAAAAACTAACTGCAGTTAAGGATGTAATTTAGACTCAGAACGTGTACAGTAGGTACATTACATACATTTTCCGTAATTAAAAATCAGGCCGCCGATAAGCAGGCGAATTCTTTAGGTAGCGCAGTGCAGATATTTAATATTTATGAAAAATACAAGTGCGGCGCAGAAGTGCGGGGCGAAATAAAAAAGAAGCAAAAATCGACTTGCGCGACCCCAGAAGTCGCCTTTAAAATCGGCAAGTTCTTCCTGAAAAGACTGCCGCCGCTTTAAATAATTCTCATTCACACTCCTCCTCGTCCATTTCTTTCATCTTTGTCGCACGCCAAAAATTAGATTTAATTTACGAGGTACAACGCTCGCCTAGCTCCTTTTTCTTTCGATGTTTATTTTTGAGTTACTTCAATTTTTTCTTGGACGCTAATTTTTTTTTTTGGGGCCTAATATTTGCGTTGTAGATATACCAGCCGGTGGAATTCGAATGAGAAATTTCTGGTTTACTCCCGTAGAATATTTATTTAAGACTTTATTGCCACATCGCCGTGTGTGTGCCTTGTTCGTTCTCACCCATTAGAAGTCCAAACAAAAAAAAAATTAACGCGTCAGGTTTTAATAGGACGGCATTAATTGCAACGACAAACACCGTTACAAAAGCGTGCAAACGCCGATCCAATAGGAATAATGTGTTTTATGTGTTATTTGGTGAAACATACGCCGCCACGCCGCTAACATAAGAGGGAAGGTCAACGAGTTTTCAAATGATTACGAAAAAATAAAAAATTGACCGAAAACATTCGGATGTATTTTGTTGCCCGCTGAGGACAGAGTGAATACGGTCGCCTTGTATTTGGTTTAGAAATAGAAAACAGAAAGAAGGAAGGCCCGAAAATACCGCCCTGAACGCTCACGTAAAGTCACGCCAGGAGCTTTTCGTTTGCAGGAAATACGTTCAACCGAAAATATAATCTCGCCGATTTATTTTTGCAAGATTGTGTTTGTGGTCTAGCGGAGATGGAATGCATTTATCTATTTCTCGGCGCGAGATTTTTCGTTTTTTGTTTTATTATTGATTGGCTTCGTGTCTTTTGTACTTGACCCGCGAGGTCACTCGCGATTACTCGGATGACAAATTCGATACGTTTAGTTCTGATCAATCGCCATCCTCGGTTCACTATTTTCCTAATTTCTTCACAAAAAAAATTAATTCGTAAATTAAGTTTTGACGATAAGTTGTTTCTTCTTCTTCTTCTTCTTTGATCCTCACCGTAAATACAAAAGGAGACTCATAAAATAATTATGTACGTAAGTTTATATTTTAGTTTTCAAGGTCAGACTTTGAATTATATGTATAGAGTGATCATTGATCATCAATGACTGGAGGTTTGCGTTTAGAATATGACCAAAAATTACTTTGTTTCATTAGACGTAATTAGAAAAATCTGAAATTTCCGCCACTGCCGAGGACGTCCCAATTATTAAATTAAACCTGAATGGCTGATGCTAAAAGAAGTTTTAAATTTAATTCTCGTTGTGTTGGCACCCGTGCTGATGTTCCTTGACATTAGTTTTGTCTCTTCTTTTTATAGAATTTGTTTATTTATTTGATAAACAAATATTTTATAAATTTGTACTTTTTCATTGCGTAAAGTATAGTATAAATAACGCGGCCTCTATTTTTATGTATGCAAACCCGTATTTTTTTGCATTTTTGAATTCGCGGGTCAATTCTAGCCTGAATTGATGTGTCGCATCATGGGTCTAGGTCGAACGGTTCTCGAGTTGTCGATTTGCTCTAATTTTAGAACTCGGGAACCAATCGCATTAGACCCACCATAACACCAACATAACTTCAGGCTAAAATTTATCCGAGAATTCAAATACGCAATAATAAATAGAGTTTAACATTCAAAAATGTGTAAGTTTGCTTCATAACACGAAAATGCGACGCGCAATTCTTTTTTTTTTTTTTCGTATTACAAGTAAATATCTACGATTTTTGTCTGTAATATCTTCATCCTACTAAATTAGAACCGATAAAGACAATTGAGCACGGCCAGCACCGACTTTTTTATGAACACTCTTTTTTATGAACACACATTTTTTAAATTAAATAGATTAAGTAAATTAAGTAAATTCTAGCCTGAATTGATGTGTCGCATCGTAGGTCTAAGTCGAACGGTTTTCGAGTTGTCAATTTGCTGTAATTTTAGAACTCGGAAACCAATCACATTAGGCCTGTGATGCGATACATGACTTCAGGCTAGAATTTGTCGGCGAATTCAAATACGCAATAATAAACAGGGTTTTGCATTAAAAAAATTGTAAGTTTTTTTCGTATCTCGAAAATGCGATGCGCAATTGCTTCTTTTTTGTTGATATTAGTTTTGCAATTAATATCTACAATTTTTGAGCGTAATATATTTATATTATTTTAAATTAGAACAGATAAAGACAACTGAGCAGTCATCACCAACTTTTTTATGAACACCCTGTATACTATTCCATTTTTGAATTCGTCAGTAAATTCTAGCCTGAATTGATGTGTCGCATCGTGGGTCTAGGTCGAACGGTTCTCGAGTTGTAGATTTGCTCTAATTTTAGAACTCGGGAATCAGTCACGTTAGACCTACCATGCGACACATGATTTCAGGGTAGAATTTGCCAGCGAATTCAATTCAAATACACAATAATAAATAGGCTTTTACATTCAAAATAGTGTAAGTCTGTGCGTTTCTCGAAAATGCCATGCGCAAATTTTTTTTTTTTTTTCAGTAAATAGTATCAAAATCTTGAAGTAATATCCAGATAAAGACAATTGAATAAAGCTAATGCCAAATTTTTTTATGAACTCCCTGTATATTGTAGCATTTTTGAATTCGCGAGTCAATTTCAGCCTGACTTGATGTGTCACATCGTGGGTCTAAGTCGAGTTGTCAATTTGTTCTAATTTTAGAATTCGGGAACCAATCACGCTAGACCTACCATGCGACACATGATTTCAGGGTAGAATTTGCCAGCGAATTCAAATACGCAATAATAAATAGGATTTCACATTCAAAAATGTGTTCCTCGAAAACGCGATGCGCAATTGTTTTTCTTTCTTTTCGGCAAATTATGTCCCAAGTTTAAAGCAATATGTACGATTTTTGTGCGTACTGCTTCTAAGTTAGAACAAGTTAGATAAAGACAAGTGAGCGCAGTCATTACCAATTTTTTTATTATCATCCCGTATATTGTAGCATTTTTGGACTCGCAAGTCAATTTTAGCCTGAATTGATGTGTCACATCGTGGGTCTAAGTCGAGTTGCCAATTTGCTCTAATTTTAGAACTCAGGAACCAATCACGTTAGACCCACCATGCGACACATGATTTCAGGGTAGAATTTGCCAGCGAATTCAAATACGCAATAATAAATAGGGTTTTATGTTAAAAAAAAGTGTAAGTTGTTGCATTTGATTTTTTTTTCGCGTCCCAGTGGCGAAAAATCGTCAAATCTGGTAACCCACGTTACGGGAAGGCAACTTGAAACAGTAACGGCAATAAATAGTGGTATTTATTGCCATTACTGTTTCAAGTTGCCTTCTTCTCTGTAATAATAATCATGTGAAACAGTTCGACGAAGGCGTTGCGTATTTCCTGCTGCAGCGCTCGTAACTTAATAAAATTCGTAAAGTCAGGCTTTCAGCGATAAGTAAAGTAGCACGATTCACGATTGCGTTAGAATTTGAAAGCTAATTAAGATAAGTGTATCAGGTTTTAGCATCGCTTCAAGAGGTCGCGTCGCGTGAAAATCGCAGCGGAATTGAATTTCGCCCCCGAAGAAAATGCAACGTCGGAGACTGGAAATGCCACTCACTCGCATGTGTACATCATATTCTCAAAAAAAAAAAAAACAACAACAAAAAGTTTCAAGAATGAGAATTGAATATATTTTTTTTAGATTTATATGACGTATACCTAAAGCGATTTTGTTGATGCTTGTGTCATAGCGGATGCGAGATTTAAATCAATCACATTCAGAACTCAAGATAAGGCGGTATCAACCGCACGAGTGGGCATTCTTGTAACTTTGCGCAAAAATTTCCACCCGTCAACGAAATGACGACGCTCATTGTTAAACTAACATAAACAACACAGGGAATGTTACTGCGCTTGAAGAAAAAAATAATTTAAAAAGGGATAAATTAACAACGACTCATGCGAAAAGCGGCGATGCAAAAATGGGGGTGATGGAAAAAAAAACAAAACAAAACGAGCAAACAACAAGGAAGCGAACAAATTCACCTTGGCGGAGTCTGCGTTACGAGACGTGGTCGTCTTGACGGTGGGCGTCCCCGCGGATACGTTGGGCAAGGAGCCCCCACGGAAGGAGCCCAAAGTCTGGCTGTTTATTCGAAGCGTGTTTTTAGCCGACGTTCGGTCTGGAGCCACCTGTAGCAAGGCCGCAAACATTAGAAAACATGGCAGTACAAACTCATACAAAAGCCACACTAAAACATTCATTTTTTTTTCAACAAAATAGGAACTCGAGACATATTTCGATCGTCAAGCTATCACCATCAATCAGCACGCTTATGAGTGTTGTATTTTATTTGAAAACTTTTCATGTTTCAATTTGCATCGTTCATAAAACTTAACCGATGGAAATATAAGTGTAGTTCTTATCGCGATTAAATGCGAGCTGACCTCGCGCTGACCTCTTGCCGTGCAGGTACAACGTACAAGAGGTCGATACTTACCTGAAGAGATCGCATCACCGCGCCGGACTTTTTTTTTTTTTTTTTTCGAAGTACCGATTTGCATAAACGTCGTCGGATGAATAATTTATTAAGCAAAAGAAAATACAAAACAAATCGTTTCATACTTTACTAAATACGAACTACACGAAGCGAATTCGTGATTAAGAGAGAGAGAGTTCACGAAACCGAGTATGTGCGACCGCCTGTCCTTTTACTTCTAGAACAAACCTCGTATACTTACTTTCAGAACAGGCCACGTATATTATTTGTTGTCTTGTAATATCGTAAAAGATTTTTTTTATATTTGAATATTCAACTGAAAATTATGTTAATGTTGTCGTATAATTCATCAAGCTTAGCTCAGAATGTCTAATTTCACTTTGACAAGTTTAACAGTTATAAAATAATCTGTGTGCTTAAGTAGTTTCAAATAAAAAAAAATAAGCTCGTTCTGCCGAGTACTTCAGAAACTTGATTGGCCCAGTCCACGTTGTACTCCGTCAAATTTGACAGTTAATTTAAAAAAATGTGTTTGACTGTCAACCATGACATAATTAAAAATGTACAGACTAAGAAGACGTACTTGGTTTTATTTGTCCGAGCCCGCTACATCAGAAGATTAAAAATATCTGCGAAGTGTCACACAAAGTGTGAATGTTACGCTATCGGTATTTCACTTTGACAGGTTTGACAGTTAACAAAAGTAATACATGACCTCACCTCCAGATTAGAGAAAAACGGTTGAACTATTCGTACAGGGCGCCTTAGAGGCTTGGTTGCTCTTTTGTCGACATTTGACTTCGACAAGTTTGATAGTTAATAGAGAAAGAGTTTGACAGCCGAGATGTAGAGACTATGGAAACACGTCTGAGTTTCTTTGTCTTCGTAGAAGAATTAAAATTTGTGTACAAGGTCTCTTACAATATGGTTTGGATATTGTCGATGTTTCATTTTGACAGGTTTGACAATTCATGGAAGAAATACGAGTTCACCTTCAGATTAGAAAACACTCTTTATACAGGGCGCTTCAGAAACTTGATTGTCTTGTTTCGACATTTGACTTCGACAAGTTTGACAGTTAATAAAGAAAAAGTTTGACAGCCGAAATGTAGAGACTATGGAAACACGTCTGAGTTTCTTTGTCTTCGTAGAAGAACTAAAATTTGTGTACGAAGTCTCTTACAGTATGAATTGGATATTGTCGATGTTTCATTTTGACAGGTTTGGTAATTCATGGAAGAAATACCAGGTCGTCTCCAGATTAGAAAACACTCTTTATACAGGGCGCTTCAGAAACTTAATTGCTCTTGTTTCGACATTTGACTTCGACAAGTTTGACAGTTAATAAAGAAAGAGTTTGAGTGCCAAGATGTAGAGGCTATAGAAACACGTCTGAGTCTCTTTGTCTTCGTAGAGGAACTAAAATTTGTGTACAAGGTCTCTTACGGTATGAATTGGATATTGTCGATGTTTCATTTTGACAGGTTTGACAATTCATGGAAGAAATAAGAGTTCACCTCTAGATTAGAAAACACTATTTATACAGAGTGCTTCAGAAACTTGATTGTTCTTTTGCCAATACTCTCCGCTGACAAGTTGTCAACACTCTCCGCTGATAAGTTTGACAGTTAATAAAAAAATGTGAAAAGTACGTGTATTAAGAAATCAACTGGTGTTTGTACTCACCTCCACATTAAAAAGGAAAAAAAAAAACTCTTTGCACAGAGTGCTTCAGAAACTTGTTTCACTTTGACAACCAGATTAGAAAAAAGTCTATACAGGGTGCTTCACAATATTAATTGTACTGTTCCGGGCATGACTGCGAACTGCTCTAAAATCGATTTTTTTTCAACAACTAGACTATCAGGTGTCCAAATAAAATCGTCGGTAGGGTTTGTCATGGTTTGTGTCATCGAGTGGTCCTCAGGCTAGCGTCAATAAAATGTCATCACGAAAATTATGTTCTTTTCTAGGGATGGCAACGATATATCGATATATTAGAAATATCGATATATTTATGGAAAATATCGATATATATTATATCGATATTATAATTCAATATATTGGTAAAAATATCGATATATTTTGCAAATAACCTTTCGATATATTTTTTAGCTTGTGCAGTTTTAAAGAACAATGAAATCTGTTTCCGGTATCTTTATAGTGATGATACAGAAAATTACTTGAAATATTTTTTAATTTCTTTCATTTTACGCCTGCTCTGTCCTCTAGTAAATATCCTCTAGTAAGTAGTAAAGAAAATAAGTTAAGTTGAACTTTTGCATAAACCCACAATCGTGCATCCCCATAAAATGTATTTTTAAATATTAGCTATGTAAATCCCCGAACAAATTACATTATTAGGCGTTTACGAAAATTAACCCGGTGGATACACCGTACTCTATCTTTCTCACTCATACATGCACTAAGTCTCTTAATGTTCTCTCTCACACTTCTAACCCGGTTATCAACCGGATGAATTTTCGTAAACGCCTATTGGTTTTAGAAACGGCCGACACAAAGAACCAAACAAGTTTGGTTGGAACGAGTCATTCGTTCTTGTGACTTGCGGAAGTAACGATTTGATATCTGAACTGCAGTTTTGAAAATTATTGATTTTTTTAAATTGTGGCTTATGTTTATAACTTATTTAATAAAACATCGTAATGGCACCACCGAAAAGCAATATTTGGAAATATTTTTATGTATTGAAATGCAATACAAAAAGCTACTAAAATTGTAAAATGGACAATTTTGTCAGTACATGATTTTGCCTTAGCACGGTAGTAGAATTGTATTACAACTTCATAATATTAGTAAATATTATTAGTTCTTATGTTATTAATTTCTGTGCGAGTATATTAAAATAAAATCTGCTTTACTAATAAATTGAAATCTATTAAATATGCTGGGACTTATTTTTATTTACCTTTTTTTAACAATCAGTTAAATATATCGATATATGAATATATCGATATATTTCTAACGATATATCGAATGTATCGATATATGGTTAACGATATATCATATGAGTCGATATATCGATATATAATTTTTTTTTGCCATCCCTACTCTTTTCATTTTGAGAACCGGCCACGCATTATGTGTTGCCTGGCAAATGTCATGAAAGTTTTCGTTTTAATTTGGAAGTTCAACTGAAAATAATTTTGTTTAAATGTTTGTCAAGATTTGTGACATTGAGTCGTCACCAGTGCTAATGTCACACAAAGTGTCAAATACAGCAAATACAGTCGTGAACGGTTTAAAGAAAACGAAAAGCAAAACTACGTAATTCGACCCCGTTTCTATTAGGCCGTTAGTGCTAAGCTAATCTGCGAGTGTTTCTTTTTTAACTGTCCGCGACTGTACATATTTACGTGAAAATTTAAAAAAATTGAATTCACTTTCGCAATTCGTAACAATATGTAGCGGCTGGCGCAACATTCGCATCCTTGTGTGAATTCACACCGATTCTGGTTTGTTTAGAGACCTTTGTCGGGTGAAAGACGTTCCGATTCGTGTTAATTTATACAATCGGAGGAGTAGGTATTATGTCGCTCATTAATTACGGAAATTAGGTTATGTATGGTTACAAATCGTCGACGTTACCGCGCATTTCCATTTACCACCCTAAGAAACTAGTGCTCTGCAAGACTACCAACATCAATCAGATATAATTTACGTACGGTGTAAATAGCACTCTGTTTCCAGAATTTATTCGATTGCGGGTTGTCCTATTGAAGTTTTGCAGTTGTCAATTGTTTTTTTTTTATTATTATTTTATTTTATCTCTTTCCATTTTTTAACGAATTTAGGTTAGATTGATATACAGGGTGTCCCGTGACGTAATGTCACCACTTCACATACGTGATAATCAATTCAAATTTCAAACTAAGTAAAAAACTTTAATGAAGTTTTGTTCTAAAGTAAACTGTTTCAAAAATACTGGGTGTTTAATTTTTAATTTTTAATTTTTTTAAATTTTAAAGTTCACTAATAATCAATTCAAACTAAAAAAAAAAAACTAATAAAACAAACCGTTTTTCCAAGAATACAACGTGTTTTGTAATTTTTAGAATTTTGAAACTTTATCTCAAAAGGTATTCAAAATGACCCCCGTTGTTTTCTAAACACATTCTAGCGCGCTTCAAAAGAGATGTAATAGCCTACACACAAATAAATGTAAACGATCCGATTAGTTATAGACTGATTCATTTCGACCTCGGTCCGTGTGTTGAGAATAACTCATTCATTGCCTCTTAAAATAGATTACCATTGAGCTAATTTATTTAAACCTCGGTGCGTGCACGATTTCAACTACTACATAATCCGTAATATTTTTTTTTTAATGTGAAAAAATATACTTTTAGAAAACAGTTTTGTTTGCAGAACACCATTTTTTTTAAATTCGGCTTGAAAAAGTATCTACACATAAAAAATGCAAACGATCCAAATTAGTCATAAACTGATTTATTTCGGCCTCGGTCCGTGTACAATTTCAATGATACAATTTTCATCGGACAAGAACCAACTTTAAATACCCACAGTAAATTTAAAAAAATTGTGATAAACATGCTTTTAAAAAAACTATTGTTTGGCGGGTATCACTTTTTTAATTCGGTTTAAAAAAAAACATCTACGCACAAAAAAATGCAAACGATCCAATTAGTTATGGACTAATTTGTTTCGACTTCGGTCCGTATGTTGAGAAAAGCTCATTCACTGACGCTTAAAATAGTCTAGTCTGAAGCTGCTGAATTTAGACCTCGGTTCGTGTAAGACTAAAACATGTCTTATGACACTTTTTTTAATAATCAATTAAGATCTACTAAAGTGAATGTAAAACTTACGTCTACGGTTGATTGCGACTGTTTTCTGCATGTCAAAATAACAGCAACTGTTGTCAAATAAACAACTGTTGTCAAATAAACAGAAGGATTTATCAATATTGTAGAGTGCTTAGACAAACAATTGAAAAATAAGGTTATACATGGACATAGTGATATGCCATTCTTCAATTATTATGCAGAAAAAACGTCATTACGCACTTAAAAAACGTCAGAAAGTTAGTTTATGTGTCATTATAATTTAGTTCAAGACGTGACATTTTTTGTCGTCCATTTTTTCTAAAATTACATGACAGAAACAACGAACAGTAAGGTTATGTGTATTGTATCTTACGTCATATAACGGCAAGTTAGGTTATGTGTGGTTACATTTTATATTCACTGTCGCACTTCAATTGTCAGCTTGTCACGTCGAAAAAAGCGAAATAGAAGGGAACTCGACGTCATATCGACGCCATCTTGGAATCAAAGATGGCCGACTTAAAATGTCGTGTTGAGTGGTCGCACGACCTACTTAAATCTCTCAAAGGAACGTTTTTCGATCGCGTAAGCTAAAGTGCCCTAAGTACATCTTTGATTTAAAAAATTCGCCGTTCGGTTATTTATGGTAAGATCGGATCGAAACCTGTGGCATCGCGAAGAGTAGGATGGTTCTATCCTCCGGTTGGAACACGTCGACGATACCTCTTCCGGTTCCGGTGAAAATTTTTTTTCCGGAGCGTCACCGAACCGGAGCCGAATTCTACCGAATTCCTACCGAAACGCACAATTGAAAAACGTCGATGACATATCCTACAAGCGCACATAACCTAACTTTCCGACGCTGTTAACTGCGTAATGGCATTTTCTCTGGATAACAATTGAAAACCGGCAATGTCATGTCTTGAACATAAATTATAACCGCACATAACCTCACCTTTTGTAAAAAAAAAATAATAATCGTGTTCTAAGCGCATGACAAATGAAAACGTCAGTGATAAACACACATAACCTATCTTTCTGACATTTTAAAGTGGATAACGACATTTTCTTCTGCATAACAATTGAAAATGATAATGTCATGTGTTGAACATAAATAGGTATAACCGCAAGTATTAGGTAACCAAAAAATAATCGTGTTCTAAGTTACGTAACAATTGAAAACGTCCCGTAAACACACATAACCCAACTTTCTAACGTTTCTAAGTGCGTAATGATATTTCCTGCGCAATTGAAAAACGTCGTCGACGTGCCCTACGATCGCGTATAACCTAACTTTCTGACGTTGTCAAGTGCGCAATGACATTTTTCTGCAATTTCAAAAATGGTAGTATCATGTCGTCGCATCAGTACTTATTTGTGCCATACAACCAGACTTAGTTTGGATTAATCAACACATAAGCGCGGAAATTACATGTCCAAAATGAATTATGGAGCAAATGGGCATCTAATTTTCCAGTGATAGAGTTTTTTTTGTTACAGAAGGTTTGGTAAGTACAATAAACATGTACTGAATTTATCAAAAGTGGATTTCACTGAAAATATCAAAAATTGTGGTATGGAACAAAAAAGCATTGAGGCGACGATGTGTTGAACGTAAATATTTATAACCGCACCTAATCTAACTTTCTGTCGAAAAAATAATCACATTCTATGCGCGTAACAATTGAAAAACGCCCCGTAAACACACATAACCTAGCTTTCTAACGTTTGTAAGTGGGTTATGATAATTTCTGCGCGTGACAATTGAAGAACGCCGATGACGTGCCCTACAATCACACATAACCTAACTTTGTGACGACGTTATGTGCGTAATGACATTTTTCTGCGTTCCAATGCAGAAAGGGCAATCATATCTCCCGATCCCTGATATAGGGCCGGACCGGACCCGGTGGGTTACGTACGCGGAAGTCTGCCGTTGCCCTCGAGGTGGTATAAAAAAATTCTGGCTTCGAATTTTTAAAAAAATTCGAAAATGTAGGACGACCTCGTTTTCGCGTCACTTTTCGGGCCCCAGCTCAAATGCAGGACCGGCCTCGGGACCGTGCGTCCGGAGGTATAAACAACTGTCGGTCTTGCGTCTACGATCCGAGTTTGGTTCAATTCGGTCGGTAAATAAGGGTCGTGGAATTTTTCGAAACCTCAAAAATGGTATTTTTCGGAAACCCCCATACAAAAACTTTATTCCCCCTCGTCAGATCGCCAAACGGAAACCGGATTCGGATTTTTCGGTATTTTCACCCTACGACGGCGAAAGTCTCGTCTCGATTCGATCGCGTTCGAGGGTCGAAAACAATTCCAGAAAATTACTTTACATCCGTGCAGAATCCGACGTTGCGTCCCATGGCTTCCCGCAGCAACGGGCGAAGCGACCGCCCCCAAAAATCGTCCGAAGGAACATTCTAGATATGGTATAAACGGCTTTCCACAGAAAAATTTCTTGCGTCCGCAATATCAAAAAAACGCTCAAAAATCGCAAAATTTTGAGTGAAAAACGCTTTTTGGAAATTTACGCGAAAACGGGGGGGAAATCGAAAAATCCATTTCCCAGGAAAGTTGCGTCTCAGTTTTCGCCGTCGAAATTGTATTTACATCTTTTCGATATTCCCACGCGTTCAGGCGTGGTTGCTCCGCGAATGCACTTTTGGGAGTTTTCGTCACGTCTTGAACGCAAATATAACCGCACGTAACCTAACTTCTTGTCGAAAAATAATCGCCTTCTAAGCGTGTGACAGTTGAAAAATGACGCTGCCATGCCGTCAACGTAAATCATAACCACACGTAACCTAAGCTCGTGTCGTGAAGTATTCATTTTCTAGGCATAACAATTGGAGGAGGCGATGTCATGCCTTAAACATAAATTACATCCATAACCTAATTTTTTCACGTGGATGTAATTGTTCCAATTTTTTTTACTACTTTACCTTTTCCCCTTCGTTCGCTTAAAATGTAAAATTTTTGCTCAAAATCACAATATTTAGTTTCCAGTTTTAGTTAATCTAACCTAAATTCGTTAAATAACATTTCTCAACTTTTCAAATTTTATTTATTTATTTACAAACATGTCATTTACAAAAAAATTTTCGAATACTCTACACATGCTTCTACATTAGATTAGAGGATACTGTAAGTTCTTTATTACTTTTAAATATTTAATTTTATTATAATTCTTTATCTTGAAGGTTGTTGTAATTCTACTGATGATGCTTTATGCGAAATCGGTCTAGAAAAGAATAAAACAAATTTATTGCAATACAAGACTTTTCTTATCACATATTAATTAAATTATTACTGCAAATATCATGGAGAACATATCTAATAAATTCGTTCTGTCATAATGTAAAGCATAATAAAAAAAAGCAATTACATATTTGATTGGTGGACAAAGTTAGTTGACTGTGAATGTCGTCTTGGTCTTATTGGAATCCAGAGTTTTTTTTTCTAAATGCAACTGAAGTATGGTTATACCTTGCCTTGATCATAAATCACAGTAAACATACGGGAAATGGCAATAGTGTTTCAGCCACATTTCCAGAGTTATGCAGTAGATGAGATGGTGAAAGGTGAACCTCATGCCTTAACCATAAATCATAGTAAATCCACAGGCGATAGCATACATAGGTAATAGGTAGATAACACGTTATACACTTTCTAGGTTCGCATAATGTCTGTCAAAAATGTGCTAAGAAAATGTAAACGAGTGAACCCCAATTATGTGCGAGACGTTTAACAGCTAAAAGCTGCGTCCCGATTAATCACGCTAGGATTCGCACATCACTCGCTATTTTTGTTGTTGCTTGTTTTGTTCTGTCAAATGCAACTGAATTATTGATTGTTATAAACACGGAGCCGTTTTGCCATAAAGCGGGCCGTCGCGTCGCAAGTGCACCCTCGTCAGCGCCCGCTCGGATTTTATCTCGGGCCGTCCGCGGGCACGACACACTCCGGTTCCTCGGCGGCCCGCCTGCGTTGTTTACGTCGTCATTTGCGCTGGCTAAAAAAGTTTCGGCGCGTGTAAAATTGCGTCTACGTACCCTCGCCGTCGCGTCCGACACCTCTCTCATTATCTGCTCGAATCTCGCCGTTTCCTCCGCCTGTCTGTGGGTATGCAGCGCGATTTTCTCACTAAACTTTCTCGGATTCGCCATGATTGCGATACACTTGCTGCACTATGGCTGCACTGCGCGAGTGCCCGCGACAATACACTGTTTCAGGATCGTATCACAGGCCGTCCAGTCGATACTGACGCTCGCGTTTTCGCACGCGATTGTCAAATTCGATTACAGATTCCTATTTGACCGACCGCAAATTTCTCCCTGTAGATAACATGAGAAACTACCTTCAAACTGAATTCAGCGACTGGTACCATTGGTACTAACCGTAAAATACAAAATTAAAAAGTGCCTTAAATTTCGACCAACAAATCTCAAATTGAAGATTCCTGTTTGATCGACCACAAATTTCTCTCTAGATCATGGCTTTCTAAATGAAAAGTGAGTTCTAACTGGCTTGGGCGTTTTGAAAAATTTATATTGAATTTTTGTGCTCGAGAAAACGCCAAAAGTCAACACTTTGGCGCTGGTTACGGGGCACTGACGGCACTGCAAAGCGGCACTAAGTCAAGTGCACTGTCATTACTGGGTGCATTCAGCATAGCGATCGGAGTACAAAAAGCGTGCGCCATAGACAAATAAAAGACAGCTCATTCCCATGCTTTGACACTGGCAATGAGTGAACAGTGGCGGTGACGCGGGCGGTATTTCCGAACTATTCAAATAGCGCCACTTTTAAAATATGGCTTCCATTCAGAATTTTATTTTATCATTTAATTTAATGTCAAGAAAAATATAATAAGAAATTTAATTCGAAAATATGCAAAGAGTAACTACAGCAATAATATTATTACTTTGGTTAATCCTTAATCATTTTCAGATTAAATTTCTTATCAATATATTTTTCACGACATTAAATTAAATTATGCATTATGAATATTGAGCAATCAGTATAAAATTAATGTGTTTTGCTATTTTTATATAAAGAAATCAGTAGCATATTCAAATGTATGAAATGATAAGAACAAAAGCAACGGTTTATGAATATTATTGCTTAGTAATAACATTGTAGTACAATATTGAAGGAACTAACTAATGCAGAAGGAATTAACAATATTGTTAGGTCCTTATGCATTTACAATAAAAAAACAATACAATAGCTAATTTAATAATGCAACATTTTAGAAAACATTATACATATATTATACAGTTTCTTAAATTACAACTGTTCAACTATCAACCAAAATATATACACTATGTACTCAAAAGTGTACAAGGGACAATCACACAATGAATACTTAACCACAGGTCGAAAACTAAATTATTATTATATTAAGAAAAAAAAATATCTGAACAAAAACAGAGATCCGTTTGTATATTGCTACCAACATTGGCCCATATCATAATCGTTTCACTAGCTACTTGAAACACCTCCAAACAAATTTTTAAACTAGACGTATGAATCTGTTTAGAAATTAAATACGTAATGAATACATACGAAAATATAATTGCCCCTTTGACATTTTTGAGTAGTGTACTTACAGTACAAAGTTTACAAATGTAGTATTTTTTGATATTTTGATTTGCTTTGAACCACAAACGATCTTTGCTTATCTTCCGTGAATTTATGCAAAATACATACGATATTAAAAAATTTGCTTGTAATACTTACTTTATGAACGTCACAATTAATGAAAGAAGTATCTACATGCTCATATAAGACTTCAAGAATATTTTGTTTGATATTATTAATATGGGGATGAGTTTCTAAGCATTTGTGAATTATATCATAAGCAACGGTTATACATCGAATCATGCTATTGTTGCAGTAAAACAACTTTAAATTTGTCGGATCGTTTTCTTTGAAACTAATAAAATTGTGTACCGTTTCAATACTGTCACTTTTAAAGCACGATGAACATTTTTCACAATCTGTCCTTAATTTTTTTATAAAGAATCCACAAACATACGCCATACTTTCGGCATCAAAAGAATTATGATCAATACTAATGTTAACCATATTAAGTAATTCAGATGTTACAACGGGTGGTGTATGAATATTACTTGCAGCTCCCAAAAAATCTTTTAAATTAATCAACATTTGACATTCATCATCTTCGCAATTTTTCGCCAACGTTTTACATGATGATAAATTATTGACTATTGCAGTTTTCAAATAACTTAAGAATTGATGCGGAGTCGGATTAATGTTGGCTGCACCATATTGACGCACCGTACTGAAATATGAAATAAATATTATATGGCTATCATTAAATGATATCATTAAATCAGTTACCTAAAGAAATTCTCTAATGGATCTTGTTGTACGCATCTAGTCTTCAATGTACCTTGCTCACTTTGGAAATAGTGAGCATAAAACTCTTTCATGGAGTTCATCGTGAAGATGAGGCCCTTGATACAACGAGGAGCTTTGCATTGGACGCCATTTTTGAAAAACCTCCAATTTTCGAGTTTTGGAATAATGGTATTCCAAAACTTAATATGCCCACTTGAGCGACTTATCGCACGTTTCAGAGGTTTTCCTATAAAATCAGAACACAGTTTGTTAATATGAACACAACACTTTAAATTTTCGTAAATTACCTGGGAAATCTCTAATATTACGACTATTCAATGAATCAGTATATATTGCCTCTGCTGGCAGATTTGCAGATGCCACCATCGATTCTATCGATGCTGCCACTGTTGAACTGAAAATTTGGGCAGCAAATGAAACTTTCATTTTAACAAAACTTAGATTTAGTTTGAAATGTAACGGTTTAATTTTCCTCATTGCTAAAACAAACAAAATCAAATAATAAGATAACAATAATTAATGCTTTTATGTATCCACCTTGAAAGCGTCTGGTCAAGTCAATTTTGTATGCTTCTTCAATGTGTGCCCACTTGGCTACCTTATTGATATCAAAATGAATATCATATTGAAGTAATGTATTCCGGATGTTCTTGATAATATGGGGAGTATCGTAGAACTTGAATATTCTTCTTCCATTAATTACGATATGATGTCCTCCTTCATTTGTACTATTAACTAATTGGCTTACTGCCGCTACATTCGTAGTCCCTAAAAATAAATATGTGTAATGTTTTACATTCTGAACACAACAATTTAAAATTGACTTTTACCTTGGTCACAAACACAACCAACTACATGAATGTTTCTTTCAATTAAACAGGACAAAATGTCAATTAATAATTTCTTCAAAGAAACTGTTTTAATTTGATCTTTTGTGAAATAAAAAGCTATAGGTTGCTTCCACTTTCCAGATAATGATGACAGCATAAAAACTAATGCATGGTTTGCTTCTTGGTTGGATCTTCCTAAATGTCCAAGATCTACATATCCAACAATTTTATCATGCGCCTTATCATAGGTTAATGTCTGTTTTAATGCCATTTCGTCGAATAATAAGACACATTGTTTCAATTCTTCTGAGCAGCGAGCCAATCTTTTTTCTAAACTTATGATAATGTGCATATTAATTCCTACTGTTAAGGGAATGTCCTGTAATAATCTTTGTAATGTTGATCTCGACGGTAAGTTTAAAAAATTCCTGAGAAACCGATAGCATTTTGGTCCACGCTTATACACAGCTAATGCAAAAATTTTGTCATCCCGGTCCCATGAAGGATTATTCTTTTTAAAATTTCTGAACTGACTTCTAATTAAATTTGCCGTAACATTATTAAAATTTTGTTCTAACTTCCGAAAAACGTCAGTGTTACTGGCACGAGATAACATTTTTAAAGTGTTGCGTGATTTCTGTAATTGTGATTTTAATTTGCATATCCTTCCCTTTTGCACCGTATATTCTTTATACAAGACCTTCGTGCGAGGTGATAATATATTGGACCTTTTCTCACCAATCTTCCTCAAAATAGATTTGCGTGCTGTAAATAATAAAAATAAAATTACAATTCTGTGTCAATATTATTACTAGTCAATAAAAAAATTATGGTTAGCAAAAAATAAAACGTATGTAATAAGGGATGGCACAATAATGCTGTTAACTGTTATAACTATCACAGTACATAGTAAGATAGTAGTAGTAGTAGAATAAGCGGCTAGAAGAGAAGCATACATGGTAAATGCTGTTTGTTTTCAAGGAGAGAAGAAATTATTCAAGACAGGACGTGGTTACTACTGCCCCGGTATAACCGGTATACAATAAAAATTTAAATACAACAGTTATTAATAAATTTATACAATAAACAAACGTATATGAATTGTCACATAAACCAAATTAAATAGTCATTCGCAAATAAAGATACTTACTTTTTGAACTTTGTTTTGGCGTATGATAAACAACATTTGAAAAGTTTCTTTCAGGTGTTGAAGGTCTCATACTACTAGTACTAGGTAATGATAGAAATACACACTCTTCTGTAGAGGGTAACACTGAAAATATACAAGACCTTATAAATGATTGTATCGAAGCAGGCTATGTGCGTGTATTTAAATTATTTAATGCTAGAACACTTAACAATTACCTAATTCAGTTGGTGCCTTTACCACTGTTACTCGGGAACTCTCTTCACTACATTCCCTATTAATTCGATCAGGATAGGCAAATTTCGATAGATTATGTTTCTTTGTATTTGTGAAGTGCTTATCCGTAAAATGCAGTTGACAAATTCTGCTCGTCGGCGTGATTCTGATATTGGGAAGTTGATTTAAAATGTTCATCCATTTTTCTCTTCTTGTAGTTTCCAACGGCAACTTAAAGAAGTGAATTCCACATTCGTTTGGATAATGAGAGTCACAAGATGGTACGCAACATCTAAATTTCGTTCCTCCCATCTATAAAAACTGTTTGTGTTAAATATCTTTGAAAAGGGTTGCTGAACTATAAAAATGTAATTGCAAATAATGTACCACACTTAAAATCTGTATAATATTTATGAACATTCAACGTGTCAAATTTTTTTAAAAGAAATTTTCAGTGTGTATCTTGCGTAAATAATTCGTGAAGATTTAGTAAGGTGTAACCAATTTTAACTATAAAAAATGAGAATAGGAAAATTCACAACACTTCTGAATACGCCATATTTCCCTATACCAGCTCTGATCTGAAATACTTTTTTGCGAACCTGCAGGTATAAACAGCAAATGATTTCCAACAAAAAATTTCAAATATTTAAAAAAATTCTGGACTATTCAGTTAAAAATAAATATTTGATTGTATAATATACGATTTCGAAATTGTTCATTTGTTTCAAATAGAGATTCCGGTCGTATGTAAAGTCTCTTGCTTACCTTCACCTTCACTTAACAATATATATCAGTTAAATTGTAAAGTATTTAATGTAAAACTAACACACAATTAACACGAAACACGAGTCGCAACTAGTTACTAACAATACTAAACTCCACTTGTTAAATGTTACTGATTAGAATTTACAAACTGGCATATTTATTAAGATTTGAAACTATACAAATTTTAGGGGGAAGTGAAGCTATTGGTCGAAACCGTAATTAGGGGCTGACCAGGGTTGTGCCTAAATAAAATTGTTATTAGAAATTAATATTTCCAGTAACTTACAATGGGTAAAACCGAGATGCTTTTAAATACATTAGGGATGAGATAAGAAGTCTTAAGCAGCAGGGGGTTGGAGCCCGATGCGGTATTATGAATATTAGGAAAATCCAAACTGTGTTATAATGAAGACTGCTAAGAAATTGCCATTAAGGAGTAATTGGTAAATTGCATTAATTGGGGTTGGAAATTCATACGAAACAATAAAATTAATGCTAATTCAACTATGCGAAAAGCGCATTTAGACAAGATCGTGGCCCTATAATTATTTCTGATTATCTATATAAGTTATTTTACTAAGAACTAATATACCACAAAATGATTAATCAAATGAATTGATTACAAATGTACAAATGCGCGCCAACACCACTTCTACTCAGTACAGGGCTTTTATATGCTTTCCAAAGATGAATGAAGCTTCCTACAACTTTTTGTAGATTTTAGTTAATTCCCTTGCCGTTCGTAAAAACGCTCCCATCACTATGGAAATTGGTTACAGATCACTAAATTTTTACGAATTATTTACGCAAGATAGAGACTCAAAATTTCCTATTATAATAATCTCACTATATACAGGTTGAGTCCAAAAAAAACGCCTACGCGAATAGCGTCGTTGTTTATTGTCGTATTTAAGCGGTCAAAAAATCAAACAAAATGGCAGAAAAAACTCAGGTGTCAACTTTTGTTTTTTAAATGCAATGGTATGATTACTGTAATCAATATCGAAAGAACATTCTTTTCTGCGATCAATGATGTGCTGCAACAAACACTTATTTTTCAAAACAATAGAAAACAATAAAAATAAATTAATTAATTATTTACATGAAATCTCGTAATAAACAGTTGGTGAACAATAAATAGAGAGTTTTAGCAATTTTTACGATATGGATAACGTTTACGCTAAATGCTGTAAAAAGACTAACGCGCTTGCTCATATATTTGTGAGCATGCGCATTAATAGTTTTGTAGCATTTAGCGTACACGTTATCCATATCGTAAAAATTGCTAAAACTCTCTAATGATATATGTTTTACGGTAAATAGTGTAGTATCTATAAGTACTTCCTCATAGGCAAAAAAATGATAACTTTCAATTTCTTTTTTGTTGTTTTTTTTTTCTATTGTTTTGAAATATAAGTGTTTGTTGCAGCACATCATTGAACGCAGAAAAAAACGTTCTTTCGAAATATATTACAGTAATCATACCATTGCATTAAAAAACAAAAGTTTACTGCTGTCATGCAGCTGTCTTAAATGTATTAAAGACGCAAGGTATGGTATTTTGTATTTTTTCTGCCATTTCATTTGATTTTTTGACCCCTCCAATACGACAATAAACACCGACGCTATTCGCGTAGGCGTTTTATTGGACTCAACCTATATATTTAAATATTTTCAATTCCAAAAGAAGCTTTAGAAATTTCCTCATTCAATAGCAAACCAGTATTTTAGGAAATGTAATTTGTGTGGTTGTAAATTATGAACTTACCTTATACGAAAGATAGCTACTGCTTTGATAAAATCATAATTATTGGCTGCCAATGTCAGGAAACGTAGTTATGTAACAGAATTTTTGGTATTTCGGAGAGACGTCAAAAAAATGTCCGAAATTTTCTGTCCGCAACTGTACATTTTGTTTTTTATTTGGTAATTTAAATGGAATTTTACCAGTTTACATCCCTGATGATGTCTGTGATAGAAAGTCAAAAGGGCATAAATCACATTTTCTGTAAAACGGAGTTATGTACGTAAATGCATTCAAAAATGAAATTTGTTAATATTTCGTCCGTTTTGATCGCCCGAATGTGAAATACTATAATGAACAATTATAGTTAAACCCTTATGTTGGACGAAATATTCACAAATTTTATTTTTGAATACATTCAAGTTCATAACTCCGGTTCGCAGAAAATTTGACTTTTGCCCTTTTAACTGCCTACCACAGATGTGTTAACTACGTAATTTTCTCTTCTGGCATTAATAAAAAATCGAACGCATTAATTTTTAAAACTACATTAATGTATTAGTAATAGAGATCGTGTTCTGAAATTCCATTAATAAATAAGCAAATAGTTACATTACACTAACAGAAACATTTTTGACAAACGCCATAAGTTAGTTTTTTCAGCCGAAAAATGATTAAAAAAAGTAATTCCACCTTAGTAGTGAGTTACGAATTATTTAGAAATATTTACATTTATAGACAATATGTATAATTAGATTTAGAAATTCTCGGCATTGGGGTACGAAACAGAATATTACGAGCAATATTCAATTTCGACGAAGTAATATTTTTAATTTAATTCATGCACAATGCTAATGCGTACTAAAGATGAGTATTACCGAAAAATGTTGTTTCTAGGTTTCATCTAAGTATGTTACAATTAACTAACATGACACTTACACATTACATACTTTAAATTATTTTCATTAAGATATGGTCAAAACACTAGCACTCACATATTGCCTGTAATTAACCACAAAACAAGAGGTTCCGTGTAAAATTCAAAATAATAAAATTTAGAAAATATGCATCCAGCATTACACATATGCATTACAGATGTCGACATCTCACATTAGTCAGGATATTCAGACACAGCTATTGCAGTGACACCTATTTTCTATAAGTCGATTATTTTCGTCTGAAAACACCATCATCAGCGCCCCCCTTGTGGGTACGCCCAACTATATTCACGTTGCCAATTCCGTAATCCCTTTGGGACGTCTTATATTTGTCTATGGTACAGCATGTCACTTATGTAAAGAGAGTTGTATAACTTGTATGTAAATTAAAGTGAATAATAAACACAGTGTTGCCAATGTGTGAGGAATTCCTCAAAATATGAGGAATTCTGTAATGAATGAGGAATTTGTGAGTAATATGAAGTTATGAGGATTTTAACATATTGATGTCAATAATATTAAAATTTCTAATGTACGTTTGCGGAATTTAATAAAGCACAAATTAATTTTCCTATTAGTCAGAACGGAACGCACCTCGCAGGGAATGCGTGGCAGCATTGCTAAATTTGCTATGGTTTCGGGGTTTCGTCATGTTTCATGGACGTACACGTGCATTTGCATTGTTTGCAATCTGAATCTACGCCGGTAGTAACGGACTAACGGATTTTTGATAGATTAACCGGTATATGCTGCTCCAATTATCATAAATTTCTAATATCAGTAGGGAGCTTTTGGAATACATCACAATAAAAATACCGTAACGTTAAAATTCGATTTCTGATTGGCTAAATCTATAGGGTTGCTGAGCAAGAATGGCCTTTAACGTTACGGTATTTTTATCATAATGTATTCCAAAAACTCCCTAGTATCACATGAACTGTCACGTCTGTCACAGTATAAACCGCGATGAACTGTGAGGAAAATTGAGGAATTTTGGGAACATGGTTGAGGAATACTATACTGGACGATTGGCAACGCTGAATAAACATGCGTCAGTCCAACCTCGATAGTCGTTTGATTAACACGTAACATGGCGCAGTCGTGGTAACAAAATCTAACAAATAACTAAAATAAATAATGGATATTAGAAGCCAAATTCAACCAATTAACTTAAAAGGTAACTTAGCTGAAGTATGGAAGGGTTGGATTCAACGATTTGAAATTTATTCAACGGCAACCGAATTAGATGGCAAACCGGAAAAGACGCAATGTGCTCAACTGCTGCATTGCATGGGTGAGGACGCCATTGCAATTTATAACACGTTCGTTTTCGCTGAAGACGAAATAAATAAAAGGTAAAACTGCACTTTAGGTTCCTAAATTTCAATGTCGCTTTGCGCATGTGCAGAAGTTCCAGACACGCGTGCGATGTTGCCATATCTAATGTGTTTCATTTTAAACTGTACATAACGTACATAATTTTAAAGAAAACAAACAACATAGGTTTATTAGTGTGTGTATTATTTATTCCATTGTAGTAAAGTTTAGAGTAATTTTATATACAATATAAAAATGGCTCGGGGAATGGCAGCTACAATTAACATTGTAAATGAAAATACAATTTTAAATAATGAACAGTTAAAGCAAGAATGGTGGAATTTGCAAAAATTAATCTTCGATGACGACTTACATAGGCTACAATGGCTGGCACGGAGAAGATTAATAAAAAAATAACGTATTTTGGGCATACCGGGGTATTGAAGAACTGGGTGATGGGATCTACGAACGCCAAGTTGTAATTCATGAGGAACACTTCGTAGATCCTAACGACCCACGAATTCACACCCAAAATATTGAAAATTTGTGGATGCGTGCAAAAAGAAAACTTAAAGCACAATTTGGAACATCCCGGGAGCTGTTTCCCTCCTACTTGAATGAGTTCTTGTGGAGGGAGAAGTTCAAGGAAAATCCATTTCCTAATTTTTTATTTTGCATTATACAACAGTATCCAGTATAACTAGATAATAAATAACAAATTTTATCAATTGCTTTATGTTGTTTGTTTTATTTAAAATTATGTAGGTACAGCTTAAAATGAAACACAATAGATATGGCAACATTGCACGCGTATCGGGCACTTCTGCACATGCGCAAAATGACATTGAAATTTAGGAACCTAAAGTGCAGTTTTACCAAATAAAATTAACCTGTTGAAAGAAAAATTCAAAAACTACTTCACACCAAAAAAGAATTTAACATATGAACGATACAAATTCTTTACATCACGTCAAGAACAAGGACAGAAGATAGAACAGTTCGTCACAGAATTAAAAAATAAAGCAAATCAATGTGAATTTGGTGATACAGGGCTGAAAAATGATCTAATTAAAACAATGATAATAATTGGCATAAAGGACGAAGGATTACGAGGAAAACTGTTAGAAAATGAAGACAAAACAATCGACAAGGTCATTGAATGTTGTATGGTAACAGAAAATTCCAGACGCCATTTGAAAATGATGCAGGATAAGGAAGGATCGAACAATACAAATGAAGCAAAAGAAATCGATGCAATTGAGAAACGAAAATCAGCAGAGCTGCAAGAGCGAACACAACTTGAACGAAGTCAGCGGTCATCGTCAAGAGCAAACAAAAACTACAGGACCAGCAGACGTACCTCAAAAGCAAGTACCGGTACAAACCCTCACACTACAGGTAAAATAATTAAACAATGTAGTAAATGTGGACGTGATCATCTCATAAATCAATGTCCAGCATATGGGAAATCATGTAATATTTGTAACATGCGAAATCATTTTTCTAATGTTTGTAAAAACAGAAACAAAAGAGTCTATCAAATCAATCAAGATAGAAAAGAAATGTTGGTTATAGACAAAATCAATTCGACAAATAAATATAATTACTGCATGATAAATTTACCTATCAACAAAAATTCAAATGTGTCTGTTAATTTTAAAGTTGACACGGGTGCCAGTGTAAATCTTATTTCTTTACACCATTTAAAAGAATGTGAATTTAATTTAAAGAATATTCAAAGATCAAATGAAAATTTATCTACCTACACAGGCGAAAAAATAGCTATTATAGGGAAATGTTACTTAGATTTAAGATTTAAAAACAAACATTTATCAAAAGTTGAATTCTATGTAGTAACAGAACAAAAAGAGTATATCTTAGGATTAAACTGCTGTATAGAATTAGGTATACTTACTTTGCATGAGCAGGTAAACTTAAAAACTGTTAATTTAATAAATAATGAAAATAATTATCACAATTTAATAGAGCGGTACAAACATGTATTCAAAGGCATTGGCAAAATAAACAAACCATATCATATTGAATTGAAGGAAAATAGTACACCTGCTGTAAATCCGGTGAGAAATGTGCCTTCTGCACTTCAAAATCAATTTAAAATTTGTCTTGATGAACTGGTAAAATCAAATATAATTAAAAAAGTAAATGGCAGTTCAGACTGGGTTAACTCTTTTGTTTTAGTTAAGAAGCATGATAATTCTTTACGCATCTGTTTAGATCCAAAAAACTTAAATGAAGCCATTAAAGACTCTAAATACAAGCTTCCTACTATAGATGAAATCTCTTCTAAATTAGTTGGGTCCACAATGTTCACTAGATTAGATGCAACAAATGGGTTTTGGGCTATTCCCTTGGATGAGGAATCTAGCAAATTGTGTACTTTTGGGACACCATTTGGCCGTTACAAATTTTTGAGAATGCCATTTGGAATAAAAATTGCTAGCGAAGTGTTTCAAGAATACTTCTCCAACATATTTTCAATTAATGGAGTAGAGATTTATATTGATGACATATTAGTACATGGCAAAACGAAAGAAGAACATGATAGTAAACTGCAACAAGTTTTCGAAATTGCTTCAAAACATAATATAAAATTCAATTTCAACAAATGTCAATTTGGCCTAGAAGAAGTAAAGTACTTAGGTTTTAAATTTTCTAAAAATGGTATCTCAATTGATGAAGAGAAAATTGAAGCAATTCAAAAAATGCCCCCTCCAAAAAATAAAAAAGAAATGCAGATATTCTTAGGCATGATCACATATGTTAGTAGATTTATTAAAAATTTATCAGAATTAACAAAACCATTACGGGACCTACTGAAGCAAAATACTCATTTTGTTTGGAGTGAACATGAAAATAAGTCTTTTCAAAAAATAAAGTCATTGGTCGTTTCTGAGACAACACTAAAATATTTCGATCCAAATGAACCTACTACAATTTCGGTTGATGCTTCAAACCATGGAATAGGTGCCGTATTACTTCAGAATAATTATCCATGTGTATATGCGTCAAGAGCTATGACAGAAACCCAACGCAGATACGCGCAGATAGAAAAGGAACTACTCGCAATTTGTTTTGGCTTTCAAAAATTTTATCAATACGCGTATGGTAGACAAACTATAGTGGAAACTGACCACAAACCTCTCATATCAATTTTCAAAAAACCGTTAAGCTCCGCTCCAGCTAGACTACAACGTATGCTTTTATCATTACAAAAATTTGACATAAAATTAATTTACAAACCAGGTAAAGACTTGATAATTGCTGATGCTTTATCAAGAATTAATCTAGATAAACAACTTAATGAGTTAAATTATGACGTTCAAATTTGCGTAATTCAATCAAAAATTGACATTTCAGATGAAAGAACAAAACAGTTAAAAATAGCAACTGAAAATGATGATGAATTGAAGATAATCAAATATTACGTACAAAATGATTGGCCAAAAAATTTAAATAAAACTCCAATTAATTTAAAACCTTACTATAAATTGAAATCACAAATAACACAATTAGAAGGCTTAATCTATCTGGGTCAAAAAATCATAATTCCTAAATCATGGCGTAACAAAATTGATATTCACACAGGTCATTTAGGAATTAAGAAATGTGTTGCTAGGGCAAATTGTGCTGTTTATTGGCCTAACATTAACGCAGATATTGAAAAAATAGTAAGTAAATGCGAAATGTGTAACAAATATGCAAATTCAAAAAGAAAGGAGCCGATGATTCCGCATACAGTAATTGAAAAACCATGGCAAAAAATAGGCATTGACATTTATGAACTATATGGACAAAATTATTTAATCGCAGTATACTACTACTCAAAATATCCAGAAATAGCAAGTCTTAAAAATAACTTAACGACTGAGAATGTAATAAATAAACTAAAATCATTTTTCTCTAGGCATGGCATACCAAAAATAATTATTTCAGACAGTGGAAGACAGTTCACCAGTAAAAATTTTGAAAACTTTGCTAAAGAATGGAACTTTCAAATAATTAATACCTCACCACATTACCAACAAGCTAATGGTCTTGCAGAAAGAACCATTCAAACTGTAAAGAAATTAATTAAAAAATGTACTGATGACAGCTGATGCAGCTCTTCTAGCTTACAGAAACACTCCGGCATTAAACAGTCCATACTCACCTTCAAAACAAATTTTAATGTCCAGATTTTTAAGAGACAATTTAATATTCCAAGACAAAAATCTAACACCTAAATTAATAAATAAAGACAAATTCAAACAGACATTAACAGTTCAACAAGAAAAAACTATTTCGAATTACAACAAAAAATGTGTAAGATTCGCTATAGATTTTCAAAAAAATGATATGGTTTGGTATCAAGATGCTCCAAAAAGCATTTGGAAAAAAGGCATAATCACAGAAAAAATTAGGAATAGAACATATAAAATTGTAAAAGAAGATGGAAGAAGCATAGTAAGAAACAATCATTATATTAAACATCGTAAAAACACTGAAACGCACATTCCACCTTCTTACTCAAATTATTTAGCCTCGCATTTATTAGAAGATAAAACATCCAGTCCAATAGCTGAAAATACTAATGTAAGTGAAAACAGTAGTGTATACAGTGATACAAGTGAAACAAGTTTGCAAAGAAATGTTATTGCAAATGAAGAACCGAATGGTTCAAATAAACGCATACGGAAAATTCCTCATAAATTGAATGACTTTGAATTGTACTAAACTAGATTACATATACCGTTTCAAATTTGTTAGTTAAATTGTTTTATAAAGAGGAGAGATGTACAGCATGTCACTTATGTAAAGAGAGTTGTATAACTTGTATGTAAATTAAAGTGAATAATAAACATGCGTCAGTTCAACCTCGATAGTCGTTTGATTAACACGTAACAGTAATGTATCTCTCATAAACACTCCTCGAAAAAATGGTAATTTTAATATTTTAGCATATTTTAGTATGTCAATGTTACTCAATGGTCGCCGAGGCAAATATTTCAGTTTTTTGAATTAGATGGTAAATATAATCCACATCCTGTTTTGTAAGGTTTAATGTAGAATCCACTTCCCACTGCTTTAGTTTCCATAGCCCTATTATGTCGTTCTGCCTCTTTCAATTGTTCTTTCGCAGCCTTTGCATCGTTTACCGCCTTAGCAATTGCAGCTGCACCGCCGCCGAGTGATCCTATTGCTCCCAAAGCTGCAAATAATGGAATTAAAGGTAAAAATCCTCCTCTCTTGGGAATTGGAATCACTCTTTGACGTGGAGGTCTTATTTTTTTGTGGTTTTTCTTTAAAACTGACTGTGCCAATTTAACATTTTCTAAGAGGCTCTTGTTACCACTGCGCGAAATGGCATGTCGAGCTTTCTTGACAGCTTCCCGAAATGATAATTCACCACCCCGCTTCCTCCGCTTAATCGCACGCTTTTTTTTCCCACTGTTCCCCATTCCGAACTTAGTCTTAGCTCGCATTATGGCGGCTACAGATAATGCTGATGCCCTCTCTCCAAGTCCCGCTTCTGAACTTTTAACTCTTTGTACTGCCGCTTGATACAATTTTCTATCTGCTTCGTGACGCTTATCTAAATCGTCACTTAACGAATATGCAATGTCGTGTTGCTTACACGCTTCATCCAATACATTAACACCTCTGTCTCCTCTTTTAAGTCGAGTATCTAATTTTGTACCTGGACCGCAGTAGTTGTAACCTGGTATATGTAACTCTATTGGCAGTTTATTAATTAACGTATTAAGTAAACCACGACCTTTTCGTTTTACACTACTTCTCAAAATGTGGTCTCTCTTGACGCGACGCCGCATTTATGGCTTTTGTTTCTAACAGTTGACGATGATAATGTGCACTACTCTGATACTCTTGTCGCTAAACATTATATATCAAAAGTTATTAGGTGAGTAAATGATAAAACTATTGTCAGATAATTTTATTTTATTTTACAGTAATATGTACATAATGAATCAAAACATTTACATAGTAACGGCTTTATGCATACTTATGTCACACATTAATTTATTAATTCCTAACATTATTAATTCATTTGTAATCGCCCCTTTCTCAGATATTTCATTATTGAGAAATGCTTTGACAGTTAGCTTCACGTCACCATCCATAACACTCACGCATGGAATCATGTTGGAGTAGAATGTTTTATAATTCAATTGCTTCAAAACCTCCAAACGATATGATATAATATCACACAATTTCCATAATTCCAATAAAACCTTATAAGATATATACAGTGTCTCGTCACCTCTTTCTAATTTCAATATTTTTGTTCCTTCGATACGTTCGAAAGATGCCTTTACCGAAGTCATTTTCATTACCGGATAAACAGTTTTTTTCTCGGTAAAATATGATTTTAACGTGTAGTTATAAGAACAGAATTGTTTCCATTCCTCTTCTAAAAACGATATGCTCTGCCTTTTAGTACCCATAATGCGTATTACAGGATCAAAAAATGTTTCGGCACACAGTCCCACGCAAACCCACTTCGTGCGGCTCTTATTTAAAAAATATACACTTTGAGCTAACAATGGTAATTGGTCCACATCAGCCACTTCCCTTACTTCTGATATCTCTGAAGGTACTTTCTCGCTAACATCATACTGACGAAAATCTTCATCCGTGAAAAAAGGTTGAGACAATACTTCAAATTGAAACTCGTTTCGAACTGAGGACATACTCAAATCTTTCTCATCTTATACTTTTGGTTTATCAACGTTTTGAGTGAGGAATCTTTTCTTCTGTACATCATCACCTTGATCATCCACGTTTCTTTTCTTCTGCTTCAGGAAAAATTCCACTTGTTTAGACGTCACTATTAAATACATAAAAAATATAAGAATTATATATGATTAGAAAAATATAATAAACTTACTTTTATATAGATCGATGATACACTATTGACTTTGTATAACACGACTCACAGTTCAGCAACAACTGAATCAATTCACAAATTAACGGCCAGTAGTATTACTGGGGCGGTTCCAGATCACCTTCAAATGACCTCTAGGTGGATGGACGTGTCCTCTGCCGCGCCCGCTAAAAAAGGAAGGTCATGAGTTCTTCAGAGAATATAGGTCAATGACCAGAAGGTCTTCACGTGTCTTCTTCGTGTCTACAATGACCAGAAGCTTTTGACTAGGGGTGTGGTTGTACTTCAGGGTGTTTTGAAAGAAGTGAATGACCGATTTTTATTTCTTTTTAATATGTATAGACGCAGGGTGAGCCTTCATCGTGCGGAAGTCTTTAAAGAGGTTAGCAACGGGATTATATCTAGAAGGAAGCTGTGTGTGTTTTTTTCTTCATGCAGAAATATTTTTTTTTATTTTTAAGTCAATGAACTTTGATAATGCAAACTTTGCGGAAATAGTCGGAGGAATTTCTCGAACGCTCGAAATACCTTTATCGTTCTCGTGTGACAATGAATTGCAATAACAAAGAATTGCAGTTTCACCTGCTTTAATTATGAAAATATAATGTATTCTAAAAATACATGCGCTTGTAAATTTTTTCGTTTAGAGTCAACTTTGCAAACTCTAAACGAAAAAATTTACAAGCGCATGTATTTTTAGAATACATTATATTTTCATAATTAAAGCAGGTGAAACTGCAATTCTTTGTTATTGTTGATAAATTAATAGTAAAATGAATGATAAAAAAGAGACTTTTTTAACAAACAATTAATTTTTATTAGTATTTTTACAGAAAGTACATCACTAAAATAGCTTATTTATATTTAAAGTAATGCATAAATTAAAATATTCAGAATTTCTTATTAAAATCTAGAATATACCATTGATACAATAAATTCACATGATTGTTAGCACAATTTAATGTGTTGTCTGAATGCAGATTACAATGATTAATTGCAAAACGACTTTTCAGATTTTTTAAACTAGCACACCGAAACTGATCTAAATCAATAATGTTATTAGTTAAAAATTTATTTAACACTTTCTTCTTACTAAGTCCTTTGACTAATACTACTTCATCCCCAATTATGCTCTTAATGTAAATGCCTATGTTTTCTTGTGGTAAGTAAGAATCGTGTGAGATGTCCCATTCTAGTCCATGTAAATTTTTTGTTGTCCATTCGATATGCTTTCTTAATTGTGAACAGAACAAGGATGAAAAGTTTAAGGTTAATAAACTTCAAATTGCAAATTTGCAAATTTTACAGGAACAGTATCTAAACGAAAAACTTTGCAAGCGCATGTATTTTTAGAATACATTATATTTTCATAATTAAAGCAGGTGAAACTGCAATTCTTTGCTATTAGTAGTAAGAAGGACGATAAAAACAACATTTCTTTTTCTTTAAGAGTAAATTTGTTTATTTATTTGTCTACAACTGAATAATATGAAAATATCAATAATTTAAAATTCCCTAAGGTTGAACTTGACATATTTTAAAGGTAACCGTATGTCAAATTGAAATGAAATTTAACACTATCTACATATTACATTTGTTGCAATTATTTTTTATTATTATTATTTTTTCTCGTTAATGCAAATTTTAATAGACTTCTTAGTTTACAGTAGTAGTCCTGTTCTTGTTCTTGGTTTTCTTCTTCTTCTTTTCCTTCCTCTTCTTCAGAATTAGCATGATATGTAATAAACGTTTTACAGAAGCAAAAAAAAAGCTTCCCATTTGCTACAATATATACCCATTGTTATTCTATTTAAACTGTTGTAAAATGTTAAGTATACTGATAGATATAAACAATAAATAATAACAACAAGAAATATATTTCCTTAATATACTTTTATTAAGCTGTGTATCCCCACGGTATAGTATCAGTAAATAAATAATTGACAATTCTTTTATCATCAGATGGACTTAATGCAACTTTCTTTTGTGCAAATGTGTATACGGTATGTTTAATTGATCGTATTGAATTTTGTACTGTGTCAAGACTAGAATTATTAAAGAGGCATTGATAGTAATCTTCAAATGTAATTTTTTTCAGTGATGAATTTTTCATACCTTTAGCTTTTTTTATAATACCAAAATTGATTAAAAATTTATTAATCTCTTCTTCACTTAGTTCTTTACATTTATTTTTTATCACTGTCTCGTTTACCAATAATTTTATTGAATACATTTTAGATCGCAAACCAATGAATTCAGTTAAAATTTGACCGTTATTTTCATCTTTCATTAAACCTAACACTTTCTTATTTGCTGGTGGAATGTTATACATATTGTCAGGAGGATAATCTGAAGTATCGAATCTGTGCAAGTCTTCTTTTATGTGCTCGTAAATATTTTCATTAAAGAAATGGTATATCAAAGAATCTGTATCTGTGTACAATAATTTTGCAGCATCCTTAAATTTTTTCTTAACATAATTATAGTGAAAATCATATAAAAATATTTTTGAGATGTCGAGAATTGTAAATCCAACATATATAGGTTTATTAAATTTAATCTCTAATTTTTTCATTTCAATTAAAATCATATTCTCTGCAATAATCGTACAACTATGAAAATTTGATTTGGAAATATAATAATTTGCTCCATATCTTCCTGACCATTTGGTCACTAATTTGATATCTTTATGTTTTCTAACGTTCTCCATTGTTTTTCCAAAAACAGCATTATTCATTAATTTAAAAAAATTCTTTTCAAATTCGTTTTTACTTTTTTTCCGGCATTTAGTGTTTAAATCTATATACTTTTTCATCCAGCATAATTGACGAAACTTAAGTATTCGATGAACTTTTTTTATTTTAATCCCCAAGTCCATAGCTTGTTTGAGGTTTCTATAATGAATTATATATTTTTCCTTATCATATAAGGTAGTTAAGAGTTTTGGAATTTTAGATGTAGATGTCGGAGGAATTAAATGTTCTGGACAAAGAGGTAAATCTTTATGTATTTTATGTAATTCTTGTGGATAATGCAGATCTACTTCCAAAATATAACCAAATTGATTATCGTCTCGAACATCTAGAATATTTATCGAATACACATCAATCCACTCAAATTCTCCCGTAGGTAAAGCTCGCGACATTCCTGCTCCATATAGATTATTTACATCAAAATACATTAAATAAGAAATCGCCTCGTTCGGATCAAATTTATCTTTCATATATTCATTATTTGCTTTACCATAATGGTTTGAACATTGTGAAATTCCTCCGCGAATACCTCTCTCAATAAACATAATTTTATCGATATCTGTTAATAATTCTAATTCAACTTGAGTTATTTTTAACATCGCATCGAAAGCTAAACCTGGAGCGGTGAATTATTGTGCTGGATCTAATTGATAAGTTACTAAAGAGCCAAATCTAAAGTTTTCAAAGATATCAGCTAAAAGTAATACATCTGTTTTTAAATAAAGTTCAGCGTACGATTTAATATCTTCAATTTGAAAGGTTTGCCATACTTTACGAGCATGTTCATAGTCTTCTGTATTAATTGTACTATCATTGATACTGCTAAAGAATGATTCTCGACCAGGTAATTCTCTTTCCTCTAATTTTTCCCAAGTGTCAACGTATTCATATGGAAATACACCTTTCTTTTGCAGCAATTGAAATTCTAATTCATTTTTACAGTGTTTTCTTGTAATAATTTTTTGATCTTCTGTAAGGTACGATGATAACTTATCTATGCTACTAGCCATAAAACGAAATGAATCTAAAAATCTAAAATTAATATTTGTGTTTTTAACATACTTAGTGAAAGATATGTATCGTTCTTTATTTATTGGTAATAAATTAATAATACCATCAATTTCTGTACTCAGCATTTTAATTATAAAGTGACTGTCGTACCCTGATAAATTGTGAAATAATATTGGTATGAAGCGATTATTTTTATAATTTAAATTGCAAGGTGTGCTATGAGCTGCTCCACGATATCTACCGCTAAGATGACAATGATCTTTTACTTTAATATCCTGCAATTGAAACGGTTTAGAACAAATGTGACAGTGAGTGGACATTTGAAAATTTATTTCCTCTTTATTCGTTAATTTTGAAGAAATAGTCTCTGAAAATATAGTATCGATCTTAGTAGCAATTCTTTTAAGTTCTTGACCGAACCAAACTTGACAATCTCTACCTGTATATAATTTAAATTCAGAAAGAGAATCGTACGCACATTTAAGATAAAACGCAATACTAAAAGGCACATGCCTTTGATATTTTTTAGTTTTAACAGTTGCTGAATTATCAATATATTTCTCAAGAATACATTCTAAATCTGTATAAATTACAAAGGGAACTCACTCTTTATTTTTAAAATTTTTAAATTTTAAAAGTTTTTCGTTGTGAGTCGGTAATGTAATTTTACATTTCTTTAAAATTTTGCATTCATTTAAATGTTTTTGTAAGGATTCTTGCGATTTAAAGTGATTTAAACAGCGTTCATTTGCTATGAAAATAACATTTACTTTAAGAAGAGATTTTTTAAATTCATTTTTAATTTTGATTGAAAAACTCCTAAATGCCTTATCAAGAAACTCCTTAATGTTTAAGTTTGCAATTATTCCGGTTCTAGCTCTATGATTAAAACAGGAATCCATGTCTTGCCACAATAAATTTTTCAGTGCAGATTTTTTCGAGTTATTAAATTTAAGTCTCAACTGATGTTTTAAATGCTCATTATAATATTTTAACAAAGCCAAATTGGATTCAAGTTTTGAATAATTTTTAATGTCCTTGTTCTTTAAATATTTCTTAATTAAAAAAATATGTTTTGTCTTTATCAGCCTGTATACTTTTTCAATTTTTCTGATTACTTCTTGTGTTATATCTTCTACACGTTCCATTGTTTTAATCCGCATATAATGCTAATTACCAATAATTCAGTCAATGTCTTCGCCTGTTTCGCTTTTCATTTTTCTTAGTATTATTATTCCTTGTATTAATTTCAATCAACCGTGATGTAATATACTTTTCAATATCTTCTACTTCATAACTGCCCTGAGGAATTTCAATAACTTCATTATCGACGTAAAATTTATTATTTGTTTGATCAACGTTTGGAATTGAATTAAAAGTATAAAAATCTATCAATCCTAAAACGTACGATTTTTCATTGTCTAATATAATTGGAGGATAAATTTGTGCTGAGAGTACGGATTCTTTACCGCACGATGTGAAGGTGTAGGAACACATTGTGCAAGGTCATCGGCTATTCAGCAAATGTTAAACAAATTTTTATTTACATCATATTTATTGATTTAATTTGAAAGAAAGTATAAACATAATTGTCCACAATTAAAACTATTATAATTTTGATATTTCTCATAATTGTAAAAGATTTTACAGGGTTCCTCAGAATTAAAATATGCTAGAATTTCTCGCGGTGGTTTTAAATTTCCAAAACTATCGAAATAAATCACTTCAGATCCAATTTTCTTGTACGCCGTCCAGTGAGTTCCGAAACCCTCTACGTTGTCCAAATTAATTATACCTCTTTCTCTTTTTTTAATTTTTTTAGGCAATTGATCTTTCATAAAAACACCTCTGAAGAATTGAATTTTTATAATTTTAGCCTACTTTTTCAAATCAATATTTGTCAATGGACGATCTTGAGGAACTAAATTTATTATTATTTTCATTTATTTTTTTTTTTTTAGATATGGATGTAAAAAGAGCCCCAAACCAGTTTTGTATGGTCTCAAATATAATCCCTTGCCTATTGCAATGGCTTCCATTGTTTTGTTGTGACGTTGTGATTCCTTTAATTGTTCTTTCGCACTTTTGGCTTCGTTTACAGCTTTTGCTATACTGGTGGCGCCACCTGTAAGTGCTCCAAGTGCGCTTAGTCCTGCGAATATTGGTATTAGCGGTAAAACGCCTCCCGTTTTTGGTATTTTTACTATACGATTAGGTGGTTTTATTTTATTTTTAAAATTCTTAGATGATTTTATAGCAATTTGAACTGCATTATGTAAAGTATTAGGTTTCTCCTGAAGTATACGTTCCTTTATTTGTTTGATTACTCTTGAAAGCGGAAGGATTTTATTTTTATTTCTTGTTCTAATTTTTCTTTGTAATTTAATCTTCACTCAATAAACTTTATTTTTACACTGAAGTAGCAAATTATAGTTTTAAAAATTTATTAGTAATTGAGTAGTTTTCTTTCTCCCGCCTTAATATTTTGATGATTTTGAAGTTGTTTCAGATTGCTTTAAAATTTGTATACACTCTTCGATATTCATATTAATTTTTTCCAATTTTTTAATACATTGATTAACATTTTTCTTTTTCTGTACTGTTTCACGCTTCAGGCCCATACCTAATTTTTCTTTCGTTTTCATGACTGCTGCAACTCCCAGTGCAGCAATTTTTTCATTAATTGACGCGTCTTTAGATCGGAATCTTCCTAATGCTTTATTAAACAATTTATTATCTGCCATGTGTCTACGCGTTAAATCCTTTTCATTTGAATATGCTATATCGTGTTCTTTGCAGGCTTCGTCTAAACCGTTTATCCCTACATCACCGCGTGATATTCGCTGGTTAAGTTTAGTTCCCGGTCCGCAAAATCTATACGTAGGTAAATGTAATTCAAAAGGTAAATGATTGATGGCTGTATTTAATAATCCATCTCCTACGTAGCACTTCATTTAATAATGATAAGACATATGACTTCTTAAACGATAAATCTTTGAATGGACATAAAAACAAGTGTCCACACTATTTCTTAGCATTTTAAATGTAATACTCGATCTGTCTGTCTATCTCTAATATGAAATTAGTTAAACAAAAAACTACATTTAACATTGAAAATAATACTTTCGAAGAGGAAAGTTTCAAAAAACACGGTGTATTGTTTCCTTCCACGTTAAGATGTATTCTAGTGGGGCCTTCCAATTGCGGGAAAACAAACCTGATGATAAATCTCATTGAACATGAAAATGGTTTGACGTTTGAAAATATTTACGTTTATTCAAAATCGCTCCATCAAGCTAAATATATTTATTTACAAAAGTTATTAAATCCACTTCAAGATATTGGTTACTTTGCATTTAATGCAGGTGAAAATATACTTCCACCATGTGAAGCGAAACCAAATTCCATTTTTTATTTTTGATGACGTTGCATGTAACAATCAGGACATAATTCGAGAATATTTCAGTATGGGTAGACATAATAAAGTCGACTGCTTTTATCTTTCTCAAACATATGCAAAAATCCCTAAACATTTAATAAGAGACAACGCTAATTTTCTTATACTTTTTAAACAAGACGATTTAAATTTAAAACACATTTATAATGACCACGTGGGTTCCGATATGAGTTTTGAAAAGTTTAAAAATTTATGTTGTTTCTGTTGGAATCATGATCCATATGAATTCGTAACTGTTTTTAAAGATAATCGCATAGATGATGGAAGATACAGAAAACGATTCGATCAGTTTATATATCTGTGATGACCATATACTTTGTTATTAAGATTTTAAATATTGCATCTAACGCACCACCTGTCATTGTTCTCTAATAAACATGAATGAAAATATTCTGAAACAGAAAATTTTACAGAAACGCAAAAACATTAAAAATAAATTGAAGTTTTTAAAACAGGGCGAACTGATCCGAGAAAACATGTTTAATCCCATCACTAAACATTTGAAAAATATTGAAAGCACATTACAGGAGAAAAATAGAAATCTAAATGCAGGGGAACTGCATGTACTTAGCAAAACTGATGAAGACGTGAAACCTGTCATATCACAACAACAACAACAACAATACGCTTTTAAAACGCCACAAAGAGCTCGTAGTTCAATTAAGAGACAAAAAAATAGACCGTTAATAAGTGAATATAATGAAGAGTATGATGAAAATGATAATGATGATGATGATGATGATGATGATGATGAATCGCTAAAATTCAAAGAATCTATTTTGGAAAGTATTGACACAGATGAGGACGAAAATCGTTTCAAGGACATTGAAGAGAACGCATATGATGATTATTTAGAACAATATCACCCATTACCACGCAGATATATTAATGAAATGTACAACGATGATAAAAATAAGCACTTTGATCATAAATATGGGGTGACTTGATAAAATTACTGAAAAATTAAAGATTGGTGATTCAACGTTAAATCTTGATGGTCCTGATATAATTATAAAAAACAGAAGATTTAAAGGTACCCCTGGATTGTATGAACTGTTATTTAAGAAAGTCCCCAAAAATTATTCAAAAGAAGATGGGAAAAATTATAAAATCATAATTCTTAAGACTAGCAGTCATCGACGCCATTATAAACCAAATAAGCAAGTAGACGGTAAAGAAGTAAAATGGAAAAATATAAAAATATTATTGCACCGTTGATAAATTCTCCGACCACGAGTTTAGGTAATGGCATATTTATGGAAGTTAACGATAATAAAAAGGACTATGTTTATTTGGATGATCCAAACGAGCTCGTGGACAGGTTACGGTTACTGTTCGCATTGCAAGCAGCGGGAAATACGAATCACACGAACGAGATAAATTCCATAATCGAGGAATTAAAAGAAGCGCACATCATCAAATAATAATGGTTACAGAAATTAAAAAAACAGGTAGTAGAAGAAATTCATAGGCCCGCTAGGATTAATTTCAAGCGACGCAGGGTTATCATCGATTTATTTCAAGCTGATTTAGTGGAAATGCTTCCTTACGCGAAGGAAAATGATGGTTACAAATATATATTGGTTGTAATAAATTGTTTTTCAAAATACGTTTGGGCATTTCCTTTAAAGAACAAAACTGGTCTGGAAGTAAGAAATGCCATGGAAAATGTATTCCGCGAGCAGGCACCTAATAATATTCAAACAGATTTAGGAAAAGAATTTTTCAATCAGAATTTTAATAAGTTAACACAAAAATATAACGTCACTCATTATAATGTATTTAGTGAAAAGAAAGCTTCGATAGTGGAGCGAGTAAATCGCACTTTAAAGACAATAATTTGGAAGGAATTTAACTTGCAGGGTCACTACTATAAGTGGATTGACATTTTACAACATATTGTTAGAAAGTATAATAATCAAAAGCATAGAACTATAGGTATGAAACCGGCAGAAATTGGAAAGAAAGATGAAGAAAAATTATTAAACACTGTGTACAGCAATATTAAATTAGTTGATATGAAGAAAAAAAAATTTAATGTTGGTGACCATGTGCGTATTTCGAAAATTAGAGGAGTTTTCGATAAGAAATACCTGCCTAACTGGTCTACTGAAATTTTCACAATTCGAGAGGTTCAACTCACGAACCCGATTACGTATTTATTAAGCGATGTCAGTAGTCAAAAGATTTTAGGCGCGTTTTATAAACAACAACTGCAAAAAGTAAAATATCCTGACGTTTATCTTGTGGAAAAAGTTTTAAAAAGAAATAAAAATAAAGTACTTGTAAAATGGTTAGGATTGGATAGAACACATAACAGTTGGATAGACAAGGATAACATTGCGTAACCTTCTCTTAAAAACTATATATATAAAACTAATAATTATAATCAGTAGGGATTAGTATTAAATCAATTGCCGAGGTGTTACTTCATTTTTATTGCAAGACAACAAAACAATAAAAATGTACATCATTGATATACAAGGATTTCAATATAAAGAAAGCGACTTCATCATAAAAGAAGTGGCAATTATCGATATGAAAGCTAAACTTGTCCATCATGTGTTCACATCTACACCGCAAAAGACATCCTGGTTCTGTTCACAATTAAGAAAGCATATCGAATGGACCACAAAAAATTTACATGGACTAGAATGGGACATCTCACACGATTCTTACTTACCACAAGAAAACATAGGCATTTACATCAAGAGCATAATTGGGGATGAAGTAGTATTAGTCAAAGGACTTAGTAAGAAGAAAGTGTTAAATAAATTTTTAACTAATAACATTATTGATTTAGATCAGTTTCGGTGTCCTAGTTTAAAAAATCTGAAAAGTCGTTTTGCAATTAATCATTGTAATCTGCATTCAGACAACACATTAAATTGTGCTAACAATCATGTGAATTTATTGTATCAATGGTATATTCTAGATTTTAATAAGAAATTCTGAATATTTTAATTTATGCATTACTTTAAATATAAATATAGCTATTTTAGTGATGTACTTTCTGTAAAAATACTAATAAAAATTAATTGTTTGTTAAAAAAGTCTCTTTTTTATCATTCATTTTACTATTAATTTATCAACAATAACAAAGAATTGCAGTTTCACCTGCTTTAATTATGAAAATATAATGTATTCTAAAAATACATGCGCTTGTAAATTTTTTCGTTTAGAGTTTGCAAAGTTGCAATTTCATTGTCACACGAGAACGATAAAGGTATTTCGAGCGTTCGAGAAATTCCTCCGACTATTTCCGCAAAGTTTGCATTATCAAAGTTCATTGACTTAAAAATAAAAAAAAATATTTCTGCTTGAAGAAAAAAACACACACAGCTTCCTTCTAGATATAATCCCGTTGCTAACCTCTTTAAAGACTTCCGCACGATGAAGGCTCACCCTGCGTCTATACATATTAAAAAGAAATAAAAATCGGTCATTCACCTCTTGCAAAACACCCTGAAGTACAACCCCTAGTCAACAGCTTCTGGTCATTGTAGACACGAAGAAGACACGTGAAGACCTTCTGGTCAATGACCTATATTCTCTGAAGAACTCATGACCTTCTTTTTTAGCGGGCGTGGCAGAGGACACGTCCATCCACCTAGAGGTCATTTGAAGGTGATCTGGAACCGCCCCAGTAATACTACTACGGCCTTATATAACAAGATTTTAGGTGGGGGTAATACTAATTTAAATCCTCACCTCCTCCAACCACAAGGTCACTAAGCAGAAATCAACACTAGAACCTCCTCTGACCTCAACACCATTTTAATGTTATCTGACTCTGGAACCTCCTCCGCGTCAAGGTTATGGCGAAGGTCAGGGGTAGGTCGATTCTGGAACCTCCTCCGACCTTGACCTTGAAAGTGGAACCTCCTCCATGTCAAGGTTACGGCGAAGGTCACGTCAGGGATAGGCCGATTCTGGAACCTCCTCCGACCTTGACCTTGAATTTTTCCGTCAAAGTCGGAGGAGGTTCCAGAATCGGCCTATCCCTACTACTACCGTCGATCTTGATTCTTGATGTTTAGAAGAACTTTAGTTCTGCGTTGTAGTTTCACAGGTAATTCCATGTAGCTGCTGCGATAGGCTCCTGTTCCTCCCCTTAACGGTGAATATTTGCAAAACGCTACCACCAAATTAACAACTGCAATTAACCCCTATCCACTATTTCTCTCTTGAAAGGATTCGAACTTAAGACAAAAATAAAAAATTAGTATCTAAAACATGATTTTGTTTTAAATTTACCTTTATCATAATTTCATTAAATAATGTGCACAATATTTCGTTCAGATCCGATCCAAGGTTGATCTCATGATTTTTGGTGTTGAAATATTTAAATTCTATTATATCTGTGTTCGGTTTCATAAACTGTCCACAAAATACCAGATTCATTTTCACAAGAGATTCTGAAATCGGCTCACAATGAGAGAAGCAGCATCCTCTAGGAAATTTCGTGGTAGTGCATGCACTTTATTAATTATTACACCTGTCTGAATTCTGGTTTTAAATGCTGTTTGCAACTGTAAATTAACATTAATTAGAAATAATAACAATATTATTAATTTTTTTTACTTACATTTTTCCATTCCAGACGACTAGTTTTATTTTTATTTATTTTATTTTGTTGGAAATTTGAAAAAATATATCAATCTTTAAAAGACAAAACTTAAAATCTACTTATTTTAACGCCAAAAAATATTTTGAAAAGCAAATTAAAAACTTTATAACTATTCTATTTATTTGTTTTATGTCTAAATGTTTATCATTCTGAAAAGAAAGAAATAAAAAATTAACCAAAAAAACAAATAATAAATGCGTGTCTTACTTACATGTATTTCCTTAATCCATATGCACAAATTCTATCAGGAATGCTGAGCACTGCTTTCCTGGAATCGGTTTTTCACCTTTAAATTCAATACCAACTTCGTCCTCCAAAATTTTTGGTATCTGATCTTCCGTAATAATCTCCGCGAATCGTTTCGGAAAAAACACGGCGAATTCATCTTCTATTTCAGCCAGTAAAGATTTCCCAAATTTTAAATTTGATAATTTATATTTTCGAAAAGCTTTCAATTCATTAACTTTCTTCAACGGCAGGTGTTCCAAAGAGAGTTTATTATTTAAACTGTCGAAATCCATCGCGCGAATTTGTTTATAACTGCACTTGTCAACGTTTTTACAATAAAATGATTAAATATAGCGTCTTTGACCGGTATAAATGTATTAATAATCACAAAAATTCCACAGCGACGAGTAACTCAATAAATTCAAACACTCAGCAAAAAACTTTTTTTAATTCGATGTGTTGTTAGATCCTGGCACTGTTTGCAACGCAATTTAAATTTTTGTTTACACAACAATCTGATCGTATTCGAGAATGCTTGTTGCATTACATTTTGTACATTGTCTTTTCTTGGTAGTAATGTGCGAAGGAAAATCTGTAATATTTTGAAATTGCTGACTATACATGTTTCTACAAACATGTATGAACTATGAACGAGCAAAAAGTATCGAAGCGATGCTTTAAAACATAATTAGAAATGCTTGTTTGACATAATTCATATAAAACTGTAAAAGGAATTATGAAAAATACGCTCATTTCATTGGCCAAGCTTAAATTTTTAAATTTAAATGTACACAAAAAAAGACTTTTTATTGGCCTAAAAAAAAAATCCTAACACTTTGTTACAGTTCATTTTCCATTTCTGTTTCGAATACACCGTGTATATGCATTGTCACTGCTCAGTTTTCATTACTGTTCCGAACACGCCCTGTATAGGCGAAATTCGACGTGCCGAATGGTTTCTTGGGAACGCGTCGCTGTACACATTGCAGTCGGTGTAGGAATACGCCGTATTTCGCCGGCGTAATTTGCTTAGAATTTCGTTCTAGTATATTTCCATTAACAGGGCCTCCCTTTATTTAAACAAATTCATTTTACATAAATAATCCATCCTTATATAGGGGCAGAATCGCGTGTATGTGGGGAATTGGACAGATTATAACAAAGTCCTACTTCACGACGCGTCTTTTTCGAGAGTTTTGCCCTTGTCGGCCATTGGCTCCGGCTGTTACTAAGACAGTTCCCCGCTGGTAAAACTTGAAGCTGTCTCTCTTTTGATAATCGTTCCTTTTCTGTCAAACGAGAAATATTGCGCCATTTTTCAGAACGAAACTCGCCGTCTCCTGGGTCGCACGTTCTTTCGTTAACTCTTATGTTTTGTGTGTGTCATTACATCAAAGGGATGGTAATGCATTTTTACGGCTGATTGCCGATTCTGAATAGGCCCCGTGTGAGACAGGAAAAACCGCGTGCCTCGTGGTTTGTTTCAAGCTTCGGTAAAGTACCGGGGTAAGTTCTGCATGAAGCAATTCTCGATTTGGCCCTTACGTTCGCTTTTCTTTTTCGCTTATAGGCTTTTGTTGGGAGATAATTTCGTTGCAAATTATTTCCATCGAAAGCTATATTAGTAGGAGCTATTTTGGCGTGAATTAATCTATGCGAAGCCATAGGATCTGGTCCTGATTTAGTTGTGCGACGACTTTGAAACTGCGTCGTTGGAAGTCCCGCCCCGTGACGAGAAGGCCGGGGATTCACTCAACTACTCTGTTGTTTCCCGCAAAAATGACGACGGACGATTCGGGATAACGGTGGAAAACAGGTCGGGCAATTTTCTTTACACCTTATTTATGTACATTAATCACGCGTAGTTAAATTTTTCTTGTTGTTTCGGTATGCTCCTTTTAAAATTGCCGCAATTGGATATGTAACTTTGTTGCGTGTACGTCTCCGTCAATTAATATATTTTTTTTTTTCTCGGATGCTTAGTTAATACGTAGACGAACGTTGTCGTTCGTAATAAATTAAGAATTGTTCTTTGCTTGGTGTGGATAATTTTAAGATAAAGTAAGAATACGGAACCCGGATCCGGTAGAAATAGTTGTTTTATGTATTGCGATCTCATGTCGTGAATTGACTTGTTAATTTGGGTGCGTTCGGAAAGTGTTCAATAAAGGAAAAGTGTGTTGGACGTAACGTGTTTTTCTTAATTTTTCCCCTTTCAAAAAAATTAAGTGGCGCCTATTTTTGAGTGGCCTTCGCGGTTTGGATTCGAACCCCCCGTCCCACTGACGTTAGCTGGCAACGCCGGAGTATTTCGCTCCGGTGTATAAACTCTGCCTATCCTCACAGGTAGGTAGCAACTTAAATACATTTTTTCTTCTTTCTCGCTTAGTGTCTATAGCGAGACAACGGTGACGGTATATATTTTAAGTAATGGCTTCTTCAATGTTTGGATTGTTCGAAAATATTGTACGAGAAAACAAACAAGTTAGTACATATTATTTCTTACCTTTTAAAAAAATCTGTTATTTGCGTTTTTTTTTTTTTACTTACTTTTACTTTGAGACAAACGTAAGAACGTATTTTCCTCAAATTAAGGACATCAGTATAATCTACATCATTTTCCTGATCAAGATAACTTAATAGTCCATTTGCGTAAGTCAGTGCATTTTCGGCGGAAATAGTGTCTTCTTGTATGGAAATCTCGTCAACATCATCTGCTTCTTCGTCTGTATCCTCATTAATATTGGCATTATGTTGGGAAGTTGATGCAATTTCAGCATCATCTAAAATCTGATAACCTGGTTCATTCACATCAGAATTTAACCATTCTTCAATATTCTCTACTGTAACATTATCAAATTCTACCACGTTTCGTACGCCATTTAAAAGTGGGTAAGACGACATCTTCTTCAGATTCTAAATAATTTAAGTCATCTTTTAAGGCAGGCCAGAGTTTGAACCAGGATCTTTGTAAAGTTACATCTGGAATGTTATTCCAACTCTCCGCAGCCGCGAAAATTGCATCCTTAATAATAATAAGCCACCTTCTCCAAAACTCCTTCAAACTGCAGTCAGCTTCCAAAAGTAGACGTAGCATTATTTTTCTAAAACGTCGCTTGCAAGCCTCTATTACCCCCTGATCCATTGGTTGTAACAAGGAGGTCACGCTTGGAGGAAGATACCGTACAAAAATTTGGCCATCCGCAGTTTGTAACAAATTTTCATCTGGATGTGATGGGGCGTTGTCCAATAAGAGCATTGCTCTTTGAGGCAATTTTTTAGATTTCAAGTGGCATTTAACCGAAGGAACAAACTCATCGAAAAACCATTTTTTAAAAAATTTTTGATTCATCCATGCCTTGGCCTGGTTTTGATAGTTAACAGGAAAATTTTTCCTGTCTGTTCCCTTGAATGATCTTGGGTTTTTTGATTTACCAATGCATAAAAGTGGTAATTTATGGGTCCCACTGGCATTGGAGCAAGGCATTAATGTTATCCTTTCCTTACTGGACTTATGGCCAGGAGCAGATCGTTCGCTCTGCATTGCAAGCATTTTAGACGGGAATGATTTCCAAAACAATCCGGACTCATCCGCGTTGTAAACTTGTTCAGCACTGAGTTCATGACATTCAATTAAACGGTTGAATTCAGCATGATACAATTCTGCCGCGTTCTTGTCGGCACTTAATTTTTCACCCTGACTATCCAATTGTCGTATGCCATGACATGATTTGAATCGATGCAACCATCCTTGTGAGGCTTGGAAAGGTTTTTCAATCTCCATTTCTGTATGAAACCATTGTGCCTTCTCTAAAATTAATGGTCCTGATACTGGATCACCCTCTACACGTCTTTGTTTAAACCACTGATACACTGCGTTGTCCAATGCTTCAAAAGTAGACACTTTCGTGGTTTTACGCGATGTTGTCCCCTTGAGAGAATCGGACCGCGAAGCAAACTGCAGAAGTTTATCTTTTTGTTTTAAAATATCCCGAACTGTCTGCATTCCTATATTGTATGATTTCGCCAAGGTAGCAACATTATCCCCTTTTTCATGTTGTTCAATCAATTTCAACTTCCTGTCAATGGTTAAAACTATCTTCTTTCTTTTTGCATCCATCAGGTTAGGTAGAATTAATTCAATACTTCAACAGCCTTTAAATAAAAATTCACTTACATGTGTAAAGAATACGACATAATACAGAGGTCTGGTGGCTTACCGCAATTTGACTATTCGCCTTTTACCACACAACCTAATCAACATCCAATCAACACAATCTCATCAATCAGTACTGCACGATTAAATGTGCAGTTTCTTACTTGCGTAAACACATACACCGGGACTTCCCCGCCTTTCGGTTAACGCAGTCTCGCTTGCGTCTTCGAATGACGCGTGGAACATTGCATACCCGGATAATCGAGGTGAAACTTGAAGGGCGTGCACGGATAAGTGAAACCACTGGCTTGCACGGATTATCGAGAAAACCGGATAATGGGAGCACGGATAATCGAGGTTCTACTGTAATAAAAAAAAAAAACTAAAAATTGAGAATTTTAATTCTTTTTGGGTTTTTGGTATTTCGAGTACAAAAAAAAATTGTTAATTTTTTTACTAATGTTAGCTAAAATAATATCGCATATTTTATAATCATAAATATGTATATTCTCAAAATTGCAAAAAAAGACTATGTTTCCTAATGGAATCAATCAAATTTGTTGGATAAAAACAGTATTAACGTATTCAGTAAGAGCCGTTTTACACAATGGGCCAGTTATACAAAGGATGTTTAAACTGACGTTTAACTGAACCAGGTTTAAAGTAAACATATTCGCATAGGAACTTAAGGACATATGGCATTTAATACATTCGTAAATAAGATTTGATGGGATTTTGTTCACTTTGAACCTGGTTCAATTGAACGTTAGTTTAAACTTCCTTTGTACAACTGGCCCTATGAAATTTTTCATGTAAAATTTGTTACGAAGTGAGTGAGAAGTGCCAATTCAACCGATCAGCATTCACTGTCGTAGCCTATCTCTCTCACTTTGTAACAGAATTGTTATCAAATTTAGCAAGTGTAAAACGGCTCTAAATAAGAAGCCTGACAAGAAAAATACATCCTAAAACACAATATATTCTGCTGTAAATCACTAATTATGGTAATAAATTTAATGTTTGCTGCTACAGAAAAATAATATCTACTTATTTGTTATAGGCCCGGCTCTACAATCAGAAGATATCTGTATCTGAGGATTTGTTCCCATAGCAACAATTGTGATCACAATAATAATAATAATAATAATTTTCTTTATTTCAAACATAGGTTTACAAAGAAAACATAGGTTTGAAGGGCTTCACAATACAAAAGAAAAGAAAAAATTCTAACTAATTATAATTCTAACTAACTATGGCTGGGTTGCACAAAACATTTAAGCCAGGATTAAATTTAAGACTACTTTAGAATGAGACACACATAATACTGTCCGTCATAACGTGCGTTACAATATAAGTTAGGCTTAAATTTAAACCGGGCTTAAACGTTTTGTGCAACCCAGCCTAAAACTACAAAACTAGAATTTCCGATTGAGCTAAGAAATTTGGAATTACTGACCAAAATTTATACAAAATCTATCCAGAGAGTACAATTCAAAGTCAAGCAGAAAATTATATACCGCAGTTTTAAATTTTTTTATATTTTCTATGCTTCTAAGAGACAACGATAGGCTATTACGGATTTTCATGCACATATTGTTCGAATTTCGTGAGCCTGTGAATTGAATAAACGTATATTTCTTTTTGACGAGTAGAGTAATTACTGATTTCTCGATTTTCATGTAATTGAAAATAGTGTCTGTTTTTCCTTAGAAATATTAAACATTTATAAACGTACAAACCATATATAGTTAACATATTATTAGATAAACACACCGCGGCATGATCCGTTGCAAGACAAAAACTTTATCAATTTCAGAGCTTCTTCCCCAAAATATTCCATAATGGTACAGTGATAAGAAATTGGCAAAATATACTGTCCTGAGCACTGCTCGATTGGTGTATTGACTCAGTGTCCAAATTGCAAAACATGCAGAGGCAAGTTTGTTGCATAGAGATTGAATGTGGCTCGTCCATGATAGATTTCTTTGAATATGTATACCAAGATACTTGACACTCTCAGAGATCTTCATTTTGTCATCATTTATGCGGATATCCGCCGGTGTATCGTCATAACATTGGATTTGGAATAGCATACGGGTAGTTTTTGTGCGGTTGAGTACCAATCTGTTGAAGCGATACCATTGCTCGCAATTTTGAACGAGATCCGAGCTTCGCTGTATTATTTCCGTAAAGTTTTCTCCTCCTACGAGAACGCTGATGTCAACTGAATAATTGAAAACTGCGCCTAAAATTGTAAAATTGTAACTACGGGAATAAACCCTCAGATAAAGTTATCTTGTCTTAACCGGGCCATAAGCAAATAAAAAAATATGTAATTTTCACTTGTGCTATAAATTTTTCGAACCTCAAGACCCTCACATTTACAGAAGCTTTCGATTTTATTTTCTACACAGCATAAATCCCACACCCCTTACTTTTTTTCTAAATTTTCAAATTTATTTTGCAATAAATTTGAAAATTTATTTTATTTATTTTACAATAAATTTGGAAATTTAGAAATTTGTTGCAGGTCGTTTTGATTGCAACGAATTCCTCGAGCATCCTCTAGACATCTGTTTCGGCTCTATTTGGGGCCTCGTCAACAAAAGAGTAACTCGAGAACCCATTGCAATCACACCGATCTGTGCTGGATTTCGAGATAACTAGGACAGGTTAGTGAGATAGCAGTGGAGTTTTCAAGCTACTCTTCTGCTGATGAGGTCCTAAATAGAGCCAAAACAGCTGTCCAAAGGATGCTCGAGGAATCCATTACAATGAAAACCGAGCTGTAACAAATTTCTAGATAATAATATAAGTAAAATATAAAAATATAAATAGAATTTAATATTCTGACATTTGTGCAAAATACAAATCAATAAAGGCGGGGGCGGAGGCTGTGATATGCACGCTCGCATTTTTAAACAAAATCCATTTTACATTTTACTTTACGCACTAGTGCGTGAAAAATACTTTTCAGCACTAGTGCGTAAAAAGTGACACATTACAAACTAAAATTAACCTTTAAAGTATCTACTTTACGCACGCTTATAGAAAAACGAGGCGTTAGGCTGACCTGACAGTTCATGAATGTATTAGATTAATATCTTCAGTTAATCACAGACATACATTTTCTTTGCACCGCCGACTCTAATCTGATTTTTAGTTGCTCACAGGATATATGGTTGTACAACCAAGTCGTTTTTATTAATTGGTGGTTTTGTGGTGGATCAATTGACAACATTTTTTAAACGGTTTTGTCCACCGGTTGAAAGCAATGCAACCATAGGGATTTTGTCGCGAGGTACCGATTCATCAACGATTAAACCGAAGCGATACTTTGCGGTACATACTCTTACCTTTTCTACTTGCATTTCGTCTTTTTCTAATGTGATATGTCGCGAAACTGCTCCGGTTCCGGTAACGTAAACAAAATCTGACAACGTTGAGGTTAGGTTTAATTGTTGTTTAACTCTGTGTGGATGTATTTGGTTTATTGATACTTGAAATTTGTATTGAAAGTGATATCAATTTACATACCATTCAATAAAGTTTCTGCTTCATTAGTGCTTATAATTACTGTTATATCAAAACCTTGATGATTTAATGTAATTTCCACTAATTCTTCGCTAACCATTTCTTTATACACTCTAAAGCCCCTGTCACATCATTAGTCAGTTTGATCAAACTGGACTGACAAACTACATCAATGACGTCAAGACTTATCAAATTCGTAATTTCGTCAAACTGTGCTGTCACACTAGCATTAGAAATTTGACCAAACTTTGAGCACAGAATACTAAACAATCAGAAGTGTATCTCACTTACGTAAAATAAAAGTCCGCGCTTAGGAACGGCTATTTTCCGGGGCTAGTGTCAAAACTTCAAATAATTTGACGTTTGATTTCTGATGCTCGACAAGTTAGATGGGATAGAGCATTATGAGTGATCAGAAACGTAAAGGCGGTCACGTTTGCGCTGCAAAAGATTCTAAATACGATCAACTAAATTGTAGAACTAGTTTTTTTTAGGTTTCCTAAAGATATTGAAAGGTTAGTGGTTCGCAGTATTTGAATTTCAAAACATATTAGCTTTGTTCCTACACCGTTCTAAATCAGTTCGGAACTGTACTGCTCATGCGCTGTTACTAAAAATGCTGTGTATTTAGTAAAAGCGCATGAGCAGCACAGTTCTGAACTGATTTAGAACTGTGTAGGAACAAAGCTATTAGGTCCGTTCCATTCGTCAGAATTTCGAGTTCTGAACCATTCAAAATCGTACCGAGCATGAGAAGTGCATAAAATTGGATACAAATTTCATACTTGACAGTGGGCATGAATTGAACGATTCAGAACTTGAAATTCGGTCAAATGGAACAGACCTATTATCAGACACATTTGTAGAGCCAAAATTTGAGCAATGGAATGTGGAAGGGAAGACTTACTAATGAATCCTCAACATTTATACAGGAGCTATCGAGTGTGCGATTTAAGGAACCGATTGTAAAGACTAGATTGTCAGTGGTAGTTATGTTGATATTTTTTTATAATTTGAAAATATTTACATTAACAATTAATCCTGTATATTTATAACTTTTTTTTAATGAAAAATATGAAAATCATTAAATACGTCTCCGATTTCTGGCATTTTAGTTTTAGTCCAGTCCTGCGTTCTAGCCCAAGAAAATGGCCGCCAATTCTAAAAACGGATTTTAAATATCAAAGGTACCGACACTGAGAGTCACTTCTGATTGTTTAGTATTCTGTGCTTTGAGGTTAATTTTTTTTTGGAAATCGTCATTTTAAAAAATTTACGCAAAAGTGGATAGAAAAAAAGTGGCAGTGTTGGCCTTATAGGTTAGTGTGTAGGTTAGACTTCCGTTTCGCACCTCTTCCTGTGCATTTAAATCTACCAATCATAAGGCAAGTTTAATCAAACTGACTGATGGATAAAGACGCGCCCCTAAAATTTATAGCGTTTTCGATTCACGTGCACCGGTTGCACTCAGTGTATTTGCATCTTCTTTTAACTTCATGTAATAACACGAGATGAAGATAATCTGAGTGCGCACTACAGCGGTCAATCGAAAACGCTATTAGAAAATTTGCTTAAACAGCTTCCATGACGTCATGTGATGTAGTTTAGTTTGTCAGTCCAGTTTGATCAAAATGACTAATGATGTGACAGGGGCTTTATTCGTGAAGTTAAATTTATTTACTCAGGTACCGCTATAGAGAAACACCTCTGCCAACCCGGTTCACAATTTGACGAACCGTTGAGGTAAACTCCGAGTAACAAATTTCGAACCGAACACCACGGCAATGGAACGGTAGGTACTTCAACTTTGTGAACAGTTGACGAATTGGTTCCTCGCGACAAAAAGCCCCATATCAGTGAGGTGGTTGTTTTAAGGTAGAAATAAATATTTGCAGGTTATGGTTATCTGTACTAAGTTATACACAGAGAAATGATGGGAAGCTTAATTTTAAGTAAAAGAATTAAGGCTCATTCAGAATTGAATTAGTGCAGAATATTAGTGCAAATAGGTACTGCAGATTGGCAGCAGGGTGTCCAGATGTTTTTCTCCACGGCGAGCCAGAAGATGTCGCCTACCGCGCCAAAAACCGCCAAATATAAAATTTAATAAATTGTTCATAAAGGAGAAAATAAAAATAATCTTTTTAATGAAATTTATTAAAGCATATTATAAATTTTTAAAACAAAAAACCTATATTAATAAGAGAAAATATCAAAATAAAAATTCGATAAAATACATATTATTAACACAAAAAGAAATTTAAAAAATTTAAAACTAAAAATCATTCATTAATTGCAACGCTTAAGCAGAGATCCTTCAGCCTCATCGATTTTAGTATACATATTTGAATTAAATAATTTGTACATTGAATCATTTGGAATAAAATGTTTACAACATTCATTTCGTGCAAAACCATAACATTTTATAATCAGTATAGCTTCTAACATTTTTAACGACATTCTATTTCTCACTTTAGTCTTTACATTGTTCATAACGGAGAACACCCTTTCTACGACCGCATTACTAATAGGAAGAACAAGCATTCTTATAATCACAGTTGCGAGTTCAAAAAAAATTCTATCACCAGAACCATCTAGGTAATTTAAAACAACAGGCCAAAATTCCAATATGTTGTTTGGAATTTTATTATTAGGAAATTCATTTTCCCATTTGATTAAATTTAATTTTCTCCACTGAATTTCAATTAAGCATTTGTCTTCATTTGCTAGTAAGAATTTTGATATTGGTAAACTATTAAAATCAGCTTTCGTTTTATCATCTAAACAAAACGCTGGGTTCATTAAACGAAATTTTTCGTAAATTTCAATATTGGTTGGTAACCTATTCACAAGCTCTCTTAAATATTTGACAAGAAATTGATGAAATCTCACCTTTATTTCATCTACGACTACCACATCTTCCTCCAAATTAAGTTGTTTTACAATTGTATTAAAAGAGAAACCTAAATCGGCACTTTGGTAATGTAATATTGAAAAATCATTTTCTACAGCATTACATATTTTTTTTATTATATCTTTTGTTGAATGTTCATGAGGTAAAGATAAAAATGCGGGTTTAATCAGTCTTTTAGCAAAGGATTGTATAACTAAAAATAATTCTGTATACGCACTGCCAGTATCACAATTTTCACTTTGAAATTTTAAATTGAGTGTATTAGCTTCTACTAATATAGGTAAAATTAGCTGGTAATAAGCATGAACTTTGGGATCATTCAACATTTCACTTATTACTCTAGCTTTATAACATTTTTCTGTTTCTTTGACAGAATTAAAGAAACTTTTTAATTCAACCCAGTGACTCAACAGTTTTAATAACATTGCATCTGGAAAGCCATCTCGTGGGGGCTAATTTTACAAATTTTTTAAAGTTTGTTTCTTCTACATTAATTGTATCATAAAATTTTTTGTATTGAATTCTACGTAAAGGGCTATTTGAAAACCAGTTATATATTTCCTGAGCTAAGTAGTCTAGTGAAGAAGGCAGTTCAGAACTAGCTTTAGATACACATAAGTGTAATGCATGACAAGCACATTTAATCAGCATTAAATCAGGAACATCTTGCTTTAGTAATGTGTACAATGAATGGTTTTTGCCGCATAGGTTGGCTCCGCCATCTGTACCGAGCGCTAATATATTAGCTACAGGTAGAGCAATCTTTTCTAAAAATGTCTTTAATAATAAATACAGATCATTTGCAGTTGCATGCTCTACCTCCAATAATGCTACAAAATCAGTAATAATAGTTTTTCCGTTGAAATACCTAACACAAAGAGCCAAGTATTTATTTACTGCAATATCTGTAGACTCATCTAATATGATCGAGTACCTTTGATTCCCAATACTTTGCAAAATGTTTTGTAACATTGCGGGGCTAATAACATGTCTTATCAAGCACGCACATTTTGTATGGTGTAGCCGCAAAGACGAAAATTCTGAATCTCGTAGAATTTCACCTAAGTGATCAATGGAATTGATCGAGCAGTGACACACTACAAACATGGTGAGTTTCAAATCCGTCATTTTATCCTGCTGACTGAGAGATGTCGATGGAAAGAACTGTTTCATTGTCCTTTTCTTAATAACTCTAGTCTCAACATTTCTTTTATGGACAATTGTATTTGCATGACGTTTTAAATCTGCAATGTGGGCTCGTAACGATGTGCGACAGTAAGCGCAATGTGCATTATTATCAGAATCGTCCAATTTATTTTCTCCTAACCAACCTAAAAAATTGTGCATAAAGAGGTTGCAATTTAAAGAGGAAGGAAAGAAATACCTTTGGCCCAATCTTGTTCCTCCCATTGCTTTTTATACTGCCTCCCTCTTGCCATTGCCTTATTCATTTTCGTTTTTGACATGACTTGACGGGTAATCACCGTAGCGTAAGCTGATAAAGATTAAAACACGCCTGCGCCTGGTTCCTTCAGAAGGCCAACTTAAGCTTAATAATGTCAAATTGTCACAAATACGACCAATATCACTCTGGCAGATGAGAATTGACTAAATCTAATTTCCGTTAAATTTCTATTGGTTAAAATCTAAAAGCGCCAACTGCTAATGTTAAAATCGCCAACACAAGCGCCAGGCGCTAACCTTAAAATAATCGGAGCCAATTTATATGTTTAAATCGCCAAAATGGCGCGAAATCGCCAAATCTGGACAGACTGATTGGCAGTGCAAATGTTTGACAGATGTATTTTGATGTGTCTATTCACAATCAACAGACGTTTTGTACTAAGTTGATTGTGAATAGATACATCAAAATACCAGACCACAGCAAAATACATTTGTCAAATATTTGCACAGCCATTCTGCAGTACCTATTTGCACTAATTTTCTGCAATTCAATTCTGAATAATACTTTATTCTATTACGTTATAGTTAAATAGCTAGTGCAATTGACTATTTTTGTAAATAATTTAATTACAACGCCAAATACTGCACACTAAACTCCAAGGTTATGCTGTTTTGTCAAAAGTCAAAACTTTCCTCCAGAAATCCACCAAATCGTTTTCAGTTTGGTGTTCATTATTATTTAGATAGAAACATGTTGGATGACGTCAATTTTAAAAACCGCAACTGCATCAATCGGGTGGAAATAAAAACGTAATTTATTGGGACAATTTATTGGTTAGATGAGCGCCATGTAGTAGTAGTTTTTATAACTGACAACTTTGGCGGCGGTAGATTTAAAATATTTCACGTTGAGTTTTTTTATATTTAAAGTTGGTTCTTGACGTTCTTGTCCGATGAAATTTGTATCACAAAATCTTTCAACATGACATTAAATCGCGCACTATGCACTTAACGTTTCACCGTCGTTCGACAGCTTTGTCAGAAGTGAAAAATATAAATACGTTGTCAAAATAAACAAGGTTGTGTCGTTTAAACTTGCAAAATCTGTACGTTTGTTAATAGAATTCGACGACATTTTTATTTTACACATTTCTATAAAATATTAGTGTTTTCAAAATCAAATGGTTATTTTCTAACGAATGTTCAACAAGCATTGAATGATTTTGATTATTTTTTTTTTTAATATGATATTTATGTTTATCTCTGTTGAAACTATAAGCATACTGTATGGTTACTACTTAGGTTTTACATCAAGTAACAAGTTTTGTGTTGTTAACGAAATTGTAAAACAATTTCAGATTAGACAGTAAATAAAAAACCACACTCTGCTACCACAATCTAAATACGTAACTTCTAAAATCTCTAATAGAAATAAGATTATCTAACTTTTTAATCTGTGTCGATTAAATTCTATTAAACGTCTATATCAACATAAATATCATATCCAAAAAAATAATCAAATTCATTCAATGCTTGTTGAACATTCGTTAGAAAATAACCATAATTTTGATTTTCAAAACACTAATATTTTATATGAGTCTAATATTTTTAAGAGACGTTATATAGAAATGTGTAAAATAAAAATGATGTCGAATTCTATTAACAAACGTACAGATTTTGCAAGTTTAAACGATACATTTTCTAGTTTTCTCGATTCTTTAAATAGAATATAGATCTGTCAATTTTTAACATTTATTATAATAAAATATTTATTATGTTTAAACAGGAAAAAAAATCAATTTACCTTTTCAGTTTCCGTTGACAACCTTGTTTATTTTGACAACGTGTTTATACATAGACAAATATAAGACGTCCCAAAGGGATTACGGAATTGGCAACGTGAATATAGTTGGGCGTACCCACAAGGGGGGCGCTGATGATGGTGTTTTCAGACGAAAATAATCGACTTATAGAAAATAGGTGTCACTGCAATAGCTGTGTCTGAATATCCTGACTAATGTGAGATGTCGACATCTGTAATGCATATGTGTAATGCTGGATGCATATTTTCTAAATTTTATTATTTTGAATTTTACACGGAACCTCTTGTTTTGTGGTTAATTACAGGCAATATGTGAGTGCTAGTGTTTTGACCATATCTTAATGAAAATAATTTAAAGTATGTAATGTGTAAGTGTCATGTTAGTTAATTGTAACATACTTAGATGAAACCTAGAAACAACATTTTTCGGTAATACTCATCTTTAGTACGCATTAGCATTGTGCATGAATTAAATTAAAAATATTACTTCGTCGAAATTGAATATTGCTCGTAATATTCTGTTTCGTACCCCAATGCCGAGAATTTCTAAATCTAATTATACATATTGTCTATAAATGTAAATATTTCTAAATAATTCGTAACTCACTACTAAGGTGGAATTACTTTTTTTAATCATTTTTCGGCTGAAAAAACTAACTTATGGCGTTTGTCAAAAATGTTTCTGTTAGTGTAATGTAACTATTTGCTTATTTATTAATGGAATTTCAGAACACGATCTCTATTACTAATACATTAATGTAGTTTTAAAAATTAATGCGTTCGATTTTTTATTAATGCCAGAAGAGAAAATTACGTAGTTAACACATCTGTGGTAGGCAGTTAAAAGGGCAAAAGTCAAATTTTCTGCGAACCGGAGTTATGAACTTGAATGTATTCAAAAATAAAATTTGTGAATATTTCGTCCAACATAAGGGTTTAACTATAATTGTTCATTATAGTATTTCACATTCGGGCGATCAAAACGGACGAAATATTAACAAATTTCATTTTTGAATGCATTTACGTACATAACTCCGTTTTACAGAAAATGTGATTTATGCCCTTTTGACTTTCTATCACAGACATCATCAGGGATGTAAACTGGTAAAATTCCATTTAAATTACCAAATAAAAAAACAAAATGTACAGTTGCGGACAGAAAATTTCGGACATTTTTTTGACGTCTCTCCGAAATACCAAAAATTCTGTTACATAACTACGTTTCCTGACATTGGCAGCCAATAATTATGATTTTATCAAAGCAGTAGCTATCTTTCGTATAAGGTAAGTTCATAATTTACAACCACACAAATTACATTTCCTAAAATACTGGTTTGCTATTGAATGAGGAAATTTCTAAAGCTTCTTTTGGAATTGAAAATATTTAAATATATAGGTTGAGTCCAATAAAACGCCTACGCGAATAGCGTCGGTGTTTATTGTCGTATTGGAGGGGTCAAAAAATCAAATGAAATGGCAGAAAAAATACAAAATACCATACCTTGCGTCTTTAATACATTTAAGACAGCTGCATGACAGCAGTAAACTTTTGTTTTTTAATGCAATGGTATGATTACTGTAATATATTTCGAAAGAACGTTTTTTTCTGCGTTCAATGATGTGCTGCAACAAACACTTATATTTCAAAACAATAGAAAAAAAAAACAACAAAAAAGAAATTGAAAGTTATCATTTTTTTGCCTATGAGGAAGTACTTATAGATACTACACTATTTACCGTAAAACATATATCATTAGAGAGTTTTAGCAATTTTTACGATATGGATAACGTGTACGCTAAATGCTACAAAACTATTAATGCGCATGCTCACAAATATATGAGCAAGCGCGTTAGTCTTTTTACAGCATTTAGCGTAAACGTTATCCATATCGTAAAAATTGCTAAAACTCTCTATTTATTGTTCACCAACTGTTTATTACGAGATTTCATGTAAATAATTAATTAATTTATTTTTATTGTTTTCTATTGTTTTGAAAAATAAGTGTTTGTTGCAGCACATCATTGATCGCAGAAAAGAATGTTCTTTCGATATTGATTACAGTAATCATACCATTGCATTTAAAAAACAAAAGTTGACACCTGAGTTTTTTCTGCCATTTTGTTTGATTTTTTGACCGCTTAAATACGACAATAAACAACGACGCTATTCGCGTAGGCGTTTTTTTTGGACTCAACCTGTATATAGTGAGATTATTATAATAGGAAATTTTGAGTCTCTATCTTGCGTAAATAATTCGTAAAAATTTAGTGATCTGTAACCAATTTCCATAGTGATGGGAGCGTTTTTACGAACGGCAAGGGAATTAACTAAAATCTACAAAAAGTTGTAGGAAGCTTCATTCATCTTTGGAAAGCATATAAAAGCCCTGTACTGAGTAGAAGTGGTGTTGGCGCGCATTTGTACATTTGTAATCAATTCATTTGATTAATCATTTTGTGGTATATTAGTTCTTAGTAAAATAACTTATATAGATAATCAGAAATAATTATAGGGCCACGATCTTGTCTAAATGCGCTTTTCGCATAGTTGAATTAGCATTAATTTTATTGTTTCGTATGAATTTCCAACCCCAATTAATGCAATTTACCAATTACTCCTTAATGGCAATTTCTTAGCAGTCTTCATTATAACACAGTTTGGATTTTCCTAATATTCATAATACCGCATCGGGCTCCAACCCCCTGCTGCTTAAGACTTCTTATCTCATCCCTAATGTATTTAAAAGCATCTCGGTTTTACCCATTGTAAGTTACTGGAAATATTAATTTCTAATAACAATTTTATTTAGGCACAACCCTGGTCAGCCCCTAATTACGGTTTCGACCAATAGCTTCACTTCCCCCTAAAATTTGTATAGTTTCAAATCTTAATAAATATGCCAGTTTGTAAATTCTAATCAGTAACATTTAACAAGTGGAGTTTAGTATTGTTAGTAACTAGTTGCGACTCGTGTTTCGTGTTAATTGTGTGTTAGTTTTACATTAAATACTTTACAATTTAACTGATATATATTGTTAAGTGAAGGTGAAGGTAAGCAAGAGACTTTACATACGACCGGAATCTCTATTTGAAACAAATGAACAATTTCGAAATCGTATATTATACAATCAAATATTTATTTTTAACTGAATAGTCCAGAATTTTTTTAAATATTTGAAATTTTTTGTTGGAAATCATTTGCTGTTTATACCTGCAGGTTCGCAAAAAAGTATTTCAGATCAGAGCTGGTATAGGGAAATATGGCGTATTCAGAAGTGTTGTGAATTTTCCTATTCTCATTTTTTATAGTTAAAATTGGTTACACCTTACTAAATCTTCACGAATTATTTACGCAAGATACACACTGAAAATTTCTTTTAAAAAAATTTGACACGTTGAATGTTCATAAATATTATACAGATTTTAAGTGTGGTACATTATTTGCAATTACATTTTTATAGTTCAGCAACCCTTTTCAAAGATATTTAACACAAACAGTTTTTATAGATGGGAGGAACGAAATTTAGATGTTGCGTACCATCTTGTGACTCTCATTATCCAAACGAATGTGGAATTCACTTCTTTAAGTTGCCGTTGGAAACTACAAGAAGAGAAAAATGGATGAACATTTTAAATCAACTTCCCAATATCAGAATCACGCCGACGAGCAGAATTTGTCAACTGCATTTTACGGATAAGCACTTCACAAATACAAAGAAACATAATCTATCGAAATTTGCCTATCCTGATCGAATTAATAGGGAATGTAGTGAAGAGAGTTCCCGAGTAACAGTGGTAAAGGCACCAACTGAATTAGGTAATTGTTAAGTGTTCTAGCATTAAATAATTTAAATACACGCACATAGCCTGCTTCGATACAATCATTTATAAGGTCTTGTATATTTTCAGTGTTACCCTCTACAGAAGAGTGTGTATTTCTATCATTACCTAGTACTAGTAGTATGAGACCTTCAACACCTGAAAGAAACTTTTCAAATGTTGTTTATCATACGCCAAAACAAAGTTCAAAAAGTAAGTATCTTTATTTGCGAATGACTATTTAATTTGGTTTATGTGACAATTCATATACGTTTGTTTATTGTATAAATTTATTAATAACTGTTGTATTTAAATTTTTATTGTATACCGGTTATACCGGGGCAGTAGTAACCACGTCCTGTCTTGAATAATTTCTTCTCTCCTTGAAAACAAACAGCATTTACCATGTATGCTTCTCTTCTAGCCGCTTATTCTACTACTACTACTATCTTACTATGTACTGTGATAGTTATAACAGTTAACAGCATTATTGTGCCATCCCTTATTACATACGTTTTATTTTTTGCTAACCATAATTTTTTTATTGACTAGTAATAATATTGACACAGAATTGTAATTTTATTTTTATTATTTACAGCACGCAAATCTATTTTGAGGAAGATTGGTGAGAAAAGGTCCAATATATTATCACCTCGCACGAAGGTCTTGTATAAAGAATATACGGTGCAAAAGGGAAGGATATGCAAATTAAAATCACAATTACAGAAATCACGCAACACTTTAAAAATGTTATCTCGTGCCAGTAACACTGACGTTTTTCGGAAGTTAGAACAAAATTTTAATAATGTTACGGCAAATTTAATTAGAAGTCAGTTCAGAAATTTTAAAAAGAATAATCCTTCATGGGACCGGGATGACAAAATTTTTGCATTAGCTGTGTATAAGCGTGGACCAAAATGCTATCGGTTTCTCAGGAATTTTTTAAACTTACCGTCGAGATCAACATTACAAAGATTATTACAGGACATTCCCTTAACAGTAGGAATTAATATGCACATTATCATAAGTTTAGAAAAAAGATTGGCTCGCTGCTCAGAAGAATTGAAACAATGTGTCTTATTATTCGACGAAATGGCATTAAAACAGACATTAACCTATGATAAGGCGCATGATAAAATTGTTGGATATGTAGATCTTGGACATTTAGGAAGATCCAACCAAGAAGCAAACCATGCATTAGTTTTTATGCTGTCATCATTATCTGGAAAGTGGAAGCAACCTATAGCTTTTTATTTCACAAAAGATCAAATTAAAACAGTTTCTTTGAAGAAATTATTAATTGACATTTTGTCCTGTTTAATTGAAAGAAACATTCATGTAGTTGGTTGTGTTTGTGACCAAGGTAAAAGTCAATTTTAAATTGTTGTGTTCAGAATGTAAAACATTACACATATTTATTTTTAGGGACTACGAATGTAGCGGCAGTAAGCCAATTAGTTAATAGTACAAATGAAGGAGGACATCATATCGTAATTAATGGAAGAAGAATATTCAAGTTCTACGATACTCCCCATATTATCAAGAACATCCGGAATACATTACTTCAATATGATATTCATTTTGATATCAATAAGGTAGCCAAGTGGGCACACATTGAAGAAGCATACAAAATTGACTTGACCAGACGCTTTCAAGGTGGATACATAAAAGCATTAATTATTGTTATCTTATTATTTGATTTTGTTTGTTTTAGCAATGAGGAAAATTAAACCGTTACATTTCAAACTAAATCTAAGTTTTGTTAAAATGAAAGTTTCATTTGCTGCCCAAATTTTCAGTTCAACAGTGGCAGCATCGATAGAATCGATGGTGGCATCTGCAAATCTGCCAGCAGAGGCAATATATACTGATTCATTGAATAGTCGTAATATTAGAGATTTCCCATGTAATTTACGAAAATTTAAAGTGTTGTGTTCATATTAACAAACTGTGTTCTGATTTTATAGGAAAACCTCTGAAACGTGCGATAAGTCGCTCAAGTGGGCATATTAAGTTTTGGAATACCATTATTCCAAAACTCGAAAATTGGAGGTTTTTCAAAAATGGCGTCCAATGCAAAGCTCCTCGTTGTATCAAGGGCCTCATCTTCACGATGAACTCCATGAAAGAGTTTTATGCTCACTATTTCCAAAGTGAGCAAGGTACATTGAAGACTAGATGCGTACAACAAGATCCATTAGAGAATTTCTTTAGGTAACTGATTTAATGATATCATTTAATGATAGCCATATAATATTTATTTCATATTTCAGTACGGTGCGTCAATATGGTGCAGCCAACATTAATCCGACTCCGCATCAATTCTTAAGTTATTTGAAAACTGCAATAGTCAATAATTTATCATCATGTAAAACGTTGGCGAAAAATTGCGAAGATGATGAATGTCAAATGTTGATTAATTTAAAAGATTTTTTGGGAGCTGCAAGTAATATTCATACACCACCCGTTGTAACATCTGAATTACTTAATATGGTTAACATTAGTATTGATCATAATTCTTTTGATGCCGAAAGTATGGCGTATGTTTGTGGATTCTTTATAAAAAAATTAAGGACAGATTGTGAAAAATGTTCATCGTGCTTTAAAAGTGACAGTATTGAAACGGTACACAATTTTATTAGTTTCAAAGAAAACGATCCGACAAATTTAAAGTTGTTTTACTGCAACAATAGCATGATTCGATGTATAACCGTTGCTTATGATATAATTCACAAATGCTTAGAAACTCATCCCCATATTAATAATATCAAACAAAATATTCTTGAAGTCTTATATGAGCATGTAGATACTTCTTTCATTAATTGTGACGTTCATAAAGTAAGTATTACAAGCAAATTTTTTAATATCGTATGTATTTTGCATAAATTCACGGAAGATAAGCAAAGATCGTTTGTGGTTCAAAGCAAATCAAAATATCAAAAAATACTACATTTGTAAACTTTGTACTGTAAGTACACTACTCAAAAATGTCAAAGGGGCAATTATATTTTCGTATGTATTCATTACGTATTTAATTTCTAAACAGATTCATACGTCTAGTTTAAAAATTTGTTTGGAGGTGTTTCAAGTAGCTAGTGAAACGATTATGATATGGGCCAATGTTGGTAGCAATATACAAACGGATCTCTGTTTTTGTTCAGATATTTTTTTTTCTTAATATAATAATAATTTAGTTTTCGACCTGTGGTTAAGTATTCATTGTGTGATTGTCCCTTGTACACTTTTGAGTACATAGTGTATATATTTTGGTTGATAGTTGAACAGTTGTAATTTAAGAAACTGTATAATATATGTATAATGTTTTCTAAAATGTTGCATTATTAAATTAGCTATTGTATTGTTTTTTTATTGTAAATGCATAAGGACCTAACAATATTGTTAATTCCTTCTGCATTAGTTAGTTCCTTCAATATTGTACTACAATGTTATTACTAAGCAATAATATTCATAAACCGTTGCTTTTGTTCTTATCATTTCATACATTTGAATATGCTACTGATTTCTTTATATAAAAATAGCAAAACACATTAATTTTATACTGATTGCTCAATATTCATAATGCATAATAAATTTGTATCCATAATTTTTTAGTGTTTTCTAAAATCACCGTCCTAAAACATGGAAATCAACGTTTTTTGCCATAATGCCATTTAATTTAATGTCGTGAAAAATATATTGATAAGAAATTTAATCTGAAAATGATTAAGGATTAACCAAAGTTATAATATTATTGCTTTGGTTACTCTTTGCATATTTTCAAATTAAATTTCTTATCATTATATTTTTCTTGACATTAAATTAAATGATGAAATAAAATTCTGAATGGAAGCCATATTTTAAAAGTGGCGCTATTTGAATAGTTCGGAAGTACCGCCCGCGTCACCGCCACTGTTCACTCATTGCCAGTGTCAAAGCATGGGAATGAGCTGTCTTATATTTGTCTATGTGCTGTACAATTACCTAAAAAAATATGGGAATATGAAAGTGGAATTATAAATTTAGATGACAATTCTGGTGAAGGAACGCATTGGGTAGCATATTACAAAAGAGGTAGAACTGTAAAGTATTTTGATAGTTATGGAGATTTACGACCTCCATTGGAAGTGGAAAAATATCTTTTGTCAAACGGAGTAGGCGTTATTAATTATAATTATGAAAGATATCAAAAATCGAATTCACAAAATTGTGGACAATTATGTCTACAGTTTTTAATAGCCTTACAAGTTAAGTAAGGATTTAGTTCTTGAAAGATGGTCAACATGGAATCTTCACCGATTTCGTGTACATTTACTCTAACGGGAAATGAATCGGTTTTAGTTTGTGAGTTTAATCCACCAATATACCTGAGCGAAGACGCAACCTATGAAATGTGTATGTTAAATTTTGAGACGTTTAACGCAATACCTAACATAGATGAAAGTAATAATTTAATACATTATGAAGAAAGAGGAAAAAAGTCTGCTTGGAAAACTATCGATATACCTACAGGCACATATGAACTCGATGATATTAATAAATTTCTGAAAGATTATTTTCAAAATAACAATATTCTTGATTATATAAACATTCATGGAAGTAATAATACTTTAAAGGCAACCATAAACAGTTCGGTTAAGCTCGATTTTAGTCAACCAAATTAATTGGGAAGATTGTTGGGATTTGAACCGAGAATATTGAAGGAAAACGACAACAACATCGGTGATTTTCCAGTCGATATAAACAAAGTCAATGCTATAAGAATAGAGTGTAATTTGACCGGTGGGTCTTATAATAATGGAGAACCTGGTCATGTGTTGTATCATTTCTTTCCAAACGTACCACTGGGATTTAAAATAATAGAATCCCCTCTTCAAGCTATTTATCTGCCAGTGACCCACAGAACATTACAATAATAAGAACACCAATCATAATGAAGTTAACTAAAACTTTAGATTATGTTACCAACTCTTGTATTTGGCGGTTACTAATAGTTACAAAGCGCGCGATTTAAATTAATTCCTTTTTAGAATGTAATTCTTCTATTAAGTTTTTGTGCCAATGACATCCGTACTATCAAATTAGAAGTTTATACATACTTTTAAATGTGACACTCTAATTGTCACTGAATCCCAGAATAGTATAAATTTCTAATTTGACAATGTGGATGTTATTATATTAGGTACTGATAGTCGTATAATTAAACATTACATTTTAGAAACAAGTATTTACTTAAAATATGTACTTATATTTATAACAAACTAATAATTAAATTGTGTACAATATAAATGATATAAAGGTAATTCTATAAAAATAAATATTACTTTTTCATGCGTTTCACATATTGATATGCTGATTTTTGAAAAAAATCAGAATTAGCACGAGGTTTTTCTTTCCCATTTAAAATCTTATTAATTATATTACAATAATTGTAAATGATTAAATTACAAACTTTAGTCATAATATTGTTTTCCAACTGTTGGCGATGTTCACAATGTTGAAATTGAAAATTTACATTGGCTTGCACAAACTCTTTTATTTTGATGCTAACGTTATTTTTATATATAATTTGTGGCAAATACCATGAAATGCAAATAAAAATTCTTAGCAATGTTTGTATAAATGTTTCTTTACAATAAATTAAGTTCTTCGTTTGTGACTCTGCTTGACGCCTTGCCAAAAAGGGAACGTTTTACATTTTTTGTATTAGCCATGCTTCCAGGAATATCACCTACAAAATATCAAATTATGTACATAAATATGAAAGATACATTTTTTAATTATATTTTAATTTATTGCAATAATTATTATTAAATGCTTTGTTTAATAAGAACAGGTTGTTATACTATTTATAATTTGCATGTTTTAAAAAAATAATAAGAAATGTTTACCTCTAATAGTAACAAATTCTGTATTCAGTGAAACATTTGGACATTGCATTTCTTCAGATCTTATTCCTAACAGGTCAAAATTAAGTATTAATATTTACTGCAGAATTGGAAATATTTACCTCTTGATGTAGAAGGCATATCAACCCAGAGCTGAGCATTTTCCATTACATTCTCACAAATAAAAGTAGAAGTAGATGGCAAGCTTCTTTCTTTTCCTGCACACATAAAAATCTGGAGTTCCCTCGCGTCTGGTGTTTCCTCGCGTCCATCCGTTTTTGGTGTTAAAATAAACGGAGTTATTTAGAAAGTGTTAACGTTGTCTACAAAAGTAGTTATTTCTAATCATCATTTTAATCAGGAAAAGTTTATAATATCACTAAATAGGATGAACTTTACAACTTTTCAGGTAAAACTCTATGCGCATTTTATAACACCGATTAGGAGGATAATAATTTATCCCAAAAATTTTTATGTGTGTGGTATTTCTAAAACAGAATTTCTTTCGTTATAATTACTAAAGTCTGTGTTACATCATTAATCAGTTTGATCAAACTTGACTACAGGCTGAGTGTGCAATTATGTGAAGTATTCGTTTTACACATCAAATAATACCTATTTAACATTTGTTGCATTAGTTTTGGATTGTTTGCAAATTTAGCACTTAAATACATATTGCTATGACGTATAACCACTGGTTATTACCAGACTTTTGATGTGTCAAAAGTTTATCTTTTACTTTTTTATTAGTCTTGTGGTTTACTTAGTAGCAATTTTTCTTTTTATAATTATCTTTTGTATGTAAATAAAGTGGGACTATGTAGAAAGAGCAGCAGTAGAGATAAATAAAAATGCTAGACTTATGTTCAAACTTTTTTATTTTATTCAAATTTTTAAATGTTTTATAAAAACAATGATGTTAATAACAATAATATCGATAACGATAATTAATTTATTATAAGTTATTTAAATCAGTCTATCAATAATAAGTGTTAACTGTAATAAGCTAATCGCTCAATGATAAGTGTATTAACTGTAGTAAGCTAATCGCTCAATGATAAGTGTATTAAGTGTAATAAGCTAATCGCTCAATGATACGTGTTCATATAATAAATGTAATGAGTTAATCACTCAATGTTAATTGCTTTTTTGTGTGTAGGAAATTAAATTGTCTAGAGTTAATCACTCTGCGATAAATGTCAGATAGATGAGTATTTAAGTAATAAGCTAATCGCTCAAAGATACGTGTTCATATAATAAATGTAATGAGTTAATCACTCAATGTTAATTACTTTTGTGTGGAGGAAGTTTGATGGTTAGAGTTAATCACTCCTTGGTGTTTGTCAAGTGAATGAGAGCGAACGTCAGTTCGAAGCGCTTTATACATATAGGCTTGTCCCCACTACGTCGGTGCTAGTTTTTTATTTTTGAAAAGCCAATGATTTATTTTATTTTTCCTTTGATGTTTATTCCATAAATTTTCAGTGAATCTTTTGTCCGTTTGTTTCGTCAATCATAAAATAATTTTCTATTTAAGATTTCATAATAAAATATTTTAACTTTGCCTTTGATTTTCTTAAATTTGAATCTAAAAATAGGGGTTCGAGGCTAACTGACGTCACGAATCCTACCTAGTTCGAGATTATCCTGTCATCTTGTTATTTGTCACAACGACGTACATACTCGTGTCAGTGATTGTCAAATTATGTGGCTTTTTCATTAATTTGGACAAATTTCGGTAAGTTAAAAACATTAGATTGAACTATTACTCAATATCAAACTTTAATTCTTTTAAACATAACAAAAAAAATTAATTAATAAATCCTAATTTTATTGCCTCGCGTTTTTTTATTCTTAGGTTCTTTCCGTTTGGCAATTTAACTACGAACTTTCTCAATCGGCCGTTACTATGCCTGAAATTCATATCATCTCCTTGCTTTTTATGAGTCGACATGACAGCTGTCACCGGAACATTTTCCTGGACCTTCAACACCGGCACATCAAGATTACGTCCAGAAACGTTCTGCTGCTCATCTTGTTTCCTGTCTGCCAACTCCCTAGCCTGTTCTTCGAGCCAGTTACAGAAGCTTCTTATATTATTAGCAACCCATGCTTCTTGCGTAGGTGAATTCAATAACAAAATTGAAGACTCTGAATCGGACACTGTAAGATATAATTTAATTAGTATAATTTTTAATATATATTTAAATTGCCCCTGTGTTTCTGTTTTAGTTTAAGTTTTTCATCTAATGTTCGTGTTGGAAGTAAGAAAACTGGTATTCTTAAGGAACTTCTGCATGGTTTAAAGAATACACATAAAATTAAGGTATGTTACATTTCATTTGTAAAATAAATGTTTAGATCTTTGTTTTATTGTTGTAGGTGAAGAATTTCCTTTGTATTGAAGATTGGAAGTAAATCTCTGCTTATTTGAAGAATCCAAAAACTGTGTGTCCTTGTGAACATGACAATATGTTCATTCGTTCACCTATTTCTTGATCAGCTTTGTTACACGAAACTAAACTTGCACTTGATTTAAAACAGGTGCAAAAAGTACAAAGAAGAAATGAACAGACCTATTTGTGATGTCTTTGATTTAGTTTGGCAGTCAAGTTTTATCAAGTTGAGTATAATGATCAATATAATGTCACATGCGGACTTAAGGCAGTAAGCAAATAATTTTTATTTATAGAAATACCTTTCTTTTTAGGTGATACTCGCTTCCTTGGGGATTCTCCTGTATCTATAAGGGTAGAAGGTATTTCAAATGGCAACGTAATATTAATTGGCACTACAGTCGATCTGGTGGTTTCATCATAATCAAGTGTTTCTGGAATAGTTTGTTCAGCCAATTGCACAGATTGAATCATGTCTTCAACATTTAGAGGCTTTGCATTTAAAACTATTTTATTATGCTTTCATGTGGATAAGAATACCTATTAACTTACCAGGTAAATTTAAGGTGGGATATGCATCTTTTGATAATTTGTTATTTGCTACATAGTATTTGGGTTCAAAGTGTTTATGACAAATTCTATTCGACATATACACTTTTTTAGTTCCTTTTAATTTTAAATTAATATCTCCTGTTGCTGACAACCATAATTTGAATTTCTCAAAATTTTTAATAGGTTCTGGAAAACCATGCATAGGTAATACTATTGTCGTCACAGTTTAAAATTGCACATTATCTTCGACTCATCTAAAAATATTTTTTTAACTTGTAAAATAATAAATTATACTATATTATAATAACTTACGATTTTAAATAAAATCTGAAGAGGCCCTTTATCACATCCTTTGATTTATTAACAAAAATATAATAATAATAATAATATAAACATTGTGCGCACAATTGTCAACGAAATTCATGAGTAATTCACATGAATTTGTGCCATCTCTTGGATTTGACGGTATATGAACGTATGATGTTTAATGTTTCAGAATGGTTTCAGTTTATTCCAGGAATCTACATTATCGTATTATAAAAGGCGCGCGAATTTGCGCCATCTCTTGATTTTGGCGGTCTGTTTCTGTTGGCTACGTGTTTGCCATTTGGGATTGATGAGCATACAGTGACCGTGAAGGTAATTACGAGATTAGTTGTTCGACTCCTAGATCAAGAGAATCGTTTGGTTAACTTTAGAAACGAAGTAGTTACTATAAGACTTCATTTGAAGAGGTTTACACAATGATTATCTACGACAATGGTTATCCGAAACAAAAGAAGTGGGATAGAATAAGACGTAATATATTATTTAAGCCACGAAATATATACTGAATTGTTGTCGACAAAAAAAATTGAAATTGACACGAGAAAATAAAAAGTATTTAAAGAGTTTAGGTTATAATGTGTTAATCTAGAGAAAGAGAACAGTACCTTTTAAAAACTCTTAAAGAGAATTATTCTGTAGAAGTGACATAACCGTCAAAGGGTGAGCACCATCATTATACGTAAATCAATTATTACCTAAACAAAATGGATATTTTGGGAGTAACTGATAAAATTAAAATGGATACTTCAATAACTAACGTTGAGTATCATTCACACTTACCATTCGGTTCATCATTTGGTAATAACGATGAAGTTCGAATAACAGTTCCGGAAATTGACAATTACACTTTACCATGTGAAAGTTATTTGTATGTAGAGGGAAGACTTCGTTTGGCTAGCGATAATACCAAGCATAGTCCTACAGCACAGTTGATAAATAATCCAGTGGCTTATATGTTTAGCGAGATTAGATATCTTCTGAATGGAGTGCAGGTGGATTCGGTAAGAAATGTTGGCGTAACGTCCATGATGAAAGGTTACTTTTCTTTTACTCCCAACGAAACAATAAAATTGGAAAATGCAGGATGGCTTCAGGAGAAAGCAAGAATAAGCAATGTACTCGACGTTAAGGGAAATTTTGCAGCAAGCGTACCTTTAAAGACATTGTTAGGTTTTGGGGAAGATTATAGAAAGATAATCTTGAATATGATGCAAGAACTGGTGTTGATTAGAACGAATGATGACGGTGATGCAATTTTTGAAAGTAATACGGCTGAAAAAATCAAATTAACAATTGATAAAATTGTATGGAGGATGCCGCATGTATCAGTAGGATTGCGAGAGCAATTGGTTTTAACGAGGATAACAGATAGAGATGTTGAAATACAGGTCCCTTTTAGGAGCTGGGAATTACACGAGTACCCTTCCCTTCCAACTACTACAAATCATTCATGGACAGTAAAAACTGCTCCACAGTTAGAAACGCCAAGATATATAATTATTGCTTTTCAGACTAAGAGGAAGGGTGTTGTCGATGCTAACATGAGTCTGTTTGATGATGTTAAGTTAAAATCTTTAACAGTATTTCTAAATGGTGAACGATATCCATATGATAATTTAGACATCGACATTGAGAATAATAAATACGCCATCCTATACGATATGTATTCTAGATTCCAAGAAAAATATTACCATGTCCTTTAATAGGAATTGACTGCACGTTTCAAAAAGATACGATGCATAAAAGTGCAGTAGAAATCAGAATTGAGTTTACAACTAAAGAAAATATCAAGGCAGATACCATCGCATACTGTTTAATTCTGCACGACAAAGCATTCTCTCATTTACCTCTCACAAAAATCGTACGTCAGTTGATGTAAACGTTGAAGTGTAATAACATTATTAAAAGTGAGGGTATGAGCTAAACGTAATTTGATTTTGTAAGAAGCAACATCAACGGAACCATGAAAGAGTTTATTATCATTGATATCCAAGGATTGGTTCCAAGTGGAAGATAATAAATTTATACCGAAAGAGTTGGCTTCTTACGATAGTGAAAATAAAGTAAGTCATTTTATGTTTCAACCTCACACCAGTTTGTCATTAGTATCCACAAAATATCAGAATGTTGCAAAGTGGTTAATGACTAACCACCATTGCATTCACTGGAATACTGGATTCGTTCCGTTATCGGATTTTGATGCAATTATCAATTCTTTGTGTTGTACAGCCAAAGTTGTATACGTTAAAGGAACGGAGAAGACTCGGTTTCTACGAGGAATTCTTACAGGAAGTACATGTGTAATACCTGTAATGAATTTGAGTGAAATTTACGGAAATGTGCAAAAATTACAACAGTCCGAAGCCAAGTGTCCGTTTCATTTAAGAAGAACTTGTATGTGCGCATTAACCAACGTGTATGATCTATATTATTTTGTAATGAACCAGTTACAAAAACGTAATTTTTCAAGAAGCATTTGTGATATATTGTGAGGGAACTTTGGTTCTTAGTTATTGAAAGAAAAGTTCATCTTCGCGATGGATTCGCTGAGACGTCTTTTTTGCAAGCAAATTATAAAACACACAGTAGAAAAGGTTGGCGATGTTATGAAGAAATATGAAGCAGACCATTCCTTCACCGATATACCTGACAAGGACTTAATTTACTTCCCCAAATGGTATTTAGCTCACAAGGTCACATCTACTGATCTAGAATTTGTCTACAATAAGCTTCCTGATCGTTTGAAAGCTGAGCTACAAATGTTCAGAATCTGTGAACACCATCATTGTTTCGAATTGGATTTCAGCGACGCAATAGACGGTCCAGCGCCCCGTAAGGTGAATTGTAATTTATGTAATTATGCTTAATTATTATAATAAAGAAATCAAAAAGAACACCTTGCTTTATTCGTTATTTATAATAATAATAATAATAATAATAATTACTGAAGCGTGAAGATTTTGAAATACCCTGTATAGAAACTAATCGTAAAAACAAAACACACTTTCGTTCGTGTTTAGTTTTTTATAGAATCAAAATAAACTTATGTCAGACAGTTTTAAAAGGAAATAACGTTATATTTTTTTATACTTGAAGACTGCATTATGCATTCAACTACGCGGTAATTCAACATAATTTACAGTCGAGACAAATCAGGTTATAATAACTACGTGTGTCCTAGACACGTTGCGTTCTTCGATTTCAAATGAATCACAATAATATAAAATAAAGCAAGTCTATTAACATATGTATTCGTTCATATTATTTCCCCATATTATTTCCCTTCCTAGAGAAAGTTACGACACGACAAATTAATTTCTAATATTAATAATTTTTATTAACCTTTCGATAGACCGGTAAAAAGCTTGTAAAGCCTAACAATATAAAGAAAAGAGCGTCATTTTTACTTTCAACGCTCCTGAATAATTGATCGAATGGTTTACAATGGTACGTGATTTTTTTATGCAATATAAAGTTTTTAAAATGCATATTGCAATCATTGCATCTCATTAACATTTTGCTATCAATTTAGCGAAACGTTTAAGCATGTTTAAGTGAAGTTTACCTTCACTTTTTCTATAAAAACAGAATCACGTCTGTTTTAAATTCAGTATGAAAGCTGTAGGCAACCTATTCACAAGTACTTCTACAATCGTGCAGACAGGTGAGATTCTTTTTTAACATAATACGATGTATTTTTTAAATGTTATAAATGCTTACCATTTAACACATGTCAAAACTAACCATTTAAAGTATATGAATGGAGCTAAGACATGAATTTTCTTTTCCACAGCCACCCCTTATAACATTAAAAAAAAACACGTAATATAATACTGTTTTTTGTTTCCGATCTAACAAAGTTACATTTTATACTATGTAAAGAAGAGAAGAAAGGAAGAAAATGAAATTTTATATTTTTAATAACATCTAAAGGTAACATACCCTACCATGTTTTTAGACTCTTTTGTAATGAGTGGTATAATTGTTTATTCACACATAAACACTTTTTAATAAAAACACCTCTTATTGTTTGAGTTATTATGAGTAAATATGAGTATTCATAAAATTCATTTTTACTCCATTTTACTTCCATTTCCACTCATTAATTAATGTTCCCGAATCTCTTACCCCATTTGTCTGTCACCCTCTTTGACTCTCACCCCTTCCCTTCAGAACCGGTATGGTGGTGGTCCTTGGGGGGGGAATCAGCCCACTAAACCTTGATCATCCTCCACCCATTTTACCTTACCCAGTGACCTCCCATTTTACCTTGCTCAGTGACCTCCCATTTTATCTTGCCTAGTGACCTCCCATTTTACCTTGTCCAGTCTCCTCCCATTTTACCTTGTCCAGTGACCTCCCATTTTACCTTGTCCAGTGACCTCCCATTTTGCCTTGTCCAGTCTCCTCCCATTTTACCTTGCCCAGTGACCTCCCATTTTACCTTGTCCAGTGACCTCCCATTTTGCCTTGTCCAGTCTCCTCCCATTTTACCTTGTCCAGTCTCCTTCCATTTTGTCTTGGAAAACAGGATGTTATAAAAATTCCACACGCGTCAGGTATGTAACCTTTAGATGTTATTGAAATACATGATAGAAATTTCCTATTGCATCATTTATGTAACCTTTAGATATTACAAAAGTTAAATAATTCCTACAAATATGAAACAATCCCCATTACATTATTTCTGAAGGTTTAACGTTCACTTTTTGAGTATATAAGAAGTTTTCCGTTCAGTTAACATCATAAGTGCTTTCTACAACAGTACTGGTAAGTCCTCTTTTAATTCTTTATTACTTATCATAATATAATGCTGTTCATTCTTTATCAATGAAGATAATACATTTGAAGATAATACAATTTAATACTGTTTTTGTTCCTTGTTGCTTGCAGATCTAACATTTTATTTTTTTTTAATTCATCCAATCTACAATCTAATAGTGAGTATTTTTTGTATTTTTTATATACGATTACTAAAATGATATGTTTTAATGCATCCCGTGTTTTTACATAACAGTAATGTCCAATATTGGCGGTGGAAATGAATAACGTTCAATTTTACAACAATATTTGCAGGATACTAATCCTTCAACTTCAATTACTACTAGCGTGGTTTCTGCACTTCCAGAAACTTCTCAGAGTGCAGTTACCACTCAGGCAAATGCTGTGCCATCCTGGTGGAATGACATTGACAATGGCTACTTCCTCCAGGAAGGTGCAGTTGATTCTGCCTTGACCGTACTTGGTGACGAGATAGATCGTTTAAGTCAAAATAATTTACTAACGCCGAATATTTCTTTTCAAATTCAACCGGTTCAACAAAATTTACTAACCCAGTCTACTTCTTTTCAAATTCAATCCCTTCCGCTTCAAACAAAACCTCTTCAAACTCAAGTAACCCCGTCTACAATTCAACCCCTGCCCCTTCAAACACAACCCCTGCTTCAAACACAACCCCTTCAAACTCAAATTCCTCAATTTATAGCCATTATTCCTTCAAAGCCACTCCAATCCGTTCTTAAGCCCACTCAATCCCTTTCACTAGTTTCCCAACAATCAATAGTTACTCCTATCGTTACTTCCACCGTTTCCACCGCAATCGTTTCCACCGCAAAATCTATCGGTTCTAAACATGCTGCTGCTAAATCTGTTCCTATTTCTACACTTGCACCTGCTTCTATTTCTGAACTTTATGACGTTCTTTCTCGTGAATCCAGATGTACGCGGGGTAGATGTACGCGGCGAGGTAGTCAATCTTCTCATCTAAGGACCGCTGAAAGTTTGTGGTTGTCTAACCGTGAGTATGCGTTATTTAGGCGTCAACAAAGGATGACTAGGATTGTTAATCGAAGAGCAGCTCTCCTTTCATCTTTACGTTTGCCGCAAAATGACTCAGACTCAATGTTTTTGTCTAAGCAAAAGTCTAGTGCGGAGTTGTTAGGTCAGTCCCAACTTCGAGTTGTTGCAGATGATATCCCGCTAAATCCTAATGAATCTGGTGATTATGAGATAATTAATATATCAGACCGATTAATGGAGATATCTCAATTATCACCAGCTCAATCACCTTTTGGGGATAATATTAATTCATCAAAATCTGTTAACATTATTTCCAATATTCAGATTCAACCATCCCCACAACCTCAAATTCCAGCACCTCAGGTCGTTTCTTCACAACCACTGCAGCCCCGAATCGTCGACACCTATCGTTTCTTCAGAACCACTCGTTTCTTCACAACCAGTTCCTTCACAAGCACCGGCACCCTCTATTCATTCACAAGAACCCTTAGCACCCTCTATTCCTTTACAAGAACCCTTACCCTCTATTCCTTTACAAGAACCCTTACCCTTTATTCCTTTACAAGAACCCTTTTCCAATTTATCTAGAGTTATCTCAACAGCAGTCCAAAATTATTATGATGGAATAATGCCTGAAGTAAGGAATTATTGTTTACAGGGTGAGAGAAATCTTAGAAAAGTCACGGACGAGTTAGAAACATGTGGCGAAATCATGCGTATAGTTCGCCTAAGGTCTCCGACTGACCGGGCTTTGAGCGAACAATCCGATAAAATTTCGCTTGTACAGGACCGTCTGAGGCTAATCCAAGATTTATTTCATAGTCTTGCCGCAGACATATCTACTTTATGATAATTCTTAAGGTAGATATGTCTGTGTTATTGTTGTTCAATGGTTTGTTCTTCAAATGAAGTTGTTCCCAAGAGATTAGGTATAAAGTATACCTAATGAGACATCTGTATTATTAAAGTTATTCAATTTACAGATGTCTTCAACCAATGGAAATGGATGTACAATAAAGTCCATTGTCCTAGAGCAGGTGGAATTGAAAGTGAGTCAATTATTTTTAGTTTTAGTTTTACAGTTTACAGGTATATTATTTTTGTACTCATCCAGTTAACAGATGGAACTGTATTAAATGCGGAAACCGCGACCATTAATTATTGGTCAAATGAGTTTCCGCAAGTGTCACCCAGCTCACCATCACCAATCTCACCGACGTACACCCCAACACCAACGCTGACGGCGACGCCGGAACGGCGACCGCCAGAGCAGCAAGTGGCGGCGCCTCAACGTCGGCGATCGCCGGAGCAGCAAGTGGCGGCGGCGGCGCCTCAACGTATTCGGTTGAGGCGGGTCAAACGCGGAGTGTTTGCACCGCCTGTGTTGGGGCCACAGTGTCAACCGCTCTTCCCTGCACCAGCGTGCAGCGGTAAGACTGTGCAGATGCAGGTGGAAGTGGAGGCTGCTCCATCATCCACCGAGATGGATGAGTCATGGGTTTGTTTTTTTTTTATTGTTACATTCGTTTTTTTATTATTACATTCAAATTTTTAATAACATTACTTTTACAGTGAACAGTGAAGAAGATTAGTTTTAAGTTTAACTTAGATTTTTGTTGTTAGTTTTTATAGTTTTTAGTAGTTATTTATAATTTCTTATTAGTTTTTAGTTGTTTAGTTTTAGTTATTTATAATGTAAAAATATAATATTAAAAATATTTACAACACGCATTTTTACTATAAATAGCATATTAATAACTACAACATAATAATAGAGTGTCGCAATTGGTAAAGAGTGAAAGTACCGTTTCAGAAAAGTACTGTTTTAGAAATATGAAAGAAATATGAAGTTTAAACAACAGTCTCTAAAGTTACCTATACAAAATTTTGATGATGCAATCATAAACGAAACCTTTAAACGTCACAGCGCTCTTTTCGGAGGATCAACTAAACGTGCCATAATCAGTGGTAAAAGTGGAAGTGGTAAAAGTAATTTGATAGTGTCTTTGTTGGTAAACGCTAATGAGTTGCGTTTCAAAAATTTATACATTTGTTGTAAGACCTTATCTCAAGAAAAGTATAACTTTCTTACACATTTGCTGCCTACAGTGCCGGAGATTGGTTACTTTGAAATTTCTGATACTGATAAGATGGTATCCCCTGCAAATGTAAAAGAATATTCAGTTGTTGTTTTTGATGACGTTCAATGTACTACACAAAATGTAATTAAAGAATACTTCTCTTTTGGACGCCATAAAAATGTCGATTGTTTTTATTTAAGTCAAACTTATAGTGCAATTCCAAAACAAATGATTCGTGATAATTGTAATTTCTTAGTGTTATTTCGGCAAGATTCTACAAATCTAAAACATGTTTTTGATGATCATGTGTATGGAGACATGACCTTTGACCAGTTTCGTGATATATGCTACGCTTGTTGGAAGGAACCGTTTGGTTTTTTAGTTATTGATACTGACTGTACTATCAAAGGAGGTAGATATCGTAAAGGATTCGACAATTATATAAACCTTTAAAACCACTACATTTTAACATTGTTCTTCAGTGTTGTAAAAGGCGTTAAAGGAAACGGATGCGCTATGAGTAATAAACTTAAAGCTGAATTAGCTACTGCACGTGAAAGTTTGCGTACTAAATTAAAAACACTTAAGTCCGATATCGAACGATCAAAACATCATATTGAGCAATCAAAAAAATACCTTCAGGCGACTTATTCACCTATTGTGGAACCACTAAGAGATATTGTCAATAAGCTAGATGTTGTTCGCAGTATTTTACCTACAAAAGAAGAGCAACAATCGTACGAAGCCAGTGAAAAAGGCTTTAAAGGCGACCCGAAAAGTTCTTTCATACGAAAAAGACCTCTTTATAAATTAAAATCTGATCCTTCATCACAAATTACATGGTCAGAAAAGCATGATGTGAGTACTTCAACACCAGTTGGTCGTGAAATTGGAAAGAAACAACCTTCCATCTTAGAAGAAGAAGAAATTCACGACATCTCTCATGGAGAACCTGAATCTCCACCATCAAAATCTGCTTATGAAGAAGCTGAAGAGTTTCATACAGATAGCAGTAGTGTCCCTTTAGACGAATCCGAAGCTCATGCTCGTACTCTTTTACAAGAACGGAAATCAATACTACAATCTAAATTACAATCACCAGAGGTACAGGCTGCTTTACAACAAATTGATCCGTTACTACGTGATTATATTACACGATTTAATGTTGATATGGAAAATGAATTTGACACCAGATACGGTGTAAGAAAACATGATGAGAAATTGTTTATTGGTGCCGCGGAAGTTGCGTTTGATGGTCGTAATAGGAGACTTGTAATAGGAGACTTAACATATAAAGGTACAAAAGGTTTATATGAACTGATTTTTAAGAAAGCTCCTGAGAAATTTACATTTCACGATGTACGTGACTATAGAGATATATTGAGAAGAACTCATGCATTTAAAGTAAATTATAATCCTTCTGGCCGAATATCTGCAAGTAAAGGATATAAGTATACACATATTATAAAACCAATAATGCAGGGAAAACCACCAAACGTTGGTGGGCTCGAAGCTGGAAAACAGGTGGAGCTTTAGAAAAAGAACTTATACCTAACAGTTGTACACAGTATCAATACTGGGATAATGTTAATGAATTAGTAGAACGATTACGTTTATTGAAAGCATCAGAATCTGCAGGTCATACAGGACATACCAATGAGATTATAGCTATTATCGAAGAATTGAAAGAAGCCAAAATTATTTCGTAAATTTTAAGTATTTAGCTGGATGATATCGAGTTTCACATCTTTGTTGGTCAGTTCACAATGACCATTGATAAGTTTGGAAGGCACATTACTAAACATACAGTTCTCAAGCATATTGTTTCTAGACAATTATTTTACGAAACATTATTAGATTTTCGAAGTGACCAGATAAATGACCAAGGCGAATTTCTTCTTTCAAATAGAGGTAATCAAACGACGTATACGATTCAAGAAACTTGCGTGGTTAAAAAAGCAATTTTTCATAAATCTTGGAACAGGGAAGTATTTATCAACGGTATAAATTGTACTGATACTTTAATTGGAAGAACGTTGAATGTGGGAGATAAAATCTCGTTTTCTTGCACAGCTGTAGTTTGTGGAGCTACATTATTTGTTGAATTCATTATAAGGAAACGAGTTCTAACTGAAAATGTCTAATCTATCATCGACTGTAAAACGTGATGTTGTCGATGAACTGCACAAACCACCAAGGAAAAACTTTCGCCGTCGTCAAGTTATAATAAAAGGTCTCAGAGATCTCTTCCAAGCAGATTTAATTGAAATGCTTCTTTATTCAAAGATAAACAAAGGATACAAGTACATTCTGGCTGTGATCAACACATTTTCTAAATTTGCTTGGGGAATAGCATTAAAAAACAAGACAGGTAAAGAAGTAACCAAAGCTTTTCAAACAATCTTATCTGAAGGTAGAAATTCTATACCGAGAAATCTGCAAAACAGATAACGGAAAGGAATTTTACAATGCAGACTTTCAAGATTTAATGAAGAAGTATAAAATTAATCACTACAGCACATATTCTAATTTAAAAAGTTCGATAGTTGAACGCTTTAATAGAACATTAAAACACAAAATGTGGAAAGAATTTAGCATGCAAGGAAATTTCAGCTGGTTCAAGTTATTACCACAACTAATCGAAGAATACAACAACACAGTTCACAGTACGACGGGTTACAAACCTAGTAAGATAAATCAAAGAAATGCGAAAACTATTTTACAGTCCGTCTACAGCAATATTAAAATTGTGGATCCAAGAAGTTCAAAATTTAAAGTTGGAGATCATGTGCGCATCAGCAAATATCGACAAGCATTTGCGAAAATGTACACTCCAAATTGGTCTAACGAAATATTTACAATTTCATCAGTGCAGAATACTAATTCCCGAACATACCTAATTAAAGACGCTGACGGTGAAGCTATACTTGGTGGGTTTTATGAGTACGAATTACAAAAAGTGAAACATCCTGATGTAATATTTAATTAATGTGTTGAGAAAAAAAGGTAATAAAGCACTAGTTAGTTATTTAGGATTAAGTTCTAAACATAATGCTTGGATATCAAAACGCAATGTTTTATAATAACTTTTTATTAACTATAATTAGAAACATACATTATTTACAATAAATATATTTTACGAAATAACATATTTACTTTGTAGTATATTATTATAAATGAAACATATTTAATCTATTTACTATTTGTATTACTTTTTTCTAATTCCTTTTCTAATTCTTCAAATAATTCTTTCAGTTTTCTATCTCTTTCTATATCAGCAATTTTATAATGACCCCATGCGAGAATATGAATCTTGTCATCCAAAATATAACGTTTATCATCTTTCGATGATAATGCAACTTTATTTTTCAACTCTGTGTACACCGTATGAAAATCTGAATGAAACACGTACATTTTTTTTTAAATGAAACCATCTCGTTCAATAATTTCTTTGTAGTCATCCACAGTTAAATATTTATCTATAACATATTTTTTAACACCTTTCGCTTTCTTAGTACATTTTGAAGTAAGCTTTACACAATAAGCTTTCGCACCTGTACCAACGAACGATTCTATTACTTGTCCGGCGTATTCATCTTTGAATCTTCCAATAATTGATTCAGTTTGAGGCATTTCATGAATGTTATTTGTTGGGTAATTTGAAGTATCAAATTTATCTAAATTTTGCTTTATGTCTTCGTACACATTACCAGTATTAACGGATAATATTAAACTGTCCGTATCGGTATATAATAGAGCTGCATGATTGTTATATTTTCGTTTTATGAAATTATAATAAAACTCGTACATTACTGTTTTCGATATTTCCAAAACACAAAATCCTACGTATAAAGGTTTGTTATAATTTACTTGTACTTTGGTTAATTCTATTGCGGTCAGGTGATCACTAAAAATTTTACTCGATTTGTAGTTCGGTTTAGCAATCAATGATTCAGCTCCCGGTCTCCGATTATGACTTTCCCACTTGGTAGCTAATTTAATGTCGACGCGATTCTCAACATTTTCCATGGTCTTACCGAAGACACTATTATTATTTAACTTGTAAAAAAAATTTTCAAATTCGTTTTTCGCTTCAGCTCGTTTCTGTAAATTAAAGTCTATATATATTTTTAACCAACGAGACTGTTTAAATTTAATTGCCCTGTGGATTTGAATTAATGTTAAACCATGTTCCAAACATTGCTTTAGATTTAAATAGTGAATTATGTATTTGGTTTTGTTACAGAGATTTGGAATAAGTTTACTATATTTTGATTTTGGTGGAATTATGTTTTCCGGACAAAACGGTAAATCGTTGTGCTTTTCATGTAAATATGTCGGATATTCCAAATCTACTTCGAATACGTACCCAACATCTGAATTTTCTTCTAATTCTGAAATGTTAATATTGTTAATTTCTTCTCTGCTTAACCAAGTAAATTCTCCCCATGGAAATCTCGAACACATCGCATGCCCATAGAGATTTGTAGCATCAAGATAAAGTAAATAATTAGTTGCCTTGCTTGAATCAAAGCTCTGTAAAAATTTATTATTAGCGTTTTCAATTCTTTTAGTGCACATGCTCACTCCACCACGAATACCCATTCTGAAAAAGTGTAACATATCAACATCCTGCAATAATTCTAACTTAATTTTCGTCATTCGTAACATTGCTTCCCAACTGTGAAAAAGTTCCGGAGCTGTGAAAAAATGGCAAGGATCAAGTTTATAATTATCAATACAATCTCTGAAATTTTCAAATACGTCTGCTAATAATAAAATATCTGATGTTACATATATATCGCTGTAATCACCCATACTTTTACAATTAAATAAATTCCAAACGCGCTGTGCTCTTTCATAATCTTCATCACTAATGTGTTCATCATAAAGCACGTCATAAAATTCTTCTCTAGAAGGTAAGGTGGGATAATCTAATTTCTCGAATGAGTTAATAAAACAATATGGGAAAACCCCTTTTTGACGTACTAATTTAAACATTTCATCATATTTGAAATATTTTAAATATTTAAATATTTATATTTAAATATTTTAAAATTAACATTACACACCGAATGAGCAGCTCCTCTAAACGTTCCAGTTAAATGTTCATGGTCACGGACTTTTTCCTTAACATCCAATATTGGTCATTCACAAATATGACACATCGTTGCGCTGTCGTAGGCCTCTTTTTCTTCTCGTGTTAAATCAACCATTGGTTTAATTTTACTTAAATATTTATCATAAATCTCTTTAATATGTTTTTCTAACGATTTTATAAACTCAGTAGCAGCATTTTGTCCGCGATATAACTTTAATGTTGACAAATTGTTATTAAAGCTACACTTAATATAATACGCAAAAGAATGAGGTTCGTGTTCATAACATTTAATTAAATTGATTTGTTTAATTGGCAGTATTAGAGAAATAGAATATCTTATAAGTCACGTGAATTATTTCAGCCTTCTTGGGCTTCATCAGAGATATGTACTAAAAAATTACTTTTTGAAAGGATAATAATATTATCCTTAATATCTATAATAATATTATCCTTTCAAAAAGTAATTTTTTAGTACATATCTCTGATGAAGCCCAAGAAGGCTGAAATAATTCACGTGACTTATAAGATATTCTATTTCTCTAATACTGCCAATTAAACAAATCAATTTAATTACAATTTCATTTGGCAAGAATTACAGCTGTCATAACATTTAACTGTGAAAGACTTATCTGGAGTTGGTTCAACTCTATCTAATGGTTTTAGTAAAGCCTCGAAATCAGCGTACACAACAAAGGGCAGTTTCAATTGCTTCTCAAAATTTTCAAATTGTAATATATTTTCTGGGATAGATTCACCATATTTATTTATTTTTAACTCTGCTGATGGTAAAATTGTTTTGATAATTTTACAATCTTCTCTTTCGTGTCGTTGCAATTTTTCTACACATGGAAAGTATATTAAACATCCTTCACAAATACAGGGATATTCACATAAACCGTTCGTTAAAAGTTTTCAAGGTTGCAGTTCACGTAGATATTTGAAATTTAAGGAGCAAGGGTTTTCCGTGGAGATCTCTTTAAATAAAATAAAATTGCCTTTGTATCACTTCCGGTTGTACCGGAAGTCGCTATCAACTCGCTTATTTTAAATGGAATGCTATATTTTTTTATCACGTTTTTGAATTCTACATGTAAAAATATGTTAAATTGCAATACATTTCCCTATCTCTAAAATGCATCATTTTTGAGATATTTTGAATTTTCTTAGAAATTTGGATTCTGCAACCTGATTTTCAAAAAATTATAACACAGCTGTTATTGAAGCAATTTTATTTGTAATAGCTAATATTGTATTTGAAGCTTTAAGGTTCTTAAAAATTCCATCAGCATAATCTATTAAGCTACAGGGTGTCTAAAACGCACCGCTCCACTCGAAGATATTCAAACACAGAAAAATACTTTTTTTCAAATGGAATGACCGATATTTTAATGCACCATTGTATGTGGAATCAAATGCTGCGTCGAACTGTACTAGCATTCCCTATACCTAACTTTAACAGTTTTTGAGTTATAAGATATTTCTGGTTTAATACATAAAAATTGACATTTATTAGGTTAAATATTTCTAATTTTGTTGATATAGTTATGAAAACAACAAACAATTGCATTTAACGTTTCCTGTTACTACAAATTTTAAGCAAAAGCAAGAAAAATTTGCAATTTTATTTTATTTAAAGAGATCTCTACGGAAAACCCTTGCTCCTTAAATTTCAAATATCTACGTGAACTGCAACCTTGAAAACTTTTAACGAACGGTTTATGTGAATATCCCTGTATATTTCTCGTGACCGTGGTGTGACGTCTGTTTTGACACTAAACGTGATAAATTTTTAATCCAACAATAGTGAGTATTTTCGTTACCGTCATCAACCAATAACAAATTTATATGAATATCTTTTCGATTTTTAGTAAAATGTAACGGTCCTACAACTTCATACTCTATAACCTTACCGTTATAATGGGAAGCAAGTCCATAAACATTTATAGAAATATTGTTCTGACTTTCAAATTTTTTTACATCACAAACATTCAGTGGAAATTCTAAATCTGTGAAATCTGCTACCGTGCTATAATGGGGATACGAAGATATCCTTTGACAGTCGGTTGACACATCGCTGATGTTATCGCCCAGGCAAAACAAGCGTTGTCATTATTTTTAACGTTTATCACTGCTTTTTTCGCACTTATTGAAGCCGGTAATGACATGAAGCTGGATGCTTTCAACGGATTATATTTATTAATGTTGACTTCCATATACAAAATTCTGCACAAAGTCCACCCTGCAACAATATTTACAACATTATACATTATTCCAAAAGAATGTATTAATTACTTTCTTTACCTGAATCTCGCTCCTGAAATTCTGACATTTTAGCATGAATTTCGTTCACGAAGTCCCGATATATATTATATACAGAGTGGAAAGTTTAACTGGAATAAATTCTGTAACTTAGAAAATTACCATTTGTAGCAAAATTCTTGGAACAGGTCAATTTTTAATTTTAATGGCGCATATTACAAAGGGACTTCTTTAACTTTTCAATTATTTGGAGGGGTGAAACAACCCCTAACTTTTTTTTTTTAAATGGAAGGGTATGTTGAGTAATTTTTTTTCTTAAAGCTTGTTCAATTGGTAATACAGCTACGTTTTTATTTTTTAATTTTTCTTTAACAGTAAAAGGAAAAAAAAATTTTAAAAAAAAGTTTTGTTTTTTTTTTTTACTAAAACCGTTTTTCCCAGTAGATGGATAGGAAAAACAGGACCGATTGAGTGGTCAGCAAGATCTCCAGACCTCACCCCTTTAGACTTTTTATGGGGGGGTATTTAAAAAGTAAAGTTTATGTGACTAAACCAAACGACATAGCAGAACTTCAGGAAAGAAAAATGAAAAAAAAATTAAAAAAATTAAAAAATAAAAACGTAGCTGTATTACCAATTGAACAAACTTTAAGAAAAAAAATTACTCAACATACCCTTCCATTTAAAAAAAAAAGTTAGGGGTTGTTTCACCCCTCCAAATAATTGAAAAGTTAAAGAAGTCTCTTTGTAATATGCGCCATTAAAATTAAAAATTGACCTGTTCCAAGAATTTTGCTACAAATGGTAATTTTCTAAGTTACAGAATTTATTCCAGTTAAACTTTCCACTCTGTATATCCGTTCCAAAACAAGTTTTGTTCCGTGATACGATACGAAACAATTTTATCACCGAATGCACCCGCTATCTTTTCTACACCATTATCAACAATTACAAAAGCATTGCTTTTATGTGAATTACTACGTAGGTGTGCCGACAAACACTTTCTGTTAACGTATATTTCGCACACATCACATTTCACAACGTTCACGGGGTCAAGAACTTTGGATGGACCGGCTTCATTTAATTTCAAACGTTTACCGTGACATGCTGTACGCATGTGTCGATTCTTATTATCAATTCTCGTAAATTCTTTTCCGCACTGATTACACTCAAACATGTTTTTAGAACTGTTACTTCTATCACGTTCAATACAATAGGTTAACTCAACGTGAGTGTCACGCTTCATCTGTAGGTACGAAATTATACACCTCCTTATGTATGCTACATACTTTAAGGTTAAAGTGGTTTGAAGATCATGTTAAGGTTACTTCGAGGTTACATCAAGGTTGTTTCGAGGTCACCTCAAGGTCATTCCGAGGTCACCTCAAGGTCGTTTCAAGGTCATTTCAAGGTCGCATCAAGGTCATTTCAAAGTTACCTCAAGAGGTAACATTCAAAGTCATATCAAGGTTACCTCAAGGTTATTTCGAGGTCACATCAAGGTCACCTCAAGGTCATTTCAAGGTTACCTCAAGGTCACATCAAGGTCATTTCAAGGTTACCTCAAGAGGTTACATTCAAAGTCATATCAAGGTTACCTGAAGGTTATTTCGAGGTCACATCAAGGTTACCTCAAGGTCGTTCAGAGGTCACCTCAATGTCGTTTCAAGGTTACCTCAAGGTCATTTTAAGGTCACCTCAAGAACGATTCTGGAACCTCCTCCGACTTTAACCTTGAACCTAGAACCTCCTCTACGTCAAGGTTATGGTGAAGGTCAGAGGTAGGTCGATTCTGGAACCTCCTCCGACCTTGACCTTGAAAGTGGAACCTCCTCCATGTCAAGGTTATGGCGAAGGTCACGTCAGGGATAGGCCGATTCTGGAACCTCCTCCGACCTTGACCTTGAATTTTTCCGTCAAGGTCGGAGGAGGTTCCAGAATCGGCCTGTCCCTACTACTGACGGTGTTTCGCCTATTGCATTTTGGCTCATCTCTTTCCTGCAACAGTTGGTAAAGGCGAATGCGATCCTGCTTCATACCCGCAAAATATTTATGAGATTCTTAATTTCAAAGGTATCGAGTTTCCAGTAAAGTTATGTCATTTACAGAAATTTGAAAATAACAATAAATTTATATCAATCAATGTTTATGGTTATGAAAATAACATTATAGTAGGACCTTTTTATCATTCAAAAAATATTAAAAACTGTCACATCAATTTGTTATATTTGAAGAAAAGTCAACGTGTTGGTCATTTTTGTCTATTGAGATAATTCGTCGTACATTTTGAACTTATTGGCGCGCTCTTATGGAACTAATGAAGCACTGAAAGAAAAATATAGGTTGGTAGAACTGCACAAGTGCAATATGGACGACAAGTAGTGTGCATGCTGAGCGCGCGTTAGATTTTAAGAATGTCCGACATAAGCTGTAACAATTCTCTCATTATTATTTAGTAAACCAATAAATATTGTTTCTAATACATTGTGTTAAAATCTCCAAAATTGTCTCATCAAAAATTTATCGGAATTATGCAAAAATCAAATTTCATCAAACGAGCGAGTAAAATTTATTTGTCATAGATGTTGATGTTACTTTCCATCACAAGATAAATTAAGTACCTACTCATGCATCAGATTGCTCCCACCACGAGCCTGTAAAAATTGAACTACCTAAAGATGGTGAAAATATTGTTCAGTTCACACAATTTGCAGCAACGATGAAATTGCCATTTGTTATTTACGCAGATTTTGAAGCTTTAACGAAACCTGTCGACTCTTGTAATAATGTCAAAGAAAAAGCATTTATATATCAATATCATGAAGCTTTTAGTGTTGCATATTTAAGAGTTTCTTCTTATGACGAACATCTAAATCATTTTGAAATTTATTGTGGCGAAAATCCAGGCAAGTGGTTTGTAAATAAATTGATAGATGAAGCAAAAACTATTCAACAAATTCTAAAAAATCATTCCATTGTTCCAATGAAAAATTTAACAGCTGAAGAATCTATTGCACATGAAAATGCTGAAAAATGTGAAATTTGTGATTGTAGTTTCACTGTAGATAATATAAAAACGCACCACCATAATCATTTCACAGGTAATTATACAGTATTAAAAAGTATTAAAGTATTATTTTAGGTTGAAATTTTATTAAGATTAAAAATTACATCTCCATTTTTCAATAATTTTTTTCTTCAAAATTTTCTTATGCATTAGTGATTCATTAACATTTTTGTACTCAGAAAAATGGGTGCTTTCAAATGACATTTTCAAAAAAATAGGTTGTCATTAAAAAAAAATGTCGATGACGTCACGGCGCAAAAGTGGTAACTGACATAAAATTAAAATTGGTTGTAAAAGATGTCTTTTTTAAAAATAAAATCGACCTGTCCGAGCGTTTTTTGAAAAAGTCAACACTAAGGGTGTTTTTTCGCTTGGTGCGTTACTTTATCACCACACTGTATATCTTGTTTATGTAACAACTGTAATTTGCAATGTCGTGTTAGAAATATTATTCCAGTAGTTTTACACAATTTATCTCATTATGATAGTCACTTTATAATAGAAGCATTGGCTAATGTAAATAATGAACCTGTAGAAATTATAGCAAACACTAGCGAAACTTATATATCGTTTTCTAAAAAAGTAGGCGATGTAAAATTACGTTTTTTAGATTCATTTCGTTTCATGCCGTCATCAATTGAAAAATTAGCAAAAAATCTAAAACCAGAGCAGATGAGACTCACTCAAAAAGCATTTCCTGATGAAGATCCCGTAAGGGATGTTTTCCATATGATTATGTCAACTCTTTTGAAAAACTAGAGGAAACAAAGCTTCGGGGAAAGTCGTTTATCTATAGTAAATTATATAATGAAGACATTAATGACGAGGATTACCGACATGCTCAAAACGTTTGGAAACATTTTCAATGCAAATGTCTCGGTGAATACGCTGATTTATATTTAAAAGTTGATGTATATTTATTAGCTGATATTTTTGAAAATTTTAGAAAATTAACATTAGAAACCTACGGTCTAGATGCTTGCGGATTTTATACTGCTCCCGGTTTATCATTTTCAGCAGCTTTAATGATTACAAAAATTGAACTTCCTCTTCTACAAGATATCGATATGGTTTTATTTATAGAAAAAGGTTTACGAGGTGGTATAACTTAAGTTAGCTCCCGTTATGCAAAACAAATTCTATACACATGGGTCCCTATTTTGATCCAAAAAAAGATATTTGTGAAATTATTTACGTAGATGCAAACGGGTTGTATTCATATGCCATGACATCAAAATTACCTTGCAATAATTTTAAGTGGGTGAACGAGAAAAAATTAAAACATGTTTTCGAAATGATCACTGCTAATAATGATTGTTCAGCATACTATGCCCATGAAACGGGGAAATCGTGTATCTTAGAAGTCGACTTAGAATATCCCGATTATCTACATGATTCACATATATATTTTCCGTTTTGTGCAGAACACAGGTCCGTCACAGGTAAAAACGAAGAAAAAAACTGATGTTGACATTATATAATAAGGAGAAATATGTTCTTCATTTACGTGTTCTACAACAATGTTTGAAACATGGCCTAAAATTAAAAGCTATTCATCGTGCAATAGAATTCGATGAGAGCAATTGGTTAAAGATTTTTACAAGAGCATGTCGAATATGGTTTTCGGTAAACTGATGGAGTCCGTGCGTAAATATCGGAATATTGTTTTAGCAAATAATTGGAAAACAGCAGAAAAATATATAAGCAAACCAAATTTTAAAGGTGTAACGATTTTTAATAAAAGTTTAGTTGCCATTGAGTTAAGTAAGTTAACTGTGAAATTTTATAAACCAATTTATATTGGTATGGCAGTTCTTGATATTTCTAAAACAATCATGTATAGCTTTCTTTACGAATATATTCGAGAAAACGTCACTGTCTGTTATACGGACACTGACAGTTTTATTTTAAAATTTACACCGAAATACCCACAAAGTACACCCAGCATTTATGAAATAATAAAACGGGACGCTAATGAAATTTTCGACACGTCCGATTATCCTATAGATAATTCTTTTGGCATACCACGTGTAAATAAGAAAATTATTGGAAAATTTAAAGATGAACTTTGTGGAGAAATTAGTACCGAATTTATTTCTATTAGAGCAAAAGTTTATGCAATTAGGTTGAGAGAAATTGAAAAATTCAAAAAATTAAAGGGAGTGGATCGCTCGGGCATTAAAAAAATTACTTTCGAAAACTATCATGATTGTTTATTTCATAATAAAACGTTAATGTCATCATTTAATAGTATTAGATCTATAAATCATCAATTATTATCCGTTAATGTAAACAAAATTGCATTAGACGCACGAGATGATAAAAGGTTCTATGCTTCTGTAAATGACATAGACTCGTTACCTTGGGGTCATTATAAATTAAAATAATTTCTCAATATTTTCTTCTTAATATGAAAACTGTATCTGAAATCTTATTGCAAGAAAATGTGTCAATTATAAAACTATTTTAATAAAAATAAAACGCTTTAATCTGTAACGTACATGAAATTGCCGACATTCTACACAGATTTACTCAACAGGATCAACGGATATATGTAAAAGGACATCAAAAAATAAATTGTCTTCGAAAATTTTTACCTTCGAAAGAAATTATAAATTTAGAAACAATTTCAGGTGTACCGAAATTTTGTAAGATGCACGGATCTTGGTTACACCATACGAAGCCCTGCAGCATATATTCCATAATTAATGTAAAAATTATTTACGAATTTTTAAAGACTAAATGTGAAATTTTTTTTTAATGAAAATAAAACGCTTTAATCTGTAACGTACATGTATCATTTCTCATTATCTCTTATCACCCTTGAGCCTAGAAGATAGCTGCCCCAGCCTTCATGCAGCATCCTACGAGGCACGACGATTCAGTTCTTCTTCTTTTTTTTATTACCGCTTCTTAACCGATCGCACCCAATTTGCCTGATAGGCGAGGGCGTTAGGTGGACGGCTTTGCAAACAGCGGGCACCGGGTTCGAATCTTCCTTTCATACGCGCAACGGCGAAAAAAATTTTCATTAAGCACAATTAACCAACCACGTCACGCAACCGACCTCTAACGGACGATTTCAGAACTTCTATGTTCGCGTCTCTCTCGCCAATTTATAGACCACGTCACGCAACCGACCTCTAGCGGACGATTTCTGAACTTCTATATTCGCGTCTCTCCTTGTCTCTTCTGTCTCTCATACACGCTCAGGTATATGAATAAAAAAGTCAAGCGGAAGTCCATAAGAATAACATGGGAAAAAAAGGGGCGTGGCTGCTTTTCTTACTTACTACTGCACTGAAAAGTGCTGTTCTTACTTCATCAACGAAAGCTTGTGCTTGCGAATTCATTTTCTGCAACAACAACAAACTGTTTAATTTTAACGTTACCTTGAATATCTTTTAGCAATAATCAGAAGCTTAAAATATAGCCGCATAAAAATTTATAATTTTCATTTAATACGTTTGATAATTGTCCAGTTATTTAATTGCAAAGTAAAGCAAAAAAATCAATGGATAAATCCAATAAAATTTAAATTACTAAACCAAACAAGGTTGGAAAATCAAAACTGCATAAGTATATCAAAATGTACCAAGGTCGCGAGTCTGGTTATCTACTACCGCGTCCGCCTACCGCTCCTGTTTGCGCTCTCCCGCTGAACTCGACGTAGTATTTAATACATAAGATGGATAATCTGATAAGGGTGCTATAAAATTGAATTTACTAAACAGAAAACGTATATGGGGTCAAGAAAATCAAAACTGATAGTAGAATTCGTGAAACACCATCCCTTTTCAAAAAACTGCCCTAAGTATAAAAAATGTACCAAGGTCGCTCTCCACGCTCATCTGCGTCCCCCCTCTTACTTGCGCGCGACTCCCTTCCCGCTGAAATAAATAAGTTAGCGTTGGTATTAACTCGATGTAGTATATGGAGTCAAAAAAAATCAAAACTGATAGTAGAAATCGCGAAACACCATCCCTTTTCAAAAAACCGCCCTAAGTATAAAAAATGTACCAAGGTCGCTCTCCACGCTCGTCTGCGTCCCCCCTCTTCGGCTGTTGCTTGCGCACGACTCTTGTCTTAAGCTTCTGGTTATTACTGAATGATAAGATGTGAAAGGCACATACCATCCACTTTACTTACCTTAATATTGTAGTAAAAGTGATGATGGTAATGATAAGACACACGGACACCGCAGACGATACGTACTCTCTCGCAGATATAAACAGAAAGATGAACAAATTTATTTACTACCCAAATTTATAGATTTCAATAGAAATGAATCAACCAATCACATTCGAGGATTTCTGTATCATTTATAAATTAGTGGTCGTTTTTAAAAGTTTTTTTAATTGAATACAATGCTTCGCAGTTTTCGTTTCTCAGATATTTACAACGCTTTTGCAATAGAGTAAATTTTACATAATTAAAAAATAATCAAAATCATTCAATGCTTGTAGAACATTCATTAGAAAATGACCATAATTTTGATTTTGAAAATACTAATATTTTATATTACGAGTCTAATGCTGGATTTCACAAACGTCATTTAACTTTAATCATCGATTAAGAATAATCATTCCTATACCTTCAACACATGTAACCATAGCAACTTTTACTTTTAACGGATGATTAAATTTAATTTAAGTAGCGTTTGTGAAATCCACCATAATACACTCCGCAAAAAAATTATCGCATCACCTGATATTTTTCTCTTTAAATGCCGTAATTTATTTCTTAGTAGTTAATGTTCATTTTTATTAATATTCATTATTTATTCTAGTTAGATTTAAGTCATTACTAAAATTAAACCACTAATTTTAAATTGAAGAATACAATTAGGTTAGAAAAAATAATTAAAAAGAACACTAGTAACGAGTATTTCCACCTCTAGCTTGTATAACAGCTTGCATCCGTCTTGGAAGAGACTCAATAAGACCTCTAATGTAGTCTTGATTTAGATGGTTTCGTTCTTCAGTTACTTTTACTGCTAACTGATTTAAAGTTGTCGCTGGAGGTTGAGTGGCCTGCAAAGAAAACCCGATATGGTCCCAGACCTGCTCAATCGGATTTAGGTCTGGGCTTCTAGCAGGCCAGTCTAAAACCCTTATCCCGACTTCATTAATGTATTGTTGTACAATTCGAGCGATGTGCGAGCGTGTGTTATCTTGCATTAAGAGGAACTCTGGATCAATTAATGGTGCATAGGGTACAACATGTGGTTCTAAAACCTCTCTGATATACCTATCAGCAGTCATAGAACCGTTATTCACGATTACTAACTCTGTGCGCGCCTCTAAAGATATTCCACCCCAGACCATAATGGAACCGCCGCCGAAATTTACCGTCTTTCTAAAATTGCATTGAACGTACCTCTCGCCATCTCTTCTGTATACTGGTATACGTCTATCAGAACCAAATAAACAGAATCGTGATTCATCTGTAGACAAAGTTTTGGCCCAGTTATCAACATTCCATTCAGCGTGTTCTCTTAAATTGTAATCTTGCTAGGCGATGCTCCCTGGTGAGTATGGGACCTTTAGCGGGTACCCTGACGTGAAGTCCCATATCACGAAGACGATTTCTTATGGTCTGTGTGGTAACCTGGACATTTCTTGCATTGTACAACTCAATTTTCAGCATTTTTGCCGTGCGATGTCGGGTGCGTAGAGCGCTTAAACGTATAAAGCGGTCATCTAGGGCCGTTGTTTTCCTTTTACGACCCTGTCCTGCTCTTTTTTTGTAATTCCCGGTTTCTCTAAATCGACTTACAATTCTTGAAATTGTTGACAGCTGAACACCGATGGCTCTAGCTGCGTATCTTTGGCTGCGGCCATCTGCTACCTACCTGCGAAGATAGGCAGTAGTTTTACATCGGGTTGAACTTCTCCGATGTTGCCAGCCAGCTGCAATGGGACGGGGGGGTTCAATTCCAAAACGCGAAGGCCAAAACCGAAGCTTGAAACAAAACATGAGGCACGCGTTTTTTTCTGTCTCACACGTGGGCCTATTCAAAATCGGCAATCAGCCGTACGAATGCATTACCATCCCTTTGATGTAACGACACACACAAAACATAAAAATTAACGAAGAACGTGCGACCCAGGAGACGGCGAGTTTCGTTCTGAAAAATGGCGCAATATTTCTTGTTCGACAGAAAAGGAATGATTATCAAAGAGAGAGAGAGAGTTCCTAAGGAACCATTCGACACGTCAAATTTCGATTACACATGGCGTGTTCGGAACAGTAATGAAAACTGAGCAGTGACAATGCATATATATGGTGTATTCGAAACAGAAATGGAAAATTAACTGTAACACATCTTCAATCAATGCAATAGCTCTAACAATTTCGTCATGACTTAAAGTTCTAGAATTGCGAAAAAGGGCTTCCATGTTCATATTTAAGAACAATATAACTAAAATTTTCAGAATAATCGCATGTTAAAATCGTTTTAGAATATCGCAGAGTTTACACTTACTAAAAATTCTTGAAGAAAGGATATTTAAGAGTTCTGGTTTAGTTAAACAATTTAATTAATTTCTCTGACTCTAACCTGTCACTATTTATAAAAACAAAGACAAATGAAATAAATATAAAAACATTTAATGAAAAATTTTAGGCGATGCGATAATTTTTTTGCGGAGTGTATTTTCAAAAGACGTTTTATAGAAATGTGTAAAACAAAAATGTCGTCGAATTCTATTAATAAACGTACTGATTTTGCAAATTTAAACGATACATTTTGTAGTTTTCTCGATTCCTTAAATAGAATACAGATCTGTCAATTTTTTAACATTTATAATGTTCAAATTATTTTTAGATTAAAAAAAAATAAATAAAAAATCAAGTTACTTTTTCAGTTTCCGTTGACAACCTTGTTTATTTTGACAACCTCGTTTATTTTGACAACATGTTTATATTTTTCACTTCTGACGAAGCTGTCGAACGACTGCAAAACGTTAAGTGTTTATGCGCCATTTAGTGTCCGTTTAAAAGAGTTTGTGATATAGTAAATTTTACGTTCAGTTTGAAACAGTTAAGTAGTGTAGTGATTCCTAAACCAGCTTGAAAGAAAATTTGCTTCATGATGTGTACTGAAACGACTTCCGTTTGCAATTAATTTGCTAAATTTCGTTGTATCTATTTCTAATTTCATTCTCAGTTAATCGAGCTTAATCGCGTGCGATTCGACCGATTCGTTTTCTTTATCTCGCTGCTCTCTAAATTGCACTAAGGTCGCGAGTGTTGCTATCTGCTAACGCGTCTCAACATTCCAGAAACCGCGAGCGCTAAACGACATCCTCCGCCGCGCGTCGTTCTTATTACACATCTCGAGCTGATACGAGCAACTGACCCAACGGTCGAGCGGCTTAGGTGGACGGCTCACGAACGCCGAGGAACTAGTTCAAATCTCTCTCCAGACCGAGAAAAAAAATTGACGCAACCAACATCGCATCCGTGTTCGACGAAAAAAAGAGGACATCATTCGCCGCGTGTCGTTAATATTACACATCTCGAACGAATACGAATAACTGACTCAACGGTCGAGCGGCTTAGGTGGACGCCTCAGGAACGCCGAGGAACGGGTTCGAATCTCTCTCCGGACCGAGAAAAAAAATTCGTTATTTAGAAATATCTTGAAATAAACATCTATTAGCGCTGGTCATAACTCGACGCGCTATTTAATATATAACATGGGGTTAAGAAAAAAAATCAAAAATTAAGGTAGAATTCGCAAACACCCCTCCGTTTCCAAAAACCGCTGTAACTATGCCCAAAAATGTACCAAGGTCGCGAGTTTAGATATCTACTGCCGCGTCTGCCCCTCTCGCTCAGGCTTGCCCGCGTCTCGCTTCTGCTGCCGCTTGCGCGCGACCCCTCTCCCCCTTCTCACCTCACCCCCGCTGACCACGATCCGCGCAAAAATTGCTATTTCGAGGCCTATGTTAAATCTTATGGGAAATTGGCGCAGAACCAGCATAGTATATCTACTTTCTCCAAAAATCGTTTAATATTCGTCACCGTTTTTATTCTCTGGTAAGGAATAAACAGGAGGGAGTCATACTAACTGGTATTATTATTTGAAATATTTTTGTCCCCTGGGTGACATCTATGTTTTGTATGTTGCAACTATATATAAATATAGAGGTTAAGTTTTAGTTGTAGAGTAGAGGGGTACATAGTGGGTACATATAATCACAGACCACCCCTATAGATAAGAAAGTCTGTGTACGAGACAGAGGGCAGAGTTTCAGCGCTCGCGGTGGATGACGGCAGAACTACATCGAATTACCGCGTTATTTGAATTTGGAAAAACTCCATGAAGACAAAATTACTTCTTATTTTTATAACATTTTCATTTGTAAAGCTTATTATGACAAGATGCAAATTTTTTTTATGAAGAAGTTTTGTTTCACAAAAATCTTTCATCATATAGCCCTTGAACAATATACATGTTTTTCACGTTTTGTATTCAATATTAAATTACACGTAAATTGTCCATTATACAAATGAAAATGCTACAAAAAAAAATACAAAATAATATTATGTGGTAAGGAAAAGCGCGAAAGAGAACACAGAAAACAGATAATTGCAGTGTAAATTAATATTATGTAGTATAATTGTATTACAAATTACAATAATAATAAAGTCACTTAGTTCACGTTTTGCTATTAGTTACAATAATTGCATTATTAATGGTTACAATAATTGCAAAAATTATTGTTAAGTAAAAAATAAATATACTTATATGATCCGCAAAATTAAGCAGATAGATATTAATTATAAATATAGTCTTTTTCTTTTGGCTTTCCCCTTTTGTCAATTGTGTTTCCGAATTTGTCAAATGACTTTCCAATACGCAGGGCTACTATACTTAGAACGGTTTGGAAAGTCATTTGACAAATTCGGAAACACAATTGACAAAAGGGGAAAGCCAAAAGAAAAAGACTGTAAAACTAAATGGAAAATTTATCTTAAATCTAACATTCAATCGATTCAATTTAAATTAAATATTTGAAATTGTCTAAAAAATATTCACAATATCACAATATAATGTATGACTAATTTTTTAAGTGATCTGAAATTTTAACATGACATCGTTTCATGGCAAATCATTATAAATTTTAAAGCCTTTAGAATAAATACTTCTTTGTGTTCTTACTGCATTTTTTGTTGTAACCTACAATGCACTTAATCTAACATGCAACATGCCGTTTTTTAAATACTTCATTGTTTATTTACAGGATGTAAACGCGAGCTCACAGCCCTTTCAGTTTTTTTTATTTTTGAATTGAATTTAGACAGAAATATTTGGTACAAAACGTATATTAGTTATTAGGGAGTTTTTGCAAAGCATTACGATACAAATATCGTTATGTTAAACGTTAAAATTCGATTTCTGATTGGTTAAACCTATAGTGTTGCTAAGCAAATTAGCCTTTAACGTAACGATACCTTTATCGTGAAGTATTGCAAAAACCCACTATTGTTTTACTAGTAATATATTCTACATCCCATTTTAAAATAACCAAGTCAAAGCACTGAAACTTTGTTTTTATTTCTTGAATGTATTAAAACTGTGCATGAGGTTTATAATTAGTTGTTTACCTACACACAATGCTTTTACTTGATTATTTTAAAATGCAATACAGGGCGCATTGCATAGTAATTAATAGCACTGGTATGTATAACATAGCATTAATGCTTTTTTAACTTACATTTGCTCAAGTATATTTTGTGGGCAGCCAATTTTATTGGGTCTATATATGTTAAATTAGGCTTATTTCTTAAAAATAATTGAAATTTACCATCCTTACCTACTAGAATTAAATTAATTTTTTTACACCAAAAATACAAAATGCATGTACATAAAATTTTACAAAGAATCTCTCCTAAATTTTGATGTATTTTACAGTTAAATATTTTAAAATTAACTTCCGATGAAATATGTGCAACTATCGTTTTCAAAATATTAGTATGCGCGCAAACTCGTGGCAAAATATAAAATAGTCTACTCAATGCTTGCATAGTAACAAAAACCAAGCAAGATACCGGCCTTTTCAGTGAAGAATGCTAGTATTCTTTTGCTTCAATAAAATCCAAATGTTCTGGATTGTCAGTATATGAAAGTAAATGTGAACACTCACTACACTGGCTTGTTTTACGAAAGCATTGTTTTAAAATGTATCCCGCAAGATAATTGATGGTACAAGATTCTATTCTCGTCCTTTTTGTTCTGCTTATGTTTGTTGGTAATGTAAAAGTATTTTCAGGAATATCCTCAAAAGACGAAACCCCAGGAATTTCTTCTGATGTTAATAAGTTTTTCAGGTCATCCAAAGCTCCATTGTGATCATCCTCTTCACAGTTAGAACCAAGGGAACGTCGCGAAAAAAAAATATTTACTATTAGTGACTTTAAAGAAGAAACAAACTGGGGAACATTAGGATTTCTGTTGCAACCACCTTGACTTCTCACACATGAAAAAAAAATTTCCACAGGATCTTGATTTAGTGACCTTGTCAGGACATATGACAATCCTTTCTTATCTAGAAACATATCTTTTAAATAAATAAACCTTTCTAATGTTTGTTTCAGGTTTGAAAATGATGGTACAACCACTAGTTTTTTCTTTTTTTCATCAAAGAATTTTGCCGATTCAATAATATTTATGCTTTCTCTCCAAAACGAGTCATGCTGTGATGTTTTCGTTACGCCTCCCTTAAGAGACTTGCTGGCAGGCGCTACTTTCCTGTTGGCACTTAAGCTATCAAAAAGGCGGTCAAGGAATAAAATAAAGTCAGCAGTATCACCAACTTCTTGGCCTAGGTTAGGGATACCTGTAAAAGACGATTTCATTAACATTTGAATTATTTTTTAATGACATAACATACCCCATTGTGATATTCTTTTCATAAGAGTACCCACCGAATAACTAAAAACCTGGGTACACAGTGATACTTTCATTTTGTTAATTTTTTTAACAAAAATGTGGGAGTCAGTCAACTTAAGACACATTCTAACAGAATCAGATGCGTCCAACATATAAAATTGTTCAACGTGTTCCCATCTGCACACTTTCAGCTTATTATCTTGTCGAAATTGTAACCATTTAGTCAAGAGGTTATTCCTAATTCCTTTGAATAAATGGGGTCCGTCAAAAAGTGGTACAACTTCTGAGTTATTAACGATGAAGTAACGATTCACTGCATTTGCCCGTTTGGATTTTTGTGCAGACTCTTTCATTAACCCATCAATAGCTGCCTGATTTGTTGACCCTTGGTCGCAAATTGTCGCCACCACATCAAGTCCGATTTTCTGACATTCACTAATTATCTCCACTATAATTTTCTTTAATTCACTTGATTTAACAGGACCATTACTAAATGAAAATACGACAGGTTGTTTCCATTGTCTGGAAATACCTTTCAACATAAAAAGGTTTGCGTGATCTGCAATTTTTGCTGTTTGTTTATACCCATAATCTTCGAAGCCTTCTACAATATCTATTCTTTTATTATAGTTGAGACCAGAGCTGGGTCGGATACTGGTAAAATGTATCCGGATATCAGATACAGATACCGGCAATGGGGTCCGGATACCGGATACAAGACACGGATACTTTTAGTTCCAAAATGTATTCTAAATACTTGTATCCGGATACTTTTTCCGGATACTGGATACGAATACTTTTTCTAGTGAAAACCCTTCTTCAAGAAATTCAGCTGCTATTATGTTGATGAGAGTTACGCAAGGTACTATAACGTAGTAGATAATAGGGAGTTTTCGCAACTTGTACGTTATGGATAATGTTTACGCTAAGTGCCACAAAACTATTAATGCGCTTGCTCACAGATATGTGAGCAAGCGCATTACTGTTTTTATTACACACAGCGTAAACGTTGTCCATAACCACAGATAAAAGAGCTTTTATCTGTGGTTTTATCTATGCCATAACGTACAAATTGCGAAAACTCCCTATTATCTACTATCTCGCTCACGCTACACGGGAAGGATTTAGTGCGGGAATTATGAATTGTATCCGTGGAAAGATGAAAAGTATCCGGATACGGATACTTTAATAAATAAATGGCGGATACGGATAACAGATACATTTCTCCCAAAGGATTCGGATACAGTCTTCGGATACACAAACAGTATCTGAATACTGTATCCGGATACCTAAATATCCGGATACTACCCAGCTCTGGTTGAGACTTGATGTAATTGCTATTTCATCAAAGATAAGAGTACAGCATCTGTCCTTTTTTTTTAATTTTATACACTTGAGTTTTCATATTTTCAAAAATCTGGGAATTTATCCCTGGTTTGAAATTAATTTTTTGCAGCAAGGTTTGCAATGTCTTCACTGAAGGCAAGGCAAATACTTTTGATAAGAGTCGATAACCTTTACCACTACTCTTTAATAAGGTTAATGCAAATATTTTATCCTCTACTGTAAATCTCCTTCCCTTTGGGGCTAATTTTTGATTCTGGATTTGTTGCATTATAAAATTGTATGTGGTCTCGTTGACATGTTGAAGCAGCCCCTGAAAATTTGATGATCTACCCACCTTCTCAGCTTCAAATAATCTTCTTCGAAAACTGTTTGATTTTATCCCCAACTTTGTGCTTTGTCTTGAACACTCCATCAATTTCTTGTACAAAATCTTACACTTTGGTGTCAGATATTTTTGTCTGGTGACATTAATGGTACGTAAAATACCTCGTCTTCTCTTTGGGGGTGTCGACACACCTGCAGCTGTTTCCACAAAGGAACAAGTTGAAGGTGATTTGATACTTGCTTTTGAAGTGGAACATGCTGATTGTTCAACACTTGCTTCCGAAATATAAGATGTTGATGGTTGTTTAACACTTGTAGCCGAAGCATAAGACGTTCACAGTCCATTTTCACAGCAAAGGTTCCGTTGCTGAGCAACGGAAGTAAAAAAAATTATGAATGAAACATAGAATTTGTATTTCCTTACCCAAACTAACAATCATTTTCTCATGCTGTGCCTGATCTACCCACTTTATTTGCTTTGCCTGTTCTTCTTGCCCTACTGTAACAATATTTTTATAATCAAACCTCAGTAACTGAGAAATCATTAACATTTATAAAAATTTTTAAAAAAATTTATAAAAAAATATAACAAATTCTACTTACCTTCGGGGTAATGGACGGTTTCTGCATTTTCTCCACTTGTATGTCCATGTTGGTCATCACCAAAACCTAAAATAAAATTTTGATCAAAAAGTGGCTTACCAGTGTGTCCCAGGATTGACTTCAGGATAGGTATAATGACCAAAAAATGTTTCACTATGTGTATTTTGCAAACAAGTTTTGCTTATGGAGAATGGATTTTCACCAAACATTAGTGCAAGTGATATCTAGTTGGAGTAGTTATTCTAAGAAAACCATAAAGCATTGTAGGTAAAGTGGCTTTTCTGTTGCTTTTACGCAAAATGTTCTAAATTCGAAATTATGGCGATATGCCAAAATTCATCGCATTTGAACAAAACCATTAAAATAATGAAAAATTTATGATTTTAAACTTTCATTAAAAAAAATTAAGAAAACCATTAAAAGAAAAATAATAAATAACATAATAAATAATGCATATTTTTTTGAATGTATGGTATAAAACAAATTGCGATTTTTTTAAATGCATAAAAGTTTAAAATTGTCAATTTTTGTTATTTCAATATTTTTGTTCAAATGAATGAATTTTGGCATAGCTATGGCCATAATTTCAAATTTAGAATATTTTGTGTAAAAGCAACAGAAAAGCCACTTTACCTACAATGCTTTATGGTTTTCTTAGAATAACTATGCCAACTAGATACCATTTGCACTAATATTTGATGAAAATCCATTCTCAGTCAAGCAAAACTTGTTTGTAAAAAAATTTTTGTCATTATACCTATTCCGAAGTCAATCCTGGGACACACTGTATACAGTGAGTATTCCTTCACATAGAGCATATTTATGCATCCTGACTACAATAGTGACTCTATACTTACATACCTGATAAAAACATTGTTGGTATAGCATCTCTTCTAAGTCCTCGCTTAGTACCAGGCACTATGTATTTTTGGGAAAAATTTTTGTCACAAACATAATATGTTCCATAAATTTGTTGAGATGTTAGTTGAATAAAACGAGGATGAGCAATATTTTCAATCCATACTTTCATCAGTTTTTCATTGTACTTAGGAAAACGGTGCCTTTTATTCACCCAATCTTTACATCCAGGCACAAAACATGGACATTTTGGTCTACTTTCCATTGCAAATTACAGCTGCTGTGAAACAATAAGTCATTTGTTAATTAAATTAATTTAGCCGGTCCTATTTGTGTTGTTAAAACTCAAGACATGCATTACACGCTCGTTAGGTGTGGCCCGGAGTACAAGATAACGAACTTACCTAATTAACAAAGACGCAAAGGTAGTCCACAAAAACAAGAGAAGCAGTTTATAAAACACTGTAATCACAGGAACACCAAATTTAATCTGAATTTCTAAAGCTGAAAACAGAAATCTGTGATAAACTGTTGGGTAAGTCAGGTGAATTACTCAAAACTCACGCAGATTGACCAACTTGACATTTGACACTTTTGCATCAGTTCCAACAACCTTTAAAATTTCTTGTACCAGCGTCATACAATGGATGACGAGAGAACTAGAGTTTAATAGATTTCTGTATAAATTAAGTACCACTTCCTCCCATTTAAGTTGCTACTAGCATATAATTGCGTTAACCACCGAGTAACACGTACATGTTTTATTAAGCGTTTTTTCGCGACATACTCGTAATGTAATGTAATGTTTAATCTGACTAAATAAATGTAATATTTTGTCTTCCGAGTAAGTGCATCTATTTTGATATAGAGAAAACCCAAAAGGTTATGGGCCCAATTTTGGACAAATATTATAATTTACGAGTGAAAAAAAAAAGGAAAATTATGGCCGATGAAAACGTGATGCGAAATGTTGTTAAATTCGACGGAAGTAATTTCCAGTTATGGACATTTCAAATAAACACTGTATTTGCCGTGTACGGTGTACAAACTTATGTGAACTTGGCAGCCAACCGTCAGCAGCCAAATGCGTAGTAAGACGTGAAAACGGAGGCAGGTTTACTTGCGTCTAGAGGTGGGTTTATCACTAAAAGTCATGACGTCACAAACTGTCCCGTCACAGTTGTCGTTTCCGAAGAAGGCATATTCGTTCATTTTCTGCATACTAGGACTGAAACTAGTGAAAATGAATCAAACGTTAAATTGTAAAGAATGTGGAAACCGTTTTCAGAATCTGTCTAATTTACGCAGACACGTACGCTTCGCGTACCTACGGCGGTTTCATGAAAGCAAACAGGAATTGGCCACATTGCATCGAAAACAAAGTTTTAATTTTTCATTTACTTGTAGGGAATGTGGAAAACATCGTTAACAAAGATTTTTTGCTAATAAAAACGAAGATTATTCAATAATGATAGTTTATTAATAAAACCAAAAATTGAAGTTCTAAAATAAAAAGATAGGAGTATATAATTTTAATTTAACACATAAATAACTTAAAATTGAAAACTGTATAGTTATCATCTTTTTTACTCTTGCAAAACACTATTTAACAAGACCAGCGCCATTTGGTCTTTATTTGCAGTTGACGGTTTCTGAAAGTTGTTAGCACTTTTCTTGGTTTTTTTCTTTGTTGAAAAAAGTCTTCTTTGCACAGTTATATTTTTATTGTGAGCAATTTTAGGTGTTATAGGTAAATTTGCATTTGAACAAGCAGCATTTAAAGTCGGAGATAGTGAGGCAGTCATTTTTTTTATGATCGTTAACTTGTTTGGAGAAAGTATTTTATTTAATTGTCTTTGGAAATTTTCAAGCAATTCTTGTTTTTGTAGTTCTAGAGATTTAACCGTCGCCTTTCTTCCAAGTTCCGAAAGGAGTACATTTGTCTCCACTGCAGCGACTGTATCTGAAGAAGGGCAGTGAAGGTGCAAATTATTATCGTCTTCTTCATTTTCATCAACGTCTTCATTGTGATTTGCTAAAAATATACAAAATTATCAGTTATTTAAGTATAACACTGTGTAGCGTATAATAATTAAAATAGCTCAGTTACCACAGAAGTCACTAAAGAAATATACAATTAGCAGCACCAACACCAAGCCCACCACCCAGTACCTAATTAAAAAAAATAACATTACAACGCTACCTCTGACTAATGTTAACATCACAATTAATTATTGAAAAATAAATCTATATATAATTAGCTAAGACTATGCTGATAAACATTAGTGAGAGTTTACATCATGTAATAAAAATATTGTGTTACCACGTTACCACCCAATTCAACTTCATGTGTCGCACCCCTGTTTCACACCATAAGAAGGGATAGTTTAAAAAACTTCCTGTAAACATGAATTAAAATTTAACTAGTAATAAACAAACTTGTTAATTGTTAATAAAATTAGTAACTCACTAGCATGTTCAGAATCACTTTTCTTATTTACATTTTCCTCATCATTTTTCTTCCTCCATCCAGCAAGCAAATGTATGTGTTTACACATGTTAGATTTAATGGAACAATCCATGCATGAGCAGCAATACCTATGAATGCAAATCTCGCATTGCACACAAACCAACTTACAGTCACAATTTTGAAGTATCTCTTGAATAAAATAAACTTCATTTGAAGGTGCCGACAAAACTTGCCAGCCACCTTCACTTGCAATGATCAGTTCCGCATTAAGAGATTTCATATTTTTATGTCTGTGTCTTATGTCTTTTATTTTGCTTGATATCTTTCCTTTGTGATTTACAATTAATCTGTTGATCAGTTTACTTCTAACAAATCTCATTATTGCAACGAGTGCTTTGTCAAGTCGCTTAACTTTTTTTCCCTTTAGAAAAACGTATTTAATCACTCCATGCATCCTTTCCAGATGCATATTGGTATTTATTCCAGAATAAAGCCGGTAGCAGTAGGCCCAATTCTCTCGATTAGCAAAATAATTGTCTTTGAAATATAAAATAAAATCTTTGACTTCAGCATCAGACTTTTCACAAAAATTTCTGATCATAATTTCAAAAGCTTCAGTGTCTCTTTCCTCCAATAATATTCTTAAATAACGATAAATTTCCGCCTAAAACAAACATATTATGCGATATGGAATTTTTCTTAAAACTATTATCTACCTGTTTTTCTTTGGATGTAATTTTAGTTAAATTTTTCCTCCATGCTCTGTCCGTGTGCCATGTACAAAATAATCTAAAAAAAATATTACTTAATGGTTACTAACTTACTGAAATAATTTAGATTTAATTAGGCACCTTCTTTGTGGTGTCCCCATTTCAGCCATCCATGCGTTATAGGAAGCATCAGCTAAGTCTGACATAAAAACTTTGGTTGACATAACACCACATCGTTCTTTAATTTTTGATATAAACAGTTTCATGATTTCTGTGTCAGATCTATTTGAAATCAGAAAAGCACAAGGAAAGCCTTCTCGCAGGTCATCAAGTACAAGAAGGGTTTGCATTTCAAAGTCGTAAGCATTAAGGCCATGTGTTCCATCCATGCAGATTAAGTTAGGTCCATATTTAGTGAAAAATTCACACTGAGCAATGGTCATTATTATAAGAGCAAAATCGTCATTTCTTAGAAAAGGCTGCTCACTACATAATTGTCCCTGAGCCTTGTAGAATAAAACACAATTTTCATTTCTTTGCATTTCGGTCACCCAAGACTCAACACTTAATGCATCATTCGAATGTCTAACAGCAAATGACGATAAATTGAAAGAGCTCTCAATATTATGAAGGTCTTTTCGAGTGAGAAGATGAATTCTCTTTAGATCAGAATTAGGAATAGTGTCTGCTACTTCATCCAAAATTGTGTCAAAACTAATTTTTGAAGCTATTTTTTGTGCGAGATTTGTGCGCTCTTGTGGAGTAAGTGTGATATGACCCAACTCTATTTGATGACCCACATGACTGTAAATAAAAGTAACTTTGTAACTACCATTCTCATTATAAAGTTTTATGCTTGATGGACAGTGGGCATTAATCTTATTGCTGCCTTGCACTTTCAGTTGCCTCAACCCTTTACCTGGAATTTAATAAATAACAAGAGTATTAACACTCTCAAAGATAATTGGTAACGAGTGTCTAAATAAAAATCTGGTCAAGTAGGTTGTGGTCGAAAATTTTTTCGTTGCATGCATGTCGTTTCTAAGTTCAACGGCTAAGCTTTCAAGTGTAACGTCAAAGTGATTTTGCATTAAAAATAGTTTTTCTTTTCACAAACTACTAAAAAAATGCCCTTTTCAATTGAAGGAAAGACATTTATGATTGAAAGTTACTTTCGAAACGGTCGCAAAATTAACGGTGTCTGGTCCTATTCAATTCAAGACTGTTTGGAGGAATTGCTTGTCCAGTTCCCAGAAATTGTTTTTGATTATAAACAATTTCTAGAGTGCCTAAATCGAAGTGTGGCATTATTTCGACGAACTGAACGATCTTAGAGAACGTATATTTGATAAGTGTCAAGAAATCAACAACTCTCCGGATTTACTGCAAAATGTTGTTAATGGAATTAAAAACAGAATTATTAAATGTTACCGAGAAGGGGGTGGGCATATTCAGCATATTTTATAATAAACGTTTTTAAATTTCACGTTTTCACGTCTTTTACGGCAAAATCACTTTTAACAAGGAAATGATAATTCAGTATCAATTTTGACGTTACACTTGAAAGGTTAGCCGTTGAACTTAGAAGCGACATACATGCAGTGGATAAATTTTCGACCACAACCTACTTGACCAGATTTTTATTTAGACACTCGTTACATCAGTCCTTACCTTTAGCAACATACCTGCCTGATCTATGACAAGTAAATATGACAACGTTTTTCGATTTTGTAAATTTTATAAATTTTGAACTTGTATCAGTCTCAATCTTGGATTTCCATGACTCAAATTCTTCGAAACTTGAAAACACAAATTCTTGCGAGTTTATCGGTGTGTCGTGATTTGTTGTTAAATGATCCAAGATTGACTTTGAACATGACGTAGTAAAGCCACAAAACATTGGACACTTTTTTTGACCATCTACGTCATTTTTTGGATTTGTTTCAACAACAGCAGGTATAGAGTTATGCGTCTTCATATGAAATCGGAGATGGTTTTTGTTGTTGAAATTTTTGTCACACTCCCCACAAGTAAATAAAAAATTCAAACTTTGTTTTCGATGCAACGGGGCCAGTTCCTGTAGTTTGCTTTCATGAAACTGCCGTACGTGTCTGCGTAAATTAGACAGATTCTGAAAACGGTTCCCACATTCTTTACAATTTAACGTTTGATTCATTTTCACTAGTTTCAGTCCAAGTATGCAGAAAAAGAACGAATATGCCTTCTTCGGAAACGACAACTGATAGGTACACAATTCTAGGTTAAGTTTGTGACGTCATGACTTTTAGTGATAAACCCGCCTCTAGACGCAAGTGGCAGGTTTACACTGTAGAAACTGGCATCGATTTCGGATTTTCACTCGTATTTCATGAAATACACCCTCCCGCAATATAAAATCAACACAAGGACTTAAGACAATCCAATAGCGATCAACAGCGATCACGAAAACTAAAGAAATATCGAGTTATATGCATCACGGAATTCGCCCTGAAGTTATCGGTCGCGCATCCGATCAAATGTTGTGGGGCGAATTATAAAAAATAGTTTTTTTTTAATATGTAACGCAAACTTTTCTAATTGCATGAGTACTTGCATCTGTGCATGTGTATTGATAATCCGGCGTAAAAAAAGTTTATACCCCCTACACATTTAAATTATATGGCATAATCGAAATTTCCCGTCAGCGCGATGTTCATACAAACGTACATGACTTTTCCAATAAGCAATGCAGTAATGTGAAAAATCATAAGTAGATAGAGGAAACCTTCCGCTTTCGGAAAATGGTACCAAAAAAGTTTATACCCCTTACACTTCTTAATTATTTCAGAGAACGTGTTATAAACCTGCGTAACTCTTTCAATAAGCGACGTGGAAAATCGAAAATGCAGAGGTGGATAGAGGAAATCTTTAGCCTTAGGAAACTGGAATCAAAAAAGTTTATACCCCCTACAAATTGGAATTACATCACGAAATCTGAAACGATGTAGGCAATTATGAGTAATACCTGTAAGGCGGATTGTCTAAGTAACAATGCAGCATATTTACAAAATTGCATAATTGCGCATAATCCGAAAATTTACGTGTTATAAACCTCCATAACTTTTTTCATAAGCAACGGAGAAATGCGACATTTCAGAGGTGGACAGAGGAAACCTTTAGCTTTAGGAAAATGGAACCAAAAAAGTTTTTACCCCCTACAAATTTGAATTATTACACGAAAACTGAGACGATGCACAACAGTTTCCGTCTTACGTGGGCGTGACTTGTAAGGCGGATTGTCTAACTACCGATGCTCCTGTCACGAACGAAAGAAACCGCGGCAATCTGTATCTGGCGCGAAATATTCATTTATACTGTTTTACAAATGAAGCGGTTAGAAGCAGAGTGACTTTTTAACACAAATTGAGTTATGTGATTTCACGAAATTTTTGAAACAGTCATAAAAAGTTATTAGAAAGTAGTTTTCCTATCTTATAAGTTATCATTTGACAGCGAATTATTTTATTGAAATTTAACTTTGAACCTCTCTCTCTTCAAATCACGAAAGTTGTACTTACACCCCTTTGCTTCTGACCGCCTCAATTTATTTAGATAGTTAATTGTTTACATTAGCGTGTTTACATAAAAGAATAAATAGATAGGAATAATTTAGAAACTGGAGGTTGATTTCAGTTAGCAGTAGGTATACTAATCTCATTAAGCGCTTGTGTGTCTCGAATGCAAATGTTTGGGAGAAGGTTTTGGTGGTTCTAAAAAGAACCATTTTACATCTACACGTTCTACCAATGGGGAAGATCCTAGAAACAAAAACAATAATAATGAAATGCGAACTCAATACGTATAAAATATCGAATGTCTTACCTTGTGTTCAACATTAGCTTTGGAAGAATTCATACATATCTTGGAGGAATCGTCTATTCAAATGAATCCTGTCTCTGAAAAAAGAATAGTATGTTAATTACAAATTATGTAACACATTAGTGGTAGACTTACTTTTCAAAAATATGATAGGACCGTTGAGATACAAATGAATGAACGTCCAAGAATTTAATGTTACACTTCTTTGCGATTGTTTGTAATTTCATGTTGGTATGTAATATGTTTTGCTGATAACAATAATCTTGCAATGGCGGTATGCTACATATGAAAACAGTAGATGACAATTTTTTAGCTAACCGCAGAAGCCATTTACGAGTAATGTGAAATGAAATATGGATCGGTGTAGCATTTTTTAAAATATCGTTACTTCCGATCATGATAATGATCCGGAAATACTTTTCCACCTTTATATTCCACAAAGAATTCTGTTTTTTACCACTCCTCAAGCGGCGTATCAACTGCCTAACTGTTTGTCCGCCAACACACAGTTGACAGGACAGTTTGTGGTTGCCGCTGCGAAAATAGGATTCCCCTAAAAGATTGTGGGTTAGGTATATATAAATGACATCTGTAATATACAGGGATCGCCAAGAAGTTATTGCAAATTTATGTGTCCAACATACAGTTTTTTTTAAATATATTTCGCACCCTATATACAGGCTTTATGATACGAGGTAGAGAAAAACGATGAAGAAAAAAGTTATACGGTTTTTTATGTATAATCTTTAAAAATAACTGAAATTGTACACCATATCTCACTTTGCGATATGTTTTTGTCTTAAAAAAACTTTTAACGATAATACATATTGTGACGTTTGCGGTCCCAGCCCGTCTGATGCGTCAACAACGACGCGCCTTAGACGAGAAGCTTCGATATCACGTAAGCGATGATCCGAGACTTTCTGTCGAACGAGCGAGAATGTTCGCGAGAAACAACGCCGGCATATAAAAATGCACGCAGCCAAACGGGGGACAGTTCGACATTAATTAAGCAAGTGGACAGTTCGAAATTGAAGTCGCGTTATAAATATTCGCTCGGCTGTTAACATAAATTACTTATTAGTTCATAAATAAATTATTCTTAAGTTAGTGTTAATTAGTGTTACTTTTAAATAAATTAGATTATTAACTATTTCGTGTTTTGATTAAAATAAAAATAATAGAACCATTAAAAATCGTTACAATATAAAACCGTACAACTGTAATAATTTTACTGTACGTCCCAGAACAAAGCCTGTATATACCTATGTTGCAAAAATTTTAAAAAAATTTACCTGTAAAACAATAAGTTTGAAGTACAATTTATATAGTGCTCGTTATTAAAATGATTGGCATAAAAACTTTCAAATAAAGAAATAAATAAAAAACTTTTTCACTTGGTTTTGGCTTTCACTGTATACATTTCTACATAAAATAAAATCTAATAGCGTCACATTGGCATTGTACTTACCCACAACGTTTGATAACATCCTTCTCAGAATACTGTCACCAAAAAATACCGTGTTACCTATCCATTCGTGAAAATGTAATATATATCACTTACTTTATCGCTTACTTGAATATAAGCATTTTACATTTTTCATTCTATTTTTTATTTTCTATGCTACATGTTCATGGAGCTAACTTGAATCATTGTTATCAATTTTTATAGCAAAGCTTGGACAATGCTTATATTCAAAACCAAACTGGTCAGTCATAATTTCTTGGTATACTACCAAAAAATATACTTTTGTAATAATTTACCATGTTATAGTAAATTACAATCAATTATGTGTCTAAATTACAATTTTATCGAGCTTATGACACAATTTATTTCTATCAAAACAAAAAATGTTATTCGTGAAACGATTTTTTATTACAAAGACATAGTCGTCAAAATCGTGTCGAAATTTTATAATTGTGGATTATTTTCTAATTTTCTATGTTTCCAAATACATCACAATTGGTACCACCTACGTGACGGAATACAAGAGTTCTTTTTAGAATCTACATTCTTCTCCCAAAGATTTGCATTCGAGACACAAACGCTGAATAATTATTATGCCTATTGCAAACTGAAAACAATCTCTAGTTTATAAATGACTGTAATCTATTTACGCGAAGAAACGAAGACAATAAATTGTTATGAGTATAAATGAATATTTCGCGCCAGATACAGATTGCCGCGGTTTCTTTCGTTTGTGACAGGAGCATCGGTAGTCAGACAATCCGCCTTACAAGTCACGCCCACGTAAGACGGAAACTGTTGTGCATCGTCTCAGTTTTCGTATAATAATTCAAATTTGTAGGGGGTAAAAACTTTTTTGATTTCAGTTTCCTAATGCTAAAGATTTCCTCTATCCACCTCTGCATTTTCGATTTTCCACGTCGCTTATTGAAAGAGTTACGCAGGTTTATAACACGTTCTCTGAAATAATTAAGAAGTGTAAGGGGTATAAACTTTTTTGGTACCATTTTCCGAAAGCGGAAGGTTTTCTCTATCCACTTATGATTTTTCACATTACTGCGTTGCTTATTGGAAAAGTCATGTACGTTTGTATGAACATTGCGCTGACGGGAATTTTCGATTATGCCATATAATTTAAATGTGTAGGGGGTATAAACTTTTTTTACGCCGGATTATCAATACACATGCACAGATGCAAGTACTCATGCAATTAGAAAAGTTTGCGTTACATATTAAAAAAGTACTATTTTTTATAATTCGCCCAAAACATTTGATCGGACGCGCGACCGATAACTTCAGGGCGAATTCCGTGATGCATATAACTCGATATTTCTTTAGTTTTCGTGATCGCTGTGTTATTATATTGGATTGTCTTAAGTCCTTGTGTTGATTTTATATTGCGGGAGGGTGTATTTCATGAAATACGAGTGAAAATCCGAAATCGATGCCAGTTTCTACAGTGTAAACCTGCCTCCGTTTTCACGTCTTACTACGCATTCGGCTGCTGACGGTTGGCTGCCAAGTTCACACAAGTGGTGTACAAGGTGTGATAAATGGAACTCAGGTAAAGCCCGAAGACCTAGAAGATGACGAAGGCAATAAGTGGGTGAAAGATAACGTCCGGGTAATGTGCCTGATTTCATCCTCGGTGGATTACAAGCAATTGGAATATCTTATCACGTGTGAGGATGCACGTGAAATGTGGGACAAATTGTGTTTGATCCATGAACAGAAGTCGGAAACAAATAAGATGATGCTTATGAAGAACTTCTATAGTTATACGATGAGTCAAAATGATTTAGTAGTGAATCATGTAGCCAAAGTAATAAATATGGCGAGCCAATTGCGAGATGTAGGCGAAGAAATTTCAGAACTGGCCATCATGGCAAAAATCCTAGTTACCCTACCAAGCAAATTTTATCCATTTGCAACGGCATGAGATAACATTCCTGTGACAAATCAGACATTAGTGTTGCTGCAGGAGAGGCTCATCGCTGAAGAACGCCGGATGCAAGGAATGGAGGAAATGACGAGTGCTTTGGCAGCAGTAACTACAAGCACGAAAACAAATAAGCATGGAGAAAAGGGCAGATTGACAGGAAAGGAAAATACTAAGCAGAAAAAATTCAAATGTTTTGCATGTGGAAAGCCAGGCCATTTCGCAAAACAATGCTGGCATAATAACAACAAAAACAAGGACAGAAGAGAAGTAGGTGAGTCGTTACAAGCATTTGTTGTTACAGAGAGACTCGGAAGTAGTGTCACTGACGGAGCACAAGGAGGCAAGAGTGTACATCAAGATGCAATTGAAGCAGTTAGTAGAACAGCAGATAAAGCAGTCGAGAGGGAGATCTTGAATGCCGACAGTGAGGACATTTGGATCACCGACAGTGGTGCTTCACGACACATGACTTACAGGCATGACTGGTTCAGCGAAATGAAGCAGTGTCAACATATATCTGTCACGTTATGTGACAACTCGTCATGTGAAGTAAATGGTATTGGCAAGATAAAAATAACAAGGTATGTAAATGGAAAATGGTTACAAGGTGAGATAGATGATGTACTTTATGCCCCAAAAAAGAAATCTTTTCTCTGTGAGTATGTGCACGAAAAAGGGATTTGATGTTGTGTTCAGAAAAGGGGAAGTAAGAATAGAAAATAATGGTGAACTTATAGCTGAAGGGTCAAACATAACAAAGAATTGTACAGAATGTTGTTTGAGACCAGAAGGGTGTATGAGGCTAATACTGTGCAAATAAATAACCTTAAAACTTGGCATGAAAGATTGGGGCATGTGAATGTACAAAATGTTGTCAATTTGTCAAAGATGAATCTGATAGGGAAAATTAATCAATGTGAAGTTGCAGAATTTTTCTGTGAGGCCTGTCAACTGGGGGGAAGTCGCACAGAAATAATCTTGGAAGAACAGGAGATGACCGAAGATGTCAACCTGACATGCCACCTAGTGACATGGTGCACGCAGATGTGTGTGGGCCGATGCAGACTGAATCACTTGGAGGGTCGAGATATTTCCTATTCCTCAGAGATGATGCTACATCATATAGGTATGTCTATTTTCTAAGGCATAAGTCAGATGTGTTTGACTGTTTCAAGGAATATGCTAAAATGGTGGAGACAAAGATGGGACATCCAATTCGAATTCTAAGAACAGATAGAGGAACTGAGTTCACAAACGAAAAGATGAAGTCTTTTCTGAAGAGCAAAGGAACAATCTTTGAGATGACTGCTCCCTACTCTCCTCACCAGAATGGCAAGATAGAAAGGGACAATCGAACTATAGTAGAGAAAGCACGAACCATGCTCCATGCCAAGAAACTTCCCTTAATGCTGTGGGCAGAAGCAGTAAATATTGCAGTGTATGTTACAAACAGAACAAATATAATCGAAAAAGATGGCAAGACATCGTATGAGGCCTGGACTCAGAAGAAAGTTAAGCTGAATCATCTGAAAATTTTTGGATCGGATGCATATGTACATGTATTGGACTCATTCAGACAAAAGTTGGATGTGAAATCGAAAAAAATGATCATGTTAGGGTACCAGGGAGAGTCATCAAATTTTAGACTGTATGATCCTGTAAGAAGAAAGGTAGTAGAATCGAGGGATGTTACCTTTAACGAAAGGAACTCCGCAATCGAAACCTCAAATTATCTCAGAGAAGAAGTGACACTTCAAATTCCTGATGAAGAAAACAATGATGATTCTGAGATGCCAGAAAGTGAAGAGTAACCAGCCAGAAGTGAAGTTGTTAGAAGAGATAGAGATGAACTGAATAATCAGGATGAAGAGTATGGAAGCAATGTAGTAGAACATCCTCATCAACTACGTGATCGTACTGCTATTCGTCGGCCCATAAGGTATGATGTGAATATGGTAGAGATACATGAACCAAGCTCATATGAAGAAGCTCTATCAAATCCTGATTGTGAGAGATGGAAAGAAGCAATTGAAGAGGTGCTGAAAGCACACAATCTTAACAACACCTGGACAGTAGTGCCTGCAGAAGGACAAAGGTTGATCGACTCTAAATGTGTTTTTAAAATTCAAAATAAAAGTTACCACATGAGGTACAAAGCGAGGCTCTGTGCAAGAGGGTTCGCGCAAAGAGAAGGACTGTACTATCAGGAAACATTCTCACCTGTAGTGAGATATGACTCGGTGAGGGTACTACTGGCTGTTGCAACCGAGAGGAGCTACGAGCTGATGCAGTTTGATGTCAAGACTGCATACCTCTACGGTAAGCTGGAAGAAAACATATTTGTCTCTTCTGGAGGGTGTAAATGAAAGGTATGATACAACAAAATATATTTGTAAAGTTTTGTTAGTTCCTTAAATAAATATAATTTAAAAGAGTCCAGTGCAGATAAATGTATATTTTACAGAAACGATGTAAATGATGAACTAATTTTAGCTCTCTTTGTAGACGATGGCTTGGTTGCGAGCAGAAACCGGAGGACTCTGGAGACATTTCTGGGAGAAATGAAAGAAACATTCACTATCAAAGTAAGCGAAGTTGGCAGCTTCTGCGGAATGGAAATTTTGAGAAGTCCTTGCAAGGGAGAGCTGTTTTTACATCAGAGCACATATGCCACCAAGATTGTGGGACGATTCAACCTGGAACAGGCAAAGACATTAGCGGTCCCAGCAGATCCCAATGTACAACTGGAGGCTGCAAAGGACCAAAATGAAACTGTAAAATTTCCATTCCGTGAGGCAGTTGGGTCCCTCCTGTTTCTGGCCGCTGTCAGCAGACCAGATATTAGTTATGCTGTAAATTCAATAAGTAGGTTCTTGAATAATTACAATTATATGCACTGTCAAGCGGCAAAACGTATTTTAAGATATGTGTCAGGAACCATAGATTATGAAATCCTTTATAAGAAATGTAACTGTAGTTTGATAGGGTATAGTGATGCAGATTATGCATGGGACGTTGTTACATGTACATCGACTACATCAATTACATGGTCTGCACAACGTCAGCGTATGGTAATGCTGAGCACAACTGAATCAGAGTATGTGGCAGCAAGTATGGCTGTAAAAGAAGCTGTTTTTGTTAAATGATATCGGGTATCCATATACTAGTTCAGTTAAAATTAAAATGGACAACCAAGATGCTATTAGATTAATAAAAAAATCCGGAGTTCCACAAAAGAACGAAGCATATAGATGTCCGATACCATTTTGTGAAAGAAAAGTATGAAAGCAAGGAAATTGCCGTAGAATATGTACCTACTGAATACCAATATGCGGATATATTCACTAAAGCACTCACCAAAGCAAAATTTGTAAGATTGCGGGAAATGATTGGTGTAGTGAAACTCTGCAACACAAAAGTATTCAAATAGGGAGACTGTTTATAGCTTTGTTCCAGCAACAGTTCGTAACTAGTTCGGAACCGTTAAAAACAGTTGCCCACCGAAGTAATGACCGATTTTAATGGCGCCGTCAAATGTACAACTTTGAAGACTGCATGATTTTGACGGTTTCGAACTAGTTACGAACTATTGCTGGAACAAACCTATTATCAGTGAGTATATAGGTACTATTAAGAGAGATCGTGCGATAGGTTTCAGCGTACGTAGTAAAATGTGGGCGAGGGGAAAACAACGTGAAGAGAGTGTGTATGTAAAATGCTGCCGCTGTGGGACAGTTTTGAACTGCTATGTTTGGGTTTGATGCATCACTTGTTGGATGACGAGAATCACGAGTATCAGATTTCACCGATAGATGATACGCGTTTCTGAGGGGCTGAAGGGTGAGGGGAAGGAACTGTCAGTAGGCGTGTCGCTGATGAACCCTCACCAAAAATTTTTACGAAGACAAATGCATGTATTCTGTCGCCGTTGAAATTTTCCGTGTGCATTCAGTGTTGACTAACGAGTTAAGAATAACAGGAGAGCTATACTAACAGTAGTTTCTCGTCCAAACTGGTCACTAAATACAGTCGCTGTATGTCATAGGGCCAGTTGTATAAAATGAGTTAACCATTCGATCAACTTTCCTCCACAATTAACTTGACCGAGTGATTACCTCGTTTTATACAACTGGCTCAAAGGCGCACACAGTCGTTTTACAAAATTCTGGAACGTCCACAAAACCCACAGTTCAACATTGTTTATAAAACACTTACTATATTAAGTTTAACTAAATAAGATGCGAGAAATGTCAATTGTATTCCTATGTTGTTATGGTCGCAAATTACACCTCCTAGAGGACCTAGAGCATCTTGGGCATATAATCACATCTCTCACTCACGATTTTTAATATATTTTGTGTCTCTCTCATCTGTTTTAAGAAGTCTTGTGTTTACATATTTCCTTGACGATAGGAACATTTTTCACACTGTATTATCGTGGCCTTATAATTTCGCACGGTTTAATTTTCCGCTGTAAATATGGCTTTCTTTGACGGCTTGTCAAAAATAACAATTTTAAACGTCAGATTTCAAATGTAATGCTAAAGTTGTAGCAACACAATGTCAAATAACGTGCTTTCTGAAGGAGAGAAGGGTTTTGCAATTTGCAAAATTAGAAGATGATTGGTCGCTACTTTTATTCTATTATTTCAGTTTTAATACCTTTATTATCTTGCTGTTCTTAAAATATAACCAAACAATCTAACTTTTGGTTAAATGTCTTTAGTGTCAAAATTGATGAAAGAGCCTGTTCTACAAAACTAGAATTTAGAAAAATTCTGGCTACTTGATAATAAATCGTGCGAAATTTTAAGGCCGCGATAGTACCACGCGATCATTTAAATTTATAATTAGAGTAGGCTATGAATTTTGAATTAGTTTGGCAACACTAATTATTGACAGCTTTATTTGAGTTTGAATTGTCAAAGTGATGCTTCAAAATGTTTAATTAATTGCCGGGGGCGAACCTTTGAACATTTTCTATGGTTGTCACTAAAACGGTTTCACTTCCTTTAAATTAAAGCGATTGAACCCGATGAGAATCCTATAAACGTCAAAACATTTACATAATCTCTAATCTACACAGCGAGTCGATTGGCAAGGTGCACAACGTATAAAAAAAATCCCGCCTACTTTAATTATTAATTTAAATGATCGCGTGGTACTTACAAGTGGGATGCGAAAAGTGCGTCGCTTTTGAGACAAAAATTCTCTTACGCTTTTCCCTGAAATTGTCAAGATTTGCCTTAATTTTTTTTTACCATTATATAACAGTTTTGACATATATACCTACTGGCACATACATACTTTTAAAGAGCTTATAAATAAACAGTATGCCTTAAATAAAGGAATGTGATTCGTCATGCGTTATGCGCATGCCTATAACTTTTCGATTCTCTTATTGTCTAACGTAAACTTATTGTAAATATGACATGGGGCTGTCGTCATTATTTATAAAAGGATCCAATTTATTTAGAAAAACAATGTTGAATTCCTGTCAAATTTTGCTACAAATGCTGCAGTCCCGTGTAGATTATGATGTTTACTATACGTAGAAAAAAATTGGAATTAATACAATGAATATTAATTCTGTTATATTGATTGTTTATTGAGTATGTTTTAGGGCTTTTAGGCGTATATCGAGAAGGATGTCGGGCCCCTTAATCTCAAAATACTATTTTACTGTCATATGATCCGAATATAAGGACCTGTGGGCGGAGCTTATTTGCGCAGCCTTATGTGGCAATAGGTTTGATTTGATTATTTCGACTTTTGTTCACCTAATTCTACAGTTTCGCAAACCGTGCATCAGTTACTTTATTTACGGCTTCGGCATTTACTGGGCATGTACGCCAATAATTAATTTATAATCATTTTTAATAACTAACATTTTTACGTTTGACACTAGAGGGCACCACGCATAATAGTAATCTGTAATCACCAACTGAACATATAACGACATCTATATAACAGTTTTGGTAAAGGCACCCCAAACCATTAATGTACCACCCCCAAAATTTCTCTTTGAAAAATACTGAGGCTCTTTTCTTAAATCCCGCCAGTAACGATTGAATCCGTCTGGACCATCTAATTTAAACTTTTTTTCGTCAGAAAAAATTATCTAAAAAGAATTTTTGAAAATGAGGTACAGTTGAATAAAAATAAATATCTTACATTCTCCCAATTGCGGTTCATATTCTCCCGAGCAAATTGCAACCTGGCAATTTTATGGCGAGGCAGAAGACCTGGAGCTGTTTTCAACTTTTGACGCACGATATGTTCACTTTTATTCAAAATTCTTCGAATTGTCCGCCGGGAAACATTTGCTCCACATTCTGAAGCTATTCTTTTACAACTTTTCAAGCTATTGCTTGCTGCAGCAATAATTCTTCTTTCAGTTCTCGGTGAAATCTTCTTTTTTGGTCCGCCTTTTTTGTTTGTCCCATACTGAACAGGATTTCTCAAATAATTTGATACAACTTTACGCGATCGGTTAATTCTTCGAGCAATTTCACGTCGACTCAAACATTCATCACAAAAAGCCAAGATTTTACCTTTCTCCAACTCAGAAAGATAACTCCCTCGAGGCATTTTCAGTTTAATTGTCAGAAAGTAATGACGTTTAATGAGAAAATTACTTGTTTCTTTTGTTTTATAATAAGGGGCACAGCCACCTTGGATTTCATTAATTTATTTCAACCGGCGCTATAGTTATGCACTGTTCAGTTTTAACATTTTTTTAAAATAAATTACATAAATTGTTTGTTCGAATTCTCAATTAGTTTTTTATTACTATTTTAACTTCTTTTATGGTTCGTCTAAGTAAAATTAAATTATTGTTGTTTTAGGAACAAAAAAATCAAAAATTGGGAGCGGGGCTATAGTTATGCTCTTGAGTTTATATATAGATATAGAGGTTAAGTTTTAGTTGTAGAGGGGTACATATAATTGCGTTAACTACCGAGTAACACGCACATGTTTTAATGTAATGTTTAATCTGGCTAAATAAATGTAATATTTTGTCTTTCGAGTGAGTGCATCTAGTTTGATATAGAGAAAACCCAAAACCATTGCTTATACAGTGTGTCCCAGATTGAGTAGGCTACCTTTCTTATTAGTGAAGATAGAGATTTGGTTAAATGGGCAATATTTTGCAGTTTTATGTGCTGATTCAGATTCCGTTGAGAAAATTTGAAAATTCCGAATAGTTCAGATATTATCGCAGAAAAACTGAAAATCGCTATTTTCTTTAATGTCCAATTACTTCGCAATTATAAAAATATGAAAAAATGTTTCATATAAAAGTTACTATGTTTGATAAAATACAGCTGAAAATACAGTCAAAATAAAATTCAAGATGGCGGCTGTCAAGATATTGATAGCAACTTTCTTATTTTAAATGGACGCCATATTGAATTTTTGTACGATTAAATAGCATTTTTTTTTCTCGTTTCAACCGTGTATCACAAGCCATATCTAAAAAAAAATTATTTAAAAAATTTAATATATTTTTTTTAAATCAAGTAAGCGGGTTGCCTTTACTTATTACTAATCAAGTAAAGGCAACCCCGAAAATAGCGATTTTCAGTTTTTTTGCGATAATATCTGAACTATTCGGAATTTTCAAATTTTCTGAACCAGCACATAAAACTGCAAAATATTGACCATTTAACCAAGTCTCTATCTTCACTAATAAGAAAGTTACCCATGGTAGCCTACTCAATCTGGGACACACTGTATATGTCTAGTTAGTCAACCGACGGAAATTAATTTTAGTTCTGGACCAAGATTGATAGGGGGCGATGGACTAGAAGTGTAGCACTCCATCGGACGCTAGCAGGTTTGAATCTCCACTCATAAACTGTTTCCAATAAATGTCTTGATTTGTTTGCGCTGTGTTGCTGTATTTCACCGAGATTCGTTGTAGTTGTGAACATAGTACCTAGTCACAATTTGTTCAAATTTCTCGACGAATTTTTTAAGATGTCAGGGAACAAATGTAGTTTATTTTATGTGCAGAAAGATACCTGAGAAAGAACCCTGAACTTAGAAAATTTATGTTTCCCATTCATGACGACGTACGTTGTAAAACGTGGATGATAAATTCAGTATAATGAACATTGCTGCTAACAAGGGAAAGTTCCCAACCCGAAAATTAAAAAAAAAATTGGAACTTTGTGGACTAGTAGTTCGCCCTAAAAAGCTTTATGTAGGCAAAACACCCTTTGAAATATCTGCGATTTTCGGTTTTCTGTGAATGCAATCGAAAATGATTGAGCGTCCTTCAAAAATACGTACTAATTTCGATATGAAAAACTTTTAAAAAACTCAATCAATAAACAAACCATGCAAATATACGAACGCTATTGATTGTCACCCGACCTTGAGTATTCAAAAACGCGAAAATTCTCTAGGCCGAAGATAGTTTTGATCACCTTCTGGTATTTATTTTCGCTCAATTATTTTCGATCGCATTGTGCATATACATACAGGGTTAGTTAAAAGTATGGAAACGGCCATTTATTGCCGTTAATATTCATTTTAAGAAATATGTACTTTATGAAAGTTTTTTAGGAAATTTTTATCTACAATTGAGAATACTTGAATTTTTTTCTTCTTCAATTGTTTTTGAGTTACGCCTATCTGCGTAATTTTTTTAAATGGAAACATTCTAATTTTAATCTACCGTTCGGTAGAGTATTTTTTTCTCTTTACAATAGTATTTTTATTTTTTTTTAGAATTGAGGGGTTTCTGTAAAAAAAAACAATATTTCAAGTATTCATTTCCCGTCGTGCGCGCTTATTAGCGCCAGGTCAGGTACATCTAAATAAGCGATAAACAAACTCGAGCGAGTAACTTTATCAGTGGTTATTGTTTACGTCAAATTCAATTGCGTGTAATTTACTGCTGTTAATATTAGCAATGGCGAATTTAAATGAACATGAAAGAATTGAAATACTTATGATGCTGGGTTATGGAGATAGACGTAGAAGTTTACAAGACGTTTGTTATTTATTTAATGATGCGCATCCTGATAGAAATCCAATTTCTAAATCCGTTTCTAAATTGAAACGTTTCGAACAAACCGGCAGCGTTAAAAATTTGCCAAAGAGTGGTAGACCGAGAACATCGACCAGTGATGATAAAAAGCTGGATATTTTATTGGCTGTATCTGAAGATCCCCATTTATCAACCAACCAATTAGCGGTAAATCTCAATATTTCACAGTCATCAGTCGTTAAAATGTTAAAAAGTGAAAAGTATAAACCTTATAAGGTACAACTTGTACAGGAATTGACGGAAGATGATTTTGATAGGAGACTTCAATTTTGTGAAGAAATGTTAAATATTTGCAATAATAACGAAAATTTTGTTAACAACATTCTTTTCTCTGACGAAGCTACTTTTTGCCTTACCGGTGAAGTAAACAGACATAACTGCAGATATTGGTCACCTGTCAATCCGTTTTGGTTTTTGGAGCACCATACGCAGTATCCCCAAAAAGTTAATGTTTGGGTTGGCATTCTAGGTGGTCATATTATAGGTCCCTTTTTCATCGATGGCAATTTAAATTCGGCTCTGTATTTGCAGTTATTGCAAAATCAAATTATACCTGCTTGTGCTACGCTCTATCCTCATGAAAACAACGAAAACCTTCCCAATAACAATATCTGGTTTCAGCAAGATGGCGCCCCACCACATTATGGTTTAAATATTCGTCAGTATCTTGATAACGTTTTTCCAAATAGATGGATTGGGAGACGAGGTGAAATTGAGTGGCCAGCCCGTTCCCCTGATTTAAGCCCTTTAGATTTTTTCCTCTGGGGATATGTAAAAAACAAAGTTTATAAAGATAAGCCCGATGACATCGAAGATTTAAAAATTCGAATTACCAGGACGATACAAGAAATTCCCCGTGAATTTTTAGAGAATTCTCTTCGGGGTTTTGTAAATCGATTGAGTCATTGTCAAATTACAAATGGAGGACAATTTGAACACTTAATTTAATTTACTTAGTTATTAGTTTTTTTTTTGTTTTTTTTTTGTTTTTGTTGTTTTGTTTGTGACCCACAACTTCACTTTTGTCTTAGATCTACCTAACTAAGGGTCAGTTTCATAATAGAATTTAAAGGAACCTTTAAAATAAAGTCACAATCTGATGTGTAAACAAATGTGTTTTCATATTTGTTTTGACATCTAAAAGTGACCTTAGTTTATAGCCGTCTTTAAATTCCATTATGAAACTGGCCCTAAAATAAATATTTGAACCAGTGTTTTCAATTTCACAAAAAAGTGAAAAATGTTTTTTTTTTCAGAAATCCCTCAATTCTAAAAAAAAAAACAAGAATACTATTGTAAAGAGAAAAAAATACTCTACCGAACGGTATATTAAAATTAGAATGTTTCCATTTAAAAAAATTACGCAGATAGGCGTAACTCAAAAACAATTGAAGAAGAAAAAAATTCAAGTATTCTCAATTGTAGATAAAAATTTCTTAAAAAACTTTCATAAAGCACATATTTCTTAAAATGAATATTAACGGCAATAAATGGCCGTTTCCATACTTTTAACTAACCCTGTATATATACAGTGCTCGCCAAGTCGGCGACAAATGGGAAAAATATTTATTTCTGCATGATTTTTCGAAAAAACTTTTTACGCCAATAATTTGTGCTTGTCTGAAAACCTATTAAGCCTCTATTAGATATAGCAAGCGATTTTTACCGAGTTGGAAAATAGCGTTTTTCGAAATTGCCAAAAACCTAAAAAAAATTTTTTCTTGGAAATTAATCAAGATTTCAACTAGATTTTTTTTACTGTGTATTAGTTTTAGCTTGCTGAACAATCTCAGGGCCAGAAAATAACATTATTTTCTTGAACTTCCGCAAAAATAGAATTTTTCAACTTTTGAACTTTTCACAAAATTTCACATATCGAAACTTAATTTTAAATTTCAAATAATTTTAGATGAAAATTTCAAATATTTGTATATAATTGGAAAAAAGATAGAGAAAGGTATTTATTGCTTTAGATATTTTATTATTTAGCGAAAAGTAATATTTCTAAATAATCGCAACGTTTTTGATGCAATATGCTTTTTGAGGAGAAATATTTTCCAGTGATAATTAATAGGTGTTGGAATGTCTTCTAAAAACTCTAATCTACTCCTATTAATGAATTCCTGTCACAAAAACCCCCTAAATGTTCTTTTCAATATAATTTTAATTTTTATCTCTATTGGTTACCGAGTTTTTCACAGAAACCGAAAATCGCAGAAATTTCAAAGGGTGTTCTTGTCCTCTTAAAGCGTTTTGGTCAAGTAAAAAATATTGTTGCATATAGGGTAAACTACTAACCCACAAAGTTTCAAATTGTTTTGAATTTGGGTTGGGAACCCTCTCTTGCAAGTATATTACCAGACTACAAATGCCGTTTTATAATATTGAATTGATGAGTAATATTAAACTTTAAGATACAAAATTTTAACAATACAATACTTTTCAATGAACGGTTATGGCTAAAAAACATTTATTTTATACAGTGCATCAAGTTATATTATAAATTATAGCGCACCTATCAAAACGAATTTGAAACTGCTGTAAATTTTAGTGTGATCACCCAAAATACTTTACTGATGATTCCAAAAACTCTACTGATAATTCTTCTTTTATCGCAATCGCAAACGTTGGAGGCCAACGAGTAGATCTTCCGTAATCCGGAAGTTCCGATCAAGTTCCGTAATTGTCTGGAATTTTCTAGAAATTTTTGCGTCAAAACTGCCACTAGTTTTTACAGCTCGAATTTAACCATTTCGAAATCTGTAAGTTTGTCCTTCGTTCTTGTCCGAAACTTCCCCTAAAAAAAATGTATACAAGATTTTTATCGTATTTTCTAGCTACATATGAACATACAAAGATTTACGGCAATTTGATTAAGTTTTCAAAGTGGTTCAATGCATAAGTATAATGTGGAGCTTGGGCGAAAAACACGAGATTCAATTTTTACTGTTTGGGGCATTGATAAGCTCTACACAATTGCGCGTGAGCTCCACAAATAATCTTTAATTTTAGGAAATATTTCACTGCTTGAAAATATGGAATCTTTGAAAAATAAATTTATTTGTGGCGATCATTTCAAAAAGGTAGATATTCTTGTGAGAAAACTAGTGCCAACAGCTGTTCCATTAAAATTCAAAGAACCTTTTATGAAAACTTACGCTCAAACATTAACAACTCAAGATGCGTAACGCAAGATAAAAGGTGAATTCCTCCGAAATGGAGTTTACTTCGCGAGTATACGCAAAATTTACGTGTGCGAAAGCGACAACATCAAAACCACCGTAACACAAGAATAAATAAACATAAATATCCGACCTGATTACGTAGCATTCATACGTCTGTCGAGTCAGGGGCGTTCCACCGTTGCAAAGCGGTAAGTGGCGTCCCTGCTCCTCGGAGTGTCGGTCTCCTTGCGGGGATTAACGGCCCGCGCACTGGGGTCGGTACGATACTAAGGGCGGTATGTAACGCGTGCACGGAATAGTCGTCCGAACGGAGAAAGGACAGCCAAAACGAAAAGCCTAAGGGGAGCAAAATGACCGTGAACTGCAAGATAATGCAAAACGATGGAGTGAACCTTACCTAAGTCAAAATAGGACGTAGGCTGAACACGAGTTGCCACACAGTCAACTCTCTCGTACAGATGAATTAATCAGAGTCGGCCAACAGCCATAAAATCTATTCTCTTCCTCCAAGAGAAATTAGAGCGGGAACCCACAAAACTAACTACACGCAAATTTCCTGAGAGTCGACAACACACTGGCAATTCCGGCGTTTTGCAAAATCGAGAGGGGTAGAAAACGGTATAAAGTGAGATGAACGGCGGTCTGTTTGAATCGTACCAATAACATAAGAATGTGACATCAGCGGAAACCCATCAAAATAAAGAGCAATGGTCATGTCAGCAAACGCAGTAATTCCGGAAAAATGACAAAAAAAAACCGACCATCCGTCGTCGTCCGCGTCACAAAGTAGTACTCTTTAAATTGGACAAATAAACACCGCGTAAACGCAATTCCAACCCTAAGCAAGGATGGGGCTAATTTTATATAATGAACTTGTTCGTCTGATCTGAAGCTTTTAGCGAAAAGCATGTTAAAAAGAAAGTTTTGGGTAAATTAGACGAACAAGGAATTGTAAATTCCTACGCGTAATGTGAGAAACAAAACGTAGCGTGCTAAAAATAGATCGCGACGTTGGAATATCCTATACAGGGTGTGTTTGTACACAGGCGGAAAATAAACTGTAACACCCTGTTTGGGGGGCGCTGACAATTGTAAACAAATATTGTGGAAGCGAATAATGTTTTGCATATTTACATAACCTCTTTAAACAGTGTTACCAACTGGAGGGAAATGTCGCGTTATGCGGGAATTTAGAGTAGTCGGAGGGAGAAAGAGAAAAAGGGAAATGGGAAATTTGGGGCTTTCCAATTTATGCAATTTTGCGTTACTGTAAGACGTAAATACGAGTTTATAAAATTTTGGATTTTTTGAAAAATATCTTTTGTATAAATAAAATTTATTTATTTATATTCCACTTTCATGAAATACACTGTTTGATACGTTTTTCAATGTTTGCTTGCCGACGGCAATATACACCTACAATTGCTGGACCGGGGTACAACAACAAGACATTTGATTGCATTTCCCACCCACTTTCCACCCATGTGTTTTATTTTATTTTTATGTTTTTACGTCATGTCATAAATATTGTTTGAATTGTATAAATATTATATTGTTAACATGTCTTTGAACAATTAAAAAAAGTGTTATAAATGAAAGATTTATACCACGCCATCATTTAAATTTATAATTAGAGTAGGCCATGAATTTTGAATTAGATTGGCAACACTAACAGTTGACAGTTTAATTTGAGTTTGAATTGTCAAAGCGACGTTTCAACAGGCGAACACTGAACATTTGCTGTGAATCTAGTTAAACAACCGCACGCGACGGAAATACATCATGTAAGTGGTTTAATTAGGTGAGGGGAATGCACCAGTTGAACATGGCTTATGCACATTGTGACGATTGCGGTGCCAGCCCGTCTGTTGCATCATCGCCGTCTAGTCGACGCGCCTTAGACGACTGGAGAATTCTGACGGCGGAGTAAACTAGAACAGACAGCCTGTCGCGTCCAGGCGTCTCTCGAAGAGAGAGCCGGTTTATAAATGCACGTGGCCGGGGATGGAGTTCAGTTGGAATTAATTAATTCTGCATTGAAGTTCGGAATCGAAGTCGCGTTATAAACTTTCTCTCGGCTGTTAACATAAATTACTTATTAGTTTATAAATAAATTATTGTTTAAGTTAGAGTTAATTAGTGTTACTTTTAAATAAATTAGATTATTAACTATTTCGTGTTTTGATTATAATAAAATTAATAGAACCTTTAAAATCGTTACATTGGTGTTAGGTGCGAGGTTCGTGAAAATAAATAAACAATTAAAATTAAATTGAATTTAAACAAATTATTAAACAAGGTGCAGTGTCGAAAAAGTAACAAGGGTTTCAAAGAAAGTGCTGTTAAAAGACTTGAAAGTGACTGAATTAAAAGCTGAATTAGGAAATTGGAAATTTCCGGAAAGAAATCGATTTTGCAAGAGAGACTACACCAAGCGCTACTAGAAGCAGGGGAGGATCCAGAAGCCTTTCTTTTTGAAATCGGGGCGGTCCTGCAGATTTAAGTAAGATATTCAAAGATGAACTGCTGGAACAATCCAGAAGTTTAGACGAGAAATTTCGCGAACAATCTGGAAATTTGGAAGCTAAATTAAAGGAACAATCTGGAAACTTCAAAGATGAATTGCAAAATAAATTGAAGGAACAATCCAGAAATTTCAAAGAGGAATTGCAAAATAAATTGTTGGAACAATCCGGGAATTTGAAAGACGATCTAGATAAATTAATGGAATACTCTACAAACACGGAAGAAAACGTGAAAATTTTAGAAGAGAAACTTGAAAATAAATTAATGCAACAGTCGAGAAATCTAGAAACTAAATTACAAGAACAGTCTGAAAATTTGAAGGATGAATTTCTAGAGCAATCAAAAGGTCTCGAGGATAAACTAGTAGTAAAAATATCGGAGGAAACAAGAAATCTGCAGGAAAATGTCGAAGAAATACTATTCCAGCGGGATAATAAAATTAAGAATCTCGAACAAGTCATGGCAGGGTTGCGAGTGTTCGGGGATCCGTCACCAGCAGGAATGTCAGAAAATAATGAGGCCCAAACTGTGGTAGGACCAACGGAAACTTCTAAATTGAAAATTAAACCACCGACGTTCGATGGGAAATCTTCTTGGCCTAACTACTTCAAACAGTTTGAAGCTGCAGCAAAACCGAATGGATGGACGGCCAGTGAAAAAGCCACTTCGTTAATTGTGGCCTTGAGGGGGGACGCTAGCGATGTGCTACAAATGATGCCGGCAGAGGAACAAGAAAACTTCCACAAACTGGTGAACAGGCTGGAGATGCGTTATGGCCAGGCGCATCTGACCGACGTATACCATGCGCAGCTGAGAAACCGTTGCCAGAAATCCGGAGAGAGTCTTCAAGAATTCGAGGCTGATGTAGCGCGCCTAGCCCGGTTGGCATATCCTACAGCGCCTGATGAATTCCTGCAATGTTTGACGATGCAGACCTTTGTAGATGGAATCCGTGACCCGGACAACCAGCAGGCATTGAGAATGGCCCACCCTAATTCATCCAAGAACGCATTGGCCTACGCCTTGGAATACGAGGCGGCGAAGCGAGTCTCGAGAGGACATGTTAAGGGACGAGCTGCCATGGACTCCCAAGAAGAGGAACCCGCCAGCGTCAAGGTACGATTTGCTGCAGAAGAACGGCCCAAGGATAATACCACAGAGGAGGATATTCGCCGCATTGTGGAACAAGTCCTGAGGTGGAAGAATCCGCTGGTGTGTTGGAACTGCCAAGAAGAGGGACATGTTCGCAGGCGGTGTTCCAAGGCCAGACAAGATCCTCCACGAAGGAAGCCACAGGGAAACTAAGCCGGGTCGGTGCAAAGGGGCAAACGTCGACCCGTATTCAAAGGCCCCCAAAGACAAAAGCCACAAAAGTAATAGCCCTGCGGCGATTAACCTGCAGTGTCTTCGTGGATGCCACCATTGATGACATCCCTCACACCATGTTATTGGATACGGGTGCGACGAAGACTATCTTGAGACCGACTAAATGGAGACTGAGGACAGCAACGGGAACATCAGCGACTGTCCATGGTGAAGTAGAGGTGACCATTACCATTGGATCAACCCCCATCAAACATCGTGCGCTGGTAGCAGAAATAGAGGACGAAGCGATTCTGGGCATGGACGTCATGTGTGCTCATGGGTTACAGTTGGATCTGAAGCGTGGCTTGATGGCGGTTAACAACGAGGAGTTGGTTCTACATCAACGAGAGGACGTGGCCGCTCGAGTTGTTCTCGCAGAAGATGTCGTATTGCCTAGCAGAACCGAGGTTATAGTCGATGCAAACCTGAATGGCGCTTTCCAAGATGGGCAAGTCATTATGGTCGAACCTAACACTGACGATCAGAAGATTGGAAAAGGTGTCCTCGTTGGAAAAATGTTGTTGACCGCAAAGAAGGAAATACCAGTCCGCCTAATGAATGTGAACTGTTTCCCTGTCAACATCAAGAAAGGTACGATATTGGGAAGCTGTGCCATGGTGTCCTCCATTTCCCGCCAAATAGAAGCAAACGTACAACAAGAAACGAAGGTCCCGGAGAAGTTGTTGGAAATGGTCATGTCAACGGCCCAGGAACTGACTCCAGAACAGAAGACAAAAGCGAAGAACCTGATCTGTCAGTATCAAGATGTGTTCGAGGTAGAAAATGGACCTAAGGGAAGAACCGACATAGTCAAACACAAGATAGAGACCGGGGAAGAAAGGCCCATCCGTCAAGCTCCAAGGAGGTTACCATTGGCGAAGCGTGAGGAAGCAGAACGCATTATTCGTGAAATGGAAAAAGACAATGTAATTGAGCTATCAAGCAGCCCATGGGCATCACCGGTAGTGCTTGTGAAGAAGAAGGATGGATCCACACGATTCTGCGTAGACTATCGATTGCTCAACAACGTCACCAAAAAGGACAGCTATCCTTTGCCACGGATTAATGACACCCTGGACACACTGGCCGGTTCGAAGATCTTCTCAACCTTGGATCTAAAAAGTGGTTATTGGCAATTGGAACTAGCGCCCGAAGATCGAGAAAAAACGGCGTTTTCCCTTGGTATGGGTCTATGGCAATTCACGGTGATGCCGTTCGGCATATGTAATGCCCCAGCGACATTCGAGAGGCTGATGGAGACGGTTCTGAAGGGTCTGTCCTGGACAACGTGCATGGTATATCTGGACGACATAATTGTGGTGGAGAAAACTTTCGACGACCACCTGAAGAACCTGGAAGGAGTGTTCCAGCGGCTTCGCGGAGCTGGACTAAAGCTTAGTCTCAAGAAGTGCCACCTGTTCCAGAAGGAAGTGAATTATCTAGGCCATATTGTTAATGGGAATGGAATCGCCGTGGACCCAGTGAAGATTCAGGTCGTGAAGGACTGGCCAACTCCCAAGAATAAACACCAGATAAGGAGTTTCCTAGGCCTATGCACTTACTATCGTCGCTATGTTCCCGGATTTGCGGACATCGCTAAACCGTTGACAAAACTCACCGAAGAAGGTCGTCCGTTTGAATGGGACCAACATTGCCAAATTAGTTTTGAACAACTAAAACAGTACTTGATAAGTGCTTCTATTCTAAGTTACCCTCTCCCAGAAGGCAAGTTCATCGTGGACACTGACGCTAGCAATGTTGGTATCGGTGGCGTACTGTCCCAGATACAAGAAGGGCAAGAGAAGGTGATTGGCTACTTCAGTAAAGTCCTGTCAAAGCCGGAACGAAATTATTGCGTCACTAGAAGGGAATTGCTAGCCGTGGTAAAGTCCATAGAACATTTCTACAAGTACTTATATGGCAGACACTTTCTCCTGAGGACGGACCATGCCGCTTTAAAATGGCTCCTCCGATTCAAGAATCCTGAAGGAAAAGTCGCACGATGGATCGAACGACTTCAGGAATATGATTTTGAAATCCAGCATCGGGCCGGAACTAGCCACAGAAATGCCGATGCTTTGTCGAGAAGACCTTGTGCCGAAGACTGTAAGCACTCTAGTCGGCTGGAGGAGAAAGTGGCCACGACTGCGAGGACGGCCGTCGTAGACGACAAATGGCAAGGTGAAGAATTGCGACGAGACCAGAAGAACGATCAGGATTTGAAATTGGTGCTGGAATGGAAGAGTAGGGAGGCAAGGCCTACTTGGGAAGAGATAGCACCGTGTGCACCATCCGTGAAATCGTACTGGGCGCAGTGGGACTCCATAGTGCTGGATCATGGTCTTCTGAAACGAACCATCGAGAACCAGGAAGGCACGGAACAGAAGACACAGTTACTGATCCCCAAGAATAGGGTGCCGGAAGTTCTGAGGGAACTTCACGATGGAACTTCGGGAGGGCATCTGGGAATCAAGAAGACTATGGAAAAGGTGCGCGAGCGATTCTACTGGGTGCACTGCAAGGAAGACGTAAAGGACTGGTGTAGGAAGTGCGTAGTCTGCGCAGCCAGTAACGGCCCCCACAGACGAGGCAAGGCTCCCATGAAACTGTATAACGTGGGAAGTCCTTTCGAAAGAATTGCCATAGATGTAGCCGGCCCATTTCCACAAACGAATAGTGGAAATAAGTACATCGTCGTGGTGATGGACTACTTTAGCAAGTGGGTTGAAGCATACGCCCTACCAAACCAAGAGGCGATAACTATTGCTGAAGTACTTGTCCGAGAATGGATCAGTCGGTACGGCGCGTCCATGGAGCTGCATTCAGATCAAGGAAGGAACTTTGAATCGGCATTATTCAAGAACGTGTGTACTCTGCTCGGCGTCCGGAAAACTAGAACCACTGCACTTCACCCGCAGTCAGACGGAATGGTGGAAAGATTCAACAGAACCATCAACCGACATTTGTCCAAGGTAGTCTCCGATCATCAGAGAGACTGGGACACGTACATTCCCCTTTTTCTACTGGCATACCGTTCGTCCGTTCATGAGACAACAGGAGAGACACCAGCAAAAGTGGTATTTGGGCGAGAGCCAAGACTGCCCTGCGATCTGAAATTTGGCGTGAAGCCTGGCGAAATCCCTGCCGACGAAGACTACGTGAGCGGTCTACGCAGAAAAATGGACGACATTCACAATCGAGTGCGTCACAACATACAGACAGCCAGCGACCGAATGAAGGAGCATTATGACATCAACGCTCAGAATGGGGGATACGAACCTGGAGCGCTGGTCTGGCTTTATAATCCTCAAAGACGTCGAGGTCTATCGCCAAAACTGCAGACATCTTGGGAAGGTCCTTACAAAGTGATGAAACGGATCAACGATGTCATCTACCGCATCAGGAAGATTCCGCATGGCAAACCCAAAGTTATCCACTTCAACCGAATGGCTCCTTACAACGGAGAAGAAAATGAAGGGACAGTACAAGGGACGCAAGGTTCCGAAGTAAACTTTGAAACCTTCATGTTTCATCACGCCACAGGAAGTAAGGCGCGATTCGGAGTGACCACAGAGAGACAGCAAGACCTTTTTCAAGTGTCACCAGAGTACAGCCTGGCCCACTGTGTAGCAGAAGACCTAAGGATGTCCAAGGGGATAGCCCAAGTCTTCCGGAAGAAATTTGGTCAGGTCGAGGAACTCCTAAGACAGCACCCCATGGTGGGCAAGAGCCTGCAGATCATCCACACGAAGGCGGAACGAAGACGACACGTGTACTACTTAGTCACCAAGAAGACATCAAGCGGTAAGCCTGACTATCGCAGTATTTGGAGAGTTTTATGGAACCTGAAGAGACAGCTGGTGGAAGGCAAGGAGACGAAATTAGCCATTCCCAAGATAGGCTGCGGACTAGATGGGCTGGACTGGAGGGTCGTTCGCAGCATGATAGAAGTAATCTTCATCGGAACGGGAATAGAAGTTCTAGTCTGCAGTCACCACTCACAGGCAGCTGTTGGCAGTAGGAAAACCGTAGACTGCTATTTCTTCCAGACCGGATGTTGTAAAGAGGGACCAGCATGCCGATTTCGACATTCTCCTTCAAGGCTACCCCGAGGAACGTTCCGAGACGAAACGTTTTTAAGAAGGGGGCAGTGTGACGATTGCGGTGCCAGCCCGTCGGTTGCGTCATCGCCGTCTAGTCGACGCGCCTTAGGCGACTGGAGAATTCTGACGGCGGAGTAAACTAGAACAGACAGCCCGTCGCGTCCAGGCCATTCTCGAAGAGAGAGCCGGTTTATAAATGCACGCGGCCGGGGATGGAGTTAAGTTGGAATTAATTAATTCTGCATTGAAGTTCGGAATCGAAGTCGCGTTATAAACTTTCGCGCGGCTATTAACATAAATTACTTATTAGTTTATAAATAAATTATTGTTTAAGTTAGTGTTAATTAGTGTTACTTTTAAATAAATTAGATTATTAACTATTTCGTGTTTTGATTAAAATAAAATTAATAGAAGCTTTAAAATCGTTACAATATAAATAGCTTTCATGCAAAGATGCCTTAACTGAATGTTATTCTGCGGTGTAAAACATAACTTACCGATGAAAAGTGATTCCTATTTTGCGGGCGTTATGCAACGTAAACAACAAACGCTTATATGTTGGTTATAACTGACCAACACAAGGTGGTTTATAGAATGGCTCTTCCGTCGCGTATTTCACCTATCTCCCACTGCATTACATTCCCTCCTCTCTCTTTTACCTCGTTGCGTAATTAGTTATAACGCTGTTGCCAATATGAAAAATCTACATTTTCATTTCATTTCATTTTTATTACATAATTTATTTTATTTATAATATCTCCTAATAATAGGTGTATTTGTATTAGACATTTGTTTAACTCATACGAATCCATCCATTCTTCTATCTTGATGTTGGCAGCATGAGTAGCTAATGCAAACGGCAGCATGAGAGGAACGGCTAGAGAGCTAGAGACAGGGTGACTCGGTGCCGAGAATAACCGAATATTTCCGAAGTTTAAAAATCGTTCAGAGATATCAGTTTGTTGTACTAAAGCTGCGTTCGTTTATTCAACTCCGTTCACTCTATTTACTCTTTTCGCACTCTAAAGAGTGAGAGCGAATAAGTTTTAATACAAGTAAGAGTGAGATAAAAGTGCGAAAAGAGTAAATAGAGTTAACGGAGTTGAATAAACGAACGCAGCTTAAAATTTAAAATACATGTCCGTGTTTCTGTTAAACAGAATGGATTCAAAGACGTGTTCTACATGTAATAAAAATTTTCTAAAGCATGTGACTCATACAGACACATGCGAGAAGTACATAATGAATTTGTTGAAATAATTAAACTGCAGGATAAATTTATTTCATGTTCGATATGCCAAGACAATGTATTTAATTACGAGGAATCACAAGAACACTTGAACACTCAGCATAAGGTAGTTTTGATAAGGGAGTGTCACAAATTTTATTCGCAAGAAGGTAAAAATAATTTTTAATATATAGTATAATTTAATAATGCAGCTCTAACTAGTACCGTGTGATTTTTAAAATTGTGGATAAAGGGAGGGCGTGAAAAGGAAAATTTATAGCTTAAATTAACTCAAACGTACGTTTTGGTGAACACCACTGCGAAAATATGGTTAATTTATGAATGCCTTTTGAAGTTTTGTAAATATCATTTTGCATAAATCGTATTTGCTAATTTACGCCATACGTTTTGCTTTCACGGCCTCCCTTTATCTAAAATTTTTTAAATCATACCGTACTTATGGAATCTAAATACCATGTATGTATTTACCTATAATCGGAATTATAATTTAAGATTTTTATAGAAAACTCAAATTTATGGTGAAAATATGTTTGATGTATGGGATAAAATATTGCTATATGTACAACACTCTCGATATTTTACGTATTTTGCACAATTTTCTTACCAAAATTTATAACAAATGAAAGAATAACATAATTTTTCCGTAATTTTGTTTTAAAAAAATAGGCAATGCATGATTAAAAATACAGAATCCTAAACTATTGTTTTAAAGATACCGTTAAATTTTAACAATTTTTAAATTCTTTTGTAAAATTTGTCAATTTTTATGGTTAATGTACATTTTCGCAATTTGAAGTGTGTGAAATTTTCAGAAACCGGTTTTTTCTTTAGAATAATGTTGCAGGTATATAAATATTTATATTATTATCTAAGAAGTAATAATTTTTCAGAATTTTTTGAATGGAAATTAAAATTAGAGCAAGATACCACTTTAAAATATTCAACATATTGAACGAAGTGCGCTCAAATTTGACTGAAAATTTCAATCGTTTACATTTGCTAACAAAAAAGATATCAAAAATATAGAACATTCATTTAAATGCAATACTACTATTAAAGATTCCAACGACAGATTAAGCGTTGAAACGTGGATACGAGAAAACAGCGAGGAGGATATTGTTTTATTATACAAAGCTCAAGGCACAGCATTAGGAGATTATCCTACTTTACATAATGAATTTTTTTTGGCGATAATGAATTATAGCCAGAAAGAAATGTTATTAAAAATCGGCAGTAACTGTATTACCACTGATACAACTCACGGCATGAATTAGTACGGCTATGATTTAACAACCATCATGGTTCTTGATGATTTGCATACAGGATTTCCAGCTGCATTTTTATTTTCATCGCGTGTAGATGAAGTAACATTAAGCGTTTTCTTTAGCTTGGTGCAACAAAAAGTGGGAATAATTAAAACAAATGCTTTTATGTCCGATGATGCACCGGCATATTACAATGCATGGAAAGTTATAATGGGCGAAGCCAATCATCAATTACTATGCATGTGGCACGTTGATCATGCATGGCAAAGTAATCTCAATAAAATAAAAGATAAAGAAAATTGCATCATAGTATATAAAATGTTACGTGTTTTATTACAAGAAACTGATATAAATACTTTTGAAACAATGCTAAAAAATTTCATACACCAACTGAAGAATAATTCTGATAGAGAGACATTTGGTGACTATTTTGTGAAATATTATGCAAATCGTTCTACTTTGTGGGCTTTTTGTTTTAGAGTATATACTAAAATCAACACTAATCTTCATCTAGAAAGTATGCATAAAACTATCAAATATATATATTTGGAAGGAAAGAAAGCAAAACGATTAGATAAAACCATAAATGTATTGATGTCTTCTTTTCTTAGAGACAAAATATTTGATAAAATGATAACAATTTGTAAGGGAAAAATAAGTAACAAATTAAATGAATTAAGAAAACGACACAAAATGTCTCTAGAAATTAAAGATATTCAGATTACAGAAATAAATAATACAGAATGGATGATACCCTCATCGGGTCCAAATGACTATTACATAGTTTCATTAGTAACAGAAGCAGTAAATTGTAACTGTTTATTAAAATATTCAGACTGTGAAGCATGTATCCATAAATATCATTGTGCATGTGTTGATTACTGCATTAGATGGAATATGTGCAAACATATTCACTTATTTTGTCAACATTTAAAAAATATATTTCCAGTTTTAAGTAATCTTACTAAGCAATGTGAATATGATTTGCAACAAAAAAAACATGAAATATATTCTCATACTACAAGTTTGAAAAGGAAACACAACAACATCGAGGAACTAAAATTTGAAATTAAAAAAAATGTCGACATTATGATGCAAAATATAGATAATATTCAATCTTTTGATGCATTAAATAAACTATATACAGAAAGGTTAAAGCCATTAATAAAAACTGTAGAAATTGTTAAGGAAAATCAAACAAAATCCTTCACTGAACAAGAAAATTTAGAGCCAAGTAACAAGAAAATTGTTAAACAACAAGTTTATTTAACAAAGAAAAATAAATCTAAGAATTACAAGAAGAAGCCAACATCAGAAGAAATTCAGGAAATATCAGAAATTTTGCGGTCTCCTGAGTAAATTTTAAAAATTACAAATTATACAAGCATCTTAAAAAGAATTAAATGTAAACAGTTATGCCTTTGTTTTTGTTTGTATAAAAATACAACTTAAAATTTATGTGAGTTTTCTATTTTTTAGTTTGACAATTAATGACAGTTCTGGATAATGCAAAAACCAATATCACACATAAAATTTTTTTTTTATATATAAATTTTCATGTATTACCAACCCACTGTATCGATATTGGTTCTTGCATTATCCAGAACTGTCATTAATTAATTGTCAAATTAAAAAATAGAAAACTCCCATAAGTTTTAAATAAATTTGATTGTATAAATTTAAGTGCTTCCTAATTTATTTATAATAAATTTAACGACCGCTTTCGATTGTTACATCATCATGAGGCCACTATCGTCAATAAATTTGAAGAACCACATTCGTGGTACTTCAAATTTAATTTTCGTTTTCAATATTAACGACCGGTTTCGATTATTACATCATCATCAGGTCACTATCGTCAATAAATTTGAAGAACCACATTTGTGGTACTTCAAATTTAATTTTTATTTTCAATATTGCGGTCGCTAAATTTATTATAAATAAATTAGAAAGTACTTAAATTTATACAATCATTCATTTACCTAATTATGGACAACGCACATATTTAAATAAATTTGTTAATACTTACAACACACAATGTAAACTTTGCAAGAAAATATTTCTATTGTTCAGGCATATTGTCGATTAGGACAGAAAAGAAATGGGGAATAACAATATTCCTTTGCGAACTGTAAGCAATAATAGCATTGTGTATAAAACATTTTTTCGTATATTCAACAGGAAGAGTGTTATTGACGAAGCCCAGTTAAATGCCACACTCTGTATATAATTTGTACCTAGTCCTATTTTAGGGACAATTTGTAGCTTTTTTTACTACATTTTTTTTCTGTAATAATAAAGTACGGAAATATTTTAACATCAAGTATAAATAAAATATTTAATTTAATATTTAATATTAAGTAAATACGTAAGCTGAGGAATTAAAATGTGCTTAATAATTAACTTGTAATTGGTTCTTCTTATTTTGTATTTTAAAATCTCCTATAGAAAATTTATTTAAAATTCCCGCCCGAACTTCTGCGACCGAGTCACCCTGTCTCTAGCCGCTCCTCAGCATGAGTAGCTAATGGAAATCGCGCTGAAATTACGGCCACAGCCACAGTATAAGTAATTACCCAGTAGCGACACGTGTCAAGAAAAGCCGCCATACTGTTTGTTACCCTTATGGAAATGTAATATAATTTGTAAATCGGTAGGTTTCAAACAAAATGGCAAATGTGACAGTTATACTCGACTGCCGCTACTGGTTACGACAATCACCGTTGCCAATTGGTGACTTTCTGTAGAAATTTCAGATGAATTTTGGTGAGTTCAGATAAGTCCAAATCTTAGTGATTTCGTATTCGATTCAGTGACAAATTTAGTGACTTTGTAATTAATTCAGTTAATTCTGTCCACTTTTGGTGATCAAGTATGAGCGAAATAAATAATGAATATTAAGAAAAAAAAATCATGGTAGGAAAAGGAACGAAAATGAATTGGGATGAAATCGTTCCTCTAGTCTACTACAGATGGCGCTGCTTGTTCTTCTCTCAACAGGGAAACTTTTAAACCGTTTAAACCGTTGAGTAAAAAATAAATAAAATGAAAAATAATAATAATAATAAAATTCAATTATCGGCAAGTCAAACGTAAAAAACGTACATGGAAATTCGAAATTGGCAAGAAATTAAAAGAAAATTAATTATTATGATGTACTTCGTCTAAAAAAAAAATTAAATTCAAAATAAATACGTAAAGTCGAAAGTAAAAAAATCGATTTGAAATTCGAAATTGGCAAGAATTTTTTTTTATAATGTACTTCCTGCGTCTTTCAACAGATGGCGCTTCTAATTCATTATTTATTGAAATCGATAAATTGAATTTTTTGGGAAAGAAAAGGCATTTGCGTTTCAGTTCAAGAATTAAGGGAATCCTTTGATGAAAAAAAAAGGAAATAAATATCAAAGTGAGAGAGATGAGCTACCACAGTGAATTCTGATTGGTTGAATTGGCACTTCTCGCTCACTTCGTAACAAGGAAATATCCAAAGGAAATATCTTAGTGTCACATGGGCCTTACACACGTAAATTGTTTCCAAAATGTACAATAGATGGCGTTACCGGTCCTTTACTACTAAGGTTACTGTATCGAGAAGGTAGCGCCAACTTTCTATCTCTTTTAATTTGGGGTAAATCAAATTCATTCATAAACTCCTTAGCAACGGTAACTTGTTATATATCTATCCTTTTCCTTCTTTAGCGTTTCCTCGCTTCCTTTTTAATTTGGGGGACGAAGCCGCCGCCGCCTACTACCACTACTCCCACTACTACGACTATTACGAATACTTAATTTAAGAATACTTAATCAATAACGCGTTTTATTCAATCCAAAATTTTCTACAACATTCATTTAAATTTTAGGACGCCTGTGAAGACTACTTTTTATTACACTTATTAATGTATTTTAATGTATTTTATATATGTATTGACTTGTGACAGTACCTAGTGTATTTATCACTAATAAACCATTATTATTATTATTATTATTACGACTACTACGACTACTACCACTACCACCACTACCACTACCACTACTACTACTACTGCTACTACTATTCCACGATTGTAAAACTGGGCCTTAGTGATTTTTTAAGCTAAATGTTCTGACTATTGGCGACACTGACGTCAATGTTTTGGTTTTAGCAGTCTGCAGTTTAGGTTCATGTATTACTTTTAGGTTGCTCTTATTAATTATTGTTTAATCGATTTGTTTACTATTACGAAATATTCAATTACAATTTCCAAAAGCTATTTAAGACACTTATAAACAGTTAGTACAATTTTACATAAGTGACCTGAACTCAGTGCTGTCAGACCTCCCGTTAAACGGTAGATCTACTGTTTTGGTCAACGAAATACCGCCCTACCGCGTTGATGCTATAATCTACCGTTTTTTGCCTTTTTCTACTTGTTTTTTGTTTTTACAATGATAATATAATGGAACAATGTAAATACCTTAAGGAGAAAGTTATACCCTTCAATTATATTTCCTGAACACAGGTGGCGCATCTTGGCCTAAAAATGAAAATTAGACTTCAGTACTTCCCGCGCAAATGTCACATCCCCAGATCCCTCGTATGGTGATTCTAGTGATTAGTATAATTGTTGTTGATTGTTGTTCATTTTTGAGTTTCGGTTTGTGCTTAAAATGAAGTAACATAATTGCTGTTTAATTTATGAGTAATGTCTCTAAAGTGGATGAAGCAATTCCTAATATAGTTGCGGTCAGAAAATTTCGGATGTCACTGTCGTTAATCTGACGTTTATACATAATAAAGGAATTTTTCAACTTGCGTCAGTGGAATGACAGTGACATCTGAAATTTTCTGATCGCAAATCGCAACTATACAAGACAAGTAAAGCTTGCTTGAAATACAAGAGAGAGATTTATTTTCCTAATCGTGTTAACTTTTTAATTACAAATAATCACAGCTTTCATCTTGTTTCGATGATTTGAATTTTCCACGAATTTTCAATCATCTACCGCTTTGGAGTAGATCTGGATGAACAAAAATATTGTTCTTGTGATGATAACGTACTGGAAGCGGTTTAATATCTTGCATAAAAGAACGTAATTTTTCAACAAAACTTGCAGGATCTATATTTGAACTTCTTTCATCAAAAAATCACCAGGCAGTCTCAATGTTTTCCCATATACCATTTCAGCTGTAGAAAATTGTTGCTCTTAATCCCAACAAAACTGCGGGTAAAACTGTAGTCCACGTGCTATTTTTATGACAACGTAATGCCGATTTTAAGTGCCTTTGCCATCTTTCCAGTATTCCATTCGCTTGTGGATGATATGATGTTGTTTTAATATGTTTAATTCCGAATACTTTTGTTAACTCTTTAAACAACGATGAATTAAATTGACCACCTTGATCTGTTGTTATAGTACGCGGTATGCCGTATCTTGCGACCCATCCATTAAATGTTTTTATTACTGTATCTGCTGTAATATCAATTATCGGCCATGCTTCGGACCCAACGAGTGTATCTATCAATGCAAGTAAGACAATATCTGCAATCTTCAGAAACTGGTAATGGTCCTATTATGTCCAAATGAATGTGAGCAAAGCGTTCATCTGGTAATGGAAATTGTTGAATAGGACTTCGAGTATGTTTCAAAACTTTTGCTCGTTGGCAGCTGAGGCATTCTCGTACCCATTTAGCACAATCTTTTTTCATAGAGGGCCAAACAAAACGGCATTGAATCAATTTAATTGAACTTTTAACTCCTGGATGTGATAATCCATGCAAGTTCTCGAAAATTTGTTTTTGAAACTTCTTCGTAACAAAAGGTCTTGGAACTCCTTGTGAAACATCACAGTATAATATTTTCTTATTAGGAAGTGAATAAGCTTTTAAAATTAAGGAAGAATTTTGATTAATATAACTTTGCATTTCTTCACACTTTGTTTGATCTTCTGCAAGTTCTTCCAGTTTAATTATATTATTCCACTGCAGTGTATTAATGCGTGATAGTGTGTCAGCTATAATGTTATCTTTGCCAGATATGTGAAGAATATCAGTTGTAAATTGAGCTACAAAGTCAAGGTGGCGTATTTGTCGGGGTGAAAGTTTGTCTGATGTCTTCTGTAACGAGTAAATAAGTGGCTTGTGATCTGTGAACAAAGTAACAAAGTAAATGATCTTGCTTCTAACATATTGTCACGGTATGGGCGTAGGTAGATGGTAGTAGATGGTAGAGCTTGAAAACACAGTTGTTTAAAAAAGAAATTAATACCTCTTTATTCACGAAAAAGAATTAAATAAATTTAGTTCGGGGGTTTGTCTTGAAATGTAGGAATGCGGTCCGGGTGGTTGCGGTGACGACTAGCTCACGTTGTTCCCTTTAGGACGGACGGCAATGTTGTCGGCGGCAGTGGCAGGTGATGGCTTCCAGCAATGTTGATGCTGGGGTGGCGACGACGACGTTGTGGGTGGCGGCGACGGCGTTGTTGGACGTTGGCGGCGGCAATGTTGCTGGACGGCGATGTTGGGCGTTGGCGGCGGCAATGTTGCTGGACGGCGATGTTGGGCGTCCCCTCGTGGATTGGCACTAGTGCCCTGAGTGGCTGAGTCCGTCTGGTGGAAACGACTGTTGACGGACGGACTCTCTGGGTGACGGCCTCTCCGATTGACCGTCGACGGACTCTCTGTCGGACTGACTCCTGTGTACCGGACTGTGGGACCAACTGTCAGTTCCACTGTGTTCCCAATTTTGGCCCGCACTTTAAATACACGTTTTTCGACGAGTTTGCATGTTGCATCTTCTTTGTTCTTGCCTCGTGTTTCGCCCAGCGATTTCGTATGTGGGTGGCCTTGTTAGCGTAATTCCGCTGATGTGTTATTATGAAACATGAAGCTTTACGTTATGTTGTATTCATTACCTCCTTATTGTGTTTATATTTCGACACGTTTGCGGTGTCCTCGTTTACACAAGTTCGCGTGCCCTGATTACACAGATTCGCGTTTCAATTATTTGTTCGCGGAATATAACCCGAAAGTTCTTTGTGTTTTTTCTGGAAAATCCCTTTCGTGACAATATGTCTAAAGTGTTTAATGCCCAGATAAGCTGCTAATAGTTCACGATCATAGGTACTGTATCGCTTTTCCGCATCTGTTAATTTTTTAGAAAAATATCCAAGAGGTTTCCAAATGTTTTCTTGTTCTTGATGTAACACAGCTCCAACACCGATATCCGATGCATAAACTGTTAAAGATAAAGGTCCATCCACGGATGGATGTACGAGTGCTGTTGCATTTACTAGTCTTTTCTTTACTTCTTCAAAAGCATTTTTTAGTTTTTCAGACCAAATAGTAGGTCGCCTGTCATTTTTACATGAGTCTTTTAATAAATCAAGGAGCATATGTTGCGATTCTACAGCTTACGATAAAAACCGTCTATAAAAATTCAAGAGCTAAGAAACGCCGAAGTTCTCCGATATTATTTGGAATTTTATACTCTGCTACAACTGCTACCTTTTCGGGAAGTGGTTCAATTCCTCTTTTAGATACGACATGTCCTAAAAATTTTACTGTTTCTTTACCAAAATTGCATTTCGAAGGATTAATTACCAGACCATATTTTTGAAAGCGTTGAAATAAATTTTTTAGGTGTTCTTCATGTTCTTGAATGTTGTGATGCTACTAGAATATCATCAATGTAAGGAATGCAAAAATCTAAACCTGCAGTTACCTCATTTATAAAACGTTGAAATGTCTGAGCTGCATTACATAGCCCAAACGTCATAACTGGGAATTCAAAAAGACCGAAGGGTGTCGTAACTGCTGTTTTCGGAATGTTTTATCTCTCACTGGTATTTGATGGTAAGCGCGTACTAAATCCACAGTTGAAAAAAATAATTTTTCTTTGAATGTATGTGAGGAATCGGGTATCTGTCTGGAATAGTTGCTACATTTAATCTCCGATAATCACCACAAGGACGCCATAGACCTTCTTTTTTTTGGGACTAAATGTGAAGGACTAGCCCAAGGACTTTTTGAAGATCTACAAATCCCTTGCTCGAGCATGTATTCAAACTCTTTCTTTGCAATGGCAAGCTTATCTGGAGGTAACCTTCTTGGTTTTGCTGTGATAGGAGGACCTTTAGTAATTATATGGTGTACAACAGAATGTTTACAAGATTTAAAAGAATTAGGTCTAGTAATTTCTTTGAACTGTTCTAGTAAATGAGAAAATGGACTCTCCATGATTGTTTTTATGCCTTTTTGAATAAATGCTGACTTCTTACCTGACGATCATAAAGCAGTAGTAGTATCAATCAATTTTTGCCCTTTGATGTCAACTAATAAACCAAAATGTGCCAAAAAATCCGCTCCTACAATAGGTTTAGTAACATCCGCCACGATGAATTTCCAATTAAATGAACGATGTAAACCCAAATCCAGTTTAATAAGTTGGTCTCCATAAGTCTTAATTGGTGAATTATTTGATGCATATAATATGAAGGGGGTCGAACTGATTTTAGTTTGAGTAGGTTTTGGAACCACTGAAACATCAGCTCCAGTATCTACAAAATATTGTCTTCCCGAAGACCTATCACTTATAATGAGGCGGTTTGAACTTGTACCATTACTAGCTGCCCCTAGTAACGGTTTAATTCGTTTCCCTGTTTAAAATCGCATTTGCGTGCATTGCTTCCAAAACGCTCGTGATACCAACAAAGTTCTCTTCTTGATTTTGAATTGAAATTATTGCGATTTGATCTTATTTCATGATATTGCGTATTTCGTCGTAATATCCCATCAGACTGCTTTAGCTCTTCTATTTCTGTAGCTAATTTCTCAACTTGTGCGGTTAAATTTACTAGGATTTCGTTATGTGAATCTGCATTTTCTTTATGAATGTTCAATACATCAGGTACATGTGGAATTTCACAAATTTTATCAGCCATTGTAGCTAATTGTCCAAGTCCCTCTGAAATGATGATAAGAACAGCTTGAGTTTGACGTGGAAGCCTTTGTAGCCACAGAGTCTTCAAAATGAGATCACTTAATCATTTAATCATCATTTAATCTCCCTGAACCAAGCTCTCGCATCTCACGTAAGAGTTGAGATGGCTTCTTGTCGTCTAATTCTAATTCTTTCACTATAATAGTTTATGTAACTTCTTTTCGTCTGATTCAGAATAACATTCCAATAATTTTCTTTTAAGAGATTGATACATGTCATTTTGAGGCGGATTTAAAATCATATCGCTTATTTGTTGCAAAACGTCACTTTCTAGAGCTGCCACCAAAGAATGATATTTTGTAACATCTTTCGAAATTCCATTAGCAATAAATTGAGATTCAACTTGATAAAACCATAAAGCAGGATTTATTCTCCAGAACGGTGGAATTTTAATAGAAAGTTTTGCAATATGTTCGTGTGTAGTAGATAACTGTTCCGCGTCTTCCATCGTGTCTCCAAAAATTATTAAATGTAAAAGAAATTCAGTTTTCCGCGTCGGGGTCACCAATTGTGGCTTCTTACTCTTGAATTAATTATCTGTGATAAGATTATATATCTTTATTCCTTCATTATCAATCACATTAAATTATGTCAAAAAATTAAAATGATTCAACTGTCCTATTTACATAATCAGCAAAATATTTAAAACTATGACAACACGTGGTTCCCCACAACGGAAACTAATCATTAGCATAGATGATTTCCAGGTATATGTGTAAGAAAAATGTCCGTAGACAGATAATTTGAATGTTATTAAACACCTAACCTCAAAGATGTAACTGATCACGAACTGATCCTACAATTTCTCGGCGCTTGAGGGGCAAGGGGAAGGTAGACTAGCGTAGTTGAGAATCAGTTCACTTGAAACGAAAAGAACGCTTACTTTGTCAAGTGGATCAGCTCTGTTCTACTCGGTGCTACTCCGCTCGTTGAAACGAAAGCGGCTAATATCTTCTCTTGTATAGTAGCGTTTTCCACTGGCTGCACTAGTGTGCACTGAGTGTACTTTCATCTCGGTTCAGCTTTATGTAATAAAATGAGGTAGAGATATCCTGAGTGCACACCGGTGCAGCCAGTGGAAAACGCTATAAGTTAACTACTCTTTGGCCTCTAGAAAATGGACAGGTTAGTGATTAGTGTCACTACTAATGTCAATGTCAAAGTGACCAGTAATATCAATGGGCGCATTCAGGGACGCTCAGCGGCTGAGAGGCTAAGTAAGCAAATTCCCGAATGGACAAACTGACAGACCGCTGAAAGAAAGCCGCTGAGATAATTACTCAGCGCTATCAAATAAAGTGGTGGAAGCATAATTTTAATTTACCGGTTGAGTCAGTATTCAATTTTTCCAGTCAATGATTGGTCAGCTAGTTTATTCTGACCGTTGACTTGACGATTTTGTGCAGATTGATGGGATTGACCGTTTATTTAAGTCGCCCATATAGTAAGTCAAGCATGTAAGACAGCTGCCATTCAGAACTTCGTTCAGGGAATCACTGTGTGCTGACACTTAGAAAACGCTGACTAAATTACAGCTTAGCTAAGCCGCTGAGCGTCCCTGAATGCGCCCATTGTCAATGGTAATGTCAATGTCACTGCTAATAAAGCTCAGTTATGTATGTAATGAGGAACTCCCAGAAATAGAAAATGATAAAAATATGATCATATTTTTTTACTTGCAAAGATATAAGAGACTGACAAAAATTGTTATTTTGTTAAATGTTTAAGTAGATAGTTGTGGCAATGTTGCTTAGTGCTCATAAATATAAATGTATTGCTGGCAACACTGGGTACAGTACCCAGTAGCTCGGTCTTTTTATGAAAGGTTTGAAGCTCTGAAGTTCAATTCTGGTTCTTTAAAATTATTACCTAACCTGTTACAACGAACCCATTATTCGCCAAGTAGTTTAAATTTTTTCTCTAGTAGAGGTCTCATTAATTACTTACTGCGTCTGATCCAACATTCACTTGCCGAATTCTCTTATCCGAACGAACATCCGGCCTCATACGAATCGGGGTCCCCCTATTCCCAGACCGGGACGTGCGAATCGAGCCCAAAGAACTGGGAGTCCCGTAATTCAAGGGTGAGCTCAGATCGATCTCGCTCATTCCTAAAGCTAAATATCCCCCTTTCATAAATATTTCAAACTAAATAGTTTTAACGTGACTTACGTCCTGCTGGACTTGTTGGAACCACCGTGGGAGGAGGCGAACTCAAGTTTTCATTCGCCGCCCGAGTGTTCGCAGCCCACCGCATCGGAGTAATAACTTCATCTGAGGCGACACTTTTAGCAGGAGTTACCTGGCCCCTTCTGGACAATGTAGCTGGGGTACCTGGAGCTGTCGCACCCCCTCTATGTGTTTCGGAGTCTCTTGCTTGCCTCGACGGAGTACCGGGAGGAACCCTTCTAGGTGTTGCATTATAAACTCACCAGAGGTCACCACTAATCGTTTAGTTATAGCGATTGCTAATAAACTTCGAAAGCGGTTCTTAGAAAATAATATTTATTTTTAGTCAAAATACAACTCGCATAACTAATTAATAATGTTTTTTTTTGTAACTAAGATAAAAATCCACAGCCCACTGCTGCTGTGTAATAGTTGCTCCTTTTTGGTTTGTTGTTCCAGGAATGGTTTAGGGTCTTGTGGTGTATCATCGTGTGTGAAAAATTCTCCTGGTAATTTTAAAGTCGTTCCGTAGGTCATTTCAGCTGCTGAAGTTCCAATGTCTTCTTTATATGCGTTGCGGAGGGCCAGTAGATCTACTGGGGGAACACGCGTCCAATCATCAGTTTCGTGGCATTTGATTGCTGCCTTAAGGGTTCTGTGCCATCTTTCCAAGGTACCGTTTGTCTCGGGATGATAGGCTGTAGTCCTGATGGTTCGGCTGCCGATCATCTTTACCAGAGCGTCAAACATCTGTGAATCGAATTGCGATCCTCTATCTGTCGTTATGTATGCTGGTGCTCCGAACCTGGCAATCCTTTGCTGGAAAAAGGCGTCGACTATGGTTTATGCGTTGATATCTTTAACAGGTACAGCATAGGCCATCTCGTAAACCTGTCGATCATTGTGAGATAGTACCTAAATCCCTGCGATGACGGAAGTGGCCCCACAATATCTATATGGACATGATGGAAACGGTCATCAGGTATCGGAATATGCACCGGTTTTCGCTTCACATGCTTTGCTATCTTAGATCTCTAGCAAGGTACGCAAGTTCGGGCCCAGTTTGTTATGTCTTGGTTCATCTTCGGCCAGACGAATTTTTCGACAATTGTTTTCTTAGTGATTCTTGCACTGGTATGAGCGGCGTTATGTGTAATGTCGAAAACTTTCTTTCTCAAAGACTGTGGAATGTACGGTCTTATTTGGTCTGTTGAGATATCACAATAAATTATTGTTTCTGTTCCATCGAGTCTCAATGGTTTAAGATCTAATACGCCTGGATTTCCGAGCACGTCTTGGAGTTCCATGTCCTTTTGTTGTTCTTGGGCGATGTCTTCCGTGGAGATGATGATAGGTAGTGAAATGTCGTAGATTCTTCACAATGTGTCTGCAACATTATTATCAGTTCCACTAACATGATGAATGTTTGTAGTGAACTGACTAATAAAGTCAAGTTATCGCTGTTGTCTGGGAGAGGCCTTGGCCAGATTTTGATGAAAAGCGTAGATAAGAGGTTTGTGACCTGTAAGAATTAATATTTCCCTGCTTCAATCATGTGTTTGAAAAATTTAATGGCCAAGTAGATTGCCAGAAGCTCCCTATCGTATGTGCTATACTTTGCCTGGGTGATGGTTAGCTTCTTTGAAAAGAATCCAAGTGGTTGTCTCGTGTCATCGATTTGCTGCTCAAGGGCGGCTCCTACAGCGTCGTCAGAGGCATCTGTAACTAAAATAAGTTTGACCTTTTCTGTTGAATGTGCTAGTAGTGTAACTCGAGCTAATTGTTCCTTGCATAGATTGAAAGCGGAATTTGTGGCGTCTTCTCACTGAACTGGTCGTTTATCGCGTTTCTTTGCACCGGCTGTGAGGTTGTGTAGAAGGGCCTGTGATTTGGCAGCATCCTTAATAAATCTTCTATAATAATTCAACATACCAAGGAATCTTCTTAATTCAATTATGTTTGTTGGCTTCGGGAAATTTAGGATGGTGCTCACTCTGTCAGGGAGTGGTTTAATACCTTGCGATGAAACTTCGTGTCCCAGGTAATAAACTACTGGATTGCCTAAGTTGCATTTACTTGATTTAACAGTTAATCCGTAGGTTTTAAGTCTGTTCAAAACTTCATACAAGTGTGCTTTGTGTTCCTCCAGATTGTCTGATGCGATGAGGATATCGTCGATGTAACAAAATACATAGTTCAGTCCTCGCAACACAGCGTCCATAAACCGTTGGAATGTTTGTGCAGCGTTTGTGAGTCCAAATGGCATTACATTAAATTCGTAAAGTCCGAAAAGTGTAATGATTGCAGTTTTATTTCGGTCCTCTGCTGCCATTGGAATCTTAAAAATGCTCTCTCGATGTCCAGGGTGCTGTATATTGAAGTGCCATAGAGTCTGTAGGAAAAATCGTGAATGTTAGGAACAGTTGTCGATAATCACCACACAGCCGCCATGTACCGTCTCTCTTTGGTCTAAGTAGTATTGAACTAGAGTATGGACTTTCAGATGGACTTACCACGCCTTCAGTAAGCCAGGTTTCGATTTGTAGTTTGGCCGCCCCATACTTCTCAGGTGAAAGTCTTCTGACTTTCTCAGTACAAGGAGGTCCTCGTGTAAGTATGTAATGCCTCACATGGTGTTGTGTTGGGTTTCGGAAAGGAATAGGTTTAGTTATCTCTTTTTCTCGAAGTAGTGTTTCAAAGGCTTGTCAACTAGGGTAAGAGGTGGTGACGTTCTAGTGGTGTACTGCCCCATAGTATATTTCTTCGTTTTGTTGTCGACTAGACGTCGGTTACGAATGTCCGGCAGTAGCTGGTATTCGTGGAGGAAGTCGATATTTAGGTTGATGTACATCCGCCACTATGAAGGTCCACGGGAAAAAACGATCCAAATTGAGGTCCAATGTGAATGATGTTTCACCGTACGTTTTAATCCTAGTATGGTTAGCTGCATATAGTAGGTACCTTGTCAGTTGGGTTCGTATGTTTCGAATTATTGCGTGGGATTACGGACACGTCAGCACCAGTATCAATAAGAAAGCAAATACCAGTGCGTTTATCAGTTATTAGGAGGCGTTTTGGTGAAAATTCTTCGCCAGCGGTAGCCTCCACATTTGCCGGCGGTATTAGTTTTCCTGTTCTCGATGATTTTTCCAAGAGCAAGGCAGTAGGCAGTGGTACGCATCGGCCCCAAATTTCTCATGATAACAACAAATTGTGGGACGAGCATTCTTACTTTGGTTGTTGTGTCCTCTTGTTCTGCTGCGACTACGTTGTCTGAGTTTCTTGGTTCCTGGTGTCTTCAGCAAAGGTATCTCACGGGTAAGAGTTTCGATGGCTACCTTGATTTCATCGATAACATTAGTCTGAGGCATGGGTGTCGAAACGCTGGATTGTGGTTGCGCCAAATTCTCCCAAAACTTGGACTGGTTGCTGAATGGTGGCTATGTGAGGCTTAAGGTAGTAGTCACACTGCGGCAATTGCGTTCGTGTACAATTGTAGACAATCGAGCACAAACAACTAAAAGTTTAAAGCACTGTCACACGTATCAAGTGCCAACAAGTATTAGCAACTAAAGTTAAAATTGTAACAGGGTTATGTTTTCATGAGTTAAGAAGATTGCTGCACAGATCTTTTTGTTTAACTAAACAAATTTTATAATAAAAGTATAATTTAATGTCTGTAAAGTTAAATTTTATGTTTTTGGATAGCGAAAGCACCAGTGCATATCAGCTGGCACCGAACAATATTACGGTGCGCATGCGCACGCAATTGGTTGCAGCGAGCGTCGACTAAAAATTAAAACATGTTCGAAAATTGAACTGCTAGACATGATACGACTGCATTCGATGGTGCTTGCTGCCGGCAGTGGGACCAGCGACATAGAAATGCATTCGTTTGAAATTTAATCGCTTGCGCTCGCTTGCTTGCAATTGTTCGGTGTGACTGTTACCTTAGTGTATCCATAATCTTGTCGGCCATAAGTGCAAGTGTAGATAGGTCGACCTCTGGATTGACTGCGAGTATACTCTGGACATTTTCAGGCAACTGCTCCAAAAACAGTGTTCTTAGAAATGTGTCATGTGCTCATGTGTCTTGCCACCAGCTAGATTACGAATTTTTTGTAAATAAACGCTAGGCTTTTCATCGCTGAGAGGTTGACCACGCAGTAACTTCCGTAATTTTGTTTCTGTCGAATCTGACAGAATGTCAATTATACGCTTCTTCAGAGCATCGTACTGTGCATCGTACTTGCCGTGAACTGGCGGTGAGTCTACGATGTCACCAGCTAACTCTAGAAGATCAGGATCCAGGTGTACAATCATGTGGCGATACTTGCTCATGTCATTCGTTACGCGATGCAATTCGAAAGTTGTTTCACAAACAGTGAAATGTCTGGCGGGATTGTTCCTCCAAAAAGGTTGTGGCAGTTTGACAGTCTTGACCGTATTGACCAACTGTTCTCTTGAGTTGTGTCAGTTGTGTCCAACACGGTTGTCTTCATTTTAAGTGTCGCTCTCGATCATAGTAATTTCCAACATATCACGTCGGCGTCACTAATTTATAGCGATTGCTATAATAAACTTCGAAAGCGGTTCTTAGAAAATAATATTTATTTTTAGTCAAAATATAACTCGCATAACTAATTAATAATGTTTTTTTGTAACTACATTTTGTAACTAAGATAAAAATCCACAGCCCACTCTAATAGTTTGTGGGGGCGCAGTGCGTTGATGTCACGTACCCAGCCGATTTGTAATGCCGACAAATACACAACTTCCAATAAATGCAGAGTTATATTAACGGAACGGTTTACATATAATATACATACATTAGAATTCTATCTGACGATAGTAATGCTCTTCTAACTTGGCGCAGTCGCGTTGTACCATGGGAAGACGTGGATCCAGCGGGTGGACCTGGGCGCGTGATACCTCGTGGTACGCCGGTGGAGGTACTGTCAGAGGGATTAGTCGGTATGACCCAGTGTTACGTTTTAAATTTGGCGCTAAAAAATAGCGACTAATAATTTCGTTTTCGCGCCGTGGCAACCCTGGTACCCCTCCTTTACAGCGCTATGGGGGAAAGCCTGCACGCTGCGATCATTGATTTCTGATAGGTTCTGGGGGTCCATGTGACTTTCAGACAGCCTACCATTGGTAATTCCCTTGCCTCAAGGCGATCTGCGTAATCGAGCGGCTTGGTCGTCCTCTTTTGTTGTTCGTGCATTGTGCCGTAAGGACGTATCTTTTCGCGTGTGTTAAAATTGTCGGATTCCTTGCTCTTTTGGAGAAGAAATCAATCGCAGCTTGGCTGGAAATTCATTCGACACTGCTGAACACCGAGCGGAGATAATTTTAATCTCCGTACCAAGCCTGAAGCTCCTGTTCGCTCAGGTAATATGTAACGACGCATATCACCATCAAAATGGCCGCTAACGCATATCGTTTTTCCACGTAGGCTTTTTAGTTCGGGCTTGTTCCTTTTCTGCTTGACTTTTCGCAAGTTACAGCGCAGGCCCAGGTCATCCCCGCAAGCGTATACGCGAGGGATTTCCCAGTACATCGCGTGTTGGTGCCCCGACAATTCTTGTTGCCCGTCTGTCGTTCCCCCGTCGTGTGAGTACGCCATTGTGAAGTCATTCTGTGTTTGTTGCGCATGCATTCTTTTCGTGCGAATTTAATTTAAAGCAATTGCAACGGTACGCTAGAAATTAAACGCACTAGTGTAACTGTTTGTTTTATTTCTATAGTTGTATAATAAATTGTATTAACTTGAGTACGATTTTAATTTTAACTACTTTCATACACACAGTGAGTATTAAGTCTAGTCTCTATTTAGTAGTTTCCTTTCTGCACGACTTGGCCGATTGGAGACGTCGGCCAGTCGAATTTCGATTAGTTGTTTTTAAATTGTCTTCTGGCGCCCGTTATAACTTACCATCGTTGAGATAACCTGCCCCTTTTTCCACTGTTGCTAGCTGGGGCACAGCTGATTTAGAATCGGCAGACTTGTCATCCAGGAGTCGTGGTAAGTAGAGACAAGTAGATTTAATTTAAACTTGGGTGACACCAGTGGAACCTTTGGTCTCCGGTACGGTGGCGGGTCCTCGTTGCGGTGACGGCGGCAAAGGGGACACCGCTCGGGGAGTGCGAGCTTCGGACAAGGCGTCACGGAGTTCTCGACGATGCTGATGTCTCCGGTGACGACTACTCTTGACGGTCGCCTCCGTCCGCCCACGCGGTGCCGGTGTCGGTGCCAGCTTGGTGGTCCCTCGGGGCACGAGAGCTGGTATTTTTGTCCTGGCTGATTCGGCAACGGGAACAGGAGCCTGCGTTCTGACCTATTCGGCAGCAGTAGCAAGATTTGCGCTCTGGCCTATTCGGCAGCAGTAGCAAGAGCCTTCGTTCTGACCTGTTCGGCAGCAGGGTTCGAAGTGGTGTGCTGGTGGTACTCGGCCGGTTTATATAGGACCTCTTCCTGAGGTCTGTTCTAAGAACACCCTGTGGTCTACCTTTAATCCGTTTCATTAGAACGTGCCGGGGTGTGCACTTGCATCAGGAATTTCGCCGAACCCGTCCGCCTAATGTGGTCATTAGTGCGCTCGTTAATAGCCTCGCTGCCTACAGCTCGGGGATTAAGGCCCGGGATTACCTGGATGGCGGTTGGTTCGGGGAATATGTTAGATTTTGGTATGCGTGCATGTTGCTACGCCACAAGTTGTTCCTTTTTGGTTGCTACATAGTTTTAAAAAATATCGTGTATTAATCTACGTGTTGTGACGTCCTGCTCCAAGCGAGAGGAAAAAAAAAATAAGTAAATAAAAATAACCTCCTTGTAACTAACCAGATCAGCACCAAGCATGCCCCGTAGCCCAATTTTGGAGAGTGGGAGCGGGTCTTCAACTAGCAAGATAAATTTTTGGGCGCCACGTATTTTAAAAGCTTCAGATATGGTGATCAGGACCTCAAAAGTAAAATACGAAAATGCAAAGCACGTTATCAGGAAGTGATACGTATTACACGTAGTTATCAATATCTTTGGGGATTCGGGATAACAAAAGTACAATTTTTCCAAACGTATAATAATTATTAATATTAGAAAAAAATGTTCCGAATTCCGGAATAACATTGTATAAATCTTAAATTCTCAATTTTAGCAATTAAAAAAAAAAAACAAATTCCACAACAAAGTGTACCACGGTACCAAGCTTGATATGCGGTTTATAAAATGTAAACATATATGGTAATTTGTAAATCTGCGAGTAATGCAAACTGATCTTAAAAAAAAATACCAAAACACTCTTAACTGTACATTAAAAAAAATAATGATAAAAATAATTTTGATAATTAATCTTCAATTATGTCACTTAGAATTAATTGAACAACATTAAGAGCAATAAAAAAAAACGAATGATCGTTGATAAACAAATAATTTGTTCAGTTCGTAAACTCACTCAGAGTACCGTTTGCGACTCCACCTTAGCGCAGCCTTCCCCAATCCAGAGTACGTTTTCCTCCAACCAGACTTGTCCGGTGAAAACAAAATTCCGTCCCGCTCTACCTTTTTCAGAACCGGTCTATTCCAGCTCAAACTGGTAAGGTGGCGGATGTTACCTCAAGATTCCAACCGGAATTTAAAACCACTAAAAAAAACAATAACTTAACTAAAACGTGCTTCAATTTAGAGATACGAGAAAATATCCCTCAAACACAACCCCAAAAAGAAAAAAAAAAGAAAAACAACAAAGTAGAGATACCTGTAGATCCTAAATGAAAGAAATCCAATAAAAGAAATATTGTTAAATATCTATTTTACAGAAGAAAAGACTAATTAAATTTTTAACTTACGCTTCGGAAATCCCGAAACTGGTCTGACAAAACGTAATTAGTTGCTATGCGTAGACCGCAAAGAAAAACGTGGTCCACACGGTCGACTTCAATCCTCCATACAGGAGTAAAAATTTCCTTCTTCCCTTACAACGTCTTGGGCTTTACACGTCCACTAAGGAAATTTCTTGAATGCCAAAAGAGGGTGAAAAATATTGAAAAATTCCAATAGTTCAGCCCAGATATGAACAATACCCTCGAGCAAACATCAATCGACTGCCTCGCAAACCAACGATATCTTATCATGTTGAAGAAATAAATATAATATACTCACTTCAGCTGATAAGTTAGAGTTGGCTGTTGTTTATATGTAACTAATGTATAAAAGTTTGTCATTACATGTACCTAAAATTTTGCTCACATTAAAAGTTATGTTCTCTACTTAACTGGGCTTTCAATCACACCCGCTGCAATCGCTAACATATCACACCCAAGAACCTGTTTTGTCCTTGCATTAATGACCCTGAATAATTTCGCGCAAGAATTTAAAATTATACCAGAAATTCTTAAGAGAGAAAATCTTACGGAAATTTTAGCTACCCCGAATTTTAACAAGTAACAGTGTTCAGTAAACTTGTTTAAATACAGTAGACCTCGGTTATAACGGCCTCGGTTATAGCGATCCACCACTTATAACGAACTACATTTCAAGTCCCGTCATTTTTCTCTATATTTGTGGCATTATCGCTTATTACGAACTTCGGATATAACGAACCAATTTTGATGGTCCCTTGAGGTTCGCTATAACCGAGGTCTACTGTATGACATTAATTTTTCCTTGGTTATTCGTCGAGTAAGTTTGGTTTGTATTTAAAACAACCACGCTGGATTTCACAAACGTCACTTAACTTTAATTATCGATTAAGAATAATCATTCCTATATCTTCAACACATGTAACCATGGAAACGTTTACTTTTAACGGATGATTAAATTTAAGTAACGTTTGTGAAATCCGCCACCAATGTTAAAAAAAGTTTGGCTCGGCTTCGTTCTGTTTGGGCGCAAGGCCCAATAGATGTCGCCCCGAAACTTTGTTTGTAAATACAATTGTGATTATTTCTAATTTAAATAATTATCAGTGGTTTATCAGCGAATAGTTTATTACCGCGTTATTTTAAATTCTAGCACTTGAACTTCATGCAGCAGTTTAATTCCTGAAGATTTCGATTTGCACGTTGGCGTCGGCGAGGTTTGTGGCGTAACTGTATGGTAACTGTAAAAATGCCAAAATAAAAGTTCCTCAACACCCAGTGGCTGAACATGAGTCTTCAGTTTGGCAGATGGATTTATTCTCAAGAATAAAATTGTCAGAGGATGCGAGAGCTTAAGAAAATATGTGCTCGTTACGAGGTAAACTTTGAATCTTGTATTAAAAAAATGTTGGTTAGGTTTGGCACTTGTAGGTGGTAAATACAATGACTGTCAGTGTTTATTCATGTTTTAAACGAATTTCGATTTAAACTCGCGTTTTCGCCAGCGTTCGAAACTTCAGGCAAAGTTTCAAAAACTTCCCCAATCAATATACCCCCTGTCAACTGAGCATGTGCGAAATTTGGATCACCCCTTAGGCTTGCTGCACCCCTACATGTAGAGTAGATCAATGGATTCTTTGATCAACAGAAAGTATTAATGCAGAATTAAGCTGTGAAGTTTGGCAAAAATGTAGCATCCGTGCTTGGTAAAACCTGGGGCATTGTTCTTATATTGTTAGCAATTATGGAAAGTGTTGAAGAAGTAATAACTGATGTGATATATTGTGATTGCTTAATACCAGATGGCTAAAGTTATTAAATATTTTAATTCTATATGTAAGGTGCATAAAACATAATTCAAAAAAATGCAAACGCTACGGAAGAAAACCAGTCCCTTGAAATGTGAGTAACACAGCTTTTTTTTGCCCTTTTGTTTACATTTTAGTATTTTACAACAAAAAATGCTGCTATTATGTAATAAAAACTGCATGGTGCATAAATCATTTTCAGGAAGAACACATAATTTATGTAATTCACATTATTTATTACATAATAATATAATGTACATATTTCACATCATTCATTAAAGAAGCAAAAAGTACCTAATAATGTTAGTTTCAGACATACTAGTCTATCTAATCACGCTAACGTTTTATGTAAATAATTTAAAATTCAATCCGATCAGTTGTAATTAGTAGTTAGTTGATATTCCTGTATAGTTATGATACATTGCTACATAAAGGAATCGCAGATTGGATTGTTTTTAAAAGGTATTTTTCGCATTCTCTATCATCATCTGGTAATTAAGAAAAAAATAATTAACATTGAAAAATTGTAGTTGAACTTTACAGCGATAGTAAAAATACTTCCAGATCGAATTTTGAAAAACGCGTTGGTCACTTTATAGATTGAAGTTTTCTTAACAAATCAGTGAAAACAGCTTTTAAAAATATGTAACCATAATTAAGTTATGATGTCGCCCGATTTGTATGTTTTTAGTGAATTAGGTATTTCTGTAAGGCGTGAATATATTCTCCCCACCTTAAGAGCTGGGGGCGGTAACAAAATAGACAATCACGTGATCTTTTTTCACGGCTTGAGAATATATTTTGCGTTCCGATTTTTTAGGGGTTATTGCGCATGATCTCAGATAGGATTAAGGCGGGTAATTTAAACATATTTAAGTTTATGCATTGCCTTTTTCCATACGTTTTTGGTATTTTAATATTTATTTATACATACATTGAGGTCTAGCAACAAGTACATTTCTTGTTAGTCAAGAAAAGATCAACTTCACTGTCTCTAAATAGTATTCAAAGGTACGGCTTTTTTTATTTTTTCGACTACTACATGCACAACCATTTATTTTGAAACATTCAAACCTTGCAGATATCTATGTTTATATCTTCGTAAATTTTTGAAAAATTTATTTCATTTACCTTATAGTACGTTATAAACGACACTGACGTTTCGATGACACCAAAAGATGTGACGCACAATATGATTCCAACGCAAAAAGACTTTTACGTTCTGCAAATAAAAAACAGTCACTTCGCGTCATGATGTTTGTCATGTACTTAATTATCAACATTTCTTAACAATTTTCGAAGAAATATAGATACATGTTTACAAGGAAACATATTTACCGTCGATTTTTCTTTTCCTATATGTGACCTTCTTGTTAATGGAGTTTAATTTAACCATGTTTACAATTCAACAAAAATAAAATAATGAATTTCATTATAGTGTTGAGTTGTAGGTAACATTAATTGCGCATGCGCATGAAGTAGGATTATACGTATTTTTGGTGTTGCAGCTCCAATCCTCTTCAATACTTTTACAAATATAGATAACTATTTGATCCTTTTCTATTATACGACGCATATGTGCAATTAAAAATAAAGTCTACTTTGAACGATAATTGCGTCTTATTGCAATTTACCATAAAAATGTGTAAGTATTTGAATATAATTATGTACATGTATGTGTATTTCTGAACCCGTTGAGTGTACCAACATTATGACCGAACGCAGCCTAGTAAGTTGCTCATGATGACGGAACCACCGACACGCGAGAGTTATTATCGTTCTTTCGCAATATGTGTTGAACAGAGATAGCTCTAAGCAACTAATGTTGGTGGTTTTCAATAGCGGCATGGTCGGAAGGCGACTGCCAACCAACCAATCATAATATCACAAATACTTCCCCTTAACGTAGCAAAGTAGGGATAGTAAAATGCGAACTTCTGAGGGGTAACTTTGTAGGATTCCTCTTAATTTCCAGATAAAAATGAGACATCTCGCTTCCTGGGAGAAGGTGTAAGCTTCAAAGCGAAACTGATCGGCATCCTGGAAGTGTCAGAGGCGAGAGGTGATCGCATGTGCCAGGAAGCGCTGTCGGATCTCAAAACAGCAATCAGGGCGGCCGGTGAACACAAGCAACGGATTACAATAAACATTGCAATCGACGGACTTAGGCTGCGAGATGAAAAAACCGGCGTAAGCTCCTTTTTAATCGACACAATCGGTGTTACATCCGTTGGTTTGTTGCAGGATTCTTTGTATCACCATCCCGTACATAAGATCTCCTTCATCGCCCAGGATATGACGGATTCGAGGGCTTTCGGCTACATTTTCGGGTCTCCAGATACGGGCCATCGGTTTTTCGGAATAAAAACCGACAAGGCGGCCAGCCAGGTGAACATAATCCAAACAATGATTATCCTATGTCATGTACGTTAAAATAATTTTAGGTTGTAATTGCGATGAGGGATCTATTTCAGGTTGTTTTCGCTTTAAAAAAAAAAGAGATTGAGCTCGCGAAGCAACACTTGGATAAGAACCGTTATGGGACATCTTCTCTCTTTTCTGAAACCAGCATATCAAGTTCGAAAGTAATTCCCACACTTCACCACATTTTTTCTTTTTGGTTAACACTTGATGTTGTTGTAGTCGCATAGTACTCCCCTTGACAGTAACAAGACCAGTACAGAAACCAAAACAAACTTGAGCAGCACTGAACATCCAACGCCAGCAGTCGCCGACCTAGTAGATTTAGAACTGGAACTCAACAGCTTACAACAGGGGCTCAACCAGATGGAACGAATTACACCGTCGGATCCCTTTGGTTCTAAAGACGATCCTTTCGGTGATAGCTTCACACCGTTTCCTGTAAGTCGCATTCGGATTTTATACCGTTCATTGTTTTATTCTAGTCGGTATCTTCAATAGCAGAAACCGATTCTGCCCCCGCCTCCTTCTTCGGGGAAAGACAGGGCCAGTCGGAGCTCAGAATCGAGCAGCTTATTCAACCCGAAAACACCACACACCACCGAAGCAGCACAAGCGGACACTTCGAAGGAGTTGAACTACTCGAACGAGTTTGCAACTTCACATGAAGAACCCACCAGTGGCGATTGGTTTACGCCTTCCACTAGTTTATTTGAGGATCCACCTTTGGTACCGGAACCCATACAGGATCAACACGAAGTGACAAAGAAGGAAATACTGTCGCAGTTCGACGTCTTCACAGACTTGGACCCGTTAGGTAATTTATAATCGTTTAGTTCTTTTTAATCGTTCTTAAACATTTCATCTCATTTCGTTTTAGCATGCGAGTCTTATATTTTAACAGAAGTGATTACTAATTTTTTTCTAATATGTATATAGAAACTGTGTGGTATAATTAACAGAGTGGTTCTTCTTATTGCTGTTTCACTTAAGATTTTATTGGTCAATGAAATTTGGATTTCTTAACTTACAAGGAGAGATAGGGGCGTTGTGAATTTGAAATTTTGATGAAAAATGCATAAATTTTCTTTGCACCGCCTACTCTAATCTGATTTTTATTTGCTCACTTTTTATTTTGTTATGTGGCGGTTGGTGACATTGGTTGGCGCTTAAAACAATTTCGAACAAATGCCAATTGGGAAGTTATGTTTATGATTTGAGATGCCAACAAATACAGCATTCGAGCAGAGAAGTAATTGTAGCATTGCAGCACTGCATAAAGTAGCGCTTTAAATTACCTGAACTGGTTTTTAATTGTAGAGGTTAGAAATTACTTAAGCTGTAATGCTGCACTTAAATGTAGCATATAAAGCATATCGCTTTATTAAAGTGATCCGATTACTTGAACGCAGGCAATGTCAAGGAAATGTCAATTTGGCGATTACTTTAGTAATTTGAAGTGTCAAAAATGTTGCTACACATGTTGTCAGTGTTGCCAACTTGAGTGATACATCCCTTTCTAGGGGCTTTTTTTTCAAATCATTAGGGATTAAAGGATTTTTTCCGAAAAAAAAAAAGATTTTCAAGTGTTATTTCGTAAAAAGAAACTGGAAGCTGAAAGCCCCTAGACAGCTGAAAGTTGCTCTTTTATGTAAGTACTAGGAATTAACTTCTGTAACAAATCGCGTATGCTTGAGGTTATGTATGTACGAACTTTAAAATACAAAGTTCCTTAATTCTTACGAGACTCAAAATGTTTCGTTTCCGAAAATTTATTTTCAAAATAAATAAAGTTTTAAATCGAGACGCCTTAAAAATTGAAAATAGGCAACCCATTCTACTTCCGTGTTTCTAGTACTTCAAGAAATTATTTCTGGTTTGATTAGAATCTTCAGGGGTCACGATTTAAAATGGGCACCCCGTAAAATGCTGATACGCTCTGCAAAATATGTTTTTAAAACTTATTTATTGCGTTATTGTAAGACATCCAACACCGCCATCTGTTCCCGATGGTCTTCTTTTTATTTGTTTTTGCGAGGGCGATTCACTAGTTTTCGACAGCTTAGGTTGAAAAACCACAATCCGTTGAGCAAAGTTTCAACTGACAAATCATTTTTGGACGGTAACAAAATTTGACTTGCGTTGTTGCAACACATTCAACAACGCCATCTGTTAAAAAATGCCCGAAAGTTTTTTTCGTTTGTTTTTTTTACGGGGTGGTTCTCTAGCTATTCCCTGCGATGCGGAAAATGTCACTTGTCGTCAGTAATTGTGTTCTAAAATCGATTGTCTTTTGTTTTTATTTTTGTTTAATATTGTTATACATATGTAGTACATACGTTTGTATATTTTTTTTTAATTTTGAACTTTTGTATTGTTACCTTTTCTCCCAAATAGTTTTTTTTTTTAATTAATTGTGTTCCACTGAATTGCACTGTAAAATCGATTGTCTTTTGTTTTTATTATTTTTAAAATTTTATTCGTATTTTTTGAAAATTCTATTAATTAGTTTTCTTTGCCCCCTCATCATCGTTCTTTTCATTTTATTTATTTTTACTACCCCCATCGCATGTTTTTAATTTTTTTTTGTTTTGTCGTCTTTCCTTCCAAACATTAAAAAAAAATTATTAATCCACTGAATTGTGCTGTAAAATCGATTGACTTTGGTTTTTATTATTTTTTAAATTTTATTAAATACATATTTCATATTTTAAAAATATTGTATGTATTATGTAATTCGTTTTCTTTGCCCTCTCGTTCTTTTCATTTTGTTTTATTTTTTATTATATCAACGTTCTCTATTTTTTAAAATTTGTTTTCTTTGTTTTATCATCTTTCCTTCCAAACATTTTTTTAAAATTTATTAATCTACATATTTGGTTACGTATTTCGTATTTAAAAAAAATCTATTGTAATTGCTTTTCTTTGTTCTCTCATCGTTCTTTTAATCTTTTTAAAATTATTCTATTAAATTGAGCTCTAAAATCTATTGTCTTTTTTTTAAATGTACATTTTTTTTTAAATTTAGTTCATTTGTTTTGTCACCTTTTCTCCCAAACAGCTTTTAAATTAATTATTCCACTGAATTGTATTGTAAAATCGATTGACTTTTGTTTTTATTATTTTTACCATTTTATTAGTTTATTTTTATTCTATTTTGTATTTCTTTTGCTTTCTTATGGTTCTTTTCATTTTATTTATTTTTTTATTTTCATCGTTCTATATTTTTCAAAATTTATTTTCTTTGTTTTGTCGCCTTTCCTTCCGAGCATTTTTTTTTAAATTTATTAATCTACTGAATAGTACTGTAAAATCGATTGTGATTTGTTTTTATTTTTAAAATTTTATTAATTCGTATTTTTTTAATTCTGTTAATTCGTTTTTGTCCTTCTCCTTTTTGTTCTCTTTTGTCCTCTCGTCGTTCTTTTAATTTTTTAAATTTGTTTATTAATTTTTGGAATTTTGCTTCTTTTTGTTTTGTCACCATTCTTTTCAAATTGTTTTTATTTTTTCATTTACATATTCATCAACCAAATTTTTTGTTTGTTTTGTTTAAGTTGTTGTATTTTTAATGAATTTCTACGTTTCTGTTTTAATTTTATTCCCGAATTAACAAATTGAAGAATTTTTTTTAATGTTGAAAAGAGATTTTTGGCAACACTTGGGGGATTTCTGTTCTTTACACGTTGGCAACACTGGTTGTCGTTTTTGTGTTGTCGTCAACCAACGTCAAATTTATTCCCGAATTATAGTATAAGTAATTACCCAGTAGCATCACTTATGTGTCAGTGTCAAAAAAAAAGCCGCCATACTGTTTGATACCCTTATGGAAATATAATAGGCTTTTTGTCGCGAGGTACCAATTCATCAACGGTTCGCAAAGTTGAAGAATCGTTCCATTGCCGCGGTGTTCGGTTCGAAATTTGTTACTCCGAGTGTACCTCAACGGTTCGTAAAATTGTGAACCGGGTTGGCAGAGGTAGGCTTTTTGTCGCGAGGTACCGATTCATCAACGGTTAGACCGAAGCGGTACTTGGCGGTACATACTCTTACCTTTTCTATTTGCATTTCATCTTTTTCTAATGTGATATGTCGCGAAAATACTCCGGTTCAGGTAACGTAAACGGTACCCGAGTAAATAAAATTAACCTCACAAATAAAAATGTATAAAGAAATGGCTAGTGAAGAATTAGTGGAAATTACATTAAATCATCAAGGTTTTGATGTAACAGCAATTATAAGCGCTAAAGAAGCAGAAATTTTATTGAACGGTATGTAAACTGACTTATTACTTTCAATGGTGCTTTCAATACATATTTCAAATATCAATAAAAACCAAATACATCTACAGGTACATCTACTTCCGGTAACGTAAACAAAAATGTGACAACGTTGAAGTTATGTTTAATTGTTTAACATAACTTCAACGTTGTCACATTTTTGTTTACGTTACCGGAACCGGAGTACTTTCGCGACATGTCACATTAGAAAAAGATGAAATACAAATAGAAAAGGTAAGAGTATGTACCGTCAAGTACCGCTTCGGTCTAACCGTTGATGAATCGGTACCTCGCAACAAAAAGCCTAATGTAATTTGCAAATCGGTAGATATCAAACAAAATGGCAAATGTGACAGTTAAAGCCCGTTCACAATGACTTAATGTAACAAAATTAAATTAAGGAAATTAGAGTGTTGATTTATGTGTTCACAATGAAGGAATTTTTTGTTCTTTGCTTGCGCAAGTATTTGCAAATTGTTAGTGGTTGTCTAGGTTAATAAAAGATAAAATTCTTTTGCTTAAGTCCAAGACTCAAAGACTACACTCACTATATTGTTTTAGAACGCTGTTGATTGAATGTACTTAACAGGGTTAACCTAAAAATGGAAGATGTCCACTTAAGAAAAATAAATTAATAGAATTAGCCAATTAGTACGCTTACATTTCTTAAGAGTGTTTCCAACTTTTATTAAGAGGAATCGTACAAAGCACCGATCCAAAGCCGTCTATATCTTACAAGCCGTGCACTTGTAAATTTGGCAACAGAGCAAGTAGTCCGATCACGAGTTTCACCAGTTTGACGTAAATTGTACGAGATAATGCTGTAATGTAATTCTGTACTTATCAATCAAATTTTATTGTTTATTATAGTATTGGTGACTAAAATAACGTTTTAAATGTTATATTAACAATCAAGGTAAGTCCACAAGGCCTAATTCTGCTAGATAACCAAACTTTTTCGCTTTCCTTTAGTTGCTTTTATTTCATACCAATGTGACATTTTTCGGATTTTCAATGGTACAAAAAGTGGAACTTTAAAGTCCTAGTACTTAATTTTAAACTCGTTAAACGTCTAGTTTGAAAGAAAATTTCATATTTACCTCGAACGAAAATTGACTTTAAATACAATGTGTTTCATTTCTCATCTACACACCCCTGTAGTTTTTATATTTATTAACGTATCGATTTTAAATTTTCGCCAGATGAACATCCTCTTAAAATACACATTTTTCAAATTTGAAACCTTTTGTATTGCAAGCCATGACATACTGCGATTTAATAGAAAGTCGAAAAAATTAAGAAAACATAGTAGGCCTTGTTTGATCAAAAAAAGTTATTAGAAAAAGTTGTTTAGAATTACGAAATAACCCCAATTACCAAATTTGGTTGAAAAATTTAAATTTTTAATTATTAAAAAAATAGAATTTCAATTTAATCTACAGTTTTACAAAACGCTAAAACTAACCGACTAAAAGACACAGAATGAAAAAACAGCTTAATCTAATATTTTACCAGGCCCCCATCGGTGCAGTATGCATTTTTCGATACGTTTCCTATTATTCTTTACAACATTGTTTAGTTCCTGTGATGTTCAAAACAAGCTTGACGAACCCTGTTGCGTAAGTCTTCTGCATTATTATTTTGATTTTTGTACTCTTTCTGTTTAAAAATTTTCACTTAACCATTCGCGAACTATTCTAACATTAAGAATAGTTAGAGAATGGTTAAATGAAAATTTTCCTTTACGATGGATAGGCAGAAACAGTCCTTTCATGTTTTGGTGTCCCAGATCTCCTGACTTAACACCTCTGGATTTTTATTTATGGGAAATACTTAAACAGAAAGTCTACAAAAATCAAAATAATAATGCAGAAGACCTACGCAACAGGATTCGTCAAGCTTGTCTTGAAATAACACCCCAGGAACTAAACAAAGTTGTAAAGAATAATAGAAAACGTATTGAAAAATGCATACTGCGTGATGGGAGCCTGGTAGAACATTAGATTAATTGTTTTTTTTTTCATTCTGTGTGTTTCAGTAAGTTAGTTTTAGCGTTTTGTAAAACTTTAGTCAGTTAGTTTTAGCGTTTCGTAAAACTATGGATTAAATTGAAATTCAATTTTTTTAATAATTAAAAATTAAAATTTTTCAACCAAATTTGGTAATTGGGGTTATTTCGTAATTCTAAACAACTTTTTCTAATAACTTTCTTTGATCAAACAAGGCCTACTATGTTTTCTTAATTTTTTCGACTTTCTATTAAATCGCAGTAGGTCATGGCTTGCAATACAAAAGGTTTCAAATTTGAAAAATGTGTGTTTTAAAAGGACGTTCATCTGGCGAAAATTTGAAATCGATCCGTTAATAAATATAAAAACTACAGGGGTGTGTAGATGAGAAATGAAACACATTGTATATACAGTGTGTTCCAGATTGAGTAGGCTACCATGGGTAACTTTCTTATTAGTGAAGATAGAGATTTGGTTAAATGGGCAATATTTTGCAGTTTTATGTGCTGGTTCAGATTCCGTTGAGAAAATTTGAAAATTCCGAATAGTTCAGATATTATCGCAGAAAAACTGAAAATCGCTATTTTCTTTAATGTCCAATAACTTCGCAATTATAAAAATATGAACAAATGTTTCATATAAAAGTTACTATGTTTGATAAAATACAGCTGAAAATACAGTCAAAATAAAATTCAAGATGGCGGCTGTCAAGATATTGATAGAAACTTTCTTATTTTAAATGAACGCCATATTGAATTTTTGTACGATTAAATAGCATTTTTTTTTCTCGTTTCAACCGTGTATCACAACCCATATCTAAAAAAAAAATTATTTAAAAAATTTAATATATTTTTTTTAAATCAAGTAAGCGGGTTGCCTTTACTTATTACTAATCAAGTAAAGGCAACCCGCTTACTTAATTAGTAATAAGTAAAAGCAACCCGCTTACTTGATTTAAAAAAAAATATTAAATTTTTTAAATAATTTTTTTTTTAGATATGGGTTGTGATACACGGTTGAAACGAGAAAAAAAAATGCTATTTAATCGTACAAAAACTCAATATGGCGTCCATTTAAAATAAGAAAGTTGCTATCAATATCTTGACAGCCGCCATCTTGAATTTTATTTTGACTGTATTTTCAGCTGTATTTTATCAAACATAGTAACTTTTATATGAAACATTTTTTCATATTTTTATAATTGCGAAGTTATTGGACATTAAAGAAAATAGCGATTTTCAGTTTTTCTGCGATAATATCTGAACTATTCGGAATTTTCAAATTTTCTCAACGGAATCTGAATCAGCACATAAAACTGCAAAATATTGCCCATTTAACCAAATCTCTATCTTCACTAATAAGAAAGTTACCCATGGTAGCCTACTCAATCTGGGACACACTGTATATTCACAGAAATAATTCACTAAAAACATACAAATCGGGCGACTTCATAACTTAATTATGGTTACATATTTTTAAAAGTTGTTTTCACTGATTTATTAACAAAACTTCAATCTACAAAGTGACCAACGCGTTTTTCAAAATTCGATCTGGAAGTATTTTTACTATCGCTGTAAATTTCAACTGCAATTTTTCAATGTTAATTATTTTTTTCTTAATTACCAGATGATGATAGAGAAATTTCCTATGGTCACTTTGTAGTGCTAGTTGTCAGGTATATAGGAAAAAAAATGAATTAATTATATTCAGAAATAAAGTCTCTATGAATTCGCCCGTTTTAATGGTTTTCGTATATGGAGTTATTTCGTAAGATTGCTCTTAAGTGATTAATTTTGTTACGTTAAGTCATTGTGAACGGGGTTTTATACTCGTGTGACGCTACTGTGTTTCTTATACACGCAAAAACCGATTTTGTTAAATGAAATAAAATTGTCAACTCAACTAAATTATTCGTTTAAACAGCAGCAAACAATTCTTCATTCATGTCAAATATGTAAATATTTCAGTTACTAGAATTTAGTCAAGTCAACAAAACTTTACTTCAAGCAAAAGAACGGTTGTGAAATATTAACAAAGAAATAAGCATTTTTGTTATTTTAATATATAATTTCATTGAAAAATCATTCAAAAAAGCAAATTTGTTGCTTTAAAAAAATATTCTAAACAAATTTTTTGCTTCGTTGAAAATACGAAGTTTCCATGAATTTTTTGAATGAACTGAATTGTTGTTTGAATGAAATAAATTAAGTTAAAGATATTAATTTATTTACGGTAAACAACATGGGTTTCTCCGTGTACTGTGCACGAATTAACAAATTGACAAATTGAGGGATTTTCTATGTTGAAAAGAGATTTTTGGCAACACTTGAGGGATTTCTGTTTTGTGCACGTTGGTAATACTGGTCGTCATCAAGCTAATAAAATAAAAGGTCTGTTTGTAGTGCAGTTTGTAACTAGTTTGGAACTGTCAGAACGAGTCGTCCATCGAAGTAATCATCAATTTGTCAGTTGCGTTAAATGCAAAACATTTCAAACGGTTGCAAACTAGTTACAAACTGCACTACGAACAGACCTAAAATTTCAGATTTAATTTCAATCTAGACAGAATCAAAGAAATAATTCTTGTTATAACGCAATCTAAAATTAAATCATGACTTTAAATGTTTGAGATAAAAAAAGAAGAAAAACAAGTACTGACAACTTGAGTGTCTGACCCAACTGCCAAAATGAGAAGAAGAAGAAAGAAACCCAAAAATATAAATTATATAAATTTTGTCATAAGTTTGGAAGTTTGTTTGCCAATATTTTTTTATGTTTATTTATGAGGATCATCCTTCTATCGTTTGAACAATTTTTGATGAAAATCTCAGATTCACAGTTCATTACACTTCCTTGTTAGTAAGAAATGTTTTACGTCATAACCCACCACATATTACGCATTTATAATTACAGTCGAAACAGTTCGATGAGAAATAGTTAAAAAGTAAAATTAAATTGAAAAAAAAAAAAAACTGATTTTAGATGATGGTATCACAATGAAAGAGTAGTTTAACTATTTCATTGTGTTGTTTTTGTAGGTACGGGTAAATTCAAACCGTATGTAGACAAGAAGCACTTTTTCCAAGAGCTTAAAAATCCTCCAAAAAAAGTACTTAACGATCTAGTGTTAGAAAGTCAGCCGCAAGAATCACTAACATTTCCGACTAACTTTGAAACCAAAAAACAAAATAACCTGTCTACAAGTCCTAACTTGTTTCCCTCAGATCCGTTTGGCGAAGATCCATTTGTGAAAACAGATCCGTTCGCTGAAGCGGATTTCACGAAACAGGATCCGTTCGAGACGAATGGTATTTTTAATAAAGATGCGCGGAATGACTTCTCCGAGCAATTTAAATTTCCTGTTAAGGCCGACTTGCAGACTATTTTTAACAGCGGGAACTCGGCGGCCAAGTCACCTAAGAGTTCCATGCTGGAAAAGGTAGGAACTTTACCGCGCAGCTTGCAGTTCTCAAAACAGAACACTTTCGACGTTCACTTCGACGATAAGAAGTTCGGAGTGATGCAGCTGCACGAGAATCCTAGTTTAGATTTATCTTCGGAATCGGAATGTGCCCCGGAGCCTCCGCCGAGGCCAACCAATAATCTCGCGCAAATAAAACCCCCACCTTTACCACCAAAAAAACACCCGGGTGAAATCTGTGTGAAACCACCACCTCGTCCACCGCACGCGGAAGACGTACATTATGACTTCATGGATAATTACGAGACAGCACCTAACAGTCTTGAGTATAACAAGAGTTTAGAAAAAAGCCCCCCGCTGCCGGTACCGGCTAGAAAATCAAAATTCGAATCTGATTTTCTACCGGAGAGACCGAAAAAACAATTTAACGTTCCAACCGATGAGGAAGACTACCTGACGCCCGTTTCGTTTCCAAAACCTAATGGAGGTGAGTGGCAAGAATCGAAAGGCGGGGTGGGGCAGATACTTTTGCCGCCACCTCAGAAGGTGAACCGCAAGAGCACCTTACCTAATTTATCTCAAGTGACCGTCGCTTCTTACCTCGAATCCAAACCCAACATAACGACGAGAATTTCGAACGATAAAAACTCCCTGGACGGCCTCAACATAACCCTGAGCCAGTTAACGCTGAGCGGTTTAAACCAACTCGCCTCTAAACTCAACATCCCGGCCGCTCAACTGAGCAACATGACTTTAGTGCAGCTTACAAATTACCTATCGAATTTCATCAAGAGCAACGCCGCAAGAGACACGCAAACCGAGACGGAAGCCGAAGCTCCGTTCCAAGCCGACTTTGCCAACTTCAATAAAACCAGCGAGACCTACGATCGTTACGCGGTCTTTCGAGAGCTGCTGCAGGAGGAGATTAAACAAACGAAAATCGACTCCGAGCCTCAGGAGATTACGGAAGAGAAAGAAAGCGTCCAGCAGCAGAAAATTAACAACAACGTAAACCAAGATGAAGGGGGAGTCGTCATCGACAAGTACGCGGCGCTGCGCGAAATCGTGGAAATCGAAGTTAAACAAAACGATAAAGACAAGTCGATCGAAGAAAACGATAAGAACGAGGAGGAGGAGGAACAAGAGGAAGAAGAAGAGATCACCGATCAAAATAATTTAGACGAACAGATCGAGAACGAAGCGAACATAATCAACACCGAGAAATTCATCGATAAGGACAAGTCGAAGGATAAAGTCATCGAGTACGGCGACGTCAAGGTTAATAAAATAATCAAGAGCCCCGTGCCGGTGGCGGTGACCGAAATCGTGCAGAATAACACGCGCTTGACTTCGGGTTCGCTCTCCGACGTGATCAGCGGGAGTTCACCGGAAATCGACAACACGGGGAGCGCCTCCGAGGTCGCAAAGAAAGACAACGATACCGCAGGTGAAAGCTGGGCCATTTTCGATCAACCGAATCTGGCCGAAGCCAAAGAGAAACAGAACGTTCAGAGCGAGGAGGGCGTCTCCCCGTGGTCCAGCGATTCGAAAGAGTTCGGCAACCGCTCGCCGCCCGACTGGAGGCCCCGCCTCGATTCGGGCAGTGGCGAGGAGCAGTGGAGCAGACGCAGGCGGGACCAGGAAGGTTGGTGGGATACTTCCGCCGAGCCGGAAGTTCAGTATTATCCACCGAATCGAAGGTCCGCCGATAGTTACGAGGACGAATGCTACGCATGCTACGAAAGGCCGAGGCGGAGGAGGCAGCAAGGACATTGGTCGTCGCACGTCGGACAAGTGGTCGGCGGTGGGGGCCACTCGTCTAGTTCCAGGGACGTAAGTCCTTGGGAGGAGGAGCCGAGTAGGAGGAGGGACATGCAGGATCATAGTAAGCAGATGTGGTCCTCGAGACATGGAAGGCAGCACTCGTTTGAAAGGCACAAAGACCGAAGGCATACGGACAGTTGGGATGAGGAGGACGACTTTGAGTAGGAACATTTAACCTTGAAGGTTAAAGCTGTGGTGTTGCTAGTATTTTATTTTTAGATACGAAGAAGAACACCCGAGTAGGTTTCACTGGCAGGATCGCCACGGTAGTCGGGAAGCCGAGCGTGAAGAGCGTTGGGCTGATGATTGGGACGACGATAGGAAGCACCGCAGGAGACGCGGCGAAGTCGATCGAGATCGTTGGTGTTGCCCCGATTGGGATCAAGGTGAAATGGGCAAGTCTAAGAATCAATTAATTAAAAAATTTATTTATGATTTTCTCTTGTTTAGATAAACATCCAAGTAGGTACAGTAGTGGACGTTGGTCTGATGTTCCTCCAATCAAATGGCGAGACCGAAAGCACGACAACCGCTTTTACAGCAGAGACTCGCAAGACTCGCCTTGGGAAGACGAGTACCCCAACGAACCCGAGGACACTCACATGCCGCATTATCTGACCGCGAAGCGAAATTGGAAGCGCCCCAGCAGTGCCTCGGAAATGGAAAGGAAGTCCGGTGAGATGAAGCCGCCCCGCCAGTACACTTTGGGAACCGGTAAACCCCCACCGCAATCTCAACAGTAAGTCCTCATCTTCACACGTTCGTTTCTTAGGTGGCAGCGACGGTGAACGAGACAGACGATACAAATCGAACAGGCGCTCAAAAAGCAGGGAGTCCCAGTTCGACAACCGACACAAACCCGATCCGGGTTTGACCTTGAGGACGCGTCCGAAGCAGCACCACCACGCGAAGGGGGGGCACTGCGAAGGTGATTCATCTTCCAAGAAAATCGAAAGTACCAAGTTAGAATTTAGCAATAAAAAAGCTTCCACCGCATCTAGTCGTAGTAAGAAGAGCAAAGATAGTCCGAAAAGCGAAGACGTGAGGAAGGAGCCTCAGTCTTTATTCGAAAACGATTTCGTCGTGTTGGAAACCACGACGTGCGTCAACCAGAGTTTCACCTTCGAGAACGACTTCGAAATCTCCGAGGCCGAATCACCGACCATCATCAACAAGGCCAAGAACGTACGGCAGAAGATTTACGCGAGCAAAGACCCGAGGCTCGGTGGCCTGACGAAAAGTTACGATTCAGAAGTACGTGTTGTAAAACCGAGCTTTAAAGAACTAAAGCCTGCGAGGTATCAAGCGAAACAGAAGTCTCTGTTCGAAGATGATTTCTCGCCCACTGATAAATCAGAGATGCAAGAACCCACAGGCATATCGAGCATTAAAGAAGAGGTGAACCTGAACGAGGACGACACTGACTACTTCAGTCAAAGCAACGGCTCACGCAAGAAAATCTTGATGAAGAATCGGCTCTCCAACAACCTGAGAGCCGACGTCACCTTGAAAAAGTCGGAATCTGTAAATATTTTCGCACGAGAGAACGATCCGTTCGACGACGACTTCTTCAGTGGAAAGGACACTGGTGGTAACGTGAATTTGGTTACTAGGGGAAAAGTCTCGCCAAAAACTACCGAGTTAAAATGGACTGAACAATTCGAAGATTTTGACACGAGCGGAAGTAGATGAATTAAATAATTGTAATTGCAGTAACAAAATTACAGTGTTTAGGTAAGTACGGCTTACATTTTGCATATCAATTTTAAACGAGAAAAGTTCTTTGTGTAATTCGTTGTGTAATTAAAAAAATGGGGAAGAAATTAGAGTCGGATCGTGTGAAATGTACTGCAAGTAATTGATTTTTATTTCTTCATGTAATTTTGTTACTGTCAATTTCTTTAGGAATTTAAATTGAATGTTATTTATTGTTATTGAACAACTAGGAAGCGTAATGCAAGATGTATTTTATTATTATTATTATTATTGTATGTACTAATTTATTTTATGTCACCCGATAAAGTTTATGTAATTCCACACTTTTTTTTCGCAGAGTATTTATTTTTATGGATCTCATTTTGTTTAAAGGATTTTGCTTATAAGTTTTTAATATATACATACATATAATGAGTTTGTGATGTTATTCTCCTCGTAATATCTTTTGTGTTTGCCTTCTTTTTGTATTTGTAATTTTTAACTGTCCATAACTGACAAACACAGTTATATTATTTAGACCCAGTTGTAAGTACAATGCCAGTTTAAATTTAAGCTGAACCTTAAACTCATAACTACGGTTATTTCAATTCAATCGTTAAGGGCTTAAGCTTTGGCTTAAACTGGAATACGTACAGGATGGGTGGATCAATTTCGATGTCTCTTATGGGCATCTCTGTAACTATTATTATTATTATGTAATTATTATTATTATTATTATAAGAGATAGAAAAAAACTAGTGGCCAAGTCTCGATCTCTTTTTTAGAGATAAAGTCAATAGACTAAACAAAAATTGGCTATCGTTTTTTGTTTTCCAGTTGTAGCTAAAAATTGACATTTTCGACCTTTTGTCAATTGCGCATATCTCGTTTATTATTACAGATATTTAGTGGCGGTCTTTTAACTTCCTTGTAAACTCCCTTTTTACTAAAATGAACATTAAACTAGTTGCTATAGCAACGCGTATTCATGTGATTGAGATAGATGTACTCGTCTAGTTAATCCGAAAGAGATGCATAATGCTTGATAGGCAGCTAAATGATAGATTTTTCAGTTACAAGACAGATAAATTTACAAGTAACTTAAAAGGAAGTTAAAAGATCAGGCCTAAAAAACTAGATTTATTAAAACGGTTTAAATCGGAGTTGAGCTAATTTAAATCAAAATAGACATTTACGATAATTGGAGCGGTACATGAATCGAGGTAGAAGAGTGAGATAGAACGAATGCGTTTAATGCATGTAAGAGTGAGAAAATAGGCTAACCGTTATATACCGTTCCAATTATCGTAAACGCCTAATTATGTTTAAAACCACTGATTTTATTCAACCGATTTTTATTTTTTTAAATCATGATTTAAAAAAAAAATTATTATTTTAAGACGTTTGACAGTTATTGTGCAATTCTTGACGCAAAATAAAAGACGATCGATAGATAAATAAAGAAAATTTATAAATTTAACAAAAATAACATTAAAATAAAAACAAATAACAAAATTTTAAAAATCTCATTAAATAAATAAAATTTTCTAAAATTAAGAATTGACAGTTGCGCAATTCTTGACGTAAAATAAAACAAAAGATGATCGACAATTTTACAAAATTTTAAAAAATAAAAATGAAAAAATTCTCATTAAATAAACAAAACTGGTTCGACTTTCTAACATTCAGAATTAACAATTAAAATAAAACAAGACAAATTTGTTTTTTTTTTTTTTTTGAAAATGAAAATTAAAATAAATTCAGAATGAAATAAACAAAACTGGGTCCAAATTATTTTAAAACGTTTGACGGTTATTGTGCACTTCTTGACATAAAATAAAACAAAAGACGATCGGCAAATTTAAAAAATAACAAAAATAAAAAAGTTCTCATTAAATAAACAAGTACCCAATCATCAAATCTTTGTTAATATTTAATAAAAACAAAAGAAAATTGTCGACCTACCAAGAAAATAATGCACCAAAAATAATAAAAAAGGCATTTTATTTTATTCATTGTAAGAATAAACCCAACAAAGTATATATTTTTGAAAACAGAAAAAAAATCTCCGTTTAATGATGACAATGCCTACTATGATTTCCATTTAAAAAAATATAATTTTATGCTATAACTCGAAAATTTTATTAAATATCAAAAAACCAACTACACCACTGAATTGTATTCCAGAAAGTGTCCTAATAATGTTAAAACAGTTCCTTAATATCTGCAAAAATAAACGAGATATGCGCGATTGACGAAAAGTCGAAAATGTCAATTTTTAGCTATAACTCGAAAACAAAAGACGACAGCCAATTTTTGTTTAGTCTATTGACTTTATCTCTAAAAAAGAGATCGAGACTTGGCCACTAGTTTTTTTCTGTCTCTTATAGTTACAGAGATGCCCATAAGAGACTTCGAAATTGATCCATCCTGTACAACTGGACCTTAATTAATTATGTTTAAGAAACTTTAAATTAAATAATTGGTGATTTGGCTAAAGTAAAACTTGAAAGTCAGGTTTAATTTCGAAGCGAGCATTAAAAAAAAAAAAAACTGATTACACGAAAATATTGATTTTATTTCGAATAAAAAGGAAGGGAAAACATCAGACACACTCGCATAATAGCCATAATAATATTGTTATTGTTCCTATTATTTTTATGAAAGATTATCAAATGTAAGTATATGTATAAAATGTATACGTAAATGTAAAACGAAATAAAACGCCTAGTCGTCAATTTAAAAGTGTGAATTCTAAAAACATATTAACCTCCTACAAAGGTACAAATACACGCTAGTAAATGCGCAAATTAGAAGTTACAAAAAAAGAAATAAGAATTGTATACCTCCTACTTTCACTCATTCGTTTCTGGCCAATCTTAGAACGTGCAGTATGACTTCGTCCACCGTTTGGTTATTAAGAAGTGCCTTGATCGCATCATCGTCGATGACCACTGTGAATAACAACTTGGCATTCTCACGCATTCGCCCGAGGTAATCGAAATCCTCTTCCGATGCAGGCTTGTGCCCGCATCTCCTAATAACGGCATCCAACATCTTATCCACGGGCACATCCGGCCAGCCGAACGCTTTCAAAGTAGTCTCATCGATCAAAAGCGTTAGGAGTTCCTTGATGGAGTCTGTAAGTGTCAGTTCGTTCCAGATGCCGTTCTGAGCTAAGCTGAGTTTATTTCCGCTAGCCACATCTTGAGCCACATTCAACAGCTGCTGTTGCAGACGTTTCTTCTCAGCACCGGCCAAAATATCCTCCAAGACGTCCCTGTGTTTGGCCCTCATGTGTCTCAAGAGGCAATCCTGTCTGATGAAAGCTCTTCCGCATTCGTCGCAACTACACGGTGGCTCCTTACGATGTGTCAGTTTGTGAAGCTTCAACGAGGACTTTACAGCGAAACTCTTGTGGCAAACATCGCACTCGAAAGCTACGCAAAAACATGAATTCATTAAAAAAATAATAAATCATTTACGTGTCATTACGTTTAACACCACTGTGAAGGAGGTTGTGTCTTTGCAGGTCTTCCTTCCTGTAGAAGGTCTTCTCACATTGCGGGCACTGCATCGGCTGTGCCCCCTCGTGCACGAATTGAATGTGTGTTGTGAGCCTCACCCTTCGATTGAAAGCACGATTACAATGGGGGCACGTGAACGCATTCTCTCCGGTGTGGTGGAAAATATGCGCTCGCAGTTGTGCAGCTTGTATGAAACTCTTTCCGCAGAATTGACAGCTGTGTGGCTTGTCACCCGTGTGCGTGCGTACGTGGCGATTTAAAGTTTCCTTCGCAGCGAATCTCTTGTGACACTACAAACACGTTTACGAATACACTTCCCCGGAATCAATCTCATCATCTCACCTGCTTACACTCATACGGTTTCTCTCCGGTATGCATCCTCCGGTGTTTCCTCATAGCACCGCTGGAAGGAAATCGTTTAGGACATAAATCGCACGCGTAAGGCCTTTCACCTACAAGCACACCCTCTTATTTTAATGATCACTCGTAAATCACTAACAACAGACCTGTGTGTGTGCGCATGTGAACCGACAGTAAAGCTGATCCCTGAAATTCCCTGTGGCAATACGAGCAAACGAACACCTTCTTCTTTTTGACTTGGCCCACATGAGCACGCAAGTGATCTCTGAGATTGTCCTTACGAGAAAACACTTTTGAGCAAACCTACATTAAAAAGAAAAATTCATTATTTAACGTGGCTTTAATCATGAGATTCAACGGTACCTGACACTGAAACCGATTCCGAGGAGTCCCGTCGCAACCCTTCTGTGTCATGTGCCTGTCTAAGTGATACTTTCTTGTGAACTCCTTTCCGCACACTTTACACGAGTATGGCTTCGTAAGCGGATGAACCGCCAAGTGCTCGATGAGCTCTGACTTTGCTGCAAAAGTTTCCGAGCAATCCATGCAGACGTATCGACCTTCCTCCCCGTGCTCTATACAGTGGTGTCTGTCCAAGTTGCATTGCATCATGAAATGCTTGTCACAATCTGGACACTTAATGTCGCCCGTCTGTATGAAGTACAAATTCGGAGAAAAATAATTGTCAGAAACTAAATTCACTCGTTACCGTATGGGCAGAAGCAGAGTCGACTGGCTCACCACAGCACGTGCAAAGTTCGAGCGCCAGCGGATCGTCTAGGTTGCATTCTTCAGCGTGCACGACAGTTATGTGCCTCTTCAAACTCTGAAAGAAAATCGGAAATCAGTTTGAAATGATGCAATATCGAAATTAAAGAGTATACAACTTCGACTGTCAATCCTTAATAATAGGCCTTAATAAACGATTCATTTCTTCTGTTAATTTGTATCTTAATCTAATTATACACTGACCGCTGGTGTTTTAAAATTGCGTTGACACAGATCACACGGATATGTTTCCTCGTCGACTTCCCTTTTAACTTTATTGACCCTCTCGTCTATGTAATCCGGGTCGTCAGGATCCTCCTCCTCTTCCTCGTCCTCTTCAGTTTCAGCCTCATCGGTAGCCTCTATTTCGTACTGGATGTCGCCTTCGTGCACGAACTCGGATGCTTCCATTTCAAGTTCGACTTGACTGAAACCAAAGAGTTTCAAAGTGAATCGAAAACAAAAAAGGACCCGAGCGCATACTTCTGCACGTCTTCGATGTTTTCTCCGTGCTCGATCGTGTTAATTTCAAAGTTGCCGTCTGTGTCCGTCGTAACTTCGATCGTTGTGATGATGTTGTCCGGATCGGAAACGTGAAACAACGGGACGATCTTCAGCTCCGTGGTTTGGTTCTCAATGTCTGCGTGCGTGTCCATGTCTTCGGGTGGCTCGGTCTTCGCAGACATACCCCCAGATGGTTCATCCATTATCTAGTTCGACACATAAACGATTAGGATGGAGCAGAAACCCCATTTTGCGTCAAAACAAAATTCTACAATCGACGTTTGTTAACTTAAGCGTTTATGTGTCATGTGCATGCAACCCATCTCCTTATTGTCGGGATCTTTTACGCAGAGGGAAAAGTGCGAGTTTTTGTTTGTTTGACCTCGATGTGTTCGGCGGCCGTCTCGTGTTCCCTTTGCAGGGTGTTTTCGCAAATTTCAACGGTTTATTGTTATGTAAAAACGCATGACTTGGTGGATGGTGTGTAGTATAATTAATTTATCGAAGTAATGTTTATACTTACGCCCCTTACGTATCGTCAACCGCTCTATCACGCGTATAAACAAAATGGCGGATGGACTAGATTTCAGGCGCGCCCGTGGCCTACCACTTCATTTTGCGCGTGCGCACACAAAAATACAGGAATTTCAAGGGTCACGTGCCCGCTTTTAATTACCATTTTATTCCTTAATTGGGCTGCGATCAACGAACTTCATTCAGTAATTGAACAGAAGTTTTTACGTATTAACTTTTCAGACTGTCAAATCACATATAGCATTTTCGATTCACTTGCACTGGTTGCACTCAGTGTATTTGCATCCTCTTTTAACCTCATGTAATAACACGAGATGAAGATATTCTGAGTGCGCACTAGTGCGGCCAATCGAAAACGCTAATAGATAGTGGCGGTGTTGTAAAATAGCCAGCTATTTATATAAATAGCAAAAATAGCCGGATATTTTGCATTGAAAATATCCTGCTATATACGGTATGTCCCAGATTGAGTAGGCTACCATGGGTAACTTTCTTATTAGTGAAGACAGAGATTTGGTTAAATGGGCAATTTTTTGCAGTTTTATGTGCTGATTCAGATTCCGTTGAGAAAATTTGAAAATTCCGAATAGTTCAGATATTATCGCAGAAAAACTGAAAATCGCTATTTTCTTTAATGTCCAATAACTTCGCAATTATAAAAATATGAAAAAATGTTTCATATAAAAGTTACTATGTTTGATAAAATATAGCTGAAAATACAGTCAAAATAAAATTCAAGATGGCGGCTGTCAAGATATTGATAGCAACTTTCTTATTTTAAATGGACGCCACATTGAATTTTTGTACGATTAAATAGCATTTTTTTTTCTCGTTTCAACCGTGTATCACAACCCATATAAAAAAAAATTATTTAAAAAATTCAATATTTTTTTTTTAAATCAAGTAAGCGGGTTGCCTTTACTTATTACTAATCAAGTAAGCGGGTTGCCTTTACTTATTACTAATCAAGTAAAGGCAACCCGCTTACTTGATTTAAAAAAAAAATATTGAATTTTTTAAATAATTTTTTTTTTAGATATGGGTTGTGATACACGGTTGAAACGAGAAAAAAAATGCTATTTAATCGTACAAAAATTCAATATGGCGTCCATTTAAAATAAGAAAGTTGCTATCAATATCTTGACAGCCGCCATCTTGAATTTTATTTTGACTATATTTTCAGCTGTATTTTATCAAACATAGTAACTTTTATATGAAACATTTTTTCATATTTTTATAATTGCGAAGTTATTGGACATTAAAGAAAATAGCGATTTTCAGTTTTTCTGCGATAATATCTGAACTATTCGGAATTTTCAAATTTTCTCAACGGAATCTGAATCAGAACATAAAACTGCAAAATATTGCCCATTTAACCAAATCTCTATCTTCACTAATAAGAAAGTTACCCATGGTAGCCTACTCAATCTGGGACACACTGTATATATAATATATATTAAATAAATATAAATATTCGGTTAAAAGAGAAACAAAAGTAGCAGATAAATAATATAATCGGCTATTTATTGACTTTTTATTCAATTTCGAGTACATTTATAACAGAAGAACCGGTTATTTGTTAATTTTTTTTTTACAGTAACTAAAATAAAATTAGTTATGTGGTAGAAGCAAGTAAATTGTTTCATTAAATTAAATTTCTTTCTCTTTAGATTTAAAAAACCACATAGCAATGTTATGTTTAATTGCCAATTACTTTTGCAACTACTGGGTTGCGTTCAAAAATGAACACCCCGGTGTGAGGTGTGACCCGGCGAGGTGTTATGACGTTTCATAGTGGAGTCACGTGGAGTGCACACAGTATATGAACGCTTGGTGTGCATGTGAGGATAAGTTACAGTTAAATGTACATATTATCAGTCATCACTGTGTGATTTTAGTAGTTTTTAGTATTTAACGGTTAATAAAATATTTTGATTACTTAATAGAATTTACTGCGGTTTTAATAATAAGAAATTAAGTAATCGAAACTAATTTTCGCACGCTTGCTTCACATTGCGCATGACGGTAAATTTTTCCCCTGTCGCGACCGAGGAACGAGGAGTGCACGCAAAGTGTGCGCCCGAATCTTTATTTGAACGCTTAGGGAGTTTCCTTTAATTCATTTTTGAACGCTTGAGGTTCGCCTAGGTATCACTCTTTCCCCGGGGTGCGCCATTTTTGAACGCACTCCTGGTACTGGCCACAAAAAACTAACCTTAAATGAATTATTTGGCGGCAAATTTGAAATAATTAGCCACTCGGCTATTAATATTTATAGCCGTGGATATATATCCGGATATTTTAATGGCTATTTTTTTACTCACAACACTGGTGGCACCAGGGTTGGGACGTAGATAATGAGACGTATAAATACCCATTAAAGTATCATTCAGCCTTAAGGCTCATTCAGAATTGAATTAGTGCAGAAAATTAGTGCAAATAGGTACTGCAGATTGGCAGTGCAAATGTTTGACAGATGTATTTTGACGTGTCTATTCACAATCAACAGACGTTTTGCACTAAGTTGATTGTGAATAAAGACATCAAAATACATTTGTCAAACATATGCGCGGCCAATCTGCAGTACCTATTTGCACTAATTTTCTGCACTAATTCAATTCTGAATGAGCCTTTAAAGTATCATTCAGAATTGAATTAGTGCAGAAAATTAGTGCAAATCGGTACTGCAGATTGACTGTGCCATGGCCTTCTAAATGAAAAGCAAGTTCTAACTGGCCTGGGCGTTTTGAAAAATTTACATTGAATTTTTGTGCTCGAGAAAACGCCAACAGTCGCCACTTTGGCGCTGGTTACGGAGCACTGAGTGAAGTGCACTGTCATTACTGTCAATCAAAGTGAGTTCACGCAAAATTGATTAATATTGTAATTACCGTAATACAACATAATTTATATGGTATAAACGTTATAGATTCATGCACAAATCATTTGATCACGTCGGAGTGAAGTATGTTTGCGCAATAAAGAAAAACTGTCATTTTAAAAAGCATTCGTGTTATGAATAAAACGTGTTAAAAAGGGCGATGTTAATTACGCACAGTGAGAAAAGAAGCTTTATTATATGTACATGTTGTAATTTACCATAGAAATTCTGAGTATGTGCAAGTAAGATTTTAATCTAAAACCGTAACAGTTTAATGCTAAAGTAAGTTGTCGAAATTGGACATAAATACTCCTCTTTATTCCAACGTAAATAATATCCAGTATGCTCAAAGTTTTACAATAATAACATTAATTGTTCTTACACGCACTCATCCACCATTCACATGTAACAGCACTGTCAAGATTTTAGGTTAAGAAAGCGCCCCGTAAGCAGTGCTTGGCGGAGCACGCCTGAACTGCACTTTTGCCCAGGCCAGATAGAACTCGCTCTTCATTTAGAAGGCCATGGACTGTGCAAATGTTTGACAGATGTATTTTGATGTGTCTATTCACAATCAACAGACGTTTTGCACTAAGTTGATTGGGAATAGATACATCAAAATACATTTGTCAAACATTTGCACGGCCAATCTGTAGTACCGAAATGCACTAATTTTCTGCAATAAATAAATTCTGAATGATACTTTAATTACGCGTAGATTTTGTAATTATCTACGATGTAAAAAAAACTACTGTAACAACTACGTTGTTTTTCTATTTCTTCATTTTCAGGTTATAATTAATTATTTATACACTATTGTAGATAATTATTCTTAATTTAAATTTCCCGTTCTGTCTAGCGATTTCGCGCCTTTTTGAATATAAAAACACAGTTGGCAACAGTAGGTAGGCAGCATAGTAGGCAGACATGTCAGATGATCGTTTTGTGAGTGCAGTTGTGTGAAAATAAAAGTTATTTAATGAAGGCGACCACGGCGATTATTTAACCAACCCCCTAGTGCTCCCGACACAATATAATATCTATTTTCATGTAAAATGGATAAAATTGTTGTATACAAGCATTAAAAATCTTCAAAAACTTGAAATGCGTCAAATGAACATTTAATTTTGAGATTAAAAATATGACATTTCACATAAACTACGTCGTGTAAAAATTACATTAAACTACATAATAATTACGTTTAGATGTAATGTAATGTAGAAAATATCTTTTACACGTAGTTTTCCCAACCCTGCGTGGCACGATACGTGGTTCAATAACATAGCCCTACAAATAAAAAATTTTAGTCTGGTGCCTGGAATGTTAGACCTGATGTTGACTGTATTTGGTGTGCTGATTCCAAAAATGAAATCAGTTTCTTTCTATCAGCTATACTTTTTGAGATACACCATTAACTTAAAAAAAAATTACCATTCAAGCCATTGTTATAAACCATATAGGGCTGCGACGTTAACATATTTACCTACGTTTTTCCTAATTTATGGAAATTTGATAAAATCTGGCAACGCTGCTAGACGGGAATATTCTAAGCGACTTTGGAACGATTGTAGTAGAATACAGGGATATCCACATAAACCGTTCGTTAAAAGTTTTCAAGGTTGCAGTTCACGTAGATATTTGAAATTTAAGGAGCAAGGGTTTTCCGTAGAGATCTCTTTAAATTAAATTAAATTGTCTTTGTATCACTTCCGGTTGTACCGGGAGTCGCTATCAACTCGCTTATTTTAAATAGCAATCTATCATTTTTGTTACGAATTTGAATTCTACATGTAAAAATATATTAAATTGCAAAACATTTCCTATCTCTAAAATGCATCATTTTTGAGATATTTTGAATTTTCTTAGAAATTTGGATTCTGCAATCTGATTGTTCAGATTCACGAACAGTATTTGTATAAAAAAAATAGATTGCATTGCAAAAAAAAACAATGTTTGTTGTCAAAACATAAGAATATAATTTTGTATTTCGAATCGCTAATAAAAATCTTCACTTAAGCTTAGTTGTGTTTTATACAAAAACACTGGTCCTTCAAAAACCTCAACATGTTGGTCTAATCGAGCCGGATATGAACAAGAAAAAATCGTCATAGAATTTTCGCAAAAATCTTAGCATCTTCAAGCATTGACGTTTGCAGTAAGCATAATACTGCAAATACAAGTTCGACGCTGAAGTCTCCGCAAAAATCGTTCTACTTCAAGCACAAGTTCGTCGTTGAAGTCGTTGTCCCTTTCTTCAAATCATAAAGCCAGATCAGATTGCTGGAAGATATTGAAGTCAAGGTAATCGCCAATCAAAAAATTGGGCCTTCATCTTATTTGTTAGTTTTTTCGCTAGATTTGCACGGTGATTTGCCAGGTGTAAATGAACTGAACGCGTTAATTTCAAAAAGAACAACACTTAAAATTCAATTTTCGCGGTATAGAAACCAACTAAATTTTGAGAATGAATCTCGCTCTTATTTTAAACTAATGATTTCTAAAATGGAACCGATTTTAGATGACTTATTTCTGATTGATACTGCCATCGCAGAAATAGATGAAACACAAGCCGATGTAGACTATGTAAATTCAGCATTAAGTATAATTTCGACTATGCATGAGCGTTTAGAAATTTCTGACGTTAAGTCAACCACGTTTACTCCTAATTTAAGTAACATAAAACTGCCCCGAATTTCTTTGCCTACTTTTGACGGCACATACGAAAATTGGACAACATTTCGGGACACATTTATGTCACTTATTCACAATAACGAATCTTTGACACCTGTCGAAAAGTTTTATTATCTAAAAGCATCATTAATTGCTGAAGCAGCCAAATTAATTGCATCGCTTGCAGTTTCTGATATAAATTATGATGTTGCATGGACAACTATAGTCGATTGTTTTGATAATGATAAGCAGATAATAAAAAATCATACAAATGCCTTGCTTAAACTTCCTTTTGTAAATAAGTATAATATTAGAGAAACATTGGACACCGTCATGAAAAATATTCGGGCATTAGAAGCATGTAACCAACCGGTCCACTCATGGGGAACCCTGTTAATTGCTATTATTCTTGCAAAATTTGATTTCAAATTAAATAAAGAATGGGAGACGTACGCTGCAGATTTTCGCATGCCTTCCTTCGAATATTTAAGAAAATTTATGGAAGAAAATCAAAAATCATTGAAGCAATTAACGGAGTGCCTCATGAAAAACAAAATCGTGCAAGAAAAGAGATTAACAAATCGTTTGTAGCGTCAAAGAAAGTTGTAAAATGTCTGATTTGTTCGCTGAATCACGAAATTTATTCTTGTCCCAAATTTTTATCATTTACTCCTGAACAACGTTTTGAAGCTGCGAAAACTAAAAGGCTGTGTATTAATTGCCTAAAAGAAGGTCACAAAGCAATCGATTGTAAATCATCAAATTGTCGTTCTTGTGATTCAAAACATAATTCATTACTTCATTTCGTCACAAAAACTTGCAATTCTCAAATATCTGCGAACAAAGCAGAGACTTCTATTTCCAGTATCGAAAGAAAGCCAGTAGGTAATGGTGAGACGGGTGCATCTACCGTTTTACAAGCATCGTCAGGATCGCAAATTATTTTGTCAACTGCCATAGTTCATATCAATGACAAGCACGGCCAACCACACAGTTGTCGTGCCTTATTAGATTCCGGGTCAGAGTCGAATTTTATAACTGAGAATTTGGCACAGAAACTTCAATTAGGTGAAACTAAAGTTCAAATTCCGATAATAGGAATTAATGGTATCGAAAAAATTATAACCAAAACGGTATTTGCCGAAGTATCATCGCATACATGTAACTTCAAATTTGAAGCCGAATTTTTAGTTATAAAAAATATCGGTAGTAGGCTGCCGACACAATCGATCACAAAACGTTCCTTCAAAATACCTCCGCATTTGCAATTAGCAGATCCACAATTTAATTTATCTAATCCTATAGATTTGCTATTGGGAGCTGACATTTTCTATGAGTTGTTAGAACCTGAAAATTTGAAAAGAATAAATCATCCAATGTTGCAAAACACTAAATTAGGTTGGATAGTTTCAGGAAAATTGCAGACAAAAGCTAAAACTAAGTCATTAGTATGCAATTTCGTAGAATTAAATGCTCAACTGCAAAAATTTTGGGAGGTGGAAGAGGTAACTGATGTTAAACATAATTTTACGAATGATGAATTATATTGTGAAAATCATTTCAAAAATACATATTCGCGTAATTCAACTGGAAGATTTGTCGTAGAACTTCCTTTGAAGCAACCATCTAGTATTTCAGGCAATTCTAAAACGGTAGCATCAAATAGATTAGCATCTATGGAACGAAAATTTCGTAAAAATTCAAAATTGGGAAACGAATATGCCGACTTTATGACTGAATACTTGAAATTGGGTCACATGAAACAGGTACATGAAATAGACGACGCAAAACAAGCGCAATTTTATTTACCTCATCACGCGGTATGCAAAGAAGATAGTTTAACGACAAAACTGCGCGTCGTGTTCGATGCTTCGGCAAAATCCACCACAGGTTTTTCATTAAATGACATTTTGTATGTAGGGCCCACCATCCAACAAGATTTATTTTCCTTAATAACTAGATTTCGTACGCATAAATACGGGTTAACTGAAGATATCGCTAAGATGTATCGTCAAGTTTTAGTAAAACCCGAGCAAACTACGCTTCAGAAAATTCTTTGGCGTTTTAACACTTCAGACACTATAAATGCATGGGCACTACTGACACTCACATATGGTACAGCAACAGCATCTTTCTTAGCCATAAGATGTCTTCATGAATTAGCGGCTATAGAAAAACATAATTTTCCAATAGGGTCTGGGACAATTATTCGTGACTTTTACGTTGACGATTTGATAACAGGCGCGAATTCAGTTGAGGATGCGATTCAATTGCGAAATGAGGTCAGTACGATATTATCAAAGGGTTGTTTTGAGCTTCGTAAATGGGCATCAAATGATTCTAGAATTTTAGACGGCATCGAAAATGAGGAAATGCCAAACACTTTGATTAAATTTGATAACAATTCAACAATAAAAACATTAGGCATTGGATGGAATCCTGTACCTGATGTATTTACTTATTCGCGAGTAGATATTGCAGAAGATGAGAATTTCACTAAAAGAAAAATGTTGTCTGAAATAGCCAAACTATTTGATCCGCTAGGTTTGATATCGCCTATTACAATACGGGGAAAAATCATAATTCAACAGCTTTGGCAATTAAAAGTAGGATGGGACGAGGTGATTGAATCCAGCATTCGTACTAGTTGGAATGATTTTCTCCATAGCATAAAGGGATTAAATGAATTGAAAATAAAAAGACATGTTTTGTGCGAGAGTCAACCTAATCGAATAGAATTGCATGGTTTTTGTGACGCTAGTAATACTGCGTACGGGGCATGTATATACTTAAGATCGGTTGGGTCTGATGATCAAATCACTTGCAATTTATTGTGCTCCAAAGCACGCGTCGCACCATTAAAACAATTAACCATTCCGAGATTGGAACTTTGTAGTGCCCTTCTTTTGGCAAAATTAGTAAATGCTGTGACTGCTACTATTAATTTAAATTTTGAATCCATTTATTTGTGGACGATAGTATGATAGTCCTTGCTTGGCTAAAATCCGTTGTGTTGATATTTCGAGTAAAGTACAAAAATCATTCATCTTTGAACGATTTTCAAGTTTTAATCTCATGATCAGAGTAATATCATATTGCAAGCGATTTATTAACAATTGCAAAAATAAAGAACCTAAAATGTCAAACAAATATCTATCTGTAGAAGAAATAAACGACACTCGTATTCTTTTGATAAAATTAGTGCAGGCGGAATGTTTTTCTGCTGAGTTGGAAACATTACCTAAAAATAATGAAGTAGGCAAATCGAGCAAGACATGCAGACTATCACCATTCATGAGTCACGGTCTTATTAGAGTTGGTGGACGTTTAAAACATTCAAATTTGAAATATTCTATAAAATTTTCTATTCTTTTGCCATCTGATCATGCATTTACAAGTTTATTAATATCTCATGTGCATTTAACACATTTTCATGCGGGTCCGTTAGCAACACTGGCCATACTTAGAGAAAGTTATTGGGTTTTAAATGCACGCACAAAAATTAAAGCTATTTTACATAAATGCATTACCTGCTTTAGAGCAAAACCAAAAACAATTGAATATAAAATGGGTGATTTGCCCAGCGACCGGGTTATGCAGGCCCGTCCATTTTCAAAAACTGCAATTGACTATGGTGGTCCGATTTTTATAAAGCAAGGCAATTATAAAAGTAAACGTCTAGTCAAAGCATACATTGCACTATTTGTTTGTTTATCTAGTAGAGCAGTTCATATAGAACTTGTCACGGATTTGACGACTAATTCATTTTTGGCTGCACTAAAGCGATTAATGGCGCGAAGAGGTAAAATTCATCAGATATTTTCAGATAACGCAACAAATTTCAAAGGCGCTTCTCATGAATTACATGAACTATATAATTATTTTCATAATGAAACTATTAGTGAACTTATCGAAGCAACAGCCAATCAAAATATTAAATGGCACTTCATACCACCCAACTCCCCACATTTCGGAGGGCTTTGAGAGGCAGGAATAAAAGCGGTAAAGTTTCATTTGAAGCGAATAGTTAAAAATGCCTCTTTGACATATGAGGAACTTTACACGTTGTTGGTGCAAATCGAAGCGATCCTAAATTCCCGTCCTCTCACACCTATATCTGAGGATCCCTCAGATTTCTCAGCATTAACACCTGCCCACCTTTTGATTGGTGATACATTGATGTCAAACGCAGAACCAAATATTTGTGACCTGCAGCAATCAAGATTATCGCGTTGGCAATATTTGGAACAAATACGTCAGCACTTCTGGCAGAGGTGGTCCAAAGAGTACGTGGCCAATTTGCAAGAAAGAACTAAATGGCAAAGAAACATTGGCAAAGGTGTTGCACTAGGACAGTTGGTCATCCTGTGAGAAGATAATCTGCCTCCGCTTCAGTGGGCTGTAGGACGAATCGTCAAACTGCATCCAGGGGAAGACAAAGTAGTGCGGGTAGTGACAGTTAGAACGTCGAAAGGCGACTACAAACGCGCCATCAAGAGAATATGTGTTTTACCGATAGATGAGCAAGATTAGTTATAAGTGGTTGAAAGGTATACTTTCAACGGCGGGAGGTATGTTCAGATTCACGAACAGTATTTGTATAAAAAAAATTGATTGCATTGCAAAAAAAAAAAAAAACAATGTTTGTTGTTGTCAAAACATAAGAATATAATTTTGTATTTCGAATCGATAATAAAAAGCTTCACTTAAGCTTAGTTGTGTTTTATACAAAAACACTGGTCCTTCAAAAACCCCAACACTGATTTTCAAAAAATTATAACACAGCTGTTATTGAAGCAATTTTATTTGTAATAGCTAATATTATAGTTGAAGCTTTAAGGTTCTTAAAAATTCCATCAGCATAATCTATTAAGCTACAGGGTGTCTAAAACGCACCGCTCCACTCGAAGATATTCAAACACAGAAAAATACTATTTTTCAAATGGAATGACCGATATTTTAATGCACCATTGTATGTGGAATCAAATGCTGCGTCGAACTGTACTAGCTTTCCCTATACCTAACTTTAACAGTTTTTGAGTTATGAAACATTTTCGATTTAATTCATAGAAAATTACAATTTTAATAGGTCAAATATTTTTAATTTTATTAAAATAGCATGGAAATTATAACAACGATTACTGTTACTACAAATTTTGTAGTCAACCAAAGAAAATAGGATTTGGCAAGTGGAAATTCACAAATTTTAATAGTTCTTTAATCATCCTTCTCTTAGGACGCTTGTGATCTTATAAAACGAAAAAGCATGAATTTCATTACTTTAAATTATAGAATAAAATAGCTGCTAGTTTGCAATTCTCTGGATTAGCGTGAAAGTATTTTAAAACCATTGTCTAATTATCTTCGTTATTTGTTACTGATCTGTTGACTTTATTTCAGTAATTCCAGCGTTTTTAGGAGAAATTGAAATTAAGAACTGATGATAATTTGACAGAAGTATTTATTTTTCTTTATGTATATGTAATACAAATTGTTTCACAGCAAACTTAAAACTTAAAAAATTAATGCATCTGTGAATGGTACATCCAACACTCCTCCTCATTCACACAAGATTGCATTTTTCACGCAATTTCTTTAGTCTTTGTTTCTGTAGTGGTTTTGTAAGTAGATCTGCCAGCATAAAATCAGTTGGGCAGTACTTACACTGTACCTTTCCTTTAGTCACAAAGTCTTTCACAAAATAGTACCGTGTGTCTATATGCTTGGTACGATTAGACAATTTTTCTTCTTCAATTAGTCTAAGACAGCTTTGATTGTCTTCATACATCGTAATGATTGTTTCATGTCATCAAAAATATTTCGAATCCATAAAGCCTCCTGACATGCAGTAGACAAAGCGATAAATTCTGCCTCTGTAGTGGATAATGCCACACATGATTGCTTTCGACAAGCCCAACTGACAACACCACCATTGACCAAAAATACGTAGCCGCTGTTAGATTTTCGATCTATTTTATTTTCAGCCCAATTGGCATCTGCATATCCAATAACTAATTCTTCAGCCTTTACATTACCTAATGTCAACTTTAATTGCGACGTACCTATCAAGTATCGGACAATGCGTTTTAGCTCATTCCAATCTCGTTGTGTAGGTTTGCTTATTTTTTGCGCTAAAATCGACACACTGGCAGAAATATCTGGTCGAGTGCTAACTGATATATAAAGTAAGCAACCAATTAATTTCTGATAATCTGCATTGTTAAGTAAAATCTTTGTTTCGTCCTTTGATTTCTGGTAGCTTGGATCAAGTGGCACATTTGATATCTTTGCATCTTTTAAACCAAATAATACTGCAATCTGATTGATGTAACCCATCTGCGATATTTGATAGTGTCCATCTTGATTCTTTTGAATTTCTAAACCTAAATAATGGCGGATGTCACCCAAATCCTGCATTTCAAATTCCATTGACAGCGTTTTCTTTACCAGTTCTATTCCTTCTTGCAGTTTGCTCGCCACAATCAAATCATCAACATTGATGAGTACAAAGCACCATTCATTCTTGTAATTTTTCATATATAAACATGGATCCGCCGTGCCTTGACTAAAACCTGCTTTAATTAAAACACTGTGAATCGCTTCATTCCACGATCTTGCAGCCTGTTTAAGTCCGTATATGCTTCTTTTAAGCAAACAAACATAATCCAATTTGTTTTCTTCTTCATACCCTGGTGGTTGTTTCATATAAATGACTTCCTTTAATTTTCCATTTAAAAATGCTGTCTTAGCGTCTAAGTGTCGCACAAACATCCCTTGACTGGCAGCAATTGATAATAGGATTCTGAATTCCTTGAGCAACTAGCCGCGCTTTGAAACAGCGTATACCACCATATAATACCCAAGTTTCATTTTTCTTCAAAGAGTTCATCTCGCTGTCCATGGCTTTAATCCACTCGGCCTTTTGATTGCTAACTATAACTTCTTCTAAAGTTTTTGGTTCCCTCATCTCTGTCTGCACCTTATTAATCTCTTCGATTAATCGACGCGGTGGTATTCCTTTATTCGCACGCTGTGATACGCGCGTTTGCCGTTCTTCTGCAATATTTTCTTCCTCATCACTTAAATGATCAAAACTATTTTGAATTAATTCATGTTCCAAATCCTCTTCACTATCTTGATTTACATCGATTCCAACATCGACAAATTCATTTGAATCTTTCTTGTTCGTCCTTTTAGTCAATTCCAAATTGCTGTCTGACTCTTGATAAAGACCTTCCGTAAAACGAACATCACGGCTTATAACAATCCTCTTTCGACTTGCATCGTAGCATCTGTAGGCCTTCGAATGTTCATCATAACCGACGAAAATCATCGGTACCGCTACACTGTCCAACTTTCTTCGCTTTTCTTCTGGAACATGAACAAAGCATTTACATCCAAAAATTGCCAAATGTTTGGTACCTGGTTTGCTTCCATTCCACAACTCGTAAGGAGTCCTTTCAACTGCTCGGGTTTGTGAACGATTCTGGAGGTAATTAGCAGTGTTTACTGCTTCAGCCCAAAAACTATAAGGCAAGTTAGCATCTAGAAGCATACACCTAACCATCTCAACGAGTGTTCTGTTCTTTCTTTCAGCTACTCCGTTTTGCTGTGGGGTATAAGGTGCTGTGTACTGCATCTGGATCCCCTCGCTTCGTAAAAATTCGGTTACTTTGCTTCCCACGTATTCTCCTCCTCGATCCGATCTAATTACCTTAGGTTTTCTTTCAAACTTATTTTTTACCAATTCTACATACTCTTTAATATTTGTTTCGACTTCAGATTTATGCTGAAGTAGGTAAATAACTGTATACCGGGAAAAATCGTCGATAAATGTGAGTATATAGCGCTTGCCGCTTAGTGAACTTGTCTGCATAGGTCCGCAAATATCGGTATGAATAAGATCTAATACTGCAGTTGACTTTTGAGATGATTTTTTAGGAAATGTCAAACGTGTCATTTTACCTTTTTGGCATATTTCACAAAACACTTTTGTACCGCAATCTTTAATTATCAAATCATTAACCAACCCTCTTGAGTATAATGCTTTTATTGCTTCTGGATCTCGATGACCAAAGACTCGATACCAATGATGAATGCAATTTGACTTATGCTCAGTTACTTCGTATACTTTATTGGGTTGGCGTAGTACAAATAAACCTGAATGTTCATCAGCAATTCCAATTTGTTTATCCTTTCGCAAAATTTCGCAAGCACCTGGGATGAAATTTATTTTAAAGCCCCTGTCTAACAGTCTTTTAACTGAGAGTAGATTTCCTTCAATAGCAGGAGCATAAAGAACATCCGAAACTACAGCAACTGATTTTTCAGCTTTTGCATTGACAAATTCAATTCTACAAGTACCTTTTCCCATAACATTTACTTTTGTACCATTAGCCACATGGAGATCGTTACATTTTACATGGTCTAAAGAAATAAAATACCTTTTATCGCTTGCAATATGACAGGTAGCGCCTGAATCAATCGCCCAACCTGCACTTTTTCCTGTGTGAACCATGAATAAGAATTCTTCAAAATGCTCTACTTTATTGAGTTTCTCATTCTTCACCTGCTGGTCCTTTCTAACTTTTTCTGATTTGCCCTGTTTTTCTTTCCATATCTTATATTTAGCACATTCACGCTTCATGTGACCACTTTTCTTACAAAAGAAGCAAGATACACTTTTCTGAGTTGTTTTCAGGACTGTTTCTTTACTTTCTTTACGACTATCACTCACTTCTTTTCGACGATTGTATTCACTGAGTAATTTTGACTTAACTAAACTCAGTGTTAAATCCGCTTCCGGTCTTGTCTCTAATGCCGTAACAAGTGTGTCGTAACTTCTAGGCAAACTGCTTAAAATCATACCGACAACCCAGCTATCTTTAAGTTCCTCGCCAAGATCAATTAATTTTTGAAACAAATTTGTCAATTTTGCAATATGCTCCTCCATGTTGTCATTTTCAGTCATTTTTGTACAGCAAATACGTCGAATCAGGCATACCTTATTGCTCAACGTATCCTTTTCATGGTGGTTTTTGAGAGCCACCCATGCTTCCTTTGCTGTTCTGGAATTTCTTATGTGACACAACTGACTGTCGTCAACCAACAGACCAATCCATCCGCGAGCTTGATCATCACGCATCTGCCAATTTTTAATTTCTTCATTACTTGTACTATCGCTATCAGGTCTATCCTCATTCAGAACGCTCCATAACTTTTCTTTCATCAGTAACATTTCCATACGATATTTCCATACAAAATAGTTCTCGCCGTTCAATGCTTACTTTTGCTTCTGCCATTCCTTATGTTCCTCACCTTACGCGTGCTCGAAAATGTTCAAAACAGTTCAAATACGCACTTTGATTGTCACCCCCGGAAAACTTTAAACAGCGGTGCACACTTTATTCTCCTTAGCTGGGCCCATAACCTGTTGACTTTATTTCAGTAATTCCAGCGTTTTTAGGAGAAATTGAAATTAAGAACTGATGATAATTTGACAGAAGTATTTATTTTTCTTTATGTATATGTAATACAAATTGTTTCACAGCAAACTTAAAACTTAATAAATTAATGCTACATCCAACATGATCTTCGTACATTTTATCTTTCCAAATTGTATAAAGTTAGGTTCAAACTTTCCAAACTGTGTTTTATTCATAGGAGACAAGAGGGATACATTTTATTGAACACACATTCTCTGCTCTGAACAATTTTAGACCATTCTTCATGAATTTAAAAAATAGATTTAAAATATCAGCGTTTGAATAATTTTGATTTTGATTCTCAACTTTTTTTGCTTTTGCTTAAAATTTGTAGTAACAGGAAACGTTAAACGCAATTGTTTGTTGTTTTCATAATAAATGTAAATTTTTATGTATTAAACCAAAAATATCTTATAACTGAAAAACTGTTAAAGTTAGGTATAGGGAATGCTAGTATAGTTCGACACAGCATTTAATTCCACATACGATGGTGTATTAACATATTGGTCGTTCCATTTGAAAAAGTATTTTTCTGTGTTTGAATATCTTCGAGGGGAGCGGTGCGTTTTAGACACCCTGTAGCTTAATAGATTATGCTGATGGAATTTTTAAGAACCTTAAAGCTTCAAATACAATATTAGCTATTACAAATAAAATTGCTTCAATAACAGCTGTGTTATAATTTTTTGAAAATCAGATTGCAGAATCCAAATTTCTAAGAAAATTCAAAATATCTCAAAAATGATGCATTTTAGAGATAGGGAAATGTATTGCAATTTAACATATTTTTACATGTAGAATTCAAAAACGTGATAAAAAATATAGCATTCCATTTAAAATAAGCGAGTTGATAGCGACTTCCGGTGCAACCGGAAGTGTACAAAGACAATTTTATTTTATTTAAAGAGATCTCTACGGAAAACCCTTGCTCCTTAAATTTCAAATATCTACGTGAACTGTAACCTTGAAAACTTTTAACGAACGGTTTATGTGGATATCCCTGTATACATTGTGGACAAGAAATTTGGAATACCCTAAATATTTCCTAAAATATTTTCTGATTGCAAAAACACTCGGACACGGCAATTAGTACTTTTATCTACGACTAAAATATAATGGAAGTATTATATGTGTGGTTTGTGAACAATAATGCCATGCAATATTCTATTAGGGAATAATGACGAGGGATTAATAGTCATTATTCCCTCTTGCTCACCAATTACAAAATTTCTCTAATCAAATAATACCATGGCAATAAAATACACAAACTCAAAACTGTCATTGTTAAACTCGTAGTGTTTGTGAATTTAATAATTTAGTCGTAGATAAAGTAGAGTATACTACTCGCAATAATGGCTATTATTCCCTCGGAGTGTTACTCCCTCGCGCTGCGCGCTCGGTTCGTAAATACTTTTCCTCGGGAATAATAGCTATCATCATCATCAATAATAGCTATCATCATCAATTATAATCACAATTTCAATGAACATTTTGCTTCTCCACTACAGTTTGAACGTATTTTGCTCTCCGTCCAAATCATTATTTTTTTATTTTCCCTGTATCCCAGCCAATTTTTTAAAAATTTTGTACCTGATTATGGATCTACAAGTTATGCAGAGCTTTTTATAAAGAATAGTTTTTTTTTGTGGAATGTAAGATAAACTTTTTCTCCATTTGTATAAAACTTTTTGGGACACATTGTATATCTAGTAGGTGTAACAGATTATTATTATAATAGAATTCGATAAAACTAACCAAATGCAAAACATTCGATTTACCATTAATACAAAAAATAAATACCTTTGGGACTAAAGAAAACACATTTTAAAACGAGTAAAATTGTACTGTAAAGTATATTTACTTGACGGTACACAAACAAAATTTACTTCTATGTTAAAAGTAAATATAAAAATACGACACTTTGGACCAATAACTGTAAATATAACGCTGTGAGATAATGTGAAGAAATAGGTATGTATTAGAAACAATAATAGTAGATTATACCACGAGTCAATAATGATAGCTATTATTCTCGAGGAAAAGTATTTACGAACCGAGCGCGCAGCGCGAGCGAGTAACACTACGAGGGAATAATAGCCATTATTGCGAGTAGTATACTCTACTTTATCTACGACTAAATTATTAAATTCACAAACACTACGAGTTTAACAATGACAGTTTTGAGTTTGTGTATTTTGTTGCCATGGTATTATTTGATTAGAGAAATTTTGTAATTGGTGAGCAAGAGGGAATAATGACTATTAATCCCTCGTCATTATTCCCTAATAGAATATTGCTTGGCATTATTGTTCACAAACCACACATATAATACTTCCATTATATTTTAGTCGTAGATAAAACATATTACTTATAAAATGTATGTGGAACAAGAAAAATTTAATTAATTTGTGAAGGAATGAAAAACTGTGTATAATGTGGCATAATTTACCTTATGAGATACCAGAGTATTGACTGCTACTATTACATATCAATTAGAAAATAGTTAAAAAATAAGATGTTTTTTGTAAAATATGATAAGGGAAATACATTATTCACTGTAATCAAGTTATAAGATTTAATTTTTGATTTATCTTCTTTCATCTAAATTGGCAAAAAAGACATGAGAGTCTGGCAACTTCTTTCTTGGATTTTTATTTACTGGATTTTCTGTTGTTGAAATACTTCTCTCACTATTTTTCACCTGCAAGTAATTATGTAATTATTATTATTCTCTTCCCTTACGAATAGAATTGTTTTCTAGATTTCCCAGAATCTTAAAACAAAGAAAAAGATTGCTGAGGTTGGCAACTTCCTTCTTCAAGAAAATGTTCATTTATTGGATTTTCTGAAAAAAATAGGATACCTAACTGATCAGGCAAAAATATTGATAATTACAATAATTAATTATTACAAAACAAATAGAATTTAATGAATTTTTAAATGATATGGTTACTGCGTATTTTGTTTAAAACTTACTTTGTCTTGCTCTAAGAATATAATTGATCAGTACCAATTTATTTCATGATTTTTCCTATTTCTTAAATTGATAAAACAAACAAATGAAGCTTGCGCATGGCGACTTCTTTCTTCAGTAAAATTTTTATTTATTTTCTGTAAAAAATAGAATAAATGAGCATGCGAACATTTTGATGATACCTAGATGATACAACTTTAAACATAAGTTCTTCAATGATTAGGTGTTGTTATCTTTACAACTTATGTTGTCTTTCTTTGAAAAACAGTATTCATCAGCACCAATTTGATTTTGTTTTTTTGGATTTCAAAATTTTTTAAAATAAACATCCAAGCAGTTTACATTTGTAATTTAAGCTCGGAAGTGCAAAAGACTATAAAAATAATTCACACTTACTTTACAACTTCACTCCGTTGAAATTTTGCGTACGATTTTATGTTTTCTTTTCCTTCTCTCCTATGATTATTGTTATTTATGATATTTAGACGTTTAACAGCCTGATGAATGCTTGATAAGCCGAAACCGGTAGCTGTTAAGAATAAATTCTATAAAAAATTAGGAAGTATCTTTACTCATCGCAATTACAAAAATAATTCAGTGAACCTCTCCAAGAAACTCTCAAGAACTTTGTTAACAGAACTTCAAAATAAATTTCTGATAAATAACTTATCGCTTATTGCGTTTGGCATCTTTATAAACATATAAATATAAAATTTTATCTATTATAATGTTTAGAGTGCTTGTTGTAATAATTTATAGCATTTACGTGTACTACATCAGTTTCAGGGCATACACGTAAATCAATTCCTTTTAACCGGCGATTAAGTATTTTGCACCTATGGTGCAACATCATAGTAACTGAAATATTTATAAATTGCTCCTGTACATTTGGATGTGAAATACATGTCCTCCATTGAAAATTTACAAGGATTGAATGGCTAATATGTTGCTTAACTCCTTCTTCAAAACATATTGCCGGTAGTATATTGCACAGAGTGTGTTTAACAATTTCAAACATTTCTGTAGCAAATGGTGTAGGATAACATAAACTCTTTTTATTACTATATTCACGAGCAGTAATAAATAAATGTGTACTGCTCTCTTGACGACACAATAATTGCTCATTACAGAAAACACATTCCTGAAAGATTTCTTTCTGCAATTTGTGTATTACGTACCCTACCACGTAAGTTGTCATTTCAATTTGTAAGTTCTATAACTCATTACACTCGATATGTATTTGTGGTACTATAAATGGTGCATATGTATTTTGGAAAACAGGTTTGCCGATGATATTTTGACAAGCCAGTTTAAACAATTGCAAACTATCATCTAAAAGATTCCATGAACGATCATCCTCACAATTTCCATCCATAGAGTAAACAGTCGTCATATTATTAAGTGGCAATGTTCGAAAGCTGCTTTGAAACGACCGTGGAGTTGGATTGATATTTCGTACACAATGGCTACGTATACATCCAAAAAAATTTTCTAAAACATCTTGATTAAAATTTCGAAGTAATAAATATCGAAAACCATTTTCTTTTAATCTTTGCCAAATAATTTTAATGCCTTGTATACTTTTGATCCAATTATCTAAAGTTGGGGGTCGCCGTTTTGTACAGTTTTTATCAATAAATTGCATGCTTTTCAAGATTGGAATTGCCTTATCCCTAAAAGAAAAATGTACAGATCCATCACGAAGTGCACAATGTAATGCCTTGTCATGTTTGATAGACAAACTAGAACCATTAACGCTATCAAATAGCTTGTCTAGAAACAATAAACAAGATGCAGTTTCACTTGCTGCAGATTCCACATATCCTGACTTGTGCAGATCCTCGGTATTTGCTGTAAAATATTGTAAAATCAGTAGTACTAGTATCATTTTCTAACTATCAAATGTTATACCTTCACACATTAAACACTACAGTTTGCATTTTATGGAGTAAAGTACAGAAATACTCTGTAGAAAAATGATAATGTGCAACTTATAAACATTGATGCGTTTGTGATTTAAAAAGTATGCTAAATATATTACGGAATTTTGTGCATATTGTTTAGTGCAATTGCTACCTACCTGTGACGATAGGCAGTAGTTTATACACCGGATTGGGTTATTCCGATGTTGCCAGCTAACTTCAGTGGGACGGGGGGGGGGGGGGTTCAAATCCAAACCGCGAAGGCCAAAAACAAAATAGGCGCCACTTAATTTTTTTTTTGTACGGGGAACGGTGAAAAATTAAGAAAACACGTTACGTCCAACACACTTACATTCTATTAACATAAAGAAATTTTCTTCGTGTACAAAAAAAAATATATAAACGATTATTCAATAAGTGTACATGAATACAACCGACACAAGAGAGAAAACAAAATCAAACGAAACAAATCCTACATTCTCGAGTTCGAACTCCGCATAATTCTAATTAATCTAATATAAAAAAAAAAACAAGTTTCTTTACATATCCTAATGCCGATGACGACGTCATTTAAGTCGTTACATGAGTATACGCAAAATCTCGTGCACAATCGCGGCTATCTTGAAATCACCGTATGCATCAAACGTCCATCGTCGATAGCAGAGGTGGTCGGCAGTCACGCACTTCCGTGGATGGCCAGCCTTTCGGTCATCGTAGCAAGGTTACGGCACAGACGCGATGGCGGAGGAACGTATACTCAACGGCGTAAAGCGGCGAGTCCACAAATGATCCGGGACCACGAATGACGATTAACGCCAAAATAACTAACGTTAGAAACAACTTCTACTAAAGCCTATAAACGAAAAAGAAAAGCGAACATAAGGGCCAAATCGAGAGAAGCAATTCGTAATAACTCACCCAGGATTATCACCCAGGCTGCCACAAGTCGCAAAGGGATGCGGCTTTCTCGTCCCCCAAATGGATCAAACAGATTCGGCGAATAGCCGTTCACATGCACTTTCACCCTCTTCGGTGAAACGGGCACATACCCAAAACGTTAACAAAGAACGTGTGACCCAAGAGGTGATTGAAACTTTAATGAAATGGCGGCGTACTTCTCGATCGGCAGAAAAGAAAAGAACACCAACGAGAGAGACACATTCAATTTTACCATTGGCGGAACGGCTTGACAACAGTGCGGACCAATTGCCGGAAAGGGCAAAGATCACGAATAATACGCGTCGTGAAGTAGGACTTCGTTATAATTTGTCCAACTCCTCACATACGCGCGATTTTGACCCTAAGTAAGGATGGATTACTTATATGAGATGAATTTGCTTATTTAAATGCGGGTTCTGTTGGTGGAAATATGTTAGAACGAAATTTTGAGAAAATTACGCCGGCGAAATACGGTGTATTCCTGCACCGAATGCAATGCGTACAACGACGCGTTCCAAGAAACAATCCGGAACGTCGAATTATACATATACAGGGTGTGTTTAGAACAGAAATGAAAAATGAACGGGAGCAATGCATATACATGGTGTATTCAGAACAGAAATGGAAAATGAACTGTAACACAATAGCAATGTTGTCAGCAACTCAGCCGCATCCGGTGATCTGAATGCGGTCACTGTTGTGGCGACTGTATTGTCGGAAATAACAGTTGCTGAAAATAACTGTTACGTTATTTAAGCAACAGATTGTAATTGAGTAAGTATTTCAGAAACAACTACCACAAACAACGTCGACAACGGTGCTACGTGCTAATCAGTTATCGGGTAAAGTTTAAAGTAAAACACAAATTTCACAATGAGCGTATGTAACACATAGATACATAACAAAACATAAAATTCATATTAAAAAAATGTTTAAAATAAGTGCAACGAAATATAAAATTCTACAACAAAAATTAAAAATATCTAGAAACAACAGTAAAAAAGTAAAAATACAAAAACATAAATTCTCATTAGTAACAAAATAATGTTTAATTTAATGCCTAAACAGTTCTCCAAGATTACTATTTTTCTATGAATTTCTATTAATAAACATTATTTGTCTCACTTTCGCAGCCGTCAGGCGATTTGCTGGGTTAAGAACACATGGTCGTCGATATACATCACCCGATGTATCTCATTTTGTAACTTCTTTTAAGGCATTAATAATCAATAATTTTATGTCAACTCATTCACCTGTTGCAAATTGTCAAAAAGATATAAGTGAAGGTGCATTAGATACATTAAGGTGTTTTTTAACAGGTGAGGAAATTTCAGGCGTTCGTTCTATTGAAGGTATTAATAATATCCAACCTAATATATTTTCTCGAAGACAAACTAGAATAAGTAAATCAGTGCTTGCATACATAGCTGGATTTATAGGTAAACGAGTGATACGATTAGTGAATAATTGCCCAAACTGCTTAAACATGTTGACTGCATTTGCTGACAGTGTTCCTATAGATATAATTCAGGCAGCTCAATATCAAAATTCCAACTTATTTAAACCTGGAAGCTGTTTATATTTTTTGGTAGGTCAAGCTTGTTCATTTTTATTTCATTCAGTACCAAGAAATTGTCATAAAAAACATTGCTTTGTCGTTGAGGGAATCCTTACAGAAACATATTAATTTCAATATATTGTCTTGTGCTACACATGATAATCTGGGAATATTAATAATGAAGCTTATTACAAAAACTATTTTACATTTTTGGTGTAAGCAAGTAAATAACATATTAGTAGGTAGGGACCAAAAATTTTGTTTTATTTTTAAATGCTAATAAGTCTAATAAAAATATAGATCCAATTAAATTAGAGGCTCGTAATAAATATTTGAGTAGGTTAAAATGTAAGCGTAAATAACATTTGTTAACACATTTCGTTTATAAAATTTGTTATTTAATATATTTAGTAATATTGTTTTTGTAATATATATGTGTTTTATTGTTTATAATATCTCTTATAAATTGGTGTTTACAATTGAAGAGTGAAATTTCTGATTGGTCTAAGTGCCTATACAATTCGATATCAATATTTTTGTACTAAAGGAGTTTCTAAGTCTAAAAGGCCACGTTTATACCGAACGCGCTTTGCTTAGCGTTTCACGTATACTCACAGTGTAAAGAAAAGCGCTAAGTAAAGCACATGAGAGTAGGTGTTTATATCGACGAGGTGCTGAAACGCGTTTCGGCCAACACCTGACAGTTATTGAAACATGAAGAAATTAACACGCAGGTTGATGCTATTGGAAAAAACTATATCAAAAAAGAAAACATTAAAGAGATGGCCTAGAAAATGGGTACATGCATTTAATGAGAGAAGAACTTCATTATTTATAGTTTTTATGGCCGGCAACCTTTGGATTCCAGATTGGTTCCCGTATATATACTGAACTAATCGGTTACTCTTCCATATTTTTATAAAAATACTTTTCGTAAACAAAGCGTTCAACTTCTACCAGGCGGAAAAAACGAACACTGTCCGTTAACTGGCGCTTCACTTAGTTTACTGCTAAGCATAGTACAGCGTGAAAAGCGCGCGGTATGAACGTTTACGGCCTAAACAGTAGGACGGTTAACTTCGCTTTACCGCCTAGCGTGCAGTAAGACGCAAAGCGCAAAGCAAAGCGCGTTCGGTATAAACGTGGCCTAACTCTTTGATACAAAAAGTTTGAAATTTTATTTTATGGCACTGACCATTTGGAAGTTACACTCTTCAATTAACCTGCAATATTCCCAGAGGTACCCTATTCAAAGTAGCCGCGTTTCAAAATTAGTTCTTCCCGCACCCACTTGTGACGCTGTTTTCATTCATGGTACCAACATTACAGATTCATATCTATTATATGTGATCTGTGGTGTGTCATATGAGGATAAGTTACAGTTAAATGTACATATTATCAGTCATCCCTGTCATTAATTTTATTTAACGGTTAATAAAATATTTTCATTACTTACCAGAATTTACAGCGGGTTTAATAATAAGAAATTAAGTAATCGAAACTAATTTTCGCACTCATTGCGCATAACGGTAAATTTTTCCCCTGTCGCGACCGAGGAACGAGGAGTGCACTCAAAGTGTGCGCCCGAGTCTTTATTTGAACGCTTAGGGAGTTTCCTTTAATTCATTTTTGAACGCTTGATGTTCGCCTAGGTATCACTCTTACCCCGGGGTGCGCCATTTTTGAACGCACTCCTGTTTTTGAAAATATTCTCTCACAAGGCACCGAAGTTGCTACTGTTCCAAATTTTTCTCGAACAATTTTACTCAGATTCGGATAATTGTAGGCACGAGCCTTCCACCAATTTAATGGATCACAGTGGCGTTGCAAAAGCGGCTCCTCTAAATATCTCTGTAATTCAATTATAGCACGCGTTTTATATGTTGCTGTAGGCGCAAATGAAGTTGCTTTTTTATCAAATGAGCTGAAAATTAAATCTGCTTGTGCCAAATTAGTGGATGTTGGTTTTCGGACTTCTTCAATGTCATGCTCATTGCTGCCATGCCTTGCTATAAAATTTCCCAACAAATTGGATACTTTTTCTTTTGCTGCATCAGCTACTAACTCTGAAGAAAAGCCCACATTTTTGAATCTGGGATCAAGAAAGGTGGAAACCAGTAGCGTTGTACTAGACTCCAAATTTTTTAATCGGTTGTTTAAACCGGTCAAAACGTCATTAATAACTTGATTTGATGTTGCAGAAAACGGTTGCTTCTGAAGATTAGAGTAGACTTCTTGTAAACAATTGTTAAGTATTATTACAGAAGAAAGCGTTACATATTTTTCGCCATTCATGGTTCTTGTGGCAACTTCCATAGGCAATAATAACCTGTGAGCAAATAAAAATCAGATTAGAGCAGGCGGTGTAAAGAAAATGTATGTCTGTGATTAAATAAAAAGTCAATAAATTTGACAGTCCATGAATGTATTACATTAATTAATTCAGTTAATCACAGACATATATTTTCTTTGCACCGCCTACTCTAATCTGATTTTTATTTGCTCACTTTTTATGTCTACAATTTCACGTAACCTTTCAAATTCTTCATTCGTTAACATCGGTATGTCTTCCTTACCTAGAGCAGCTAAAGAAGCCCTCACTTCCTCCTTTATCTCCAAAATTCTTGTAAACATAAAAAATACAGAATTCCATCTAGTATTGACAGATTGTATTAATTTTTTTGGTTCACGATTATTTTGCTTCTGATAAAAGTCTAGTTTATTTTTTGCAACAGTACTTCTTCTGAAGTAAGAAACGATATCTTTTACTTTACTAACCAATGGCTCTACTGTCTTCAGAGCATCTTGCAGTATTAAATTTATCGTATGTGCTAAACATCCGAAAAAACGCCATTTCAGTTCATCTTTAATGGCCTTCTTAATATTGGCAGCATTGTCAATTTGTCAGACACTGTTAATAAAATTTTGCTATCTTCTAGGTCCCATTCCGTAACTATTCGCTTAATCTCTAACGGCAACGCTAAATTTGTGCTAGTATGATTTTGTCATATGAATTTACTTGTAATAACAAATTTTTCACTTCAAAATCTGAATCAATATAATGGGCGGTGAGAGCAATGAAACTTTCATTTTTACAAGATGTCCAACAGTCGGTAGTTAATGTGACTGAAACAGCATCTTTTATAATTTCTTTTGATTTATCATAAATTTCTGTAAATTTTGCAGGCAGTAATGTCTGGGATAATACTTTTCTACTGGGCAGTGTGTAGAATGGATTTAAAGCATTGGTACCTATATGCCCGAAAGCCTGCATCTTCCACAATCGATAATGGCTGAAAATCGGTGGTTATTATTTCAACAACTTTATCGTCAATTATTTTTTTCTGAGAAAAATTTAGCTTTTTATAAACGGTGATAGTGCCTTGCCGAAGGGTTTTTTTTCTGTCCGAAACAGAGAGAGGGGCACATAAAACAGAAACGTTTTCATTAGAAGTCGTGCTCTCAGTAACTTGGGTTTCTGCTGTGGATGTGCATTCAACTGGTGGCGCGACAGTAGTAGTGGTATTTTCAGTTTGAGGTAACAATTTAATTGTTGGATGTTTTCGAGTCATGTGTTGCTTTAAATTGCTAATCGATGATTTATAAGATAAACTTTGACGACAAAAATTGCATATTGTTTTCATATCATTTTCTACAGTAAAAAAATTCCACACAATTGAACTCTTACGTTTTGAGTCCGTTGTTAATAGCTCTCACCTGACAAAATTCTTTTATCAGACATACGTACTACGAGATAAATAAATGAATCTTACCTATGTATTAGTTTTTACAAATTTGATTACAGACACAGGCACTGCTGACAGTGAAATGAGGAATGCAGCAATATGAATGTCCGCCTAAACGGCAAATAAAAATGGATCTCTGTAGGTAACTATTTTGTGTTTGTGCTACTCTCCTGTAGACTGAACTGTCAAGTTACAGGTGGTTACGCTTTTTGCTACGAGAGATATGATTTCTGAAACTGTTATTTGTAACCTGTTAAAAATAACTGTTATACATTGTTCACGACCTATTTAGACTCTAGAGGGCCATGCTTTTTTTTCGTTAAGTTACGTACATGGATTTTGATAGAACTCAAAATGTGACAAATGTAAAATTCTGACACTTTAACGTCAGTCCCATCGACTATATTGCTTCTTATACTCTACGTTGGCATGAAGAAAGTAAAATAATAGTATTAAAACAAATAATTACTTGTGACTTTGCAATACTAAGTCAAGATGCTCAAAATCATCAATGTTTTTTGGTGTCAGTTTTCAAAAATATAACCATCAAATTAAAATGGAACATATTCACTTGGAGGTACCAACAAAAGTGTCACCCTAACATGGCCTACTCTGAGTCTAAAAAGATCGTGAATGGATTATATTTGTAAATAACAGTAACAGGTTACACCTGTTATTTGGAAATAACTACTTTGCCCATCCCTAAAAGCAACAGTTTTCTGAAACATATTAGAGCATTATAAATGTCATTTTTTATGTTGGAGACGGTACATATATAAATCCGTTTACTAATTCTGGACAATGTCCCTTTTATTACTAAAGTTTAGATATATATATATAAAATACTTACAATGTTTAGCCAGTAAGTGTATTTTTCTCTACATGTTGTGCAGTAATTTTTGGCAAAGAACGCAGTTCTCCTTCTAATATATCTGCCCGGTAAACCTGAAGTACATGATTCCACTTGGCTCTTTTAATTTGTCCATCTTCATTATATATAAGATCTTTTTCTAAGAGGTGATTTCTGATAAGTTTAATTAAATGAGGTGGATCATAAAGAGGTATAACTTCTCTCCCATCTACAAAAAATCCGATAGACTTGTACTCTTTGCCTTGACGTATAAATTCTGCTCGTGATTGACTTTTTAAAGAATTTATGGCAGACACATTCGAGGTACCCTGGTCACATATTGTTGCAACAACATTAAGTCCTATAAATTGTAACTGTCGTATATGTTCTTTTATTAAAACACTCAGTTTATCACTACTTGTTTGACTTTGGCAAAAGGTATAGCTAAGAGGCCGCTTCCATGATTTTTTAATTCCTCGAACCAAAAATACAAGAGCATGATCTGCAAATTTACTTGTATTATTATTCATTCCAAAGTCTTCAAAGCCTATTATTTTATCATTTGAGGTGCAATAATCAACATGTGGACATAGTTGTATTTCATCAAAAATAAGAACACAGAAGCAGTCCTGGTAGTTCAGTTTTGTTACCATTTTTGTTAAATATGTCATTAATAAATTGTTGCTTCCTGCAGTAATATTTACATGACTAAGTAACATTGTTAGGGTTCGGCGTGATGGCAAAATAAATATTTGTTGTAACGGTTTCTTGAATGACAGTTTCTTTCGATTCATTTCATACATTTTTTTCTTCATTGCCGACATTTGCTTATACAATGTCCTTTTCTTTGGTGTTAGTTGAGTCTGACGAGTTACTCCCAACTGTTGTAGCAAACCTTTACAATGTTTCCCTGAATATATAAACATTTAAATATATTTTGTAGTGCACTAATTATTACATTATCTGTTGGTGTGGTACAATTCTCACGGTTTGTTTCACTAGCCGTAGGTGTAAGTTTTTCATTCAATGAAATATAGTCTGCAAATAATGTGATATAAAATAACTATTCAATGAAAACATCAAGAACATGCGAATATTTAAAAGTTTCTTTTAGTTCACTAACTATTGTAAGATTACCTGTTAGTATGGCACAGTCCTTATGAATTGTTTCACTATCCAAAGGTGTATGTATTTCTCTCGAAGAAATTTTGCAAATAATGAGATATGTAATAAATTATTAATTTCTAGGCAGACAAAGTAAAATATGTAGTAGTACATGTCGATGTTTCACTCTGGGTTGTCAACTTTATCAAGACTGAAGTAAAAAAAAATCGATTGAACTATCAACTGAAATGTCGACATATTACTCCTACATATTTTCTTAAGTCCGTCAAGAAATTATGATTTTCAAACATAAATATTTTATTATTTTTACATTATTATATTCACTTATCTTATGAAACACAAAAATTTTATTATCATACCTGTTACAGTTGATGGAGGGCAATAAGTGAAATCCATAGATGTTGATGTACTGAGTGTGGACTGTTCAACATTTATCATAACAACAGGCATGATCTTTGACGGCTGATAATCTTGGAATATCTTACGATTCCAAGATTTAGCCTCTTGTATTCCTACAATTTTTAATTGAGTTGAATTTTGTACATGATTACATTATTTCATTATAAAATGAATAAACACGTAAAGTGCCACAATAGAAGAAAAAAATTTGAGCCTGTCAGCCCACTTGTAAAATAGTATGTACATGTTTTAGTTCAATGAAATAGGGTGAATAGACCGGTTATCGGACACTTAAGTGATTTGTCGGGGGAGAATGTTCATAATTTAATTATTTTTGTTAGGAAATGCACTTGCATAGAAACAAATATAATTCTTGTAGTGTTGAGAAAGGCCGGGGGCATGTCACAACTGGCTATTTCAACTCTTTTTCAAAATAATTGAGGAAAAGTTGAAAAAAGCACTTATTACTAGTTTTCAGACATCCTGGACAAATTATCAGACATTTTTGAACCAATTTTCGGCCAGCTGGCCAAAAAGCCGTCTTTTTCGACCCCCTACCAATATAAAGGTAAAGAAAAATGTTAAATGAGTTATAATTGTCATCATATTATCAAAATTAGCTAGATTCCTTACGTAAATTATACTACAAAACGCTTTAATAAAATAAGCGTGTATTTACTACCTATAGGTAAAAATTTGTAGCGAGAATTGATTGTGCGAGAAAAAACTTGAAAACAACTCAGGAAAGAACTTTATTGATATTTTAAATATACAGTTTCTACTCTATATTTATCCTTAGTACCTACATTTTTATATAAATGAGAAAACACAAAAATACCTAATATTCTAAATAAAATTTTAATTCAAATAAGTATAAAAAATATCGTTCTAAAATAAAAATTCAGTTCAAATAAATATGAAGAAAAAGTCATTTTAAAATAAAGTCAAATATTAATAAATATAAAGAAAAGGTCACTTCTGTAATCACATACATATTAGGTAGTTAGGTATACTCTGTCCAGCGATAGATGGAAAATGTCAAATATCCTAACATATTAAAATACCCTAGAATCGAGTAGCATCGAGTGAGCACATCATGCGCCTGCAATTGGTATAAATGTTGTATATGCCCGAGGAGTAATACTATTGGTTAATCTTCTCGATTCTAGGGTATTTTAATATGTTAGGATATTTGAAATTTTCCAATCTATCGCCGGAGAGAGTATACATACACACCTATCGGCACATATCACAGATATAATCTTTTTCGGCCGCTTCATTGTAAGTCACTTCTGACATACATATCAGTACAGTTGAAATGGTACCACGATGCCTACCATCTAGGGCATTCATCACAACCTATGTTCTTATTTTCATCCTCCTCGGCATCACTAATTAGCTCTTCTTCACAAAACGTACACAGAGCTCTTTTTTTCATTTTTTAAAATATGGAATTTTGAAGTTCTTTGGAGGGTATGACTTCTCCTAGGTTCCTAGGATTACTCGTAAGTCTCTGTGGTAATATCTTATAGACGTACAAGAAATCGTATCAAACGAAGAACTTCAAAATTCCACCTATGCACCTATTAATAATTGACTTACAGGCTTACAGATCTTACGGTTGCTACAGATATGAGCAGAATCGCTCTATAAATCATTTGTAAATTGTCATTAAGGTAATGATAAAAGACAAAAACTGCAAATAATAAATATAATGTTTTCAAAAAATCCAAATTATGTGTAAATAGCATATTAGTCCGAAAACTACGTGTTCTTCGGACACCGATAAAAGTTGTTTGTATCTTTCACGTATAATACGAAAAAGGTGTCCGAAAACTGGTGACTATATTCTCCATACATTTTTGAACAATGAGAGCAAATATGAAAGATATATCTACACTTCATTTGATCGAAAAGGATAAAATAATTTTCACCGTCTAATACCGGTTCTCGGACAGCTTGTCCGATAAATCGTTTTTGGCATTTATGTGGAACCGGTTTCCCGGACACTTTAATTCGACGGTTAGAAATTTAGTAAATCAAGATTTTCATGCATAAAAATTAAGTTTACATGTTTATTGACTATGAAAAATCAAGAATAACAGTATGAATTGAATATTACAATATGTACTTACTATTTTAATAGAGCGTATCCTCTACGTTTTACGTTAAAAAGCAATTGTTAACACACGGTCTCTACAAGTCGCCCATTTTTAAACTATTTTGTTCCTATTTCTTTCACAAGAGGTCACTGGGAAAATGTTAGTTGGAGGAAAATAGTGTACTGAACGCACAAATGAGTTCGAATATACAAAACGTATAAGGCATTTACTATTTTAATGGTTTATGTTGGGAATTGTCCGAAATGTGGTGTTGTCCGGCTAACCGGTACGATCACCCTAACATAATTTGGCCAAGTGAGAACACAGTGAGGTTTTCACTGGATCAAATACATGCTCCAGTCTACCAGGCCATTATTGGCTGTGTGTTTTGGCACTTTACGTGTTAACTAATAATAAATGTTAACTTTTCTCCATACATTTTTAAAGTATTTAAAATAATTTGGAAAAGAAGTGCCAGTGGTCACAAAAAACACTACGTCGAAAAACGTTGTAGGTATATTACGTTGGTTTGGTACAAAAGTTGATCTTAGATAACATGTTTCGGTTTAACAAAAACCATTTTCAAATCTACAAACAATGAAATTGCGCTACAAAACGAAGTTAAAACAAAAATTGTAAAACAAACCTATGAGTTAATTCACACTAGCGTGCGGCCATTATTACTTAAAATGAATGACATATACGCAAGATCCTAAACATGTGGCACACAAAATCCCTAACTCGTACCAACTTAAAGGTAAAAATCACGTTCAAAGCTGATGGCGAAATTTTACAATAAATTATTGAATATACAAATTAATAAGAAGCAAATGAAAGCTGAAGGCAGATTAAAAACAAAAACAAGTTAAAGGCTGAAGGCCAGTAAATAACTAACATACCACTTAAGGGTAACAATCGAGTGACAGCTCATGGCGGGAAATTTAAACATAAATTTAGAAGTGAAAAATAAGAATTGAACAATTCCACATACCACTTAAGGGTAAAAATCGAATAACAGCAAATGGCGAAATACAAAATATAACTTAAATGACGAACACCAACAACAGATCACACTATAAAAACTATGGATGTATCCAATTTATAGATTCGAAAAAGTTAAAATGAGGAAAAATGGTTTGATCGTTCAAGAGGTTGACAGTATTATCGTTTTTATATAAGAAAATTTCTAAAGTTTCGGCAATATTAAGTTTTAAACCTTTCGGAAGTTGATGTAGTAATTTAACCGTGAATTTAGGGTCAGGATAATGTCCTGAATCAATCAAATGTAGAGCAAAATTAGAATCGGTTTTCCCCAATCTAGCAGACGAGATGTGTTCTTTAGTGCGGGTGGCTAAATTCCGACCCGTTTGCCCGATATAAATCGAATTACAATTGGATTGAGTCAAAGCCGTCTATATCTTACAAGCCGTGCTGTTACGCTTGGCAGCGTCGCATTGATACCCGAAAGTAGTCCTAATCGAACTTGACATCTACAACATAAACCTAATTAATAATTCAGAAAGAATAGTTATTTATTTACCTACAACGAAAAGTCAAGTTTTAAAGTAATTAGGAGCAAGTTGTTTAGCCGAGGCTGTAATTACTTCCAAGTATATATATTTAAAGTCAATTTTCGTTCGAGGTAAATATGAAATTTTCTTTCAAACTAGACGTTTAACGAGTTTAAAATTAAGTACTAGGACTTTAAAGTTCCACTTTTTGTACCATTGAAAATCCGAAAAATGTCACATTGGTATGAAATAAAAGCAAATAAAGGAAAGCGAAAAAGTTTGGTTATCTAGCAGAATTAGGCCTTGTGGACTTACCTTGATTGTTAATATAACATTTAAAACGTTATTTTAGTCACCAATACTATAATAAACAATAAAATTTGATTGATAAGTACAGAATTACATTACAACATTATCTCGTACAATTTACGTCAAACTGGTGAAACTCGTGATCGGACTACTTGCTCTGTTGCCAAATTTACAAGTGCACGGCTTGTAAGATATAGACGACTTTGATTGAGTGCAAGTGATGGAGTAAACTCCACTTTTGTTCATACGTTCTATCTCATCTTTCGAATTGGTCAGAATCGAGATAAGGTTATAATCATTAGAGAAGGTTATTTGCACACCTTCCAATTTGTTAAGTGTTTTCTTAAGTTTTTCAGAGGCAATGCCTATATAAGGTAAAGAAGCATATTTAAAATTACGTTCACAGACCTCATCTGCCAGAGTGGGGAAAACTGTTTTGTTAATTAAACGATTACGAATTTTGTAAAAAAGTCGTGAGATGGTATCAATAGGGAAACCATTGTTGCTGGCAATTTGACAAACAATTTTGATCTCCCTAGTGAAATCATCTCCCAACATAGGAATAGAGAAAGCTCTATAAAATAATGCTGAAAAAGCTGACATTTTATGTTGGTAAGAATGGTTAGACTTAAAATTGATAGTGGCATCAGTATTTGAGGGTTTTCTATAGATACCTACTGAAAGACAGAGACGAATTTAATCTTTTAATTGACACATCCAAAAAATTAATGTTATTGTCAGTTTCTACTTCTAAGGTAAACCTAATAGTGTTGTGAAAAGTATTAAAAAGTGTGAGTAGCTCAATGGCTGTGTTATTATCACCCTCTAGAACGATCAAAATGTCATCTACGTAGCGAGCAAAAAATTTTATTTTGTGAGCCAAATAGTGGTTAGAGTTAAAAAATTTAGATTCTAAGTTATTCATAAAAATATCAGCCAACAAAGGGCTCAAATTGCAACCCATGGACAGACCATCTAATTGTGAATAAAATTTGTTATTAAATTGAAAAAAGTTTTGTTTTAAAGTGATTTTTAGTATTTCAGCAACGCAGTGAACATCTTCATCAGATAAATCGGAATTCATAAGCAGCTCTTCCACCAAACTCAGACATTCTGTAACCGGTATAGACGTAAAAAGATTAGTAACATCTAAAGAAATAAGAATACAATTATTCGAAATTTCGCAAAGACTTAATTTAGAAACTAATTCGGCCGAATTTTGGATGGTATAAGAATGTGTCAAAGTTAAATGTAATTCTTAAGATGTCATCTAAAACACAAGCTAACTTATGAGCAGGTGAGTTGATATAGCTCACAACCGGTCTCATCGGAACATTATTCTTATGTATTTTGGGTAACCCATAAAGTCGTGGAGTAAATGGATTCATTGAAAGAAGTAGTCTGTTTTTTATTAAAGAGCTGTCCCTAAAACTGAAAATCAAAGATCTGAGCGATTTATTAAATTTTGGGCCTGGGTCGCCACTAAGAGGAGTGAAGTTACTATTATTCAAAAAATCTTCGACTTTTTGAACATAGTCAGTCCTCTCCATGATGACCAAACAGGATCCTTTATCAGCCTTACTAAGAATAAGATTATTATCTTTCAATTTAGATTTGATAGATAACAATGTAGATAAATCTTTAGAAGCTCTAGAACGTTGATTGGTGGAATTTAATATTTCAGAACATTTGAATCTAGTTCGTTCTCCATCGAAAAATTCGAACTTTTCGATGATGGCTTCAGTATTAATTACTAAATCTTTTTGAACAAATTTATCAAATTTAGGAGCTATAGAAAATTTTGGGCCTTTTTCCAGTAGGGCTGATTCTTCAGAGTTAAAATTAGTATTAGAAAAATTCAAAAACCTTTTATGAAAATGATGAATTTGAGAAATGTTTGAATTAAGAATATGGTTGACATTATAGTCCAAATTATGAGATTGTTTAACAAAAGTGGCACTATCCAAAGGTTGGTAAACATGTTGTTGGTTATGGTTATCAAAGTTAAAAGCATCATTAAAATTATCTAATATAGTAGGGGTTGGAAAATCCAAAATGTTGTGAGTAGTATTATTATGAATTGGAATAACATCCAGTTGATTGGTTGAAGAGAAATCTGAATTAGGTGTATCTATGTGTAACACATTAAAATTAAAAGACTTAAATCTAAATGTGACGCATTAAAATTTTTTGTAACATGAGTGAAGTTGAGAACCCTATTATCAAACGGACAATTACAATCTAAAGAATTGTTAGTTGAAATCGGACTAATTAAATTACTTGAATTATGACTAGATAGAAGATTGGAAGTTTGACAACTGTCTACATTAAGTGTTGGAATGCATGAAGTGCTCTTTACAGATTTGTCTAAATCAATTGTAGCTTCGGCTTCTGATTGACTGGATGTTGTCATTTCCAAAATGCTGACTGTAGGAGAGTCGATATTAGGATTGGCAAGTTCGAAAAAGCTTTGGGGACTTACTTCGCAAAACGAAGGCTCCAGATGTAAGGCTTCCGGGTCCGAAAAAGACCAACTTCGGGAAGTTTATGTTTAAATTTCCCGCCATGAGCTGTCACTCGATTGTCACCCTTAAAAGCGAATTTTAGCGACGAATCAGGTTATAGTGGTTATGGAACTAAATACTTTATCGACAAACACGTGACGTCATTGTTATAAATTTTGAACGCGGTTTGTGGAACTATTGGATGATGGTTAAGAAGAGTGTTTTAAGTTTTAACAGTTTGAATTTAGAAGATAGGTTATGTTAGATGATATTTTGTTAATATTTTGTAACAATCTCTCTATTATAGTACTGTCATCGTCAAATACGATTTCATTTGCTACGATAATAGCCATTTCTACATTCATTTTCACTTAAATATGAAAACAACCTCAATAAATTGATTGATTGACAGTTCACAATAACATGCGATGGAATAGCCCACTTTGGCGAACATCGTTTTTAATGACGTCATAACATAAACCGCGTTAAAAATGTAGGAATAATTGTTCGTCGCTAAAATTCGCTTTAAGTGGTATGTTAGTTATTTACTGGCCTTCAGCCTTTAACTTGTTTTTGTTTTTAATCTGCCTTCAGCTTTCATTTGCTTCTTATTAATTTGTATATTCAATAATTTATTGTAAAATTTTAGTTTGACATTTTTCACCTAGCATATAATTACATTATTAAATCATAATATCCTAAATAAAGCTGCTTAAAATGTTTAGTATAAAAATTTGAAGTTTTCTTTTTCGGGAGTAAAATTCAATTATTGCACATGCAACAACATTCACTCTTAATAAAACATTACCTTTACTCACCTAATACAGTAACTGTAGGAACTGCACCATAGTTAAGGTTTCGTTTATTTACACTGAAACAGTCCTCGGTAAAATGTTGTCTGCAAACTCGTTTGGTATTATCCATTCATGATCTTTTTAGACTCTAGAGGGCTATGTTTTTTTTTCGTTAAGTTACGTGCATGTATTTTGATAGAACTCAACATGTGACAAATATAAAATTCTGACACTTTAACGTCAGTCCCATCGACTGTATTGCTTCTTATACTCTAGGATGACATGAAGAAAGTAACATAATAACATTTAAAACAAATAATTACTTATGACTTTTTAATACTAAGTCAAAATGCTAAGAATAATCAATGTTTTTCGGTATCAGTTTTCAAAAATATAACCATCAAATTAAAATGGAACATATCCATTTGGAGATACCAACAAAAATGTCACCCTAACTTGGCCTACTCTGAGTCTAAAATAGCTGAATAGCTTATAGCGTAAATTTCTCCAAAAGACATGCTTACTAACTCTGGATTTTTAATAACATCTAGCCATACTTGGAACCGTGCTTTTCCAGATATTGGATGTGGAAAGCGATATCGAGATGACACTTTGTCAGCACATCCTGGCACACAACACTTCTTGTAGCCCATTGTTTTTATTAACTTCTGATCACTGAAATATAGAGAAACAAATTTTGAAAGTAAGCAAACAATAATATTTATACGTGTTGCATGTAATATTATTGTTGCTTTGTCCAGTGTGCTTATTTATTACAAATATTATATTTATATCAAATATTTCAAATATTTATATTCCAATTTCTTTCTTTTTTTGATAAATACTAGCTGTAAAATATCAAGTTTCTTTACTTATATTTTTTTATCATTTCAGTGATATTTATTACAGCACTACAGAAAAGCGTGAATTTGTCTGCATTATAATATTTTACAATTTTATTGTATGAACTTTCAACAGATAAGCATGCAATATAAATACAGTTGCAAATAAAATCTTGAATACTCACCTCAATTATATGTAAATAAGTAAGTAGGTACACAAATTTTCACAATGTTTCTTAATAATAATACACCTCCGCTGTATACGCACTAAACAATAAATAATAATGTCCAAGTTTGACACTTGTGTGAAAGCGTATTTTCGGTCTGGTGAAAGGGATCAGGATGGTAATTGGCAGTATTCATTCATGTCTTGCTTTCATCAGTTTCAAGAAGCTTATCATGATGAAGATATTACACAAGATACGTTCCGTCAACATGTTCACCGTATTGTCGATCGGTTCCGTGAGACAGGCAGTGTATGTAAAGGAAAATCCTCTGGTAGACCTAAAGTACTAACAGAAGAAGTTGTAGAAGACATCAGCAAAGAATGTTAGCCAGTCCTAAAAAACCCATACGAAAACTGTCCCTTCAAACAGATATTTCAAATTTTTGAGTTTTGTTGTCATGCATACTCTAATGCATTATTTCAGGTGTATCTTATGGCTCTTGTCGCACTGCTTTGAAGAAAGACTTACATATGAAGCCATATAAAGTAAGCGTCGTACAAGAACTTTTGCCTCCAGATTTTCAGAAGAGAGTGAATTATTGCAACTGGTTCAACAGACATTTAAATGATGACAATATTCTTGATTTAACGTTCTTTAGTGACGAGGCATGGTTCCATTTGGATGGTTACATTAATTCTCAGAATTATCGTGTATGGGCAACAGAAAATCCACATGAACTTCACGAAAGAGGTCTGCATCCTGTTAAAGTTGGTGTCTGGGTTGCAATATCACGAAGAATAATTATTGGTCCCATCTTCTTTTAGAATAATATAAATGCCCAAAATTATCAGCAGCAACTATTACGTCCTTTTATTGAACAATTGCATGATGATGAATTACAGTACGGCTACTTCCAACAAGATAGTGCAACAGCCCATACAGCAGGTGCTACGTTGGAATATTTACGTGAATTTTTTTATAATAATGGCCTAATTAGCAGACATCTTTGGCCACCAAGATCACCAGACTTAACACCATTAGACTATTTCATGTTTGGTTATTTAAAAAACAGAATATTTAGAAATCGTATACATACTGTAGATGTAGAAGAACTGGAGCAAGCTTTGAATAATGAAATAAATTCAATAACACCACAAATTCTTCAAAATGTTTTTAACAATATGTCTACAAATTAATGTGCAATATTTTCAACTTTATATTGATTTACGTGTTAAGTTCGTCTCTCGTCTCTGGTCAAATAAATAAACGACAAATTGTTACTAATATATTGCGTACCTTCGTCACAAAACTAACTTCACTCTCTCTCTGCTCTCACTCGTGCCAACCTTACTTTTTTAACACAAAAATATATAAAATACAGAATATAAGATAACATTCGGCCATCCTAGCAGTTTTTGGTCCCCAAAAACCCTACGATATAATCTTCTAAACGATGTGGAGGTCGCACACGACGACGGTTGTTCTCAGGTCCCTGCCTCTCATCTACGTTCTCCAATGCTTTTGGTTCTCCATCTTGGTCTAGTTCTTCTGGCGGGTTCTCCTCGTTCTCATCTGATTCAGACTCCGTTAGGGCTTCATTGCAAACAGCAAAACGTTTCAAAGCATCTACTGAAACTACACCTTTATAGCTTCTCTGTGTTCTTTGTGTTTCTGGCATATCTTCAATACGATATCGGTCGAAGGGTAATTTCTCTGTGATGAGATAAGGTCCTTTGTACTTGGCCAGTAACTTTCTAGAATTTCCTTCATTGGAAGAGGGTGTTCTGCGTACCATAACCAAATCTCCCGGTATGAAATCAGTTGCCTTAACTCGCTTTTTATTGAATCTACATCTCTGTTTTTCTTGATCTAATCGAATTTTCTCTACAGCTCTTTTCCTTTTTTCTTGTACATTGCTGTCATCAGTTGATTGCAAATCACGCAGTTCATCCACTAACGCATCTCCACTAAATTCACGGGGTTCATAATTAAACAACAAGCTAAATGGGGTACATTTGATTGCTTGATGGAACGTGTTGTTAAGTCCCCACTGTAGTCTTCCTACATGTTTATCCCAATCTGAACCATCCTCTTCAGTACACATCGAAGCCAACGCTGGTGTTATGGATCGATTCACCACTTCAACCTGTCCATTAGCTCGGGGTGTTGATGTTGCATTTCTGATGTGGACAATTCTTCGTTCTTTACATAATTTCTCAAAGGCTTTACCTGTGAATGCCGTCCCTCTGTCTGTTATTATCCTGCTTGGTGTTCCTATTATATCTATTACTTCTTCAACCACTCTTGTCGTCGTAACAGTAGATACATTTCTTACAGGTTTTAAGAAATTAAATTTTGTAAAGCCGTCCGTAATAACAAGAAGGTAAGTATTACCACGCGCACTCTTGACGAAAGGACCCAGATGATTCATGTGAATTGTGTGAAAAGGGTGTCCTACCTTGTCGATAGAATGCAATTCTCCTGGACGTTTTCCTCCTGGAACTTTATTATAGAGACAGTCGAAACAAGATCCTATATACCCTTTTATATAATTTCGCATCCTGGGCCACCAATAATGCTCATTAATTTTTGTTTGTGTTTTCAGTAATGCAGGATGTCCCATGTCGTCGTGACATTGTTTTACAATTTTCCATTTAACCTTCTTAGGCACTACCCACAGCAACTTATCTTCTTTCTTTTTATACAGTCGTCCATCCTTTATTTCATATTCTTTCCTTAACTGCTTTTCTTCTGAAGTAAAGGGATGATTTGCACTTAATGAATCCATTATTTTAGCAATTTTAGGGTCTTTCTTTTGTGCAAGACATAACCAGTCTTCTTCATGCAAAGTATTAAACATTACTTCATAGCTCCCTTTTTCTGCCATTTCTTCCGCTGATCCTACTGGGTTTCTTGATAATGCATCCACGTGCTCCATTTGTTTTCCTGGCCTATGTATTACTTCAAAATTAAATTCTTGTAACCTAAGCCACCACCGTCCTATTCTTGGTATTAGTTGTTTCTTTGACATTGTTCCTCTCAGAGCATTACAATCTGATATCACCACAAATTTAATACCTATCAAATATACGCGTAACTTCTCTAATACCCAAACTACACAAAGAGTCTCCAATTCGGTTGAGTGATATTTTTGTTCATCTGATGTTGTTTGTCTACTTACATAAATGACAGGGTACATTTTATTATCGACTCCTCGTTGTAACAAGATCCCACCAAGACCAACTTGGCTGGCATCAGTATGTACCTCGGTGTAAGCACTGGGTGAATATAATGCTAAGACATTGTCACTAGTTAATTCAGTTTTAAGTGTTCGAAAAGCTTCATCTTGTTCTTGATTCCACTCCCACATACAGTCTTTACATAAAAGTTTACATAACGGTTTAGCTTTTACTGCATATTGTTGGACAAATCGGCGAAAATATCCCGTTAAACCGAGAAATTGGCGTACTGCAGTTACAGTCCTAGGCACTGGAAAGTCCATGACACTCACAAGTTTTTCTTTACTGGGCTTCACTCCTTTAGAGGATACCTCAAAACCTAAATAGTTTATTTTTGTATACAAGAAATGACACTTTTGCAGGTTCAATTTTAAATTAGCTCGTTTAAATACTTCTAGCAGTTCTTTTAAATTTGAGAGTCCTTCCTGTTCACTGACACTTGGTAAAAGTATATCGTCCATGTATGCCATGGCTATGGTAAAACGTAAGGGGCCTAACACACTGTTTATTAGTCTCTGAAAAATAGCAGGTCCGTTTACAAGTCCAAAGGGCATTTTTACAAACTGATACACTCCATCAGGCGTCACAAATGCAGTTTTATGTTGAGATTCTTTTTCTACTGGGACTTGATAATAACCAGACATCAAGTCTAGGGTGGTAAAATAGTTCTTACCGGACAATCTCTCTAAATAATCATCCACCAGAGGCAAAGGGTAAACCATTTTCTTCGTAATCTTGTTTAATCCGCGGTAGTCTATGCACATTCTTTCACCTCCATCTTTTTTCTTCACTATTAATATAGGACTTGAGTATGGCGACGTCGAATCCACTATTATTCCTGCTTGCTTTAATTCTGTTACCATGGATCTTAATTTTTCTCTTTCACTATAACTAAGTCGATATGGACGAAAAGTAATAGGTTCTTCTGTTTCCAGTTCTATCTTGCATTCTACCCCTGTTGTTGTTGTTACTCCTAAATCAGACACTTTGCTTGCAAAACAATCTTCATAGTGCTGTAAGAGTTTATATAATTCGTTTTTAATTTCTTCGGAAAGTTCCTCATTAACATTTATTCTCTTTATTTCCATCTTTATGTTGCCTTGTTCAGCTTCAATTCCATTCACATCCCTCAACTCTTCATCTTTTTCTTCTTTACAGAGTCTAGCTTTGAGTAGCTTTTCACCTTTTCTTACCACCATATCCGTACCAGTAATGTTGATGACAGGAATGTCAGTTTTTCCTTCCTCATCTAGGGCCACTACACATCTAGCCACGCATTTATTTTCAGTCTGTTTTTCTATATATAGATTTTCAATGGTTTTCTCTTTTGCGCAAACGGTAACAAAACCTACAAAATTGGGTGGAATAACATAATTGTCTTTTGCCCAGAGATTTATTTTTGGAGTGGGTAAATCTGGCACCTTCAAATTTTTCAAGTCGTCCACTTCTACAGGTTCTTTTTCTTCAAAAATCCTCAATACACTACCTCTTCTAACTACGACTATGTGATTTTGTTCAGTAAATGGTTGTCCAACGATCAGCGGCACACCTTGACAATCATTTGGTACTATGAGCAGTTTCGTTAGAGCTTCCGCTTGATCTACCTTAAGTTTTACTGTTACTTCTCCTAATGGCCTAACCTTACCGGCTCCAAATCCTCGTATACACATTGGTTTTTCCAACTTCTCATACTGTAACCGTAGCTGCTCTGCATCATCTTTTCTTAACATAACGCACTGGCTTCCTAAGTCAATATAAGCTTTTACTGGCATACCATTCACCAAGGCTTCTTGAAAATATTTTAAATTGCTATCAGCTGTTACAGTCATGGAGTTTACTAAAGCAGTTTTATTCTCCTCCGGTTTATTTGTCATGCAATATTTAGAGACATGACCATATTTCTTACATTTGAAACAAAGAGGTTTATTATTGGAATCTCTTGGTGGCAGGTAAGCAGATGACTTCGCTTTTGCATTACTGGACCCATCTTTTCTGGCAATGTCACTTACTTCTTTCTTATCTGTCCTTTCTTCCTTTACAATCTCTTTCTTTTGGAAAACTTGTTTATTCTTTGGTCCTTGAATTCTTTCCATCCTTTTCTGTTCAATATTCTGATATTCGTACAGATTATGCAGAAGTTCATCTTCATTCCGTGGGTATAGGGCAAACATTGAATCACACAGAGATTTTGACCATAGTCCAATCAAAACTTGCTCTTTTAATTCTTTAAAATCTAATCCTAATTCTTTACATAATCTAACCTTTTCATGAAAATATGCATCTAGTGACTCACCTTTATTTTGTGTTCTTTCGACCATTTTCCTCCACTTTGTTGAAGTCGATTCTTCAATAATGAATGTTTTAGAGAATTTTTCTGTGAATTCCTTCCAAGTAGTTATACTTTTATTTAAGTACCATTGATGCGCACCTTCTTTTAATCTCGTTCGAGCAGTTTCTAACATATACGAGTCTGGTAAATTATGTAGGATTTGAATACTGTTAAGTGACTTGAGCCATACCTTCGCTTTGCTACACTCTCCATTAAAAGTTTCTACATTTCTAAGCAAATCTGGCATTACTGCTAAATGCTGTGCAGTCATGGAATTCGAACTCGAACTACCACTTTGTGACATAATTGTAGTCATCATCTTTTCCATGAGAGCATCCCTTCGTTGATTTTCCAACATCATCATCTGGAACATGCTGCGGAAGTCCACATTTGGTGCAACGTTAGCTGCCATAGCCTGATCTTGTTCTATTTCTTGTTCACTTATTCCATTCGATGTACTTCGCTGAAACTCTTCTTGTTGCAACCGTTGTTGAAATAATTCAAAATCTTCACTTAACGGCGATGTCATTTTCGCGCGTTTTTGTTCGTATAACCTCAATTTCTTTTTCTCACTATTCACTACAACTCTTTAGTTTTCGGCACAAAAATACATACACATGAGTTTTAATATCCCACTTCTGAAATTTCGTTTGTTAAGTTCGTCTCTCGTCTCTGGTCAAATAAATAAACGACAAATTGTTACTAATATATTGCGTACCTTCGTCACAAAACTAACTTCACTCTCTCTCTGCTCTCACTCGTGCCAACCTTACTTTTTTAACACAAAAATATATAAAATACAGAATATAAGATAACATTGTATGTATTTTTTATTACTTGATTGATTTTATTATGTTGTAATTCCTTAAACAGTGTGTTTAATACATAGTTTTTTTGAGTGTATTATTTTAAGAAATAGAATTGAAAGCACGAAAGAAAGCATGTACAGAATATTTTATGAAATAAATTTGGAACTTTGATTTAATTTAAATGCAATAATTAATTTTAATTTAATTTTAATTTAATTCCACTTTATTCATTGAATTTGGTCGTTTTGACAAATCACAAGTCAAAAGATGACGTAAAAATTTTTAAGAACGCCACTGAATGTAGTTATGGTTAATGTAAATATAAAAAAAAATACATAGTATTTGTCTATGTATAAACGTCAAAGATCCATATGTGTCAAATAAAATAAAGCCAAAAAATGGGTCCGTTTGTTATCCTGCACTGGTGTGAACTAGTCTACTCTTTTTCGAAATACCTATACTTTAATGAAGCCTAAATTCATTGATAATGTATTAATACGAATCATACTCATTCATACTGACATACCACACAAACATTTCAAGTTGCATTAAAGAGTATTTTGCGAGAAAGTATGCATTGGTGTACACAAGTGCAGGATAACAAACAGACCTAAGGACAAGACGTGTGTAGGCCTCTATAAGGTACTAAATCAACATACTTCGTATAGAGGTAACGCATTTAGTGATTTTTTATATCTATCCTTGTCGCACATTCCTCTCAACTAGGATCCTCTCATCTAGGGATAAAAAACAGTTGGAAATATTATTTGAAGTGACGTTTGTCAAAGTTACTGTCAGTGGTTAAGAAAATTGAGCTTAAATATCGCATCCCAAACTTTTATCGCATGACATTTAATGATTCCGCCCTTTTCGTAAAAGAAACATTCTGCATTTCTCAAAATAAAACTTTTTGATTGGTAAATAACTAACTAGACATAACCTAACACACTTTTAAATTGAAACCAGTGACATTGTGGTAAACAGAATTCCCTAAAACTGTTATCTTCCTTATTGCACTTGCAACAATTATATTTGTTATCTTTGTTTCTCAATCCTCTCACGAGAGGAATGGGATTGCGTTACCTGTACGGAGTGTTGATTTAGTACCTTCAGGGGGTAATATCTTATATTACAATTCAGATACAATGTTCTTACTTTCGCTGCCAGCCGTAATTGGCGCTCAAGTCAATATATTTGAATTTGCCGCTGTTTTGATACGTTAATGCGTGTGATCCGGTGAATTACGTGTAATGTCAAATGTGTTTCCATTTATTTAGTTCTTATGGTGTATGTGTCTGTATTTTTAGGTAGTTTATTATAGATTGGAAGGTACGCATAATTTGTTTCTTTATTATTATTTAGTAACACAAGTTGTAAGTACTTTATTTAGGTAAATTAAATTGTAGATTTAATTCAAATTTAATTAAGGCTTAATCATTAATTACTTAAATCTGGGGTTGATAGAAGAATAAGTTCTTTGCACTAATTTAGCTATTTGATTAATAAACTTCAGTAGATAATATTTCTTATTACAGGTACCGAAAGGCATCGGTTTCCAAATCCACAGAAGGACTTGCAACGCATGCTACTATGGATAACTATTGTGGGAGGTGACTTGCTAAGGTTGACACCTCAGGATGTCTATAATAAGAAACGTATCTGTAAAAATCATTTTGAAGAAAAGGATTTGACACCAGGCAAAAATAGAATAAATTATAAAGCTATTCCAAAATTGTTTCTGAGTAGTAAGTATTGTGCATGAATAGTGTACGATGTGTGAATTGTAAAAGTTCTTCATTTTCAGATTGTTTAAATCCTACTCATTTTCCTCAGGAGGCCGCTAATAACACTGAAGTTGAACCATCAATACCTCAAAATGATATTATTAGAAAGAATTAAACACAAATCACTTTTTACCACGAACAATTATTTTTCTCTTTAATTACTTCAATTTGACAATTAATTATAATCTTTTTTGTAGCGACTTGATTTTTTTAACACGGTCAAAAATGATCTGTCGTCCTCGGTGTCAACCCGTGCCGAAGTTATTTCATCCTTATGTAACTGTAGATGAATCACGCGTTGTTTTCCTCTGGACCGATAGCAACTCTGCAGAAACGTAAAAAAAAACTTAAATTCCTAACACGGCCAAACTGACGGAAGTGACGTACTCGGCGCTTCAATTTCAATGTTGGTATCTGTAAAATAAATTACACAGATAATTAACCATTGCTAAATTTTACTGGGCAGGTAGGCAATTGCCTTGTTAACAATTACAGGCAACTCCTGTGGAAACCGCAGCTTCCATTTGACTCTACCACTAACGGGACAGAGACCAATTATCAGGAAATAAAGCCGTGGAGACCGCAGCCACCACTTGGCTCTACCTCTTCCGGGAAGAGACCAATTGTCATAAAATAAATCCGTGGAGACCGCAGCCACCACTTGGCTCTACCACTATCGGGACAGAGACCAATTGTCATAAAATAAATCCGTGGAGACCGCAGCCACCACTTGGCTCTACCACTATCGGGACAGAGACCAATTGTCATAAAATAAATCCGTGGAGACCGCAGCCACCACTTGGCTCTACCACTATCGGGACAGAGACCAATTGTCATAAAATAAATCCGTGGAGACCGCAGCCACCACTTGGCTCTACCACTATCGGGACAGAGACCAATTAACTAACCTTCAATTTAATCATCCTCAGTTTCCAAGAACTCTAAGACCTCCTTCATGTCGCACGTCAATGACCACTGCAAAGGCCAAGCCCTTAGCTGCTCCTTAGCTGCTTTGGTGATAACATTTGTACCAACTTTCTTTATTTCGTAACGACCATTCTCCAAACACTTTACTACTTCGTACGGACCTAAAAACTCATAATCGCTTTTGCTAATATGCATCTGCGAGTCCCGATGCATTAAAACAAAGTCTCCTACTGAATATTGGACATTGTCTCTTCGCTTGCTATTAATGCTTTTCAAATCGGATGTTGAAGAAAGCTTTTCAGCTACTCGTTGTCTGTCCAATTTTCTATTACGAATAGGTGTTAAATCCTTTGAAACGTTTCTTAATACAGCTTGAATCAGTGGGATTGAACTCTGTATTCCCAAGAGGAGCTGTAGTGGTGTCGAATTTGTACTCTTTTGGAGTGTCGTATTAAGAACTAACTGAATCTTCCATAGCCCGCTCGGCCATTCTGACTTAATTTGGGTCTCAATTCTCAAGAGATTTCTGACTGTTCTCATGTATCTCTCTCTGGTTGTCCATTTCCTCTATGAATATCAGGGGTGACATAATGGTGTTCAATTTTCCATTCTTCCAAGTACTTTGGAAAAGTTGTGTTCTTGAACGATGTACCAGCATCCATTATAATTCTTTTCGGAGTACCAAACAGAGCAAGAACATTTTGTAGTTTGTCACGGGTTTCAGCAGTAGTAACTGTCTTCATGGCCAATAAAACGCAATATTTCGTGAAAGCGTCAACTATTACAAGAATGTGTTTATAACCTTTCGACGATACAGGCAATGGTCCTAAGCAATCCATGTGCAAAGTGTGAAATGGTTCTTTTGGTTTCTCCATTGGGTTCACATATCCCTGTAATGGTCCTGTCCTGGTCTTTTTCACAGCGCAAATTACGCAATGCTTAATATAACATTTGACGAACTGTCTCATTCGAGGAAACCAGAAATGTTCAGCAATGGACTCGTAAGTCTTTTCGTAACCGACATGGCACTGTTCATCATGAAAAATGCGAAGCAAACCTAAACGGCTTTGCCTGGGAACAAACCATTGCAAATTCATAGTACCATCTGCATTGACGTGCTTGCGATATAACATTCCATCTTTTTCCAAATACTGGTTGGCATCAAGTTTTCCACCTCTAAGCTGTTCCAACAAATTCTGAACTTCTTCGTTACCCTTTTGCTCCATGTACGCCCAATTATGATGAGTAACTCGCCGAATCGTATTCGATGGATTCCTACTCAAATAGTCAACATGAGGGAGGCTACTTCCCTTCCGATAGACTATTTCAAAGTTAAAATCTTGCAGATAAACCCACCAACGGGCTATTCTAGGCACGAGGTCCTTTTTGGTAGCTGTTGCCTTGATGGCATTACAGTCAGTGACAATTGTAAATTTGATGCCAAGCAAATAAGTACGGAAATGTTTCAGGGCTTGCACTATTGCCAGAGTCTCGAGTTCATAAGAGTGATACTTCGCTTCATATTCGCTCGTTCTCTTACTAAAGTACGCTACTACTTTTGGTTGTACCTCATATTTCTGAATCAAAATAGCACCGTAGCCTATGCTGCTAGCATCAGTGTGCAATTCTGTTGGCAGTTCTGGATTATAAACCACCAGTAGTGGCCTTGAAGTTAAATGATCAATAACATAACGTCTGGCAGTCTCCTGCTCATTTTGCCACTTAAACGATACATTTTGTTTCGTTAATCGAGTAATGCTGGCTGTTCGGCTAGCAAATTCTGGAACAAATTTCCGAAAATAGCCTGCTAGTCCCATGAATTGTCGAACTTGTTTCACATTTTCAGGAACAGGGGAGTCAATTAATGCTTGGATTTTCGCTTTTCCTGGTCTTATGCCTTCGTTAGAGATTTCTCTTCCAAGATATTCCAGAGAAGATTGAAGAAAATGACATTTTCGAACGTTTAGAGAAAATCCAGCGGAACTTAGAGCTTCCAAAACACGACGAAGATTAACAAGGCCTTCTTTTACAGAAGAGCTGGGAATCAAAATGTCGTCTAAATAAACCAAGGCAATCGTATCCTTTAGTTTGCCAAGGGCCAAATTTATGGCTCTCTGAAAAACAGCAGGTGCATTGGCGAGACCGAAGGGCATTCTCAGATACTCAAAATGATCATCAGGTGTCACAAATGCTGTTTTGTAGATTGAGTCCTCGTGGATCGGTATTTGGTGAAACCCGGATGCCATGTCCAGGGATATAAAAAACATCCCTTTTCCTAGTCTGTCTAATTGGTCCTCGATCAGGGGCAAAGGATATCTGTCTTTAATAGTAGCGCGATTGAGTTCACGAAAGTCGACGCACATCCGAAATGAGCCATCTTTCTTCTTCACGAGCAGTATAGGACTTGCAAATGGCGATTCACTCGGTCGGATAAAGTTGTTAGCCAATAAATCATCTGTAATTTCACGTACGGCCTCCCTTTCGTTGGCAGCCAATCGGTAAGGTGAACGATTGACGATAATATCCTTTTCTAAACGAATTTTCAAGCTGACATTATTAACTGCGCCCACTTTATTACCACTTGTTATCATGCCTCTGAAATCACCAAGAACCCTTTCCACTGAATCTCGGAATTCTGGAGGAATATCGAGTTCAAAGGTCACAGAATCGAATTCTTCAGAGATGTGATTTATCCCGGGTAATTCACGACGTACAACACGGGAACCTTGGTGATCTGTTATTGTCATCAATCTCTGATCTTCAAAAATATCACGGCCAATCAAAACATCATAATCAAGGCATTTTTCGGGAACAAAAACATATGTAATAGGGATATCGACCTCTGTAACTTTGGTGTAACCGGTAAATATTCTTGATACGTCGATGGTAACGTTGGAAATTCCTTTCAAAGTAATATCACAAGAGCGAATCTTATTTTTAAACAAGTTTAAAAATTTTTCCGACATCAAAGACAAATCGGCACCAGTGTTAATCAATGCCCAAAATTGATAGCCGTCTATGAAAACCTCAGTAGCACCGGTAGGTTTCCCTGCAGAACATAAATTAATACTCCGACGTTTATCAATGGCGGCTTTAGTAAAACAGTTAGAACTATTGTGACCTCGCTTGGCACAAAAAGTACAAATATCATTTGGACTGTGAGCAGATACTGACGCTTCACCTCGATCACGAGAAATATTCTTAGTCTCGAAAGATAATTTTGTCCTTTTAACATGACAGTTTGCCTTAATATGTCCCATTTTGCCACATTGGAAACATTTCTTCGCAGAATTTCCGGATCCACCTGTTTGTTTGTCCACACTTGGATGTTTTCTCTTGAAGAAAGTAGATTCTCCAGTAATTCTATGTTGGTCCTCATTATTGCGCAATGGTTTAACAAAAGATGATAAAAATACTAACAGCTCGGGAATTGTTTGGCAATTTGTATTTATTGCAGCATTGCGTACTTCAAGTTCAGAAATTCCATGAATAATTAACTCAACTAAATCATTTTCACTCCAATTTGCTCGTAAGTTTTTTAACATAGCCGATTTTTCATGAACATATGTTTCATAAGTGTTGACAGAAGTACTATTAAATTTTACCGCTTCGTCCAGCAGCCGTCCAAGATTTCTTTTTGGCGGAAATGCTTCAACAAATTCGCTACGAAAAGTAGACCAGTCTCTGCTTTCCGGATTCCAACGCTCGTACCATTTTTTCGCGTCGTTTAACATAAATCGGCCAATTTTAGCCAGTGTCATTACATCAGACCATGCCATTTCATTCTTAATACTTTCAATATGACTCACCCACTTGTTGGATTCGTTAATTTCAGGTCTAAAGTATGGTAAATCCACTTGTTCGCTAGATCTTTGCGACTGCAAAACCTTAACCAATTCCACTAATATTGTTTTAGCAGAGTCGTCTTCAACGGAAGCCATTTTCCCAAGCGAGAAGTAAATTCCAAATTTAAATCACACAACAGGAACCCACTTATAGGTTGTAGGCACTATCCCGCTTCTGATATTAGAAAGAATTAAACACAAATCACTTTTTACCACGAACAATTATTTTTCTCTTTAATTACTTCAATTTGACAATTAATTATAATCTTTTTTGTAGCGACTTGATTTTTTTAACACGGTCAAAAATGATCTGTCGTCCTCGGTGTCAACCCGTGCCGAAATTATTTCATCCTTATGTAACTGTAGATGAATCACGCGTTGTTTTCCTCTGGACCGATAGCAACTCCGCAGAAACGTAAAAAAAAACTTAAATTCCTAACAATATAATACAATGTAGTCAAGAAACACCTATCATAGGTGCTCAACATTGTTTTAAAGCAATCACCACTCCAAGAAAGTTCCAAGGTAAAGAAAATGTAGAATTGTCAAGTACCCAAGAATAAAAAAACTATCCTTTGTGATAGAATTTGATATTACCTGCAAAATTTTATATTTTTCAAAAATTAGTATTTTCTTCAAATAGTACCTGAATTGAATGCTAAAATATCTTTGAAAGAATTCTGTAATTGAAATACACCAATATTATTTGTAGTACCTACTTTAAATATGCACTAAACCAAAAAACTAAATTGTCAGATATTACCTCTTGGTTAGTAGGGCAGTTTATTTAGATGAAAATATATGGAACATAAAAAGCATAAAATATATAGATATAAAATCTTTACAATTATTTCATTGTAAACAATGAGAACAAACCGTCAATAAACATTTGAAGTAATATAAAACAAAGAAAACTCAATAAAATGTTTTTAATGGAAATGTAGAAAAGGTGTTGTGAGAAAAGTAAATTTTTTGGAATGTAAATTTTTGTTGATAAAAAAATAAACAAAAAACTGTTTTTTTTAATCAGTATAAACATTGACCAGCAATGCAAATTTTAGTCAGTAACCTTAAGCACCTATAATGTAAAGCTGATATTCCCCCTTGTTCTGTAACTCAAATTGAATCGAAATCAGTGAATTTGACAAAACAGATCGTAACGTAATCGAATTAGTATGCCATAATTCTGCTTGGTTTGTATAAAAGAAAGTTAAATAGACTGATGAATAGCTGATGTGTTCTACTTTCTTTATCGAGTACCACAGACTGTACTCAAAAAATATGATAGAGTCTGAATATTTTGATTTAAAAACATTCCTAAAAACATTCTAATTCCTGTCATACATATATGTATTTCGATTTGATCCGAAAAATGTTACAGAATAGGCCTGATTGTCTGGTGCTATTTAATTCGTTTAAATGATTTTTTCATTATTTCTGTTTCAGCAGAGAAGACATCTATTTTGCAAAGTGTTGGAGTTCGTCGCAAAATTCAGTTATCGCCAAAGGCAAGGTATATTTATGGAGAAGCTTTAAAATTGAAACGACAAGTGAGAAGAATTAATCAAAAGTGTCAAAGCTTCAAATCAAGATTACAGGCAATTGAAAAATTCTCTGACCAAGACTGCTTTAATAAAGTAGCTGCAAATATGTCATCAGCTGCAAAAGTTTTTACAAACCTTCAAATGCGAGAATCCAATAGAAAGTCAAAAGGAAGGAGATTCACTTTGGAGGAAAAAATATTGTCTTTATCATTATATAAACAAAGTCCAAAAGCATATAAACTTTTGGAAAGGTTGTTTACCTTACCTGCAAAGCAAACATTAAGAAATTTGCTTCAAAAAATTCCTATTACTGCCGGAGTTAATGAAATACTATTTCAAAATTTGAAAAAGTCTGTGTCAAACTTGTTAGCACAACATAGATACTGTTCGTTGATTTTTTATGAGATGAGCTTAATGCCCAATTTACATTACAATGAAAAGTATGATTTTATAAGCGGTTTTGAGGATTATGGAGATGGAAGAAGAAGTACCAAGATCGCTGATCACGTTTTAGTTTTTATGGTACGTGGTATAGTAAAAAAATATAAACAACCAGTGGCTTATGCTTTTACACAGGGCAGTGTAAAAACTGCACAGTTGATGTGCTTGATTAAGGAAATTATTTCCAAATTAACACCGGAATTAAAAATAGTATGTACTGTATGTGATCAAGGAAAATCTAATGAAGCTGCAATTAAGAAATTATTAGAAGACACTAGAATAGAATATTTAAAGAAAGGAGAAGAATGGCGTGGTAACTTCTATGAAATTAATGGTGTCAAAGTAACACCTATATTTGATCCACCTCATCTCTTAAAAGGTGTAAGGAATAACTTACTTACAAAAAATTTGAAATACACCTTCTTTCGAAGTTTTTTCACTATACTCTAAATATGTAAAATAAAAATGTACACATGTATTATAATACAAACATATAATAATTCTCTAAATTTAATTTGCTCTGTATTAGTTTTAACGTTGCACCAACATATTTATGACGTTGCTTTAATCTCTTGGACAATTAAAATTAATTGTGTAGTTCTAGCAACTTCATAAAATAAGTAGGTACATCGTAAGGACTTTTAAGCGGTAAATATTATACTTTATATTCTTTAACTACATTTTAAATAAAGGCGCCAAAGAAAAGCTTTTGCTGCCAACCACCTATGTCGCCACTGTTTCAATGTTCCGCGCTTGTGTACGGGTGATAGCAGTCTATATATGTATATATATATTATGTAGTCTATGAGTACCTTAATGACATACGGGGACCAACGTCTATGAAAGTCACTTTAAACTTAAACCCACAAGATCGTTGCAAATTTCTTTGTATTAAGGAAAAGCAATAATCTGTTTGTTAACCTGCACTGATTCAGACTTTTTTTTTGCGAAATATGCTTTAATGAAGCCTAAATTTTTTGATGATGTGTCAATACGAAATCATATATTGTATTTTTCTGCTATTTCCACGAGACAGTTTAAAATCAGCGGTCTCGCGATAAGAGGTGTCTTCCTTATTGCACTTGCGATATTTGTTATCTTTGTTTCTCAATCCTCTCACGAGAGGAATGGGATTGCGTTACCTGTACGGAGTGTTGATTTAGTAACTTAGGCCTCTATTCTTTAGTTCTCCATCTAGCGGAGAGTCTTCGAACTAGACCATGAACTTTTGTTACTACAGGTTGAATGATTTTGCGTGTAAAATATTGGGAGTGGAGACACCATATTTTCCTAACATCACCCTTTTGACCATTGAATATAAACCTAGTAGGTTTATATTCAATGCTTTTGACTTATCCTTTTAGAAAAGACCAAATTCAGCTACCTCACAATCTTGATTTTATGAGGAAATAGAATTGTTGTTAACCATAATCAACCAAAACCACACAAAACTAACAACAGTCATTTTCGATTGACCGCACTAGTGCGCACTGAGAATATCTTCATCGCGTGTTATTATATGAGGTTAGAAGAAGATGCAAATACACTGAGTGCAACCAGTGCAAATGAATTAAAACACTATAATACTAATATTAATAAAGTTTGGAAATATTTCCAAAGTATTGGCGGCAAATTCAAAATAAATAACCACACGGTAAATAACTTAATTTACCGGGTGTTATTAACTGGATAATTAACCAGTTAATAACCGGTTTATAATCCAATTTACAACACTAACTAGCAAACACATTCAAATTTTCTTCGAAATGATATAAATGGATATAACGGTTTCAAGTCGAGTCCTACAATCTTTGTCGCAACCACCACCAGGCGGCGCCACCAGGTAGCTTGCTAGGGGCCTATTACAAAAAAATGAAGACTAAAAAACAGTTGAGTTCAAAATCGGTAGATCTACCGAATTATCGGTAACAGTGGCAGCACTGATTGACAGTGTGCATTTGGTTGTTAGTTATGGCGTTTTCGATTGACTGCTCCGAGCAGCTCCAAATCAAATTGCACATGCGCATATAGAGCGAGCACTTGTGGTGGCGTATTCGGATGGCTATTGATCTTTTAGGGATCAAGAATTGGCGGATTAGATTGAACTGGATTGCACATAAAGTATGTGTGAAGCCGACCAATCACCGTTCATCGGAGCACATTTAATCCGATCAAGTGCAATTTTGTCATGAACTGATATGGGTGTGTTCCATAAAAGGTCTAAACATATCGATGTTCGTCATCATTTTATTAGGGAGAGCATTGCTAATGGATTAGTTAAATTACAATATTTACAGACAGCTAATATGCCCGCTGATATTCTGACTAAAGGCTTATCTTCAGTCAAACATTGTAAGTTTTTAGGACAATTAGGAGTTAAAGCAGTATTGTAATATTTTGATCTAGTGGGGGTGTTAAAGCAGATCAAAATTACATGTACTAGCGACATCTATGTATGAGAGATAATATAATAAAGAACATGGCCGAAGTGCGTGTGTTATTTATCAAACTTAACGAAAAAAAAGCATGGCCCTCTAGATTCTAAATAGGTCGTGAACAATGTATAGTATTAGTAATCATAGAGAATATATATTTCTTTAGAATCGAATGAGATTTTGATAGGTTGACACTTCGCTGTAGTCGATTTTTATGATCACCATGGTAAATTCCACCAAATTTCCAACAATTTACAGTAGAGAATGTTGCATTTTTTTTAATGAAAAGAAATCAAAAACTTGGGTTTATTTTATTTGTACTAAAAGAAATGCCTGTTACAAAAACGAACATAAAAAAAAGTGTATATTTAAATGTACACAAAAAAAAATTTACTTAAGTACGTTTGTTAAGCAATATCACTCTGGTCGCCGGGTTTAAAATGGTTCAACAAATTAATAGTCCAATCACTCTCCTTGCCCTTTGTGAACTCCCTAATAAATCTGTAGTTGCATATAGATATCCGCTTCTGGTATTCGGGGAGCATGCCCATGTTCATGGGGGGCTCCTCGCCCTGTTCTCTCATGACGGCCAAACCCTTCAACGTGTGGTACACCATCATGATTTCTACAATCCTTTTCTGCTCCTTATCTTCTTCGTCGCTGAACATTATTCCTACATTAAAAAAAAAAAAAAATAGTCACACTTTCACGAACACCAAGCGAAATTTAGAGAAAAAAGAGTGAAGGGGGAAAGGCACCAGATAAACAAAAAAAAATTTACCAAATTAAATCGAGGGAGGCACTTAACTTTTTTGTTTCGCTGGTCCCGCCCGCTGAATCAGAAATTACCTGTACCCGATATGGAAAGGAAAAATAAATGTCTTCGTTGTTAATGGCAATTTGTTCTCGCGTTGGAAGACGGACATGTACGAGGTCGATTTTTGTAAGGTGAATATTACGTCGTTGGTGACTAGGCCGTCCAGCGATTTTATGTCGCCCGCTGCAATTTTAATTCTTATGCAAACTTATGGCTACATTAAAAAATCGATTCAGCTATAACCAAACAGACCTTTAAAATATTATAATATTACCTCTAAAGCTTTCTTAGACCCTAAAACAAAGTCAGGCAAGTTAAATTCCCTATCAAAGTACGGCTTGATGATGAAAGTCGAGAGAATAAAGTTATGAAAGGATTTGATTAAGGAGGGCCAAACGATTTCCGGGAAGTTCATGAAGGGCGGCAGCTTGGTGCTGGGCGGGCCGTCGTTCGTGCCGTAAAATCGCCGGTGCACGTCCGCGCTATTTCTACACTCATTTATTTCGTTGAGTCTTTTTCTCGACAAAACATTTGAGGTTATGTTACACGTCAGAACGGCCTGACAGTTACACCTCGTGAAGGCCGTCACCTGCTCGGTTTCGTTCGCGTTCACGCTTCGGCACATTTCTCTCGCGAGGAAAGTGTTCCTAAGGGGGCCCTTCAAAACGCATCTCGTTAGCAAATTTAACTTCATCTTCGCCCAGACGAAAAAAAAAATAAAGTTTGTAGTTCTTGTGTTCTTGAGTTAACATCTTAGATCGTTAGATAGCGCTAGTCGCCGAGAAATGAAGATGAAGTACAGAGTTGCGTTCGCAAAGTATAGCTCTGAGAGCGACTTGGGTGTGTAATTGCGTCTTTCTCACTCATGATTTTTTTAACATATTTTACGTCTCGCTTATCTGTTTCAGAACGTGTTTTGTTTACATTGTTTCCATGACAACGGACGCACTTTTCACTAGTGCTGGCAAAAACCGGAAGAAATTGAAACCGGTTAATCGATTTCTTTAAAAACCTGTTTCGGATATAACCGGTTATCCAAATAATGGTAAAAACCGACTATTCGAATATCCAAAAACCGATTATCCGGATAACCGGTTTTCTTCAAAACCGCGAATATCCAAAACCGGTTAACCGATTATCCAAAACACCGGTTTCGGTTGCCAGCACTACTTTTCACATTCCACTTTTAAGGCCCAGTTTTATAATCGTGGAATAAGCTCTATTCGTCGAATAATAACCATTCGGCAAATATCCCTTAACATTCTTCCATATCTACGTCACGTTATCGATGCCGTAAGAAACACATAACTCTCGTCACGGAGCTATTGTGTTACAGCGCACTAGTAGGTAAGAAAAGCAGCCCCTTTTTTTCCCATGTTATTCTTATGGACTTCCGTCGGAGTTTTTTAGTCATATACCTGAGCATGTATAAGAGAGAGACAGAAGAGACAAGGAGAGACGCGAATATAGAAGTTCAGAAATCGTCCGCTAGAGGTCGGTTGCGTGACGTGGTCTGTAAATTGGCGAGAGAGACGCGAACATAGAAGTTCTGAAATCGTCCGTTAGAGGTCGGTTGCGTGACGTGGTTGGTTAATTGTGCTTAATGAAAATTTTTTTCGCCGTTGCGCGTATGAAAGGAAGATTCGAAGCCGGTGCCCGCTGTTTGCAAAGCCGTCCACCTAACGCCCTCGGCTATCAGGCAAATTGGATGCGATCGGTTAAGAAGCGGTAATAAAAAAAAGGAGAAGAACTGAATCGTCGTGCGTTCGCCGAAGGTGCGCGCGCGCGGGGGGGCTTTCACTCAAAGTTTTTGAGCTAGGATGCTGCATCAAGGCTGGAGCAAGGCTCAAGGCTGATAAGAGATAATGAGAAATGATACATGTACGTTACAGATTAAAGCATTTTATTTTCATTAAAAAAATTTCACATTTAGTCTTTAAAAATTCGTAAATAATTTTTACAATTAAAGCTGGTTGTTGTCCGATGCTGTCGAACGACTGCGAAACGTTAAGTGTTTATGCGCCATGTCCGTTTAAAAGAATTTGTGAAAAAATTTTTACATTAATTGTGGAACATATGCTGCAGGGCTTCGTATGGTGTAAACAAGATCCGTGCATCTTACAAAATTTCGGTACACCTAAATTTATAATTTCTTTCGAAGGTAAAAATTTTCGAAGACAATTTATTTTTTGATGTCCTTTTACATATATCCGTTGATACTGTTCAATAAATCTGTGTAGAATGTCGGCAATTTCACGGTAGGGAGTGTAGCCATCCGACCATAGTAAACAATGATGATTTTGTTCTAACCAATAAACTTGTTTTCTGTATTGTCTATTGAGATTTTTGAAATGGGTTGAAGGTTTAAATATGAAATGTGCTGTACCTTCTCCATCGAAGATTGCTAATTCTTTTATGACGAACATGTCCAGCTCAAAACCTTGCATATGGATAACCAATGATCTTGTATTAGCTTCCTTCTTATAAATTTCATGTTTTTTGTGTAAAACTGGATCAATTATTTCTGATAACTTGTCAATGCGTCTTCGAAATCGTGCTTGATCGCATGCGTATTGCATCCATTCGTTTTTTTCTTCTTCTTCTCGCTCATCACTTTATTCATTTCACTCAAGGTTTTTATTCGTACGATGCAAATAGAAGACTGAAAAGTAAAGAGTCTTGTTGACAGTAATGAACAAGAGAAAAGCGCTTATTTGCATTTTTAAAATATGTTGACGTGATGTTGACATTACTAACAAATAACTTTTTGTGATTGAATGCAATAAAACAATTATTTAGAAAAATTTTATTTATTTGCATTTTTAACATAAGACATTTAGATTATTTCTCTAACAATATTTGTTGCGGGATTATATTCCCCAACTTTATCGTGAATTATTAGACAGTATGCAGTCATTTCAGGTCTAAAATCAACTTCGCTTTCAAGTTCGAGTCGTATATCAAATGTTGAAGATTTTATGGATTCGTTTTGATTTAAACAATCAATGACGTACATGGCTTTAGTGCGAAATTCTTTTAGATTCATAATAGGCGCGCTGTTAATATATCCGTAATAGCTTTTTTGAAAATCTGCGTACATTAGATACGCAATTCCGAATTTATTTCTAGTCATTTCGAGATTTAAATTTTTATATGGGTAGCTTTCGGCATTCAAATGCAATTTTATATTCCTAATATGAGCATGATCGAAATCGGCTCCATCCTTATCATGCTTATCTTTTTTACCATCCTGAAAAGCCACGATAACATATCTAGGTTTCTCCAAGTTTGTTGATGTTCTTATCGGCCAAACGTCGTTTTTGGTCTGACGCATACTAGGAAGCTCGTACAGTTCCCATTGCCTAAATGGAATGTAAATTGATTGCGATTGTTGTAGAACTTTTAACATTTGTAATTTCATTTCATCATTTAGAGTAATGTGAGGGACATGCCATTCGATTTTCTGTACGGTGATATTTGCAGAACTTATATAGCAGTTGTTATCCGTTCTTGAACGAAGCAATATTATTTCCTGCTTGGCGTTTATGATAATTTTCTTATAGTCTTCCGCAAAACCCAGCAAAAATTTAAGTGGTATGCATGCCTTAAATTTGTTGACTTGTAAAGTCGGATGTTCATTTTGTAAGGGTATCCATCCGGCCACATGCTTACTCTCTGCTTCGTTGTAGGACAAGTATGCCTTCAGAGTGCTCGTCATTCCAACATTTCGAACTTTGTCAATTTCTTTTCCATCTATTTCATAGCGCAGTTCTTCAAAGAGAAATGCATACGCGTTATTCGTTAATTTGCAATTGCGGGATTCTCTTGAAACGTGCCTTCAATGTAGAGATAACTTTCATGTGGATACGTATAGATGTCTTGATGATTTATTAAGATTCTCACTTCATCGTTGTTGTTGAAATTTTTATATGTGGGGGAATACCAATGAAATTGCTTCTTGGTTATTGTTTCATCAAAGTTGAGACTGTCGAGGAGTTGTAACATTGTTGATCGTGATGTTTGTCTTCACTTTAAAACCCAAACTTTGTAAAAACTGTACGTTGCTGGGTGTTAATCTCTGGACAGACGACTGTCGAATGAAACGAGCAGAGTCAATGTTCTCCTTATTATTACTATTATTATTCTCCTTGCTGCGATTGTTGTTATGGAAGCACAAACCCATTATGCTGCTTGCTTTCTTAATTCAAGACTGACACGAATTTGTTCACCTCTGAAATTTATCAGGGATCCGTTCTGGTCTAACAACGTTAGGGTAATATTGTCGATTTTACGCACTACAACTGGTAAATAGACAATATTATGTGGTGTAATGTTGATGCTATAACCGGGGTCGACGGACGGTGAAAACTCGAAAATCGTATGTGACAGCTTGTCATCGTAAACTGAATGGGTTGCAATGTTACATTCAACTCGTACCGTCGTGACTTTAATAAATTCAACGGGCATCTCTGAATGATGCAGCATATTAGCTTCCAACACTTTTGGTGAAAATCCTAGCATGCGTCCGATGGAGTCGGATTTTTCAAAATCAATTTCAAACGCACACTTAATTTCGCATTTCAACGTATTGTTATTCGCTTGTAGAGACAAAGTATCTTTCTGCTCCTTTTCGTTGGATGTCGGATTGGAAACCGCTTTCTGTAGAAATTTTTCCAAATCTTCAATCTCATAAGAACCAGTTGGAATGTTTAAAACTTTGTTAGTATCATAATAGAATTTATTATTTTTTCCTTATTCAATGTTGGGTATAGTGTTGTAGGTAAAAAGACTGAGCAGACCTATCTGATACTCATGATTAGGATCTAATTCAATCGGAGGATAATAACTTGCCGAAAGTAGACTACTATTGCTCACTAGAGTGAATGTTCGCGACATGACGCTGAATGAAAGTAAACAATAATACACCACTCTGTTTCTCCAACTACAACTGTTTATTTTCCCACAAGTTTACATTCTTTATATAAAAATTCCAAACATAAATGTCCACAATTTACAGCATTGAATTTCTGACATCTATCGTGATTATATATTATGCGACTGCCTTCAAAGTATTGAATTAATTCTAGAGGTGGTTGAAGATTTCCGAAACTGTCAAAATACAAAACTGTTTGATTTCTTTTAACGTAGGCAACCCAGTGAGAACCGGGTCCGTTTTTAGAATCCAAATTTACTATGCCACTTTCGAAACGATACGGTCGTCCTGGAGGTAATGCATCGCGCATAAAGACACCTCTGAAGTAACGTATATTTTTCTTTGCAAATTTCATCAGATCAGAATCTGTTAGTGCTCTTCGAGGCAGTCTGTTGATTAGTTTTTTTTCTGATGTAGATATAATCCAAGACCTTTACGATACGGCTTCAGGTAGAGGCCACTACCTCTTTTTCCCAAGGCGATCGCTTCCATTGTTTCATTGTGTCGTTTTGTTTCTTCCAATTTTCTCCTAGCCTCTTTAGCTTTGTTGACTGCGCTTGCAATAGATGCAGCACCACCAGCAAGAGATCCTGCAGCTCCGAGACCGGCAAACAATGGTATGAGAAACGGGATGATCCACAATACTGATAACCACCGGAAATACGTAATTCTATCGGTAGCTTGTTTATAAATTAATTTAAGACACCCGTACCGTTGTGCGTAATCATTTACTTTGAGAGAATAAAAGAGAATATATTACACACACATATATACAGGGTGGGCCAACAGTGCGTGGGCGGAAGATTGTGGCTTTATTGTTGAATATTTTTAAAAAATCTGTGTACGCACTAACATACATATGGGTTAGATGCACAATCTAAAATTATTTAGACAAATACAGGGTGTCCCGTAAGAGTGTGGCAACCCTAACTTGTGTTTTTTTTTAAATGGAACACCCTATATATTATTGCACGATTCGATAGGTCGTCATTAGTGGATGAAAATAATATAGGGTTTATTTGATCTAAAGTTTATGGTTCTCGAGATATTGATGATTTATCGTTAAAAAATGGCAACATTTGTGACTCTGGTAAATTATTTATTTTAAATATTTGACTTTGAAATTTGGTAAATACATTATCTAACTATTGGGAAATAGAAAGGCC